>OX359246.1:72820944-74039750 GCA_947179485.1 Allacma fusca | reverse complement strand
ATTTAGGACGGTGTATGAGCAAAGATAAGAAGATGAACACATCAAAAGGATTGTCCAAGCTTCATAAATGAACAGGAAAGCGGAAATGAGCCCAGGTTGAATATTCGTTGGAAGTATCGAAAATATCCAAAAACCCAGATGAGGCTCCAACAAGCAGAGACTGATCCATGACAAGCCGAACCCGTATATTGCAAAAGGTAACGTTATTATGACGGCTTCTCGGATGGGGCGACGAAAAATGTTGATCGTGGTTTGTAAGAGATTTTTTAGGCTCTAGAAAATTAATTGGAATTCAAAATGCGGGTGAAAATGTTGTTCCCCGATACATCCGTCACGATGGTAATTAAAAGCCGTCAATTTCTTATTACATACCTTCGTACTGGCTCTTTTGGAACCTCCGTTCATTTATCAATGTGACTAAATACGCACTCTCTGGGCCATGCCGGTAAAAAATATACAAGAGCTCGTACCAAACAGCATTTGCGACCGCACAGTAAATACAATTTATACTGAATATATTCAAATCAGAACTGGTCCGGAGGAGACTCCAATTTTTCCAAATGTCGTTAATGCTGTAAAGGGTAAATTGTATTTTCCAGATCCCTAAGCGCAAGCGAGACGTATGAAATGAGACGATCCCAGTGTTGGGACAAAATTTGATGGGTAAAAAATTCAATAGGGAAATTAGATGCAATGTTTTAAAGTTGAGACTCAATTCCTCCTTATGCAACATTTGATTACAGTTTTTCAAAGTGAAAATAAACTTGTGGATAGAAAACCTCTGCAGTTTAATTGTAAATGTAAAAATAGGATCAAGGTTTTTTGATGTTTTTAAAATCAGTTTTAAAAATTAGTTCATGCATTTTTTGCTTTTGGACTTTGTACGGAAATGTTGGGAAGTTCTTCCAAATACCAAAAAGAGTATAAGACTGCGAGGCATTTACTTCCATATTGCTACTATTCGGCAATTCCTAGGAAAATAATACATAATACGTTTTAAGAAATAATTGTCAGTTTTGGTATAAAAATTTTCCATGTAGTAATTATCTTAATGATTACAAAAATGGTTAAGTAAGACTGGAAATACGTATAACCGAAGCTGCAATTATTATATCCTGGTTGCGGTTCTTGTGGGCGACTGCCTGTATTCAAGTTTAAGGGCATATACGACATGAAAAATACGTAAAGTGTAACGAGTAGTAATCACAAAATCACGGCTTACAACAGAAGCAAGGATTGTAATTAATCCATTTTAAGGACGTGAATGGTACAATTGTATAGAAAAAACTATACATACATACATATGCATATATATATATATATATTGTATATTTATATAATATATATATAGTTGTAGATAGCCCGAAGATGAGGACAGTTGTTGTTCGAAAGCTTGCTATTTATAATACGAATGGATTCCACTGAAACCAATATAAATGTAAAAAATAAGCATATATACTGACTACATTCATGCAACCTAATCGCAACCATGGTGGAGCACTGTCCACAAGTTACGTAAGCCACTGTGGTCACACTAGCGCGAAGGTTGTAGTGTCGGAGTTCTAGAAGTTGTCCCGCATTCGAATCCCCACAATAGTTAATTTTTTTTAAAGAATTTTTCGCCTTAACCATGTTGTTAAGTTACATTTTAAGCGATATTATAAATATATTATTTAATATAATTATATTATACTCAAAAGTAGCTGCAATTGTATACACAATGTATGTGACAATATGTGCAGACATGTAACGATGATTCTGATTTCCACAATAAATTAATTCCTACGGAGAAAATGCAATGTAACAGACCACACAATAACATACGAACTTACGTCGGGCTCCGACCGGGTTCGGGCTGCACTAAAACAATGAAACCGGGTTAAGATCGGGCTTGGGCTTGCATTTATTTTTCAGTTCGGGTTTCGGGCGGGTCAGAAATTAAAAATGACCTGACAATTCTACTAGAATAGAATTTAGGACAGATACGTGGCATGCATATTTGACGTTGCGCAGAGTTCAAGTTTTGCTTTCATGTACATAAATTCATGCAAAAGCTAAATAATCGTTTACAGTTTTTAATACGTACACATTAAACATTTTGAAACGATCCCTAAAGGCTGATAGTCAAACAATAGGTGATCTTCAAACATTTTCAGAGCCCATAAGAAGTTTTGCTCCGTGAGTGCACGTTTATTGAATGTGATGAGTGGGGATGGATACTATGTAAATATAAAAGAATATGCAAATAAAAGTTTCACAGCGGATTCAATTGTTACTAAAAAGCCGGGTTTTCATCGGGTTTTAAGCGGGTTCGGGTTGTAAAAATTTTTTGAGACTGGGTTTTTAACGGGTTCGGGCTTCATAAAATTCGAAGTGCATAAAACGGGCCGGGTTGAATATTGAATATTTAGCCCGTTGGCGGCCGGGTCGGAGTAATACAGTATTTGTTCGGGTTTCCTCCGGGTTCGGGCTGAAGTCAAGCCCGAAACCCACCTCTATATTACGGAGAAAAATTGTAAAAGTTTGTTTTTAATAATTTATTTATAGTACAATTTACTTTTTATATAAACCACACGTCATCAGTTAACTTAATTAACATCTATTACTGCACACAACTTATTTTTTGGGCCGCTTAGATTGCACTTGCTACCCGCATTGTTATAAAACTACTAAAGCCTCGGTTATTTTCGGTCAAGGCAAGCAGACAAAATAATTGCTGAGATCCTGTAGTTAATAGTTACTCAAAGAGCCTAATTTGTCAATTATTCAGTCGGTTGGAAGTATTATGAACCAATTCAAATGGTATATACATACATATGAAACGGAAGAATTTTCTATCACGAATTTAAATTAACGCGGATCAGTCTGGTAATAATTATGTCAGGACTTGGATTCGACGAAATGAAAGATCTGAGGGTTTAAGAAACTCCAAGTTAAACGTGCCAAACTCATGTAATAATGGAGGAAATATTGTTTCCATGAAGATTTCCAGCATTACAACTTGAAAAAAATTAAACAGAGCGGGCGTTACAATATCCTTAGGCTAATAGACGAATCCTGAATGCGTCACATAAGAGTTCAAGTCCAATCGAGTTAAAAATAGATTATTGCGCAATATGATGTCTGATACGTTTGTGCTTAGTACGTCTTTGTGAACACAGATAAGAACACTTCCAATAAAGTTGATTTCAGGACTAATGTACAGTAGCAACAAGTTTGTCCTTTGCAATATTCATCAGGGCTTGTTTCAAAATTGTGTGTGCGTGATTGCTGCCCGTGATAATGAAATTGGTAAAAAAAACGTACCATTTTTTTAACAATACAAGTTCTGTAATAATTTACAGAAATTTTATTTCCCAGATACGTTTTGCAGTTATTTTGTCTGTAATCACCGTTCACTCTATACCAGCTGAAAATGACCGATTTCGTCATGCCCCTTGCAAAATTCTTATTAGCGAGATTAAGATATTACATCAACAATCGGATTTTGTCGAAGTGGGCAAATATTGTCCAACACCCGGCCGATCAAATGATTTCACTGGTTTGGATGGTTATTACATTCTCGTAATAACTGGTACCAATCAATTAAATATTCTTGCTGCTTACAACTTGGACGGCAAACACTTGGCTTTAGAAATTCCTGTCAGTAATGGTAATGCTCGTTATAATATTTCGTGTACTGTTTGCTATTTGTATGCATCTATAATATTGTGTCACAGATGGTTTACCCATGCCCAAAAAACGGGGTAGAAAGCGAACTCGGACCAACGCCAACCAGGAAACACCAAATGTGGACGACGAGAATATACTTAGTTCCGATAGAAGAACAAGCTTTACTAATTCCGTACCCCCTGAACGGACTCTTGCTTCTGCAAATGTACCAACACAACGACTCCCTATATCAGTTCGAATTGAATTCACGAACTTAGTTAATAACCAATCATCACAGATTGGCAATTTCACTACGGACACAACGGCAATAAACCATTTAAAAACAAGAAAAACACGCAGCAATAAAAATATTAAGTAAAACCCTTTAAGTTATTTCTACGAAATAATGTCCACCAATCATCAGTACAACCGTGATGAAATAGTCATTGTATGTTTATTACACTTCAAACAAAGCGGCAGAAAAGACAAAAACGTGGAATATTTTACACCGGGAAATACTATCACAACTAAAGACATCACCAACATTGGGACTAAGCTAAAGGACGTTGTTCTTATCGGATCAAAAATTCCAGAAGAAATTAAAAGCGATTTACGAAGGATCCATGATGAGTTGCTCGAGACGTCACTTATTCCCGTATCCGAAAATGATAAACAAGCTGGTTTTAGTATCAACAAGTGCGACCAGTCTCCAGACATATTTAATACAGCTGCGTATCAATACAGTGTGCCTACGCCCGGGAAACCTAATTCATGTAAACAATTAAACACCGAAGATATGAACTACCCGTTTGGGTTTGCCGGTCAGTCTATCAAATCGCATGGCCAGAAATTGGTTATAAACGTTTTATGGTCTCTGAAAAACAAGAACATTCAAGATATATTAAAGAAAGGGTTGATTAACGCCGCTTCGGCTTTACTTAATTTGAATGAAGATACAATCAAACGCTTTCAAAAAAGATACGAAGAAAATTCGATAGGTATAGAAACCGAGAAAAAAAATCCACCTAAGCCCGTCCAAGATATCATTGATGAGCCGAAAAAGCGCATGTTATATGAAATTCTAGTTTCATACTACAAAGCAAACAAGGTTCCTCGAATGAATGAAGTCCGTGAAAAATTTATACAGCAAGTTCGAACTGAGCAACTTCAGATTCTCACATCTGAAATACCGGCCAGATTGTTTCACTGCGGAATAAACACGTTTCGAAAAATACTGTACAGCAATGGCTATAAATATGGTAAAATTAATAAACGGGATGCTGTACTGTTTGACCCACGCATAGTGGCTTGGCGTAGTAAATACCTCAAAGCCATTCAAGACCATGCTAAATTAGATGACGGAGCAAAACTTCCGGTTATTTATACTGACGAAACGTGGTATTACTAACCTTTATTTAGCTGCTTGAAGTTTTAACTAATTAATTTCAAAAATATATTTTAGCAGATTTTAATGACAGGTTCGATATATACTCGCGACAGTCCTACGGATGGGTACCCAGATGCTCAAAAACCGTACAGGAACGTAAGGATTTTACGTTCTTGAAACATAAAGCGTCACATGGACCTAGAATTATTATAATGCACGCAGGTAAAGGTTTAGTTTATTCAAAAGCAAAAGATCATAACAAACACTTCAACTTGTTGTCAGGTGGGGAAAATGGCTTCGTTGATGGTATGATGGACGTATACGCTGTGAGTAAGAAAGATTCTGCTGGAGACTATCATGATAACATTAATAACGAAAGCTACATGAAATGGTTTCAGCGACTAATGAAAACTTTGGAAGGACAGGGATCTCACATTATAGTCATTGACAATGCACCTTGTAATCCCATTTAAATTTAAACAAATTTGAAGCAACTTCTAATTAGTTTTGTTTGAAGCAGATCATTCTGTAAGTACAGTACCATCAGTTAGTAACCGAAAACAAGTCCTGCTAGATTGGCTAACAACACAAAAACAAAACGGAAAAGAATTGCCAGAACTTACATCACTACAGAAGTTTGAACTAGATGATCTAGTTAAAAAATTAAAATCTGAAGAACCACATTTTCGCATTGACGATCTAGCAAGGAACCACGGTCATAAGGTAAAACCATTTTTGTTCTCTAATATTAAGGCCTCATTTGTTTTTTCTGCCATCACAGGTACTAAGGACGCCCCCGTACAACTGTCAGTTGAATCCTATCGGTAAGATATATAATGTAAAACTATATGGATTGTCAAACCTTACCGCTCAATAATCAAGATATATTTTGTTTCAGAATTGGTGTGGTCCGATGTGAAACGGTAATCCAGTAGGTATAATTTGAAACCAATCCAAAAGTAAATAAAATATCATTCATACAGTTTACTACGTGAACAAAATACGGATCAAAACTTGGAAGCAAATATAATTCGAGCCAGAAACATTTTACAAACATACACTTCAGACTCATGGAAACGACATGTTGGACACGTGAAAAAGTAATGTAATATTCAATCTAATACCCGGATTTACACGTTTAGATATGTTAACATTCTTTTTATACTATAGGCTAGAACAGCTGTATTGGGACGGTGCCTTACAATTTGAGTTGGCAATGGACAGGAATGCAGAAATGGAAGTAAGTACAATATAAAATTTGTGTGCCAAAAATTAAAATTTACATACATGTTTATTCATTTATTTTACAGCTAGCGGCTATAGCTTCTGAAGGTGACAATATTGAAATACTAAATACTGAACCAGAAGATCGGGAGGATTCTCAAGAGGAAGCTAGTCCCCCAAAATTACCACGAAATAGGGAGTAAACACCCGTCAAAAAGTAGTGCACGGAATTTATGATTGACTCGTTAAGCTAAGGGGTATAGAAATAGTATAAAATGCTCGTTTAAAAGTACCTCATTTTTAAAATGTCATTTATAAATGTTTGAGGAAGCTAAACATGCAAATACACGAATATTTAAAATTATTGTAATAAATGAATAATCATATGATTTAATGGTTGTCTAATAATGTCATCTGAACAATTATCGTAAACTGGGAAAGTAATTCTAAAAAAAGGATCTTCGTAAAAACTAATTTCAGTAACTACAATATATCAATACTAGTAAGCGCACATTTTTATATCGTGTACTTTATCACTGAAATTAAGATAATCAAATGGAAATAAAATCAACCAACGAATAATTCAAATTAGTTTAAATTAATTGCAAAGGTGAAAGTACAACATTTTGTAGGTCTTGTAAAGCCAGTCTGTAACCTGTACTAATATCTATATTGATTGTATTTTTGTAAAACTGCCCCTTCACGTAATCTTGGGGCGAATCCTTTGCACGAGCTGTTGTATATTTCGGTGAGGTCACAGTCAACATACACCTTAAATCCATTCGTGTGAACAAATGTCTCCAGGCGGTCATACCACAAACTGTCCTGCAATAACTTGCTCTGAGTTGTAGTTACGAAGACGTGCACATCCCATTTACTTTGATTTTCAATTCGAACTGCCTCAAGCACTTCAGTCTTCTTTAGAACGTGGATTCCTAATTTGGAAAGCCACACGAATGTACCAATCTTGTCGTTATATTTTGCAATGTCTTGATTAATTTCTGTAAGAATTGATGGTCCATCACTATTCTGAAGGTAATTAAGTCGAATATGATCGTACCTATCCAGAACATCCTTGGTGGAACTACGGGAATACTTGAGCAAATACTTCACTTCAATTGTGAAAATACTACAGACTTGTCGAAATCTTTCAATTTTAATCTTCAAATGGTCAGCATAATCTGTGGGGAATATGTCTTCAAATGACGTTGCCTTGGAATGGTGCTGATGAAGTTTTCGAAGAATATCTTGTTGCTCCTGGTATTGATTCTTCATCTTGCTGTGTAGTATATACAAAGTGATTTCGTCAACGCTTGTGGAATTTCGAATTTCATCTGCTATTGATTCTTTATTAATGTACTTTCCCGCCCTTTTCAGCCTGTCTAATTTATCTAGCGAAACAGCGATGAATTTCACAGTTGTACCTTTACCTCCGTATAAAGCCTTTGCTAATTCTGGGACCTTACTCATGTAATCTTCAATGTCTTCAAAGGATTTTAAAGACATTTTCCCCAAGGCCAAATTTCCATACACACTCACTTCCAGGCTATCAGTTTTGGTCAGGGTCTTCCTGAGAGATTGATAAGATGATTCCATTTCTCCAGAGAATTTTGTTGAACTGATGGCCACATTTACTGAACCACTGGATGAGTCCACGGATGCGTTGTTATCGGATTTCCACTTAATTGAAAACAGAGAATCTGTTCCCCATTCAACACCTGTGATATTAATTATTTTAACGTTGAAAAGCTTATTATTTTAAATGATTGTAATACATCGAAAATTATTTGAGTCAATTTAATTATTAATTTATTGTAATAATATTTCCAAGTAATATTCTATCCCACGTTAACGCTGAACCAATGATGTATAAATAACGCAAAAATTACCAATGATGAAATGCGTAGCACCCAGAATTCGTCCAATATTTGTGTCTATTTTTTCCAGAACATTTGATCGGAAGAGGGCCAATAGCTCTGTTGTTATAGTTGTTCTGTATGTTAAGGTTGCATAGCTATATTCGGCTTCAAGACTTGTTTCGGTCAGGTAGCTAAACATTCCTCCAACTTCAATCGCCGTAAAAAGCAATGAGGCTTGTGCACTTACATCTAGGTTGAACGAGTCCAGCTTGTCTGAAAAAGACCGAACACGTTTAAAAGTAAAATCAGTCAACGGATTGTTGACGAACTCAGTAAAGTTGGAAGGAAAGTCGCCTTTAATTCCTTTAACGAGGAAGAAAGTATCACTGACATGGTCATACAAATGCCCAATATCAGCAGCCCTGTTCAGAGCATGTATATGTATGTATTCTTGCACATTAGCTGATACTCCCAAATACACTCCGGTTAAACAAAATATTAGTAACAGATTTTCCCAATTCATGATTGAACCGCTCTGTTAAACTACAATAACTTGGCTGTACGGAATTTTTCAACCCTTTTCTGTTTCAGTTTTGATATAAGTTTAATAAACTAGTCAACTTGAGGCAGCCTGTGCAGGAACCAGCATGGTTGTAGTTACCTTGAATCAAGTTCTCTTATATCAATTGATTCTTTGAGATTGCTAAGATCGTATTTCATGTTTACAATTTAAAGCTTTATCGAATACTTAGAAAAATGAGTTACCATATAAGAAAACCATAGTCAACATTCATGGAAATAATACGTAATCAAAATATTAGCTTGGTGAAGTGAGAAATTCCTAATTTCACATTCTTTCCCAGGTGTACGACTGGTTTTATGATAGCAACTGCATTAAATTTTATTCTAGCCAACTATTGATATATGTGGTGCACACGTGGAAATCACGCTATCTTTTAGGTAAAATAAAGGAAGTGTTGAAGATTCAATAGTAATGCAAAAATAGTCAGGTTCTATATGTAACACAATGTTGGATATATATTTGAGAATTATTTTAAACGCAAAAATTAAATGATAATTGTTAGTGTTTCAAATAATAAAATTAGTGTAAAAATTGCGCTAAAAGTACAGTCGATGCTATTCAATTGAATCAATTTAGACAGGATAATCGAAAGCTCAAAGAGTTAAGGATTTAAATATACACTTAACACACAAATCCAAGTCATTTGTTGATTTTACAAGTTGAAACTTGTTTTGCTATTTTATTACAAAAGTCTTGATGACATATAATGATAACCGCGGATGGAGATGCGGACTGTGAGATGAAAAATAGTGCGAACTTGTGTGAAATTGTGAAGGTATGCTCGAATCAATGAGTGGTACTTGGCGTTGGTTAATTGTATGAAACCCAAAATTAAATTATTATTTAATGAGTCAAAAATATAAATGAAAAATAATGACTGGATTGGACAATGAGACGAGAGTTGACTTTTTCTGGTCGGGTTCTCAATAGCTACTGGTTACAATCTAAAATCATATCAGTCAAAAAGAAATGGCTTGAGCGCCAAAGTGAGCTTCTAGAACATTCTGGGGTCAATTCTAAAAATAAACATACAAAGTAAGAAAACTCCATGACATTCGCTCCACTAGTGCTTGTAAACACTCCGGTGTATCTTATTTGCATTATCTCTAAGGTTCTTGATAATAGGAACATTGTGAGTCCTATCATCAGGTCATTCTTGCTTACTGACGAGTGTCTTCTCGCTGAGCCACTGGTAGCTGGCTTCACTCACACCCTACTTGCACTGCAAATGTTGTTCATTCCGTAGGAGAATGAACATGCCGCCCCCGCAAAATAATTTTGCTAGGTTGTAGCTGGAAACACTGAACACTTAAATACTTCACAAACACCAAACCTTCCGCCCAGAACCACACCGTAGCATCCACTAGAGACAGCGTCCTTTCGGATTACAGAGCTAGTGCTCCCGCATCATCTCTAGGTCTGCTTGCGGCAATTTGTAGATCATGGGCCTTAGGTTGTTCCTCATCTACGGAACCAACAGGAAGAACCACCAGCTTCGTTATTGGTCGTTTGAAGTTGCCGGACGCTGTTCTCACTGTGACTGTCCAAATGAGGTGCCGTTCGTCCGAGGGGTTAGGGTGAACTTCAACAATTCGTCCGAGCTTCCAGAACTGCGGAGGCTGCTGGTCGTCTCGAATGACTACTAAATCCCCCACCTGGATGTTCTTTTCCGCAGTCTTCCATTTATTTCTCCTCTGGAGTTGCTGAAGATACTCCGACTGCCAGCGGTACTAGAAGTGCTGCTTCAGTTGTTGTTGGAGTTGCCAACGGTCCAGACGGTTGATTCTGATGTGGCGTAAATCGGGTTCGGGCAGAGCTGTTGGTGGTTGGCCTGATAGGAAATGGCCCGGCGTCAGTGCTGTCAGGTCGTTTGGGTCAGATGAGAGGGGGCAGAGTGGTCTGGAATTTAGACAGGCCTCTACCTCCTTTAGCAGTGTGTCATACTGAACATAGTTGAGAACGGACTTCCCGATGACCCGCTTCAGATGATATTTCGCGGATTTTACCGCGGCTTCCCAAAGACCTCCCATGTGCGGTGCACCCGGAGGAATGAAACTCCACGACGTCCCGGTGTTTGCCAGGACCTTGATGACCTCATGTCGAACAGGTCTTGTATTTTCCGCGTGCTCCTACGAAGGTGGTCCCGTTGTCACTTTTGATGGTGGATGGTCGCACCCTTCGAGCCCAGAACCGTCTTAAAGCCGCGAGGAAAGCGTCCGTGGTCAGGTCGGTGACGAGCTCCAAGGTTACAGCTTTGGTGCAGAGGCAGACAAAAACGGCAGTATAAGCTTTCTGTGTCCGTGTCCCCCTGCCAGTGAGCGTGTCCCGGATAACAACTGGTCCAGCGTAGTCTGTTCCCGTATGAGTGAATGGAGGGCTGAGTCTGACTCGAGGCTCCGACAGGTCTGCCATCAGTTGTTTGGGAGCTTGTGCATTCTGGATGACACACACCTTGCAGTTGTCGATGACCCTTTTGACACTAGTTTTCCCTCGCAAAATCCAGAATCGGCGTTGCAATGTCGCTAGCGTCAGGTTTCCCCCTGCATGTTTAAGGTCTAAATGGGTGTGTTTTATGAGGATGTCGGTGATGTGGTGCTTCGGTAGAAGCAGTGGGTGCCGGTTGTCGAAGGGCAAGTCTGCTGCTTTTATGCGTCCTCCGACTCGAATTAAGTTGTCCTGAAGGAATGGGTTGAGGGATAAGAGGCTAGACTTTCTGTAGAGGTTCCTTTTCTCCTTCAACCTGGTGAAGTCTTCTTTAAAACTGGCTTGCTGTACAGCATATACCAGTAAATTCTCTGCATGGCGCAATTCTTTGGGGCTGATTTGGAGGTGAGATGGTTGTTGTTGGCACGGCTGCACATAGTGTCTCCATAGCCGTATCCACCAGCAAACATGTCTTCTGAGACGGTTCCAATTTGAATATCGAGCCGCTATTTCAATCACACTAGGAAAGTTTGTATCTATGGTTGCTGTCAGGAAAACCTGTTGCTGCAAAGGGCGTAGCTCGGTCTGACACTTTTCTTCTTGCTGAGGAGTTAGTCTGGGCTTGGTCAATACCCGGTTGGGTTGAGGGTACTGAAGCGGTTCCTGGAGGAATCTTGGTCCATTCCACCAGAGGGCACTCTCTATGATGTCTGAAGTGGGTATCCCTCGTGAAGGCAAATCCGCTGGATTTAACTTTCCGGGTATGTGATACCACTGGGATGGGGGCATGTGATTCTGGATTGAAATCACCCGATTTCTCACAAATGTCTTCCACTTCTGTGGTTCACTTTTGATCCACGCAAGGGTTATTGTGGAGTCTGTCCAGGCAAAACACTCGGCGTGAATGATATCCAAAGACTTCTTAACCGTCGTCAATAACTGGGCGAGGAGAACTGCAGCACAAAGCTCAAGTTTGGGCAGGGTTACCTCCTTGGTGGGAGCTATTCTGGTTTTTGCTATAACCAGGTGGACTTCAATTCTGGTTGCGGATCTGCTTCTGAGGTAAACACCCGCAGCGTAAGCCTTTTCCGAAGCATCTGCGAATCCATGGAGTTGAAATTGTGTGGCTCCCTGCATACTCATGTATCATCGAATCCGGACTCGTTGCAGCTCCTGGATCTCCTCGTGGTACTTTCTCCAAGTCTCTTGAAGGTCCTTCGGTACTGATGTGTCCCAACTGGATTGACATTTCCATAAATCCTGCATAATTAATTTCGCACGTACAGTGACCGGTGCCAAGAATCCTAACGGGTCAAAGACTTTGGCAATTTAAAATAATATGCTTCTTTTGGTGATGGCTGCATCCGCTGTGGGTTGAACACTGAACCGAAAGTCGTCCTGGGAGGGGTTCCAAATCAACCCGAGTGCCTTGAGGGAACTATTTTTGTCCAAGGAGAGGGGAAGTTTCGCTTCTCGTAGGTCCTCTGGGATTGGTGCAAGAACGCTTTCATCTGACGAGGACCATTTCCTCAGATTAAAGTTGGCTTTCTTGGTGAGGGTGACCAATTCTTGTTGCAGGTACTGGGCGTCTTGGCTGGAGTTTGCTCCGGTTAGACAGTCATCTACGTAGAAGTCCCGTTGAATAACTCTGGCAGCTTCCGGGTGGTCCCCTTGTTCCTCTAATGCCAACTGACGAAGCGTACGGATGGCTTGGTATGGTGCGGGGGAAGTTCCAAATGTAACTTTTTTGAGACGGTAGCACATAATCCGATTACTGGTCTCACTCCTCCAGAAAATGCGTAGGTAATTACGATGCTTAGGATGTACCTCAATAAACAGATACATCTGTTGTATGTCCGCGGTGAGTGGGATCCTCCAGTATCTCCATCTAATAAGGATCGTGGTAAGATCCTGCTGAATAACGGGCCCAATCATCAACTGGTCATTTAAGGACCGTCCAGTAGAGCTTTTATCGCTGGCGTCAAAAACAATCCACAGCTTCGTTGTACTGCTGTTCGCTTTTAAAACTGCATGATGTGGTAAATGAAACACTGCCTCGTCTGGTAGAGACAGCTCGTTGGAAGGTACTAGCTCCAAGTGACCATCTCGGATGAGAGCCTTAATTGACTTCTGGTATTCTTCCTTCAATGTTGGGTGTCGGCTGAATTTTGCCTCCAGTGCGAACAATCTCTTCAGGGCCATTGCTTTGGAGTTCCCCAGGGGTGAGGCTGTTGGCTTAAAAGGTAGCTCAACTTGATACGTCCCCGATGGCAATCTCGATGTGGTGGTCATGTAGTGTGCCTCGCACTCATTCTCTTCTTTGGTTAGTTTGACTTCCTCGCTGGGACCATGCTCCACATCCCAGAACCTTTGAAGCTGAGCGTCCAGGCTGTCGGTCAGGTTGCAACTGGGATGATTCACTTGTTCCGCCGAGTTTCCGCCTCCAACTAACCGGCCCAAGCTGGATTCTTGAGCAACTGGATCCCCTGGCTTTCCACGGATGATTCAGTTCCGAATCACGTCGAAATAAATGTCAGATGACAATAGTAACTCCACCTTCTTTGGTCGGAAAAAATCCGGGTCGGCCAATCCGTTGGACGGAATGTGAGTCCAAGTGGTTGAATTCAATTCTCGCTGTGGATATGACCTTCCGATTTTTTGAATTACAAAGGCTTTCACACTAAACTGAACTTGGGGGTGGTAACGGGAGGTGACCTCCAGGTTCACGAACTCGGTGGCGGTTGTAACCGGCTTGCTCTGTAAGGCTTCGAAGACTTGCTTCTGACGCAAATTTTCTTTTGACAGGCCTAGTTCTCTAACTAGAGATTCTTGAATAAAACAGGCGTCTGAGCAGTTGTCAATCAGAGTACGACAACTTACTCCTGCTCCGGTGTGTTGGTGACGTTGACGATGGCTGTGGGTTTCAACTTGATTCTCACGCTCGTGTTTGTGACTGTGTGGGTGGTAAGGGTAACCGGTTTGGAAACTCCTTTGCTCAGGCTGGCATGAAGAAGTGAATGATGCTTCTGGTGCAGGTTCTGCAGTTCCCGATGGATTTGCAGTCTTTTCAGACGTGACCGGTTCCCAAGCAATTGATACAGAGCTTGGCTTTGTCCACAATCTTCCTCCGATCCCCTTCTGTTGCTTCAACAAGCTTTGGGCATTTGAAGTGTGGGTGGTCTGCGGTACATATGAGACACCTTTTGGTAAATGTCTCGGATTTGGTGTGGGGTTGGTAAGTTTTGGTAGGACCATCGAGTCTGTGATTTGAGCTTGGGGTACTTGTTGCAGTTGTTGCAGCATCCAGGACTCTCATCTCCATGTCGAGGAAATCCAACAACTTCTGCAGTGGCGGGACCTCGGTGTCGTCCAAGGATTGATGGAACCTCTCCAGTGTGAGTTGGTCCATTTTGCGAGTGGCGTGTCGGATCACTAGAAGTTCCACGAGGTCAATTTTGTTGTTGATGGACTTTATGGATTCTAGGGCATTTGAAACTGCATTTCGCATGCTAATTATGTTGTCGGATGTGCTTACAGTAATGCGGGGTAACTCGATGATTGTATCCGCTAATTTGAACGCAATTTCCCTGCTGTGCTCAAACAGCTGGGCCATCCTGTCGTATGCCATGGTGTAGTTGCTGTCGTTGAGAGGGATGGATTTGACCATTTCCGCTGCTCTTCCCGTCAGTGATGCCAACAGGTATGTAAATTTCTCCGAGTTAGAAAGGTCGGTGCGGGTATGCACTGCCTGGTTAAACCTGTCCCTGAAGGGCAACCAGTCTTCATACTTGCCATCAAAGGTTGGTAAGGTAAGTTGTGGTAACTTGGCTTTAGCTGACGCTGGTTTGGCATGGTTGGGGTTGGGCGCAACCAACCCTTTGGCTATTATCACTCTCTCCAATCGCTCTTCCATATCCATTTGCTCTTTTCTTATCTTGTCTTTTTCTGCGTTCTCATCCTTCTGTTTTCGCTCCTTTACGTTCTCTTGGATACGGTTGAGGGCTGATCTTAAGTCCCAAATTTTATCCATCGTGGCGTCGTAATCAGCAACTGCCTGATCAATATCGTCTTGCTGGGTTAGATGTGTACAAATTTCGGTATGGTTTGCTTCCAGCTTTGCTTTAAGGTCCTTGACCTTCTCTGACCACGATTCACAATCTGTACCTGAAGCCGTTTTCTCGTCTGTTTTTGAAATAAAATTTACCCATTTGGTGAGGGAGCCTTTATAGCTGGTTCTGATGCCAACAAGATTTCTTGCCATTGTGTTGAGATGATGGATTGATTTCTGGGTGAACTGTCTCTGGGTCTTGTGATTGCTCTTGGGGTAAACTAGCACTGACTGTCGTCACTCCACACTACTTGACACAGGTCCACACGCACTAGTAATATCACAAAAACTCGAAGGACCAAAGTGATAACCGCGGATGGAGATGCGGACTGTGAGATGAAAAATAGTGCGAACTTGTGTGAAATTGTGAAGGTATGCTCGAATCAATGAGTGGTACTTGGCGTTGGTTAATTGTAAGAAACTCAAAATTAAATTATTATTTAATGAGTCAAAAATATAAATGAAAAATAATGACTGGATTGGACAATGAGACGAGAGTTGACTTTTTCTGGTCGGGTTATCAATAGCTACTGGTTACAATCTAAAATCATATCAGTCAAAAAGAAATGGCTTGAGCGCCAAAGTGAGCTTCTAGAACATTCTGGGGTCAATTCTAAAAATAAACATACAAAGTAAGAAAACTCCATGACATTCGCTCCACTAGTGCTTGTAAACACTCCGGTGTATCTTATTTGCATTATCTCTAAGGTTCTTGATAATAGGAACATTGTGAGTCCTATCATCAGGTCATTCTTGCTTACTGACGAGTGTCTTCTCGCTGAGCCACTGGTAGCTGGCTTCACTCACACCCTACTTGCACTGCAAATGTTGTTCATTCCGTAGGAGAATGAACATATACTATAACTGTTAGCTGTTTTGTGGTCTTAAGTTTGAAGGAGAATAACGAGATTACACATTAAACAAATTTTTTACCATACCAGTTCAGGTTTCCAACAATTCTATAATTTTGAAAATAAATCATCATAAATTTGAATAATTGCTGATATTATCGGTGGCTGGAACTTTTATTGGCAATCATTCATTAACTTCGCAATTTTTGTTTTGATTCTGGCGATTTTTTCTTGAATCATTTTCATTTCGTCTCTGATGTCCTTTAAATTCCCTCTTTGCCTCCGTCGTTTAGATTGAAGTTTCCTTGTCTGTATACGTAGAACATCTGTAAGTGAAGCCACCTTCTCGTTTAGGACCAGTAATCGCCGATTGCGTTCGGCATCTATGCATGTATCCAGACGCTCGGCAACTTTCATTCTTCTTTTATCCCATTCATCACAGGCCTTAGACATTTTCAATTTTTTTTTCAAAGGTCTGTAAATCAATTTTATTATTAGTAATCGGTTCATAACTGTAGCTATTAAAAATTCCAATGACAAATAAATGTTCAGATTTAAAGAGTGCTAGAAACTAACCTGCGTGTAATTATTACACAGGTTACTATCCAGCAAATAATTTAAACCGAACTTTTAATTGGCATTTCAATTTTTAATAACTATTAATGTGCAGTATTACATTGGCTTCACGAGGGCAGACTAATGTGACTTCAATTTTAACGATCCAATTACCTCGTACTCAACAAAGGATCCAGCCAAATTCCTGAGGAATCTCTTTAGCTTCCCCTTGTACATGCTGTTAGGCATATCTGCAAAATTATAATACAAAGCTAATGCAAAAGAAATCGTCGAAGTTTTTCTGACTATGTAATTATGTCAAAGATTCTTATCTCACATTTTTGCTGGTTTTTATTCAACTTGTCCACGAAGTTTCTGTCCAGGCACAGCGACTTTGGTCTCCTCTCAACCTGGAAGGTACAAGAGCAGAGTTAAAAATTATCCTATTCAAACAATAATCCCACAAGCAATCAAGTCTCAAATCGTTAGCTCTTAACTTCTGAATATATAACAATCACCAGAAATCGGGGTAATTGACTGAAAAAATATTTATTTGAACGTTTCACGTACTGGAGTTAACCCTACAGGTAGGTCAACAAGTGGTGGCTCAATGTACGGCTTTCAACTGAATACGGTTCGTTTTACATACAAAATTATGCACTCTTTGATTTCCGGCAATTGCTGGCAATAAAAGTTCCTAACACGATAGTAACCTCAAAAAGTGCCTTACCTCAGCTGAAATTCTGCATGTCAATTCGACGGAAGATATTAAAATATTGCACTTCGTTTTTGCGAAAGCATCAAACATTGCCAAAACTTTCAATGCCATTGAGAACTATGCACGTGATTACCCGGCAATGCATATTAGGTATCGTACGTATACATAATATATAATTCTGTCGATTCCGAGATGCTTTGCTTTGTTAATCCTTTTTCTAATTATTCCCAAATCAAATGCTGGTTTATCACATCGTAGAGCCGTAATGAGCCGTTTTTGTTTGCTTAAAACCTAATATTAAAACCTAAGCTGTTGTATAAAAATGTTCCCATGTTATCTGTCTGACAATAATTTGGTAGAACTGTAATGATATTTGTTAATTTTTACACAAAAGAATCCTGCGTAATTGATTAGTACGTAATTTAGACGTGTGTGCATATTCATTATTATTTCATTGGCCTGGGTCATAACTTGAGATTACAAGGTTGGATTGCGGTCTAAGAAAGTAGGATTGTTTCTGAATGTAGATACCTTCAGTTTTAAATTTTCAATTAAATTTGTTTCAGAAAATGTTTTGACTCTTTTAACCAATTTTATGTGCTTGTCAGGGAGCTATTTGATAGATGTCTATGTTGAGAAATGTAAAAATGATTCGAACACATCCGGCACAAAGTTGGAGAAATTCAGCTTCAAGAATAAAAGTCAGAAAGATCCGGAAAAAGGTGTTTTCGAGATTGCCATATTTTAATGGAAGGTTTAGCATCCAAAAAATATTTCGGAAAGGTGTGTTTGTTAGTTAATTTCATGGGGGGTCGATATGAGTCCAACACCTTCGTAAGTCAACATTTGTAGTCTCAGGACGTATGTACACAACTATGCTGGACCAGAATGAAGTAAGTAAAAAGGTCTAATAAGTAAAAATGTTTTCGTGGCTATTCTGTAAAGCCATTCATTAACTTTGTCTCACCATTATGGTTTCTGTCTGACAGATATTTTGATTCATTGTTAGGAAGGTGATTTTAGGACCAAGTTAATCCCCATGAAATTTGCTACAAACGGAACTTTCCGAAGCCGTTTTTGAATTCTCATCGTAGAGGTGTAATAAATAGCTGGATGGAAAGAGTAAAATTAGCTACTTTTGTGTCGAAATATTCTCTGAAAACAATTATCTGTGGAAATCAAATAGTTGAGAAATTCATTCTGAAAAATTCAGACTTCGCTTAGCGTTACTAGAAGATTTTCAATTACATTTGCCCGAACCGGGCAATTAAAATATTTTATGTCCCAGTCGGTCCAAGTCCCTGTATTTTCAGAGCTATGCAAATACTTTTTCTCCGATGACAAAATACAAAAGAAAATATCTGAAAGAAAATATGGAAAATGCATGGAGTCCCGTTTCCTCAATAATACAGCACCAAATGTTTTATATAATATTTTTTATCAAGTTATAACAATTGGCAAAATACAATAAGAGACAAAATTCGCGCACCTGTTTTTTGCGAACGTCATATTAAAATTTGAATCCACGTGAACCAGGGAACATATAAAAAATTAAAACAACAAAATTAATTAAATTTTAAAATAATGGCCTGCATAATAATTGCAACAAGGGCACATCCTAAATGTTATTCCACAAAATAAATCCTCAGACGAGCTAAGTTTTAGTAGACTTAAGGCTTGATAATAAATCCAGCCCGTAACTGTGTCTAAGTTTTTGAAGTCCGTCATCAATAGACTGAGTCCCGTTTACTCAACAATACAGCACCACATTTTTTATAAAATACTTTTTATCAAGTTATAACGATCGGCAAAATACAATAACAGACAAAATTCGCGCACCTGTTTTTTGTGAACGTCCGATTTAAGTTTGAATCCATGTGAACCAGGGAACATATAGCAAATTAAAACAACAAAATTAATTACATTTTAAAATAATGGCCTGCATAATAATTGCAACAAGGGCACATTGTAAATAGTATTCCACAAAATAAATCCTCAGCCAAGCTAAGTTTTAGTGGGCTTATAGATTGATATTAAAAAATACGACCCGTATACAACAGAAAAGTACGACTTAAATTGGATTCTTCGTGGGAGTAGGAATTTATTACAAGAGGAAGCCGAAAAGAAACTAATCAATTCCTTATCGGTAACCTGTGTGCATGTGCACCCCAAACATTTGGTTGCCTTCTATTCCGTTCAACATTAACGTTCAATATTTGACGCCCTGGAGTTTACCCTACGGGTAGCTCAACAGGTGGTGTCGAAAGGTAGTTATTCTCACCTGTATATGGTTCATGTCAACTATATATTCTGACAGGATAAATCTTTCAGACAGGTGCACTAAAATACTTGCTTCTTGTATTACATCACTACTCAGTCTTAGTTAAATGAGTGGGAAGATTTTGTGACTGATATGGATAAAGGCATGCAGGCTATCGAATTCCCTCCCAATTCCATCACTTGAAAATTAGTGGGCATTTCCCAGGGATTTTTGATTTGATGGGAAAATACGCCATTTCTCGGGCGTTATAGCTAATAATTCCACCAGGTTTTTCGGATTCTAGGTTAGAGGTCAGGGTGAGGACTTTGATGAACTATATATCTCGCTTGTCTTAACGACTGATAAATAGAGCTTGACACAACTATCAAAAATTCTTCTTGGTTATACTTGGAAGCCCATTGGAAACATTTTGCATGTATATAGCGGATTGTAAACGGAAATTTATTACAAGATAGTTTATTAGTTCCCTTTAGCATGTAAACGTTAAGTCTTTCACACTAAACCCATGGTATGAGCAACATAGTTTTGGTGGAATTTCGAAAATCTTGAGGGGACACCAAGAAAGACTTTACTTGTGAGTATGATTTTTATAATAATTATGAAATGTTAGTGTGCCCAATAAATTTGAGCACGAAAAATTATAAAAAAGTTTGCCTGGACCTGTGGAATTGAACCCCGGACGTTGACTGACTTTGGCGCAGTTTTTACCGCTGTGCTACGTACCATAAGAGTCTTACATAACAAATGAATGAACCTCTGCTCGGTTGCAATTTAGTTGAAGCGACGCACACAGTAATTATATTTTTGTAATTATATACCGTGCGAGTTTTAAGTAACGCGAGTTTCCGAGAACAAGTGTAATTCACGTTTTATCTCCTATGTTTATATTGGCTCCTGAAATTCCTTACAGCAATTTTTGGATGTATTGCATGAAGCGTCACAGTTTATGAACCACATGAGGTATGTATATCAGGATTTTTTCCAAATCTGCTAGTAAAGCTGGATTTTATCCAGGTCATACAAAAGCCTCGTGCATTCTTGAGAAACAAATCCGGTCTGAAGATATATATGATGAAATATTACAAAATAAAAGGCATTGGTAAATTGAGGAGCTCATTCAACATTTTAAAACTAGAACCAACGAAAATTTCTATTTTAAAAGGTTTCTTTGACACACAAGAGAATCCGAAAAAGTCTATGATGTGAGCAGGTTATCTAAGCCAAATATACATAAATAAATTACCCTGAAATGTTGTAATATATACAAATATGATTTTTGAAATTTAAAACAAATTCGCTTTGGAGTCCTGATTTGAGAAGTAAACAATCTGGGCATCCTAATTTTCATTGATCATGGTTGAAGTAAGCTGAGACTGCAATAACTTCGTTTTCAATGCCGGTGCATATGTACTCTTCCGCTTGTTTTTTGAAGTACGAAAGACATTTCGCAAATAATTGTTCTGGAAGGAAAGTCTTTCCATTGGGTACCTTGATCATATGATTGTCTTTCTTTCCTGTCATCACTTGAAATGGCCAGTAGCCAGTACTACATGTCCATTTGTACAACGGATCGAAGTAATTATCTTTATCCAGTCAGTCGTTTGGCGACGAAAAATGAATAATCTAGGTGACTATATATACGCAGGATATTTCGCTAGTTCCCAATTAAACAGTAACTTCGTCGTCAACGGACACGTGACTTGGGGTGGTCTTGTTGCCGATGCCATTTAGAATAATTTCAATCAATACATTTCAACCCAATTATTTACATGTACTCCTAGTCAGGAATATAGATACACTTTGTTCAACGATCGATTCCAATCATCAAAGCCGTAGTTGTATTTCAAAAGATAACAATCGGAACTAAAGAAGAAAATAAAAGTTAATTAAGTAGTCGTAAACTCGTATTGAATTTTTGGAGTAATTTCAATTTCAAATTAAAAGAATCTAGCTTTCAGCCTGATTGTAAGCTAAAGTGATTGTAATAATGCCCACAGTATACAAGTTGTCAATTAAATTAAATGTGCCTTGGGAAACGCTTAGGGTTAAGTCGGTTTCATTATTCATGTTATCCTCTAGTAATAATCAGGAATTACTGGTCAGTTAAGTTTGTATGCATCATGTACCCATCTTTAATTTCTATTTCATAATTGATGATTATTTTGGAGTCCATACTTGAGTGTTCCCGTTCCCACTCATTATATACCCCCATGTTCCCGTTCCCACTCGTTAACTATAAATAAACGACCTTTGAATCCGAGATTGCAAAACACACCAAGTAAAATTGTCCTGTGCTTGGTCCAGTAAGGACCCAATTCCCGGCAATAATTGAAGCCGCGCTTATTTTCCAGCATTCATTTCCAGGTGTTTAAAAAAATAAATTTGTTTGTTTTATATAAATATAATTACATATATTACCGATTGCAAAAATCGTAAACAATTTCCTATACTTCACGTATATTTTGGTAATAAAATTTAAGCTTTTTCAAGAATCTAGTCATTGGGTACATATAATCGTGCATGCTTCCCTAGATGAGGGAAATTACTTGATAAATATTTTATATGGAATGACACTGACAAATTACAAAATTCGATTTTTATTAGATAGATAGATAATTTGTTTGGTCGATTTGGCCTTAGCCAGATTTTTATTATACAAAATTCGATAATTTAAAACCAAGCAATCATAATTTCAAAATTTGGAGTGAAGCGAGAATTATTCAAAACATTGTACAATAATGGAGAAAATAAAGGAAACGGGTCGTCAAAATGTACACCTCCCAAATCTAGCTTCATCTAAACGCTTAAGCAAAAGAAAATCAGTTGAAGTTACGTGATTATGTAATTTTGGCATCTTAGAAGGATCCCAGCAATCATGATTTATTATTCACTGCCAGCATCAAATTTCTAAAATTGTGCATGCTCACAATTACTTACTCAATCTAAGGAGACTGATTTAAACAAAATCGATAAATCGTTTAATTGAGAGAATTATAGTTTCAAACTACTATAAACTGACTCGCTGACCGTGTGATACGATAAAGCCAAACCGGATAAATTAAGAAATTAAGATTAGCTCTGGATTATCTGTGGAAAAGGGGTTTTACGAGATCCGTTGGAAGCTTGTGAAAATCTCATTCTAGATTTTTTTGGTTACAATACAGGACCTTCATCCGCTATCATAACGAAGGTTTGGACTGTTCTCACATACCAAACAGAGAGACGATAAGACGTTTGAAAGAAGTACAAGACGCTAAATATTAAATTGCGGAATACTGTATTATAATGCTTTCTGCTGAAAACTTACATGTCTACATACAGTATTTAGCTTTTGCCGCCAAATGGAATTGGCTCCCATTTAAAGTTTACTTAAGTCCAGGCCAAAGAGCTCATGTGGAACCTGCTAATAAATTTCGCAAATATCTCTAGTATCCATTATATTTCTACCAATTCCTTCGATTTATATTGAGTGTATACTTCCTAATTACAGGACCTGGATTACGTTTATCAGCTTTTGAGGTCACATTGCACTCGTTGTACATTTTTACTCTGGGTCATGGAGTTGCATTGGAAGCATTTGTAATAATCCGAAACAGCGAAATAACCATTATGCTTTTTGATTTCATCTTTGAATCAAATAGTAGGATATTGTGGAGACGAAGCAGTAAGGACTGATTTGAATGACAATGTATGAATGATGGAAGCAGAACATGAATCCCATCACAAGCCTTGTCATTAGTCATTATTATTGTAGTTGTTTTCCTTTATATAGAAGTCAGGATAGACTCAAGCCACACCCAACATCGACAGAAGCACTCCATAAAAGAAATGGCTTTATACCTTCCTCATGTTGCCATAATTTTAGTAACTATATTCACAATTTTAATGGCTTGCCTTAACACAGTAGTTCATGTATACTACGTGCTTCCTGAGACCTGGCGCAATCCGTTAACTTTCCTGGTTCTCTTTGTGCAAGAAAACATCGTCCTCCAGTCAATTTGCGGTATTCAGTGGTATTATAGCGGTGGAGAATATGCTTTTGTTTCTGGAGAAAGCCACGGAAATATTTAACTTAGAAATTTCATTGCTAAGGAAAGCATTAGCATAAACAGAGCTGCGCTCAAGTACAAGTATTACTTGACACGTACCAAGTCGGGTCAAGTTCGGGTCAAGTTCGGGTTGAGCTTTTAAATGTACGTGATGAATCGGGTCAGGTACAAGTTAAAGGGGAATCCGAACTTGGTAATTCAAGTCGGGTAAATTGCAAGTGCAGGTTGAGAAACCTTACTTGCATAAAAATATCTTGCAAGTGCGGATCTGAGCTCATGAAATACCTGCTCCCGAACGGGTAAATGCAAGTATTATTTCAAGTATTTTGATTCTCAATAAAACGATTTTTCAAATGCCCCCTCGGTTCAGTCATACTTTTTCCCGAGAACGAGTTGATTTCGCGCTCAGTGAAAACGTTACCGACCCATTAAGTACATACATTACGCACACCGCAATTTTGGGAGCACTAGGCGAGGGTTCAGTTTGCTTTCGGATTCACACTTCATAGTACCGACATTGTAAGTGTAATTATTTTTTATATACAAATGATTTCCTCGTGCCCAGAAATTGTAGAATTAACCGAAAATGATTATTCTGCAAAACCGGAGATTGAGAAGAAACGTTCTAAAAAAAACAAAACAAAAAGCGGTAGTGCAACGAATACTTGGGGAGGCGTAATAATAGCTGCAACAATTAATTTGTTTGTACTTATATAGAATAAATGTGACCACTTCACTATAACTTAACGGAAAATTTTTGTATTATTAAAGAATTCACCAAATCTTGTTCCGTAAAATTTAATTTTCGTTGCGTCACACAAAGTTAAAAAATTACTTGAGTTGTACTTGCAATTCAAGTTCGGGTTCAAGTTCGGGTTACACAATTTCGGAATCGAATTGCAGGTAATATTTCAAGTTCAGGTACGTCAAAATTTACTTGGTTAAAATTACTTGAATGATCAAGTACTCTCGAAGATTCAAAATACCAAGTTCGTGTCCATGCAAATTTATACTTGCTAGTTCAAGTGCAGGTCAAGTTCAAGTTCGGATCCTGAACTTACTTGACCCGAACGCAGCTCTGAGCATAAAGCTATAGAATTTTGGGTCAAAGATATTTACAATGAGTAAATATTTAGTGGTGATTTTCTGTTTTCTCCTGAGCTGTAGCTCAGTTCTATCGCACACTAAAAAATTTCAGGCTACTAAATAAATTTTCAAACAATATTTCAATTCGGTATTTCAGTAAATTTTTTAAGATCTTTTTAAACCCAGGAATCTGGATCAAATTTGTTTTCTAATTCATCGTGTTGGAATTACTAGTCTACTTTAGAAGTGATGTTTTTCAACGTGATAGCAAACACTTTTAAAACTACTATTATTGTATTTTTAAAAAAGTCATATTGCGTTCAAACTATTTGATTTATTAAAGAGCAAGCTGCAAAAATTGATCAAAATCTTAGAATATCTCCGAAACTTTGGAGTTTTTAATTTTAAAAACCGTAAATTTTTGTCTGGGAAACAGGCACAACGGCAGGATTTCAAGGACCAAACGTTGGCACGTTGCAGGTGCATAGACCTGTACGTTCGACTGTTCAACACTGGATACTCCGGGGTTATATATATCGAAAAACAAGTTTGCTTGGTTGTATCAGTGGGCGGTGCGACCTTAGCTGTAAGGTCCTACGAGATAATCAGGGTTTCTCACTTTTCTTCTTCGCGAGCTCAATCTACATTGTTTTAATGTATATCGCCACATTTGGAAAAGCATTTATAGTGCCCGAGTGTCTGCAGTCATTGAAAAATGAGATGCTGAGGCGCTCAGGGACGTCCAGAATTTGTGGGAAAGAATTTACAATTCTTCAAAAACAAATCAGATCCATTGCAAATTCGGGTACCAAAGTGGGACATTTTCATACCATGGAGCGGGTTTCAGCACCTGCATTCATTGATTTTGTAGTATCTGTAAGAGCTGTTGTGTCGCTTCTCACTAGCTTTCCTTAAATCTGTTTAATGCATAATTGGATTGTAGTTAAGCAAATATGAATGAACATGAGTGGTAAAGTAAAATAAGCAAAACGGTAACATCAGGAAAGCATGTACGACCTTCTTCTGGTTGGGTCCGATATCCTGATTGGCGGGAAGGAGGGAATAGTTAGAATGAAAACCTCCATAATAATTTAGGCAATGTATGTTGTTTTGAGTATGGAGTGTTTTAAAATGTGTGTGAAAGTACTCTGTGATGTAAATGCGTTTAATTAAATACTCTGAATTAACGCTTTGTCACACTCACCAACAATCTGCAAACTTAAAATGCTTACAACTATCTTGCAGGAATTCCTCCCTGAAATTCTTCTTCAAGTGTTAGATGTGTTAGGATATTCAGATAAATGGTCATTAATATATAGTATAGCAATGTATGTGTATTTATATACGCAGTCAATATGCATTGTTTACTGCTTAATTTTAAAGAAAATTATTGCAAACAAAGGAATTCTAAATATCTATACTCCATTGCATTTAACTTTGACAGATTTGTCAAACTAAATACATAAGAACGAATCGGACTTTACCGTTACAGTTTATATTTAAGATTTTTTAGCACCTTAAATTTTAGCCCCAATTCGAAAATAATCTAATGATTCTTGGAGGATGGAATTATATAATAATTGTAACAGGTACACATTAGATGATAGTAATTTCAATATATGTATGTGTGGTTTTATTTTATTGTGCGCTTTTGCTAACTGAAAAACGTTTCGAAATAAATTGCTGAGAATTGTGCCCTGACTGATTTCCATAAAGTTTTCAGTTGAGTAGAGTTTTACAAAATCTCATTCTTAGACCATAATTATTACAAAAATGTTACACATGCTTACAAATAAATGCTTTTACACCGGACTTTGGTGGAATAGAATTTTTGTTTTATGATCTGAATTTCATCTTAAATAAGCTAACCATTCGAAGAGGTTTCAGAGGCCGAATGGGATGGTACATTAGTGTACAGTTTTCCTTGTTCTAATCTGGTGTCATCACAGATCGCAAATAAAACCGTTAGAAATAATGCTAGTAATAATTATGAAAACATGGCGGACATTCGCGTCTCAGATACAGAGAAAATGTCAGAGTTGGTAATAGGAACCAATGAGAAGGCATCACCAACGGGCAATGGCGAAGGTGCAACTATAAATACATTGTGCAATGCCTCCGGCAATGGAATTACCAGGAACGCTGGAGGAGTTAGAGAGAAGGAACGTTCTGAGAATACAATGCTACTTCGCTGAGGGCCAGGTGTTCAAGCCCTTGCGGTATCAGGCTTACATAGGAATGCAGTTCTAATAATAAGTGCGAATATTGTAATGACAATGATAATAATTATTGTTAAGGGCTGAACGTTTGTGATGCGACGTGGACACTTACTGGGGTCCACTTTGAAATTAACTTGATCAAATAGAATCAATCATCGTCCTAAAGTCGGAGAGTCAAAGTGGACTCGTGAATCTCTCCGCATTTTCCTAATAATTTTTCCTGAAAGTTATTTATTTTACTTTGACTCTTATTAAATTTTGAAAGTAAATTTATTTGGAATTTTTTCCAAGTATTTGTTTGTAGACTTAAATATAAATATTATTTTGCTGTTTAGTGAGATATTTGTCTGAAAAATGGTTTAAAGTGTCAACTTATAATTAATTTGTGAAAACCTAAATACCTAAATGAAGTTAGATAATTGAATTAAATACTTATTTTCTCAAAACACCTTGTGGAATCTATACCCTTTCATTATCCATACAGAGTAGGAAACCATTAACGGAATTTTTTCTACAGTTCCAGAATTTTGTTCTTTGTCACTCTTCGCTAAGTTATTGCAGGTCGAGTATTGTTGTCCTTGAGTCTGTCGACGACATCTGGTGTTTGGAACGGATAGTACAAATTTGGAGGTCATTTGACTGCAATAGCCAGAAAATGTTTTACATAGTCGCACCAATGTTTGCAATAAATCGACGAGACGAGAGCCGGTATAAACTTCTCAGATGTAACTTCACAAGATATAAACGATGTGTTTGGATTAATGGCTATTGGTCAAGTGCAAGAATAAAGTGCTCCCTTGTGAGTCTAGTATTATTATATAGATATGAGTAATTGCAACGGTCGGTTGTCTTTTGCAACTTTAGTTCCAATGGATTAAATTGCAGTTATTAAAAGAATTACCATGCATTGTTCATATTTATATTCAGCTGGTCTTAGGGGCGAAATGTAAGTCAAGGTATTAAAATAATTTTTAAATTGAGCGTCGTATGGTAGAATATTGAAAAAGTAGGTTATGGTTACACCATGAAATCCTTACTCCTGGATTATTTACTTATGTATTTAGCAAGAAATGTAAATAATTGGAAATCGTGCTGATGGAAAGAATGGATATGAATAAACGATTGATTATGATTTTCTATTAATCCGAAGACTAATTGCTTTTATTTAATACTTGAAACCAAAGGAAAAGGAAATGAAGATTAACAACTAAAAATAGGTGTTACTGGAATGACTTTTAGTTATTCACTGAAGAGTCTGGAAGAATCTTAAACTTAACAAGTGGCTACTGGAGCCAATTTTTACAATCTTAAGTCTAGACGTTACATCATAATTGATGTAACCGGACGTTGACACTTGTCGGCTTGAGCCGATGGGAAGTGCTTACTTTGCATCATTACAATAACGTGTTGGAGTTACTTTGAACTGACTTAACCTATGGTTGTATTTTTCACAACTTAATTATTTATTAGTGTGAGGACTTAACTAATTTGTGTGATTTCTATATACGTACCTTACAATATCTTTAAATTGGGAAAATTCATTACTAAGAGGAATACAAATCAGCATATTTCAAAAACGTGGGGAAAATAATCTGGAAGGTATTTACGATGATCAGTTAAATAAAAAATCAGCGTTTTGCGATAATTTGATTCTTGCGCGAAGGGGCGACGCAGACGCTCCTCCGGGGTAAACCCGATTTGACAGTATAAGGTGGAGGGGATGTGCAAAATATTTGGTTGAGTTCGGATTAAGAATTTTCCGGTTATCGTGTACGTATAAAATTTTACCAGTCACACTGTTGTTTCTCCAAGACTATCCGAATGAATTGTCACAGTTGCTAGTGACTTGCAAGTAATGTAAATAGATGGTTCTGTTCTAGTTGGTCTAGACCATTTTGAGTTTTGGAGGTTACAAACTTTAAGGTATGTTTTTATTGACAAACGTTTCGACAAATGTTTATGGATGTGATGATCATGTTACTACATACGCCTGTACATATTGTACTCAAATCTTGTTCTACCAGATATCCCTGTATTATAAATTTTAACTGAGGAATTTTAATAATTTCCATTATTGCAAATTGAAATGGCTAATGCTGAATTTAGTTACAAATACAGATACATTATGCATTATTACGACATTTCTAGTTCGTACAATCATTTGATTAATAATGAAATTTTCAGAATTTTTTCTCAGAAACTATCCAACCGGTTTCAACCAAACACGAATCAAGGCTACGCGTTATAATAAGAACTCAGACTACTTGTTGACATAAGCAATGTCGAGAAAACATTTCGACGGAATTGGTCCACTAGTTTTAGAGTTAACGTGGTAACGGACGTACGGGCGGACATCGATCATCTTACTAGGGTATAGCCACTGGCAGGGGTCGGATTTTTGTAGGAAGACGGGAAGATTCTTCCCAGGGAAAAAATACTTCTGGCAGGGAAAATCTCAAAGGGAAGGGATTTATTTGTACAAACAGGGATTTTTAAAATCGTTGACCTTTTTTTTGACAGGGATTTTCAAATTTGTAGACGGGTTTCAGGGAAATGTGTTAAGCAAACAGGGATTTTTGACTTGATTGGGCAAATTTGGCAGGGATTGTTTTTGCCAGCAGGGATTTTGAAAATCGTTGACCTTTTTTTCAGCAGGGATTTTTTAAATCGTTGAGGACCTACTAGCAGGTAGATAATACGCTGCTAAATGTGAAAGCGATAAACTTAATGTGTTAAAATATCCTAGCTTTAATACCGTTTACACAAATTCAAGTGTGGTCTTATTGGTGTAAGATTGCTGTATCGAGTAATTCGATACAAATCCAATTGTGAAAAATCAATGCTTCAGTTATGCAGGAAAATGCAAGACTTGTGAAAATCAGTTTCAAATTTTCTTAGATGTTGATACCATGTTTTTTTAAAAATCGCCCTCCCCTCCCCTCCAAAAAAATAGTGTAGAGTAAATAGCTCGGAAACATTAAACTTACATATTTTCTGCACACAATTTGTTTACAATATTTGAAAATTTTTCTCGTGACGCTAACTCGAAATCCCCATGTATATCCTTTGTTTGATACAAATGCATATTGTGACAAAATCTTAAAATATTCTATTAAAAAACATTTAATTTATATTTGTGATCTCGAGGACTAATTTTAGGGTGCAATGATAATATTAATTATATAATATTAACAGTATTGCCATTTATTCATGTCAAGCAATAAAATCTGAAAAATTGAAAATTTTGTTCACGCCACTGAATTCATTTTTCTGGGGAGGAGATGAAGTTGTAGCGAAAATTGTGTGTAAAATTACATGCAACGATTAAGAGCACACAAATAGCTACCTGGAAAGCCCTCAAAATTGTCTACATTATGTACATATTGAAATTTAAAACATGCCACTGCGCTTCACTATATTAATTGCAAATTAACAACATAATAGTTTTTTTAAATTTGGGTTTTAATTAGCTCCAAGTTAAAATGTGTATGCAACACAATCTATACTTATACCCAACACGGACAGCAACTTCTGTGTTGACATAAATGTGGTGACATGCATATGCAAACATAAATGCACAGCATTGACATATAAATAGTGCAGCCAATGAAATGAAGAAGAAATATGTGGGTAAAAACATGGTCATTTTTAGCGGGCCTGGAGTTTGAATGAAGAAGGTTCCAGCACATAATATACATAATTACTTTGTCAAGTTTTTCCCGCACAACATTTAGTAACTTGCATATGTCACGACTTGTGCTGACACAAGGCTCACATATCTATGTGAGAACTTGTGCAAGCCACCTCCCACTTATGTCAGTGTACGTACGAACGCACAGCATTTCTGTGTCAAACATATGCAAGTCAGCACAGGTTTCGTGCTGTCCGTGTTGGGTATTAGCTGTGAGCAAAGACGAATCATGTAATGTAACCGAAATTACTAAAGTTGCAATAATTCAATTAAACGAAAACCAAACGTAAATTTATTTTTGCAATCTTTATGTGACATTGTTGTGTTATTGAAGCATTGAGACACATATGATCATTCACAAGCGATTGACGCATTGATGACACATGTTAACCAATGCCAAGTTCATATCTCGAATTCGAAAAGTGAAATTTCCTATGGGAAATGACATGCAAGTCACAACTAAAAAATAAAATTCATCTAGGACATAAATTGCTTTCTAAATATTTACAGCTTTCACGCCGTTCCCAATATATATCCAGTCTGCGTGGAATGTACAATTCCAGGTGACTTCTAGAAAATCTAAAATTTATCGTATGGTCAAAAGGGATCAACGTCCAGGAGATGTAAATGATACCGAAGGAATATTGTAATAAAAATATTTAATATTATAAACTTTAAGCCAGTTCATATTTTCTCTGTCAAAGAATTCTCAGAATGGGTTGGGATGACTCAATGACAACAATACAGTGTATTTGGAATTAAACATGCATGAGTTTGATTTTATTTTAAAATTGCATTCGGTAGTTCATTGTGTGCTTGAAACTAGAGAAATAAATACTCCGGGTTTGCTAAACTAGTTGTCTAGCTAAAAGCTAAAATTAAAAACAATTATGGTCACGCCACGTAGCACATTTCTTATCTGTAGTGACTTTCTACTTATTGGAGTTTGGTGGTCCCAAGAAATAGTAGAGAGACATAAAAAAGAAGAAAAATGCATTCGTCTTGTACTGCCGGAGATCCACTACTAGAGTGGCTTCGTAAGTTATGGAAAATCAAATTGACCAATACTACACAACGGTATGGAAGCATGTGTTGGAACAACTATAGCTTAATTAGCCGTTGAAAGGAAAATGAGAAATGGACGGGTTGATCTTGGGTTATAAATGTGAAAGTGATGGGATCAGTAATAATTCGGAGGTTAACCTATAGAAAACGATTAAGGAAAATCCGAATTCCATATATATATATGTATATATTATGCTCTTCAGCTCTTTATTGCAATTCAAATGTACCAGAGGAAATTTCTGCAAATTTCTTGGACAGGAAACGCAAAGTTAAAATGTCTTAAAGTGTGAATTTAAAAAAAAACAACTATGTACATTTTTGTAATCGCAAATAATTGGGGTTTAGGTTCGGAGATCTGAGTTTAATTTGATTTGGTTTTCCATTTTTTAGTTGAGCAGTATGTAAGGCAAGTCTTACTCCTATCTTACACAACAATTTTATTTTGTCCTAATCTTTGTAAAATGTTTTAAAAACAAGTGTTGGTTTATGTCATTGGTTTTATACGTGAATTACCCATACAACATTTGTGAGCCAAGATTCATTTCTCGTGATTATATAAAATACAATAAGCGAGAACGAGTTTTGATAAAACATTCCAATGTTAAATAACTAAATAAATTAGAATTCAAGTTTTAAACTCCAGAGGTCTCACTTCTCTCGTTAGAAAATATTGTTGTTTTTGAAGATTTTCAGTATTACTATTCCATTCACAGGGAAAATATTTTCTGTATATTCGCTTGTCAAATATTACATTTGCATAACAAATATTCCATAATAATATTTCTACTATGTTTTAGCATTAACACCACACAAGATATTTTGTCAGGAAGTACTGAATAAAAAAAAGTTAAGTTTCGAATTTTAGGCCAGCGTGAGTGTAGCAATACATCAGCTATAAATTGTAACGTCGATTGGTCCGGACAACGTCTAGTTATGACGCCCAGCTCAATACAATTAGACCGCTTGGCAAGGACAATATATTTGCTCATGCAAATTGCTTTTTTATAATTTAGAAATGCTTAAACATTCATGTCACTCTACGTATTACGTCCTGCAAATCCGTAGCTTTGAACAAAATGTAGTTTGTCGAAATAAAATATGTATGTATCGAAATTTCTAAATGTTTTTTCTTCAACGTCGCTGTATCCATTCTCCTGGATCCTCAGATGCTCGTCTATTTCAGATCGTAATGGGCCTACAGTATTACATGACGACGAAACCGAAAAGCGAGTAAAACGTAATTATTTCATTAGAAAATTTAGCATCCAGGAGTTCCTGGATTGCGTATCAACATATTTACGGTTAATACCACAACGTTATCTCAGTTTGCAAGTGATGTCATTTTCGATTATTATCGTCCCCCTTTGATTGTTTATAGGCAAAGTATTGTATGGCATCCAACCCAGATGTACATTCATTTTTGTGCATGGGTGTAACTAACGTGCAGTTTTGGCTTGGGACTTGGCGACTCGATTTTTCACTTCTTGATTTATTCTGCCTTTTCCACTATTTTTATCATCTCAGCAGCTCTGTGTACGTGTAACTGTAACTCATTAATATCTTGCTACAAATATCCGCCTTCTCCTAATTAACTACCAATAACACAAAATAACTTGCCATCCAACTAATCTGAACTCTAATTTGTAAATTGTATTCATTGTGGCTAATGAAGTATCATGTACGTGTGTCACACACTGTTTAAGTAGTTAGTGACAAAATACTACATTATGAGGATGTTTTGTACAAAATTTTGTTGCATCCTATTCTCCACTTCTATTCCTCGTCTGTTTAGGTATTTATTCTTCCTAAAACATGTTTCACTAAAAACATATTTTAGCCACACGGTTTTAAATACATTTACTGGATGTTGTAAGGTTAAAAGGGTATAAAAATAAGCTTTATGCATTCAGAAATATTAAAAATACCGACAGAAGCTGCCAACGTACGGGCATGTTGGCATAAAATTCATCGAAATGTCTGAAATCTCAACCTTTACAAATACTCGGGTACAACGGTCGCGGGTACGAGTAAATGGCCCCATAATACCCGTATCCGGTAGGTATACAGTGGACTGACAAAAGATCGTTCGATAGATGTCATACTTTCTTACCCAGGGCAAACATAACAACCATTGTAATATTTCTCTATGGTAAATAATTTTAAATGAAAGTCCTCACTTTTCTACGTCTACCAAATAGCCAAACGTTGAAATTAAATGAAATACTAGCTCTTATTTTTGGAGAAAGAGTGGTTAGATCGAAAAAATTGTTGGACAAAAGATTGTTCGGTCTGCACAAAATACACTTCAAAGGTACAGTATTTTGTTTCCACGCGTGTAGTATCTCTTTTAATTATTGTTTTAATTGTAAAATACGTCTGCGGTAATTATCACGTGAATTTAATGCCGCGGGGTAAAGATCTGTCGCCTGACTACCAGGACCTAATTGTAAGGTAGTTTAATGATGGAGCTCCCATCGCAATAATTGCAAAAAATTCATACACTAAGTGGAACACAGTCTAAGAGGTCATAAACCGCTGGAGGAAGTTTGGATCTACAACCAGTGCACGAATATATGGCCAACCAACGAAAACAACGGGAAAAATCGACCAGCTAATTGAAAAATCTACGTTAAAAAATTGGAAGAAAGGCCTTTCAGAGCTGAAGAAGGAAGTCAAACGGACGAAAAGAGTAAATATTTGTGATTGTACAGTTAGTAGAAGGCCCCAGGAGTTCAAAATTTATGGCCGTAGTGCCCGAAAAAAATCACTGATCAGCCAGAAGACCAGGATACATCGACTTTGATCTGCAAAATATCACGCAAAATATATTAATAAAGACTTGCGTAATATTTTCATGTCAGTTGAAACTAAATTTTGTCAGTTTGGCACCGAGGGAGCACAAAAGGTGTGGAGACAGCCAGGAGAGGAATTTTGGGCCGACAGTGTCAAATTCACCGTTAAGCACGGCGGTGGTACGTAATGAGGTTTTCTTTTAGAATTAATTTTCGTAAATTCAAACTTAAACCTATCTGTACTTTTAGACTCCGTAATGGTTTGGGGTTGCTTTTCGTCTCATCGGGTAGGGAATTTAGTCGAGGTGCCCAGCACAATGACTGCAGAAGTGTACAAAAATGTCCTGCCCGAAAATTTGCGTTCGTCGGCGACAAAACTGAAAATTAACATGTCCACAATTGGGACCCACCTCCAAAGATTAAACATGAGCTATTGGAAGCTCTACATGAAGAATGGCCGCTAATACCATCAACCAAAACCGAAAAGCTCGTGTATTACTTTCCGAACTGTATCTATGAGTTTTTTAAAGCTAATCGAAGAGCTACTCGTCACTAAACATAAAAATCCAATGAATCGAACAATCTTTTGTCACTCCGTTAGTTTTGTTTTTTTGTACCAGCTAACGCAAGTGTTGAAATCATTCTGGTAAATGATGCGTAAAGTTACTCCAATAGAGGGTTTTATCATATGTTAGCAATGCTACTCTATTTATGGAGTTTGTATGTCAGAAAAATAGTGATTTCTTTAAAATTGTACAATCGAACAATCTTTTGTCAGTCCACCGTATACCTGTTTTGAAATCCTTATACCCGTACCCTGTGGGTATATATCCATTTTGAAATCCTTATACCTGTATCCGTACCCGAAATTTTGAGCCGACCAAAGTGTACCCGGGTAGTACTCAGGTACACATAATAGGTGCCCTCTTAGTACTCATACCCGTACCTGTACCCGTTTACCCGAGTATTACCCATACCTGTGCCGAGCACTGGTACAGATATAACGTATTTTGTCTTTTTGTGGTATACATTTTGGGGACAGTCAAAGTATTTTGACGGCGTAACACTTCCACACTATTAAGCAATTTCTTTCCAGATTTTCAAAAAAAAACTATTTTGACAAATGTGATAAAATGAGGTCAGGATTGTTTTTGACGATTTTTGCCATTTCTATTACTCCGCTAAAAGCGAAAAAAAAAATTAACTTCGTTTATCACACATAACACAATCATTACAAAGTATTCTTCATAAATGTTGCCTAAATATTTGCAAAATGTTTTAACATTCACACCACACCAGATATTTTGTCTGGAATTACTGCTGTAAAATGCAAGATTAATGGTTGAACTGTTTAAAGCGTGAGAGTGTTGATACACCAGCTTTAAACTTTTTTCCGAACAACGTATAAAGTTACGACATGAAGCTAATACAATTTGTCCGTTTTGTTACATTTTGCCAAAATATTTCATTCACCCAGTTGGTAGGCAATTATTTTACGGAATTTATAAATTTTGAATTTTATCCCCACTCAGTTTATATCGTTATCACGAACGGCAAACGTTTTCCGGAATTCACCAATTTTTGATGAAAATTACGGATAATGTGTGTGGAAGCTCTTTTGAATAACATTCTCATTAGAGTTTATCTCCATTAAACAGTATGTGCAATGTGAGGAAGTTCAAGCAAAATATACAGGAAATTAAATATTTTACTGGCCTATTTAATCCCACTAAAATGCTAAATGCTCATTCGATTTGCTTTTCTCTATTTTAAAAATGTTTTAAAATATTAGTACTGCTAGACATTAAGTTTTGAAAATCAGCAGCGCTATTTGTCAGTTGTGCACGTAGTATTTTATCAGACTGAAAGTAGAAAAGACATTTTGTATTTGCTTCCTTTGAAAGACATATCAAATGTATTAGTAGTAAAATATTTTGTTAAAAATAGTTTTCACCTAAATCATTATACCCTTAATAGTGCACGATCCATGTATCATTACAACAATGGGACAGAGTTCATGGAATGTGGCTTAAGCAAAAGTTTGTTGTTTTTGAATAATATTTAATATTATATTTTTTCCTTAAATATTATTTCCTAATTGTTGATTTGTAATTGTATTCTGTATTTTTATTTGTTGTAAAATTGTACATTATATTTTGACTTTCTTCGAGTAGGTATTTTGGGGACACAGTCCAAGTATTTTTGCATTTCTAGAATTGGCAAAAAACAGTATTTCTAAAAAACACTAAAATTTTTCCTGATTTCCCCGCTGTACAAAATATTTTCTGAGCTGTTTAGTAATACGTTAGGTCTTTATCGAAATACAACAAATTGAAGCAAACAATACAAGATTTCTAAACAATTAGAATATATACAGCGCTGTGCTTAAAATATTTCAAATGGCAACAACTTAAAATTCGAAGTGCTTTTTTACAACAAGATTTTAAAAGCTAGTTTGTTTTGTCCATGCTTAAACCCAAATATCTACAAGAGGCACTTTTTGTAACGGTTTTGAAATGTCAGCAAAAATTAATTATATTGTTTAAACTTGCGTATAATTGTCCCCAGACGTTTTTTAAATATTTTTACAACGGAGCTTAGCTTTTTTAAAATAGTCGTAAAATCTTGTGATCCGCAATTCAAAATATTTTCCTTACAGGGTGAAGTGAACGGTCGAACAAAGATTTGTAGTGCAACTGTTTTTGGAAGAATTCAAAATCGCATCTGCCAAGTCAATAAGATTTTAATAAGAAATTTCTCTAAATCCTTAACGACTCGGACAAATAAATCTAAAAAAGAATACTTAATTACGGCACATTTCCAAGCTTCACAAAATATTTTTCGTACTTAACCCGACACACCCCATGAATCAATAGATTTAATGTTTCAGCGAAAAACGAAAACGAAGATTCTTAAGCCTGAAGAAAGTAGTGCTAACGTCTTTCTCAAAATCTGTATCTCCCAAATCAAGTTGTGCACTCAACCCATGCACAGGAAATAAATTCCCATTTAATCAGTTAAAATTTAATCTAGAGCTTAAATGATAGATACTCGAAATTATTCGATATCCAAAATTCACGGCAAGTTTTTTCTAAGTTTTCTAAATTATCATATGGTTCAAAGGGATTATCGTCCCTGATATGTAAAATATACTGAAGAATTTTTGAAATTTGGGGAAAAAATTATTTAATGTCTTTGACGGCTTTCACGCCGTGTAGAATATATCTACAGTTAGCACATGAAAAATGTAACACGTGGTTGGTCATGGGGAAGATTGGGCGACGTTATTGCTTTAAAACATTTAGAAACGTCGATCCTGCACAAATACGAATCTCCTGGATTCGTATTTTGATCGGAAGGCGGGAAGATTCTTCACAGGCAAAATCTCAATAGGAAGGGATTTTTAAATTCGTTCAACGTTTTTTTGGCAAGGATTTTAAAGTTTGTTGGTGTGTTTCAGGAAATTTGTTCTGAAAACATTGATTTTTAGGTTGGTTTCTTTATGCCCATTGGTGGGACATTATTAAATATTTCGAATGGCTTTTTGTTATTTTCAAATTCTTAAAAACTACTTGTACTACTACATTATGCGTATTTTTTTTCTCCAAACTATTTTATACAAATTATTAGTACCATAAAATATTTCAGGTAGTAAGTTGTGCTCGCAGTATTTTACTAGACTGAACATAGAAAAGACATTTTCTTTCTGCATACCTTGAATAACATGTATCCAATGTATTGGGAATAAAATATTTTGCTCAAACTAAGTTTCACTTACGTCATTATATCTATGATAGTGCAAGTTCCATGTATCATTACAACAATGGGACAGAGTTCATAGAATGTGGCTTAAGTGTAAAATATGTTGTTTTGAAATAATATTAAATATTATATTTTTTCCTTAAATAATATTACCTAATTGTTCATATGTAATTTTATTCTGTATTTTTATTTGTTGTAAAATTAAATTCTATGTAAAATTACATATATCATGACAAAAATGTGACCGAATTTCTAGAATGATTTTCAAGCAAAAGCATGTTGCTTTTGAAAACAGTAATATATTTTAATTTGCATTTAAATAATTTTACTGAGTTAAAAATTTGTAATTACATTTTGTATTGTGGTATTTCGACAGAGGTTAATTATTCTGCAATGCTCGAATTGGAAAAATGTTTCGTCTAAAACATAATACAAATTTGCTGAATTTCCACGATACACACGACACACACGAAGATATAAGATTTTTAAATCGTTCGAATATATACAGCCCAGTGCTAAAATATTTTAAATGACTTGATATTTCAAATGTTCCAACGTCCATGACGACACTTTTAACTGGAGTTTAAACACAAAATCCAGTCTTTATTTAAGGGATTATTGTCGCATTATTAATTATATAAAATAATTGCATGTGTCGTTTTTATTTCAATATCCTCGTTTGAATTTCATGTTGTTAGTTATCTCAAAAATCTTTGGGAACAATTCAAGTAAGTGAGTCCTTTCAATACTGTAGTTTAAAAATAAACGAAATATAAAAACAACGTGTGCATTGAAATCCCTGAATGTTTTTCTGGAGTACTGCTACAAAATTACAGAGTTACTACCATTTAATCCCAGAACCAATGCATGAAAAGACAGAAATATATTTGTAATGAATCATTGAGCGTGATCTTACTCAGTTGATTAATATGTCACCCAAGCGTAAATTTTTAAAATATAATTTCGGTTGGTAGTAAACCCTTGAATTGATGAATGTACAAACCCTGCACCCCTTATGATGTAACCCTTATGAACGTCTAGCCTTTGCATACAAAACTTCGACTTGTAAAATTACTGGCTTAAGTTTATGAGGGATGTGCTGACAAATGCGCGGAATAAAATTGCGGTAAATAAAATGTATTGCTGGAAGTCTTAACTACAGTAAAACCTGTATATAGTGGTTTCTCTAGGGAACCTAATATTTGACCACTATGTACAGTGACCACTATACTCCGTATAGTGGCCATGGACCACTATATAGGGTGCATATATTAAATGAATGATAATTCTATATAGTAATTCTAAATATTGTTTTTGAATACTACGTGAAATAGCTACCAACTATCGTAAAATTACTTTATTATTGACGCCGGCAGATTCTCCGCAAAAATAATTTAAACAAATATAATGCTTCTTCTTCCAAGATTCAATCCAACCATTGCTTGCTGGCAATCCTGCCTACCACTTTCACTTTGAGATTTTCCAATAATTCTAATATTCTCTATTTTTTCGAAATGGAAATCAAATTGTTTTTGAACTGTGGGTGGTATGGAGGTATGGTACCAGGAATATGCTTTATCTTTTTTTATTGAAACCGTAATCTAGAATAATCTTAGAAATCTATAGAAAGTATGAGCGACGATTTCGTGTGCACATGGCACATGGTTTTGAAAGTAGACCACTGTATTCAGAGTTCGAAGCATGCATTTCGTAATGAATGGACATAAGCCCGGGTCCATTATTGACAGGGGACCACTATAGAGAAAACCACTGTATACAGGGTTAACGTAATGTTAAAACATAGGGCGCATGACGGGGACACGTGATACTGGCCACTGTGAACAGGAGACCACTGTATAGGTGGTCACCATATACAGGTTTTACTGTATATCTAATAATATAAATCCCTAGTTTTAATTGTCCCCTAGATTTGAAAATATTTTTAACATTAACGCCACACAGTAAGTTCAGAACGCAATTGAAGGGACAAGACGATTGCAAACACTGAATGTTTACAGTGGTCAAAATAAAATACACAGTAACCAAGTGATTCTGTTCCTTTGGATTGTTCTGCAGCAATCGGTTTTACATACTATGAAACGAAATTTCTATGTTCACCTTTTTCTTGACGCTGATAATACTTGTGACAAAAAATCTAAATAGTAATTACAACAGCATTTAATTTATATTTGTGAACTTGAGGACTACCTTTTGGGGTCCATTGACAATTATGATATAAACAGTCTTGCCAGTTTTGCACGTCGCAAGCCAATAACATCTAAAAAATAAAATGTAAAACATACATATGCTTCACTAAGTTTAAGTCTAATGAACATAATTGTATGTACTATAGAGAGAAGATGCAGTGGCTATATTACAACCAAAGAAATAAAGCCGTAAACCAAATTATTCAAGACCGAAAAGACCAAGGTTGTACAATCGAACTTGACAAACTGTATAGTGAATTCTCGACAAGATGGGAAACGCCAAATGACAAATGCAGACCAGCTACAAATCCTGTCACTCAAGATGAGCAATGCAAATTAGATGAAGAATTTGACATTATTGTTAGTGATGAAGAAGTTGTATTCCAAATATACCGTCTTAATTCGCGAACTGCAGGAGGTAATGATGGAATACTTTCAAGATGGCTTAAAGCAACAACAGTAGAATCTTCAAAGATCATTGCAGCTATAATTACATACATGCTCAATTTTAATTTTATACCTGAATTCATGAGGGAAGCCAGAACGGTTCTAATACATAAAGGTGGAGATGAGAATAATCCTAAGAACTTTCGACCCATCACAATATGTTCTGTAATTAGACGGTTAGTGGAAAAAGTACTGGATGCTAAAATCAGACGTTATGTACCTTTCTCAGATTATCAGCGAGGATTCACCAACCAACACGGAACTCTCATAAATACCTCAATTATGCAATCATGCTTACATAAAGCCAGATCAGAAAAATTAGATTACACGAATACATTGTTTGACATAACTCAAGCATTTGACAAAATTGGTCACAAACATGCCATTCAGCGGATACAAGCGAGAAGAGCTCCCACAAAGCTTAAAGAAATTACAATAAACTTCATGGTTGGAAATTATACCAGAATCAACACTATTAAAGGTAAAACGCAGAAAATATATTTTAAATGCGGAGTCATGCAAGGTGCGCCGAGTTCTCCTTGGATTTTTAACAATGCAATTGATGACGAGATTGAGGAGCTTAATGAACCAGAAGTCAAATCAATGTATGGATTCGAATTACATTCTTCTTTCCCAAAAGAAACGTTGCAGAACTTTGCTGATGACTCTCAAATATCGTCATGTTCAAGAACATCTGCAATTGTTTTAGGACAAACATTCTTATCATTATATGACGAATTGGGACTCCAAGTCAATGCATCAAAGTCGCAATGTATTAGCATTGTAAAAGGACAATTATGTACAGAAGATTTAGTTCTGAATTCTAAAACGAAAATAAAATCAATTCACCCGGAAGAATCTGTCAAATACTTAGGATGTACATACAACGAAGAGATTTTCTTGGATGAAGACAAAATTATTACTAAATTCAGAAATCAAATAGAAAGATTGGTTTCAACAACTTTCCTTAACCCAGATCAAAAACTCAACATAATCACCACGTATGTATGGCCAATATTGATCTTCCCTTTACAACATACAATTTTAAGCAAACTGAATTCACGTTTTTTGCAAACTATTGACAAAATATTTAAAAGTGCAGTCAAAGAAATTTTACAAATCCCAGTATCAACACCAGATTCCATGATTTATGCTAGTACTAAAGTGAAAGGTCTAGGCATTATCAAAGCATCTTGGGAAGCTTATATACAAGCATATAATGCAAGCGAACATCTACAAAAATGTGGTGTACAAGTTCTTTCACATGTTCGAGATCTGGAAATCGAAAAACAACTTTGTCTGTCTAAGCTAGGTCTTTCCGAAGACTTCAAGACTTCCCTGGAAAATTTAGAACCCAATCAGTTATACATGGCAAATAGATGTAATATTTCATCGATCCCACTTCCATCTACTCAATCTCAAACAACTGCCGCTAAACCAATTAAGAAATGTAAGCTAATCAGGAATGAACTCCAACGCTTAGAATACGAAAAGTGGTGTAAACTTCCTACTAAAGGACAAGGCGTCATTCAGTACTCAGAATATACATCTGCCAATAAATGGATAAAAAGCAAAGCCGGCCTTTCAACATCCGATTGGACCAATGCAATTAAAATGGCTGCTAATTGTTTGCCAGTAAAAACCAACCCCGGATACAGCCAAGGAAATAGCCGTTGCAGACATTGCAATGAGTTTGAAATCTTAGGACACATTCTTGGTAAATGCCCGAGGGGGGAACTACTCCGAAATAATAGACACCACAGCATTCGGTCACTTATAGCGTCGAAACTAAAAGAAACGGGATTGAGAGTAGAGGAAGAAATTTACTGTTCAGACAACAATAATACTAGTAGAAGAGCAGACATTCTTGCCTACGACCATATTACAAGAAAGGGATACATAATAGACCCTACAATTAGAATGGAACAAGACCTCCATCAAGCGGACAATGTCCATTACGAGAAAAAATCTATTTACGATCCATGCATACCTTACTTCCAAAGTAAATTTAATTTACGTGAAATGGAAACAATAGGATTGTATATAGGTGCACGTGGAACAATTTCAAAATTTTTTGTAAAATTTCTAAAACGATTTAGAATTTCAAATACTGTTATTGATGATGTAGTAGCAACAGTGCTAAAAAGTGGTGCTTTAATATGTAATAATCATTTATACAGAAATACATAAAACATTATACTATCATATATGATATAATACACTAGGAAATAGTATACTGAGTCAATGTATGGCTACTTCTGTTGAGAAGCAGTGTCAATAAAGTCTTTATATATAATGCATATGTAAATTTAAACTCTCAAACATATGTAAATTAAATTATGACAAAAGTCCATTGGTTAAAAGATCAAAGTCCACATGTAATTGGACTTTGATATCATTAAAACACCATTTAATACACTACTAATTGAATCCTAAGTATAACTCTACCCGAAGTATAAAAAGGGGGACAAAAAGCCCAATAAACACAGACATAATCTGTCACCATTTGAAACTTTAACTCCTTGTAGTTGTTCAAAAATCATTTTCACATCTAAGCGTACTTCTCAGTAAAAGCATATCACTTCATACACAACAACTTTTACTCTCATAAAATAAACATACCCTCAAGCCACTAATTGTGTTTTTCATGAGATGAGTAGAGTAGATTTAGCTTGTAAAGCAACACTCTGGGGTTAGCATATCCGGGATGGCTACCCGTAAAACCATCAAAGGTTTCCGTAGAGAACTTCAGGACTTATTATAAAATAATTAAACGACGTGTAAAAACAGTATTAGGGAGTGTAATAATGGTTTTTATATATAAAGTTTCTTCCAAATTTGGGTTTGCATTTGCATTATGCTTAATTTTATATACCATAAAGCTTGTGAAATATACGTACATACATTTAAAACCATTAAAAGTTATACTAACAGCATTTATGTAAAAGCCCAAATCTTATCTTATAGGTTATCTTGACTTACTAGTCACATGTTACAAAGCGTTTTTCGGCTTGATGTCCTTATGAACGATGTTATTTACATAAAGGTAACCGATGCAGCGTGCCATCGGGTGAGTTAGATAATTAACAACGCTGGGATTGGCGTGAAAGTCTGGTTAGGTGACCTACAAATCAAACTATGACATGCGTTTAAACATCGAAATGTGCTTAGCAGAACCACAATTTATAGCGGATAAATTGAAACATTTTACTAATAAATTTAAATAAGAAGCATTCACAGCGTGTATATCACAATGGATTACAAAATCTAAACATGTATGAACAAGATATTAGGTTACAACAATGTATATAAATTTACGTCGTCCTTAAACCAACTGATAACAGTTAATTTCGAACAATTTACTACGACCTACTAATAATGTAATACTTTCACAGCACGAAAGTTGCAATTTTAACTAAGCAAAAACCAGACTGAAATTTTAATGAGATATTTTGCCCAATTATATGTTATTGAAGCCATTGAGATACATTTTAACCAATCAAAGTCCATATTTCGATATTCGAAATGCGACATTTCTTTAAAATTTAAAAGAATTTAAAATGTAACATGAAGCTCGGAACAGTCCCCTCTCCTATAAAAAATTATGTAATGTGAAATTGAACCATACAGTTTTAAAAGTGACATGGGAAGACGGTAAAACAAAATATCTGTAGGACATGAATTAATTTCTAAATATTTACAACTTTCACGCCGTCCCAAATATATCCATTTTCTGCATATGTACTCAGGTTATTACCGCCGGTAAACAATAGGCATAATGGTATACGTTAAAATTCTTTATAGCAACTAGAAACATCGATTTTGTGTAAAAACGAATCTCGTATTATAATTCCTCCAAGGAACTTGGGGATTTAATTTTATTATTTACACCCATTTGTGGGATATTAAGAAATAAATTCTCACTTGTCAGTAGGTCAAGTTAGATTTAATGCGAACATTGTATGTGTTTATGCTAGATGTTATGTATTCTAAATGTTAAGTATGAAATTCGAACCTGGCTTGTAATAATTATTCTATGTAGACTGGGGTTCACATATATAATAATAAATATTGGCCTAGGTCAATTTATAGGTGTTTTAGAATCTGGCAAAATACTTCTACAAAGAAAGTAATATAAGTATTGTATAATAAAAGTTAATTGGCGGAAATTCATTTCACCTTCGCATGCACATGCCAATTTATTTAAATTATTTATTAAATTGACCGTCACAGTTTTAATTAAAAATTATCGGTTAAGTTTTTTTCAGGGATGAAATATCGGAAAAATAAAAATTCCGATTCCAATTACAATTCCTGCTTAAATTTAATTTCGATTTAGATTCCGATTCCGATGTATTCAAATAATTAATTTTGAATTCCGATTCCAATTAATTCAAATACTTTTAAATAATTCCGATTCCAATTCCGATTCTGTATGTAACCTATAATTTATTGTTATTTTTGTCATTTTTAGGTCATTCACCCACGTCATTTAAATTGTTCATTTACTGGAACAAACAACATGTTTTGCAGGGATTCCTCCGGTATAGGTTATAGTTTTAAATTAAACGTAATGCAGAGGAAATTCCTGGAATGCTCAAGATCAGGCACTCCGGAATACGGGAGGACAGGAGGGACATTGTCCGTCCCAAAAAAAGTCAGGGAGGGACAGGCTGCCCCCCCCCACTTTTAAGAGTCAAATTAACCTTTTCTTTATATTGATGTCAAAACTTTTATGAAACTTCATTTTTTTTAAATCCTCCACAAACTGCTGTTAGTTGCATTTAAAAAACTCGTAACGAACTATCTCTTTAAACGAAAATGTTTACTTAAATGATAAATATCTTTTCCATCCTGGTATATGCATGCATGTTAAGATCGGCTCATCTAGGTAACTACCAAAATTGAGCAGTGAAAGTAGTCGGTCATACTGCAGTCCGAATTAGACTTTTTAAAGCTACCGTTTTCATCCTTGATAATGATTTTGAAATTATTCAAGCGATTTTATGCCACTATTCCAATACTTTCAGGGTTGAAATTGTGTGATAGCGTTATTATTCAAATAGTAACTTAGGTATTCAACGCAACGCTGCTAATCAACAAATTAGAGGATGTTTTCCTATTCAACATTCTTTACTATTGCTAAATTTGGAATATTATTTCCCGCTACGTATGCCGAACATATAGACCTCCCCTTGCCAGATTGATCAATTCATCCATGCCAAAATCTTGACCTGGATTAAAAGGTTGAACATTTTGGAACTTTTGCTTTGAATTTTGTTCCAAATTCATGCCAGACCAATAAATCTGTTCCAAAATGTTGGACCAGACAGATTATACCATTCCTGTATTACGAGCTTAACGCGAAATTTGCTAGGAGCAATTTATAAACTCAATAGGTTTAAGCGCGCCAATATTATTGAAAAGAGTGCAACTGAGTATTAAAACGACACCCAAGGAGATTATTTTAGGATATTAATAATTAACATGAAATATTGTTGTTTGGTGAAACATTTACAACAAAAAATTCAACGACACAAAATTTGGTCCGTTCCAACGGATGGAAAAGGTCATGCACTGCTAAACCAGTTAATCTACTGGAGAATGTTCCTTGAACGAAAATTGTGGAACAGATCTAAAGGAATGGTTCATGGTTCTACACTTGGACCATGTCAGACCAAAAATAAAAGAACAGATTGAACCATTCCCGGAAATAGTTCGCCAATCATTTCAATGATTCTTTGACACCTCTATTTGAAATTAGTAAAATTTTGATAATATTTAGTGTGTATAAGAAAACGTTTCCAATATATGAGATTTAGTTGGTGTCTTCTACGAAAACTTGTTCTTAAAAAAAATTGGAACAATTAAAAGTTCTAAATTTTGCATGCTTATATGAGTCAACTAACAAAAAATAATGTGTAACCCTATACATATGTACATACATACGTTTGTATCTGACCAATAGCAAAGTAACGAAAACTAATTTTATAATGTTGTCCCCCCCTCCACTTTTTTGGACGATCCGGAGTGCCTGTACAAGATTACAAATGTTACTTGCTGGAGAATTTCAGAAAATTCGGTATCATTTTATCACTTGAACAAATTTTTTTGCCCTTTGTGTGGTCCATAGTTGTTCCACATAATACGTTGGAACATGTCTTTCATTTTGTAGTCGCAGTAATCATAAACAAATGATTCTGCCATTACTTTCAATTTTATTACTACGATAAAGAACTATTTACGCAAAAACCCCTGTAGAAGTGTAAAATGTAAAGGTACTATATAAAAGGTCGTAAAGGGCTCTTTATGGCTGTATAATGCAATATCAGAAATGAAATCGGAAGTCATTGGAATATCATTAAATTCTAATAGATACCAATACCGATACTTACTTTCAAATTTCGATTAGAATTCCAATACCTAATTTTACACCATTTTAAATTCCGATTCTAATACTTTAAATTTTCCGATTTTTTTTCGATTCCGATTCCAATTTTCAACCCTGCTTATAAGTGTTATTGGACAAAAGTGATGCAGCTAAATCTTGAACATGAGGATTTATTGAATATGTTACGTATTAAAATGGAGCGGGGCTTATAAATTAATTAATCATAATTTATTTTCTATGCAGACCGGGGAAAACAAATTGTAATAAATATTCATGTCATTGTATTATAGAGTCAGAGGGTTTTTTAATATCTGGTAAAATAACTTCTAGAAAGAATCTATTATAAATATTTTATAAGTTACTCCCGTATGTATGTAGGTTGAATGGCACAGATTAATTTCAAAATAACATACACAGCAAAATGTTTTAAATTAATATTCAAATTAACCATCACAGTTTGAACTGAAAATTACCGGCTTAGTTTATATCGTATTCGAACGTAAATTTAGTTTTCAAAGTGCATTTATCAATTTGCTGATTTAAGTTTCCCATTTTATAAAAATAAATACCTGGAAATAAATTCGGACACGTATCGTCAGATCTTTGTTACAGTTCTTCCATAACTCAGTATTACATGAGGAATTTCCTGCGAAGGTGTCGGAAATAGTGTTTCTTGTCAATTGCAAGTTAACCGCAATTACTAATTGAACTTGCAAGTTTGGTTCAATTTCTGTTATTTTACACCAGGGAATTGCAATTGTCGGTGCAAGTGCAATTTGTGTGTACTTAAATTGCAATTACAAAAGCATTAAATACTCGCAATTATCGGTTAAGCACAACATAAATTGCAAGAAAATCCATTGCAATTACAAGTACTTGCACTGCAAAAAGTTGCAATTTTAAAAATACTTATCAAGTTAATTGCCGTTTCGAATTTGAGCGCAAAATTCTACAAAATGTCCCAATAAGTCATTCCGCTCTAATAACTAATGTATACATAATAAATGCGAGTATTGTCTCAAAGGACGTAATTACGGTATTGATTGTACAATTTCGTCGGTCAGGAGTCAAATTGATCTAAGTGAATTTTTTATTAGCATCAAAATGTTCACATTTGCAAAAAATTTTAGAAAAATAGGCTAAATATTTTATGGGTTATAAAGATATGTTGAACGATGAAATTTTACAATATTTCAGCCTTGGAAACCTTGAAGGAAGGCAATTTCATTCGTGTATCTCTGTTTCATTATGCATTGTATCTAGATTATTTTACTTAATACACTTAGTTTAATTTAGTGAAACAGCATGTATACCATCTTGCTACCAATCCAAAATCCGATCAAAAATGCACAGATCATGTTGTCTCTGAACCGACGATTTATACTGTGTATCAGTTAACTTGCAATTACAAATTGCAATTGCACTTGCAATTGTACTTATCGGTGCAATTACTTCCAAATGTTTTTTCAATTGCCTTATCAACTGCAAGTAACTTATGAACTAATTGCAAGTTCAACTTCGGTTATTTGCATGATTAAATTGCCACATTTTAGCAAGTACCAGTTACGGCATTACTGGTACTTGCATTATCAATTATAATTGTAATTGCAAGTTCGGTTATTCCCAATACTTGCACCGACAGAAACACTAGTCGGAAATTAAATACTTTGCTCGTTAATTGAATCTCCTTGAAATAATATATTTTGAAATATTATTACCCAAGTGTATCTTATCATAAAATACTAACACATTACGTATCAACGTTTCTACTTCTATTGACAATTCCGTTATTTTATTTTGACAAGGAGTCCACTATTTGTGATAATTAGTGTGAAAACATGTTCAAAAATAATTCAACTGAAATTAAAAATCTAATAAAATTTTAAATAGATCTCTAACTGAAATAGAAGGGAAAGTTTTCAAAATGCCATTAAAGCAGACAGTTTTTCTTAACATGAATCTTTACTGAATAACTTTTTACGGATTTACAGCTTTTACGCCACCTTAGATAATTTTACCTGCTTTCTTAGAGCATTATACAGTAAACCTGTATAAAATGGCCGTTCCTATAATGCATTCCTGTTAATAGTGGACACATTTTACCGGCCGGTCCCACCACCTATCCTTTAACATAGAAACGTTTTGTATGTATATGCACTACCTACATTAAATGCTTATTTATTAAGTCCATTGTATTTAAATATTTTGTTTCTTATTCAGTGTTGTGAAGTATTTTAAAATAACTACACTGGCTTTTAATCATCATATAATTATTAGTTGCTTTGCAAGAACTCAAATAATTTAGTAATGATTCGACAGAAGTTAAGCGAAGTTCTCACTCTCTCAAAGAAACTTACAATTATTGAAGGTATTTAAAATAGGAAATCCCAGAGTGAGCTTGCTGAAGAGCTATAAATGGCCAAAAAATTGGTGATTATTTTAAAAACTGTAAAATAACTGACTTTCAATAACATATATAAGTAAAACTTGTTAGATACATGCTGGTATGCGAGTATGTGTATGTATTTATATAGTGACCCCTGACTACTATATACTTAAATAGTGGTCCGTCTATAGTGGTTAAATTTTGGCGTCCCTAGGAAAGCCATTATATACAGGTTTTACTGTATATTTCGCTCTCGCAGCTTAAATGGGTTTATTAAACGAACATACATAAATGTCTGTACTATGTGAATCAAATTAAAAACGCAATAAATTGTATTAGCCAATAAATGCCAACAAAACAAATTCTTCAATTTCCTACATCTTACGTGCTCATCAAAAAATCCAAGGAATTAAATCCTACCTTTGCAGTTTGTCAAAAATATTCCCATTTTAATATAATCCGTCTAAGTCAGCATCTATAATAATTAATTCTTAGGAATTATTCCTAAATCAAATTTAGATTGAAAAAAACACATTTGTGCAATATGGGCAGCTGAATATTCAAGAAAATTCAAGAACGTAAATTATTGCTGTAAATGTTAAGTTTCCAGGGCAATTGGAATAATTTACAATTGACATTTTTTTGTTTCCGGTGTAAAGTAGTACGAGGACACCATGGGAAATTTAAATGCTACCAAATGTAAAGCGGCGTTGAATGGAAAATTTTCAAGAACCTTAATTAAAATTAAATTAAACTGCACAAGTTGCAATGACGATTGAGAATAGCAATTAAGGAATTATATATTAAAAAAAATATTTTACTACCCCGGCACTTTAATTTGTTTTTCAAATTTAAATTTCAAATTTAATTTAATAAATACTTTAATTTTCAGTATAAAATCAGGTAGTGTCTCAAATATTTATGCATCACTAGTTCCCATCAGGGACGATCTATCTAATTACTGTACTCCCACACTGTCAAGCAATTTCTTTCCAGATTTATTAACAATTCATATTCTGACAAATGATATAGAATGTGTTTAGCGTTGTTTTGACGATTTTCGCCATTTTTAATACTCCGTTCAATATTTTCTGGAACTTCTTTTATTATACGCAACATACAAAGAAGTTATTATTTGAAATTGTTATCTAGATATTTCAAAAATGTTTTAGCTTCACGCCACACCATATGTTTGTCTGGAGTGAAATTGCAAAGAGGGTAGTTTTATTTGCGAAACCGTAAGGGCGCGAGATTATCGATAAGTATACGTCACGTCAATTTTTCCGACCATCTATTTATGATACAGCTCAATACAGTTTGTCCGCTTTGACAACTAAATTTTTGCTCATTCAAACCAGTGGTCGTCATGGGTACAAAAAGTATGTTCCCGTACCCGGACCCGTTCCGGTGATAGTGGGAACAGTATTTTAGGTACCCGTTCCCATGAATTTAACAAAAATTCGTACCTGTTCCTGTTCCCGTACACAGAAATTTAAAATGTTCTGGACCCGTTATCGTTCCCACAGCTGGTGTTCCCGGTTCGGTTCCCGGTCCAGGTCGTGTTGTACTTTGTAAAAATTCAAAATTTTTGTAAATACCAAATCCTTCGTTTGGCAGATAAAAACAATGTGTAGGACGGCCAAACACACCCTATACGGCCTAAAAATCTAATGTACTGTGTAATGAGGTTGTATTATTTAGCCTACTTCTTAATAACGTAGATCTATATAATGTATAACCAGTATTTTAATGTATTTAGATATATGTTCTCCATAGGAGCATACCGTTATAAGCGCGCTGTTGGCATGCTTTTATTGGTGCTCTTGCGAGAATGCACTGTATAGTCTTCTTATTATAATATTTTAAGGACTTTGCGTTGCTGTGCATCAAATCCTCACCGGCTAGATGATGTAATAAATTGATTCGTTTCCGCATTGTAATAAAGTCATTATATGCAGAAAATTCAATTTTTAATTTGTTATCAAGGTGTTCTAAATCCTCGAGCTGTTGTCAAATAGGCAGGGTAAAATCATGTTGCATCAGTTACACATGTTCGTAATGCAAAATCTAACTCGTCTGAATTCATATCCCAGTACTTGCATGTTTGGATTGAAGTACCAATCATATTTGTAATTGTCTGATTATGTCTCTCCGTAGGGTTTGATTGAGCGTGATAGGCTGAGATATGAAATATTTGAATAACTAGTGACTTGCAAAAATCATGAAAATGGTCTGAAGTATACTGTACTGCATTGTCAACTAATCGGACTTTTGGACCTACATATAAGAGACCAGAACTTCGTTACTACATTTGCTGCTGTAGAATTCTGTAACGGGTAAAGTTCTATGAACTTTGAAAACAAACATATAAATACTAGGAAGTGCGCGTTTTGATCCTTTTCGAATGTAGTCCTGCGTGGCAATTTGCACTGCATCTTTTCTTGCAGTGTTTATAGCCCTCTTCTTGGCTTCAATCCATCCACTCTTCTTTTCTGACAATTTTGGTTTTACTAGCTTTTGTTTATGGATATTGTTGGGCTTAGACACCGATAATATCAATCCGGAACACACATGTTCTGTGTATGCAAAAGCCGACCGTGGCTTGCACTCGACTTGATTGATTGATGAGTAGGAGTTCAAAATGCCACAGGACACTTTATGTTGACGTCAAAGAAGTCATTCGGGGGATTGGCACGCGTGCGTTCTGTAGAAAGCACTTGATATGCATCCAGTGCTCGCAAGATAGGTTTCCATCGCTCTTGTTTGCAATGCGTACGATTGAATCAGGTGAACAATTGAGTGGACACTCTGAATCAAACTCTTTCATAATGTCACAGTACTTTTCACCGTTGACGGTTTTTATTCCATTCAAAGATTGCTCCTTAAAACGAACAAATGTAATTGCTCCTTCCGTAAACATATTTTTCTTGCAAACACTACAGATAAATTCACGGATTTTATGTTTCAGCGGCATTTTGGGGTTTAAATATGTAGTTGTAGAACCTTGTAAGATTTTAAAAATATGATACTATCACTGAACCGGACCAATCTGTAATGAAGTTCGTTTTTTGAAGTTTGCGTTTATAAATAGCATTTTATTGAAACTTACAGTCGACTCCATTCATTTGAGGGTTGACCAAAATCATAAAAGCATAACTTCCTTCGGAAAATGACTCATAGGAGAATGCGCTCGTTGGTAAGTCCATAATCGGTTCTTATTACAGATGTGAGCTAACACTTTGATTTATTGGAATATTTAAAAGCTTTGTTGCTATGTGGGGTTGGGAATCCGGTTCGCCGTAACTTGTCTTGTACAGTACTACAATCTATTGTACACATTGGATTCATTTATGTTACGTGTAACTCAATTCAAACGGTAAGTCGCTGGGGTCGTTGAATTCTTTGCCGGAAGTTTCTAATTAGGTTACTCATTCAGTTGCTTATTCGGTTGCTCATTTAGTTGCTTATTTAGTTGCTCATTCAGTTGCTCATTCGGTTGCTCATTCGGTTGCTCATTCGGTTGCTCAGTTTATTCTTGACAACATAATGGCTTATGATGCAAATAATTGTCTGAGGAACTATTCGTTAGACATCAAACGCAGTTTTGATGTTACAAAACTATTTAGAAGATGACAAAACATGAATGCATTGGTTTCAGTAATAGCGATTTCAATGTCAAGTACAGAAGCATTGCAAAATACTATCCTAAGAATCGATTCAACACTATGGATCCTAATATTCGTGAGAAATTTTAAATTACAACAAGAACGGTTTGAGCTTAATTAACGTAACACTACGTATTAATTTGCCAACTTTAATTTTGAAAATCCTTTTAGAGTATCCTTTTCTCAACGATTGTTATTCTTGTGTATCTATTGAAAACATTTAAGTCGAATTGGCTAATTTAATTACCTGTTGCGTGCAGTCGTTATCCCACTTGGATGCAAATTTTATCAGCGTGGTAGTGGAAACTAAAGACTTTCTTCCTATTGATGATGCATTAGGTTTTCATTGGCAAAAAGCAGGTAATGAATTTGATATGTGTTGTCGTTTAAAACAATCTGAATATGTTTTTCTGCAATTGCAGTGTGGCTGGCTGTGACATTTGTGGGCCTTTTTATATGCATTGGAATCTTTCGACGTGACATTCAAAGATTAGTGGAGATTTTGGTACAGCGGTCCTTGAATATGTACAGATCGATTTGACATGAGGAGAGTTGGACTATGAACCTTCAAGAAATTATTGAAATGGAGCCCGTTGTAATAAGCTAAAAATATTCGATGATAACACATTATTTAATTTGCTAATTCATTATACAAAATATATTATTTTACATACAGTTTACAACATTTGTTTTTTGTTGTTGTCATAATGTCTAACACTATTCGCAGTCCTTTTTTAATGGCGATGGTTAATATTTTACTATATTGATTAGATATATATTTACATTTTATACCTGCAAACAAAATTAAAAATACAACGTGAATTAATATTTTATGACATGCATATTTCATTAGTAAATATTCACATTACTATATTGTTATATCTAGCTTCAAGTTTGTACTTTTTCACCATAAAATTACTCTTCTGAGAATTTCTAATAAATCAGTATAACAAACTAAGAATGGAAGACATGAAATTCAAAATATTTATCGTACATGTTTAAATATTGTACATTGAATTTTCATTCACTATCAGAATGAACAAGCTTGTTGTGTTTGATTCTGTAGCCCGTCGGGAAAGACTTCTCACATTTGGGACAGTCAAATGTATTCTTTATTGGACGTCCTTTTGCGATGTGAGATCGAAAATTCACATAATGTGCAAAGCATTTGTTGCAGATTTTAGATTGTTGTTTTTCACCTTGATGAAATGGTTTTTGATGTTTCTGCATATCAGACTGTCTTGAAAAGTCTTCTGAACATCTGCTGCAGTTTATAGCTAAAATTATAATTCAAACAAATTACTAGTTCACATATACAGTCAGAATAATCACAAGTATCTGAAATTTATAGCTATGCTATTGAAATTACACTTACAAATTTTTGGAGTAGTGCTGGTTGAAGGGTTTATAGGAACAATGCTAGTTTCTGAAACTTTGGAGACGGAACTCACTTTGCCTGTTAAAGGGGGTCCTTTTTGTTTCTTTATTAATGGTTCGGATGACTTGGCACATTTGGAATTATGTCATTGAATGCTTACTAAGGTTGTACTACAACCTGCACAACCTGTCATTTATAATGACAAGTACCAAAATCAGATTACCATTTGCATTTATCATATATGTATGTTAACTAAATAGCGTAAAATAGAAACATACGTATTTTGGGTATTCGGTTTCGCCTTTTCCCTGATTTTGGATCATCAATGAGCCTTCGAATTTCCTCTCTGTGAGGATCTTCCTCCATATTCTTGGAAACCGCTCGCACTCGACTTCCGAACAAAATATTCATGAAGATTTCTGTTGAATTCGTATACATACAACACCGACTGCACAATATTTATTAGAGGCTCCCATGTGTCGTCATATCTGATATAATTATATATGTTCATTAATTCTATGTACTTTCACTATCAGTTATTTTGCAACCAATTCTATGATTTTCTACAATGAACTGACACTAAAATTATTTTACATTATTTGTATATATGCCTACTCAAATCATAATAGCTACAGATTACTGCTCAATGTTTTACTATCTAACGTTTGATAAATAGATATAACTTACAGAAAATTTAACCAGGATATTTTGTAAAATATATGGTTGGATCTAATGTTCCTTGAAATTGCCTTAATTTTTGAAGACGACAAACTGACCGGGCAAAGGTTCCTCGTTGCACGAGATTGCTTCAGACGAGACGTCTACGGTTACCTCGTCTACACTAATATTAAAAAATGTTTGTTGTTCCTTTTCTTTAAACGGATTTAAGTCCAATTGCCATTCTTGTAAAGTTTGTGTTAAAATTATATTACTCAGACAAAAACAGAGCCTGGATTACAAATATTGTTCTTCAGGTTTGACCTGAACACGAGGAGCACATTTCTCCAATAAATTCTTTGTCAATTGCTCGTTTGGGGTAAGTTCAAAGGGTTTGAACGCTTACTATATTCTGTTTCAAATTTAGTCAAAATATTAAAATTTTCGTACATCGTCAGCTAAAACAAAAGTATTAATTTTACTTCTGGGATTTTCTCCCAAGCATTTACCCGTGCGAATTTGACTTTTCGATCCGGCTGGATCCTAACTGGGATATTAGTGCTGGAACAAGGGCTCTCCTGGTCAGCTAGGACCACGTCAAAACGTCTAGGTCCTTATAAATATAATTTGGATTTACTACAAATTTGGGCGCATCTGGGGCTGGATACGGTTCCGGCTTGCTTTCCGTTGTTGTAGTAGTTGTCAGTGATGGTGGTGGTGGTGTCGACTCAACCGCACTACGTGCACTTGGCCTATCTGGATTACATAAAATCCACTTCCGAATTCTGGGCCAAAAGCCCCAGCAGCAACATCCTGCACATGACATGATGACAACGAAAATAAACCCCAAAATAATTGCAAGTAGGGTGAAGACTACACAAACAGAAAAGGTGCAACCGTAATTATATTCCTTTGGTAACAAACTAATCCACACTCCCTTGTAATTACTTATTATGATAAATCACTACCCGTTTTGATTTCGTCTTTAGGGCGTGAGCTAGAAGTCAGGGGCACAACAGTGGTAGTTGAATTCGATCGACAAAAAAACTTCTGAAAATCCCTACATTCTCCTCCAGTGCTGACCATACCAATTAATTCTGCACGAGCAGAATTCATGGATTTCATACATCTGTATAACCTTTTTTTCGGAGCAATCCAGAAATAGTGTTGAACACACTGAAAGCAATCTTGGGGCATTTCCTTCACTTTAAACACAAAAATACATTGAATTAGGAACTATGCAAAATTGTTACAGCGAGAGTGCACTGTATATACATATATTTATGTTTAAAACATACACATAATTCAATTATAATCAGTATTATCAATTGTTGTGATCTTACTACTCATTCCGGAAAAACTCAGGACACCCCGGAATCTTGAAAACACGAGAGACTGTGAGCTATAAGGTTTTTTGTTCACACACAATGCGAGTTGAACCTCTTATTACCGCCCAAAAACACGCGGGAAAATAACATGAGTCTCAACCCCCCTGTACATGCTTGCATATATTGCAACATCCATCCCACACATTTGTGTTTTTTCGGACATATTTGGGTATCTCCGGGCAATCGATACGCGAAATGTCCAGAGGGCTCTTTCGGGGTCGTTTAGCTTACTATATTGGACTACTCCAAACGTTTATTCAAATTATTTTTTGATATTTTTAAAATGTTTCAAAATATCTGTCGCACTACTTATAACATCCTGAAAGTCATTAGACTTGGAGCAAAATTTATTTTATCGATGCACACAACAAAATATATTCATTGAAAAATACTTTTGCTTCTTACTAGACACTAACTTGGCTAAGGGTGTACTCACATAAAACGTGTTCCTTCCGTAACCGTAATTATTTTTGTCAGCATTACGGAAGGAACTAAACAGAAACAACATTACAACCGCTTACGAACAGAGATCTCACATTCACACTTCGTAAGTAATTACATAAGGTCTGAACTTATGTGAGAGGTTTCTCCGTAACGGAGAAATCTTTTACGTGTAAGGACAAAACTAGCTTTATGTGAGTACACCCTAAGCTTACTAGACAGAATTTACGTTTCCAATTTTGTAATTTACGGTTCTAGTTTGTTTTGACAGAAATATAACTCCCTAATAAATCCCGGGCACATCTTCTACCCGTCTTTACAGTTAAGGGCAAAAGAGGAAATTTAAAATAAAATGTAGGCAACTTGGACTTAAATAATATTTTATATAATTTATTGTTTACTACAAATAATAAATTACGCATATGCAGCCGACAGTTAGAAACAAGCCTGGTCAAGCACCTTTCGTACAAGAGAGACAATGCTGATTGTCTGGTATATTTGAGTTCGCTTTCACGCCAGCTATTTCTTACTCCTCATGGAAATAATTACGCTACAGTTTGACACATATTCGGCTGATAATGCAATAGAGATCCAATCACAACAAAAACAGAAGTTCAGTTCATGTTAACTGAATTTTTTTTTCTGAATGCAACAATCTTATAAAGCATGCGGGTAAATTAACTAAAAAATGTCTACATTTTTGGAAACAGTTCAACTAAACCCCGTGTTGATGAGTACCGGTAATTAGTACTAGCTGAAAAAGTAGCGCTATCTGGTGTTGTTAATTTCACAAAAGCGTATTTTATTCAGAGCAAAATTAAATCCTACTTGTCAATTGGAAGGTTACAGAGTTACTCTCCTTTAGTACTATCAAATTACTAACCATAATAATTTTCAATTTACTATCAATTATTAATTTCCAAAATTATTGTAAATTTCAACTATCTGCGCAATTCAATAATAATTACAAACAATTTAACTTCAACATGAAATTGCTCCACGACAATATAACATTCCACTGCATAATCATATAGGATTGAACATTCCTGGCCGCCTTGAAATACACTAAAATGTATTTCAATTAATTGGTAATCGACAAATTTTTGAAATCGGTCGTTTTATCACTCCATCTGACGTCAGCACGGAGATAACTCGAACCAATTGATCTTCCCCAGGATGTAGTTTAGTCACCCTTCCTAATTTCCATTTTAATGGCGGCAGGCGATCCTCTTTAATCAAGACTAAGTCATCAACTTGAATGTTTTGTTTTGGTGTCAGCCATTTGGGTCGCTGCTGTAGCCTCGTTAAATATTCGGAGCTCCATCTCTTCCAGAAGTTTTGATACATCTTCTGTACTTTCTTCCAATTATTCTGATACGACTCACTCTCATCTAGATAAGTGGAATCAGCAGGTGCAGTCAGAGCATCGCCTATCAAGAAATGACCTGGTGTTAAAGGAAGAAGATCACCTGGTTCATTAGACATAGGTGACAAAGGTCGTGAATTAAGACACGCTTCTATTTGCACGAGAAGTGTAGCCATCTCTTCAAAATTTAAAATCTCGGACCCTAATACTCGTTTTAGATGAAATTTCAGAGATTTTATTCCTGCCTCCCACAATCCACCAAAGTGAGGAGCCGCAGGAGGATTCCAATGAAAATAAACCTCTTGTTCAGCCAAAAACTTTTCTATATCCTCATTGTACTCCTTGGATGTAGTAAACCGTAATTGCCTTTGAGCGCCTACAAAAGTTCTACCATTGTCACAATAAATATGAGCAGGCTTTCCCCTTCTTCCACAGAATCTTCTTAAAGCCTTGATGAAAGATATTGACGATAAGTCCGTAACTAACTCGATATGGATGGCTCGTGTCACGAAGCATATAAATATAGCTATATATCCCTTATAAAATCTATGTCCTTTGCCCTTTATTACCCTCAATGATACGGGACCAGCATAATCCACTCCTGTTTTTAAAAAAGGCCGGGACGGATTGACTCGTGCAGCCGGTAGGTCCGCGATCATTTGAGTTGCTACTTCTGCTCTCTGGCGACAGCAACGTACACACTTGTGTATAATCTTGCGAACTAGGTCTCTAACTCCCAAAATCCAATAGCGCTGGCTCAACGTAGCGATGAGTAGTTGTGTACCTGAATGAAGGCCAACGTTATGCTCATACTGTACGATTAGCTCAACAAGCCGATGTTTCTTGGGCAAAAGTATGGGATACTTATGTTGAATAGGAATATCAACATTTCTGAGTCGTCCACCAACCCTCAATAAACCAACATCGTCAATAAATGGATTTAGACAAAGAATATTACTGCTAGTATCAATTCGTTCTGCAGCTTTCAATTTACGAAACTCTTTTCGAAATTCTTCCGACTGAACTAATTTAATCCAACAATTAAGTGCATTGCGTAATTCAGTAACAGAGATTGGCCCGCGTCTTCTCGAAATCCCTTTCATTTTTTTTTTACTTCCAAAACGATATAGCATAGCTGTTACTCGGAGTAGCTTCGGAAGTGACGAGTACTTATGCAATAAAGAGAAGTCAATTAATTCAACCTTTGCATGCAATACTGTAATATTGACTTTCTCTTCCAATTGATTTTTCTCATCGATGAAGATGGGTTGTTCGTCAAACTCTAAAGGGAAAGATTTTAACCAGGATGGACCATGCCACCACAACGGATGATTTTCCAGCTCGGATGCTAATATACCCCTGGATATCAGCCGGGTTATCATTTCCAGGAACATGGTGCCAACATTGAGATGGTAATATATCCTGTATCTCAGATACACGGTTGGCGACAAATGTCTTCCATCTACCAGGAGTACTTTGCAACCAATGTAAAACGATCATCGAATCTGACCAAGCAAGTATCTCTTCAGGTTTGTAAGGCATCGCGTAAGTGACAGCGTCCACCAGTCTTGCTAACAATAAAGCAGCACACAATTCCAATCTTGGAAGTGAAATTTGCTTAGTTGGTGCTACTTTTGTTTTCGCAGCAAGAATTTGCGGATCTCCGCACTCAATTGTTCTTATGTATAGAACTGCGCCATATGCCATCTCCGATGCATCAGCAAATCCATAAAGATTATACTACAATTTACCATATGGTAATAAGCAACGAGGTATTCGAATGTCCCAATCTAGATTTCCTTTCCAAAGCATTTGAAGTACTATTTTGCTGTAATAGTGACTGGTGCTAACCAGCCGATCGGATCAAAAACTTTACCGATATCAGACGAAATAACTCGCTTGGTAATAGCCTCCCTCGATTTTGGCACTGTCACATTAAATTTGAATTGATCATTTAACGGATGGTAGCAAAGACCTAATGTTTTAACAGATTCAGTCTCATCAATTCTAAGTGGGAACGACGTCTCCCGCATACTCTCGGGCACGGACTCCAAAATAGCATTACAATTGCTTGTCCACTTCCTTAAATCCAACCCACCTTTCTTCATGAGCTGAATAATTTGCTGTTGTATTATCAATGCTTTCTGTTCTTCTGGTTGAGATGACATAAGATCATCCATGTACATATCAGTTTTTGCAATGTAAGACCCTTCTGGGAAGAATTCGGCCTCATCCTCTGCTAACTGCTGCAGACATCTCTTCGCTAGATACGGAGCAACCGATGTACCGTATGTGACTGTCAAAAGTCTGTAATGACAAATTGGCTGGTCAGCAGATTCACGCCATAATATGCGCTGGTAATCACAATCCCTTGAATCTACCCAAATTTGTCGAAACATTTTCGCTATGTCTGCCTTCATAGCTACTTTGAATAATCTAAATCGAATAAGTAATTCAAAAAGATCATCTTGTAACTTCGGTCCAGTAATTAATCTATCATTAAGTGATATCTTATTCGATGTAACAGCCGATGCATCGAATACAACACGAAGTTTCGTGGTAGTACTTTCTGCTTTTATGATCTCATGATGAGGTAAATAGTAAATCTGCTCTGCTGGTTTTTTGATTTCTTCTTCTGGAATCAATTCCATGTGGCCAAGATCAATGTATTCTCTCATAAAATTGATGTACTGCTGCTTCAGTAAAGGATTAGACGCCAACCTTCGCTCCATTGACTTCAAACGTCGTTCAGCAGCATTAATAGAAACACCTAGTGGAGGTACATTGTCTTTAAATGGTAATCGTACCACATACCTGCCATCTTGGGAACGAGTATGTGTGTTGACGAAATGTTGATCGCATTTTCTTTCTTCATCTGTTAAATTTCTTCTCTTCGGAATTTCTTCAATTTCCCAAAATTTTGAAATTTCCGGTGGGATCTCACAATTTAAATGATGTACGGAAACTGTCCTAGAAATTGATTGAGATGGGCATTGACCACCAACCACATATCCCCATACAGTACACAAACCAATAGGATGTCCTACTCTGCCAGTAATCCTTCCATCTCTTAAAATATCGAGATAAACGTCAGCTCCTAATAGTACGTCAATTGCCCCAGGTTTACTGAAGTTAGGATCAGCCAGCGTTACATTTTGTAGATGAGCAAACTCAGATACCAGAACTTCCTTCTTTGGTAACCAGGAAGTGATTTTTGGTAATACGTAAGCATTGACCTTCATCTTAAATTCTTTGTCCAGAACTGACCTTAGTTCAAATTCCACCAAATATTTTGATGCTCCTGTAGAGATTGCTCCTACTCCAGAAATAGTAGCATTTGTTTTCAACTTCTTTAGCCTAAGCATCTGCGTCGCCTCTTCGGATAGAAAGCTGACATCTGCTCCAGGGTCCAACAAAGCTCGAAACATTTGCAATTCTCCATCAGAGTTTTGAATGCTTACTCGAGTAGTTAACATCAATGCCCTATTTGAGACGGTCACAGTATGCGCAGAAATTGAGTCGGTAGGTGGTGCTGGATCCGTATGCAACATAGTACTATGTTTCGATTTGCATTTCCTACAAGACCCACCCCAAGTACACTTGCTAGCATCATGACCAGCCTTTAAACAATTAAAGCATAAGCGCTTTTCTTTAACCATTTTGGTTTTGTCATTGATATTCATTTCAATGAACTTTTTACATTGGTAAGTAAAATGACTTTCGTTACAAATTGGACATGTTACAGTAACTGTTGTCTGATGAGCAGAAACATTTTTCTTGTCCATCGATTTTGTAACCTTCGCCTTTACATCTTTAGTTGCAGACAATAAAATACTAACTCGTTCATCCAAGTATTCAATAAGATCAGACCACCGAGGCATAGCATTACGTCCCAGCTTACTTTCCCAAAGTTCTCTGGTTTCTGGGTCAAGCCTATCCATCAGCATAAACGAAATCCAGTAATTTTCGTCATTAATTGCCGTATCATATCCCATTGTTTTAAGCGCTCGAATGCACGAAGTAGACGTATCCACCAATGTTCTTAAACCACTAGGACTCTTTTCCTTTAAGTATGGTTGATTGAGGAATTTAGCAATCTGCGTCCTCACTAACTCCCGGTTATTCTGGTATCTTCTCTGAAGAACCTCCCATGCTTCCAAATAATTTGCATCTGATATGGAGTAACTTTGGATGAGCTGTAATGCTTCTCCTCTTAATGCTCCTTTCAGATATTGCAATTTTTGAGCACCGCTCAGAATTTGATTATGAACGCTGGCACGAAATAAATCGGCAAAAGCTGTCCATTCCAAATAACTTCCACTGAATGATGGCAGCTCCAACTTAGGAAGTTTCACGGCATCGTTGGCTTGGTTACCACGACCTCTTGTTGATGCTGAACCATCTTCTCTTCTCGATACTTCCAAACTAGTAAATATTGATTTCAATACATACTTTACCGAGTTGAATTCATCATTAATTTCATCAAAGACTCCTTCATGTTCATCTTCGTCATCCGTCTCACAAGTTGTCATAATATCATCATTACAATTTTTAAGATCGGACCATAACTCTTGGATTTGTTCTTCCATTATTTCGCACATTCCACGATTCAATTCTTCTCTGTTTTCAAGTTTTGTCTTGAACTTGTCCACTCGCTTCCGTAAAAAGCGCCTTCTCTTAATGTATTCTTCCATGACTAATTATTTCTCCAGAATACTCAACCGTAGTTTAATTTTAATTTTCCGTATCCGGTTCGTTAGGACCAATGTTGATGAGTACCGGTAATTAGTACTAGCTGAAAAAGTAGCGCTATCTGGTGTTGTTAATTTCACAAAAGCTTATTTTATTCAGAGCAAAATTAAATCCTACTTGTCAATTGGAAGGTTACAGAGTTACTCTCCTTTAGTACTATGAAATTACCACCCATAATAATTTTCAATTTACTATCAATTATTAATTTCCAAATTTATTGTAATCTGCGCAATTCAATAATAATTACAAACAATTTAACTTCAACATGAAATTGCTCCACGACAATATAACATTCCACTGCATAATCATATAGGATTGAACACCCCGGTTTGTCCCTAGCCTTATAAAAGGGGTCATTAAAGAAATTTTAGGAAACTTTAAATTTTGGAGTGACTTCCAACTGAATTTTGAGCAAACAAAATTGAAAACAATTTAATTGGCAAATTAATATAAATTATAATGGTGTCACCAACAGGAATATTTTTCGTTGGTACAGAAGAACTTTGACAACAGACGTAAAATAAACATCCTTGAATGTGGAAATAATTTACGGTCTTATCTCTGCGCTCCGGAATTTTTCCTCATAATTTGGGATTTCCCCTCAACTCCACAATTAATGTCTGCTTCAAAATAAATTCGATAACCCGACAATTAACATAATTTTAGATAAGGATGCTTCTACAAACCGGGGTAATTACGTGTTTTAGGATTTTGCTCTCCTAAGGTCAATATAAATTCAAAATAATTTGAGCTTTGACACCAATTTAGTTCCTTTTACCATGAGTTGCTTTACTTTACATTTAAATTATAATGTAAAGAAATAAGTTAAATTCGTAAACTTACAATTTAGAGATCATCTTCCCAATTTTTACTTTAACATTCTGATGTACTTTGCTAGAAGTAAATATTAGGGACAAATTTTAGATTCTGATTTCCAATCCAAATCTATTTGAACATGTTTCCCGTGTCAAAACATCACTGCAGCTATGTCTAATTTTGTTTCAATTCTTTTAAATTTCACGGTATTGATTATCCACAAAAACCACGGAGAATAATTAAAGAGTTAATTCCAAGTCTTTATTTGGCCTGTTTTTTAAGTGTAAATACTCAATGTGACATCTGGCAGATCTGATCATTATTTATAGGCACTTGGGGTTTTGAGATGTTGTTTGTACGAGAATTATCAGTTTAGTGATTTTGTAATTTATTTAATACGCCCAACAATTACGTAATAATCGCTTGTTCAAGCGTAAAAACAAATAATCAGTTTTCACATTAGGCCAATCTTGGGAGACCGGTCAAAATTGAATTGTAAAAATCACCAAAAATTAGACATACGCTTTGACGCCACTCATTGCTTTTCTTGGAAAGAGTCATACCAAACTATGCTCAGATAATTCACCTTAATTAAACAGAGATTATTACATATATACAGTTTCTATAGAAATATTTTTTTTTATGAAGCATTGTGAGGGACTCCGTTCCTGAATATGTAACTAAAGTGTAAATGTTTTAATTATTTCGGTTGGTAGTAAATCATTGAATTTGTGTAATCCTTAGGAATGTCTGGATTGTAGATGCAAAGCTTAGATTTTTAAATTTCCTGGTTTGAATTTCTGAGGAATGTGCTGAAAATTTCTCCGAAAAATTTACTGTACCGTAAAATGTATTGCTGCAGGTCTTAATTATAATATTATAAATCGCCAGTTATAATTGTCCCTTCGATAGTTATCAAATTTTAACATCGACGCCACACAAGACATTCTACCTGCAAGTTCTAAGTCTTGTAGTAGGTTTATGTTACAAGTTTTGAAAGTATTGATTCTAATAATTAGAACTAAATTTACTATATAAAAAAGTGATTTAATATGCCCGTTCCATTGGACCGTCATGCAGTAATTTGTGCCATACTTACAATAAACTAAAATCCCCATGTACGTCTTTGTTTTTATGCAAATGTATACTATGACAAAATCTAAAAAAATCGTCTTCTAAAAAAAGCATTTAATTTGCATTTGTGATCTTGAGGACTAATTTGAGGGTGCATTGACACTCATAATATTAACAGTCTTGCAAGTATTTGCGAAGTGATCAGGAGCACCGTACGGTTCCGCTACAGGGATGTAATATTTTGGAAGTTCTCTTAATTATTCTATTGTTCAAAGTAAAGGAGGGACCCTGACATGTAAATGATACTGAAGGATTATTGGAATAAAAATTATTTAATATATTAAACTTTAACGCCAGCCCGCATTTTCTCTTTCAAAGGCTTCTTGCGTGTATTTAGTTGGATCGACATCAATTCAATGTACCAACAATTTAAAGTGCAGCAGTTTGATTTTATTTTAAAATTGCTTTCGGGAATTCTTTGTGCGGGATGTGTCCCTTGAATGCGTCTTTATACTTAGTTTCGAATTACGTGACTTACCCATACAAAATTTTGTGAGCCAAGATTCATTTCTTGGGTATACAAGTAATATTTAGGATACAATAAGCGAGAACGAGTTTTAATAAAAAATTCCAATGCAAAGTAACTGATGAAGTTTAAGTTCAAATTTTAAACTCCAGAGGTCTCAGTTTTTGCGTTAGGAACATTATTCTTGAGATTCGTAAGTTTTGGACTCAAATGAATTCCCAAACATGTGCAGCAAAAGTACTATTTTTACAAAGGTCATGTCTGACAACGGTAAAATATCTACTCATTCAAATTGCCCTTTTCAAATTTTCTGCATAATATCAGGTATACTATCTCGTATATTTTTGCATTTTAGTTCCTATAAGAGACGACGTAATAACTCCGAAAATGTCCTGCGATATCTTCCCAGATTTTCAAAAAAAATCATGTTTTCACAAATGTGTTGCAATGTGATCAGAGTTGTTTTTGGCAATTTTTGGTCATTTTGGCCATTCCGGTTAAAACAAAAATATTGTCTGGAACTTGGTTTAGTACACAAAACAATCACAAAATTAGAAATAACTTATAATCGTTGACTAGATATTAGTAAAATGTTTTAGCGTTCACGCCACTCCAGATATTCTGTCTGGAATTCAGGAATTGCAGTGAAGATACATTTCGATTTCTTGGGTGCGTGAGCTCATCGATATATCAACGTCAATCAATCAACATATCAATTGTAGCAACGATTGGTTCGATCAACGTCAAGTTTGATGTCCAGCTCATTACAATTAGTCCGCTTTGGCAAGGACAATATATTTGCTCATTAAAATTGCCTTTTTTTGATAATTTAGAAATACTTAAACATTTATGTCACCCTGCGTATTACGTCCTGCAAATCATTAGCTTTGAACAACATTTCGTTTGTCCAAATAAAATATGTGGCAAAATTTTAAAATGTTGTTTCTTCAACGCCACTATATACATTTTTCATGATCCGCCTAAGCTCATCCAATACAGATTGAAATGCGTCAAAATCAAAATCGAGGAAATTATTATTTATCAGTAAATCTTTTATAACATATCAACATCTTTACAGTTAATAACACAACGTCATCTCACTTGACTCATCAAACTCTTGATATAATCCTCGCTGACTTGACGCCAAGTTAGGATTTTTGTTCAAGAAATCAAATTTTTAACAGCCAATTATTGCTACGAATTTAAATTTATTTTGTGAAATGTGCGTCTTGGCTGTATTTAGCAAGTACCAACCACTTTAGTAGTCTGATGGGAACAAAAATTGAGCGTTTCGATTTTTACGGTATTTGAAACCATAACGTTTGTCTAAACATTTAAACAAATAGCCAATTTTCATATTACAACAACCCTCTGAGTCCGGCCAATATCGTATTAAAAAAAACAAAAATAGAAAATACTGTTTGTAAAAACAAATTTCAAAATCCTTATTTACCACAAAGATATCCCTTCCATAAGATATTGATCTTGTTTTAATTTTTTCCCCTTGAGAAATTTGTATTCCCCGCTTCACACAAAATTCCGACCCCTGTCGGAATAAACTAAATGTTGTGATTATTTGTTTTTAAATTTTGATAAATAGGGTAGTCATGTAGTCAGAAATGATTATTTTATGGTTCCTTTTCTCATTTAAATAGGGACTGGGGTAACGCATCAAATAATATTTTCTCTTAGTCTGTCGCATAGGAAATATTTGCCAGCAAGTGACTCTCATTGTTGAAAACATCAACATTCTGTTCAAATGGTTATTTAGAAGTTTTACAGCGTTTTTTAATTTTAAATAAAACACGCCGTACTGTAGTCATTAGAATAAACTGACGGAATTGATTTTACAGGCTAACTTTAATATACGTTCCAGTTCCACTAAACTTCGTCCTTGTCTTTTGGTTCTAGCAGTTTCATAATTTTTCAATTTGTTTTGAAAAAATATGTTGTTTTTTAAAAAAAATAAAAAAATTTTGTTCTTTAGGAAAACAAGTATTGTGTTGATAAGTATTAAGAACCTAATTATTCCAACTACTAATTTATCCGAATCAATAATCGATAGGGTTTGGCAATTATTACTCGTAAAATTGAGAATCTGTATCTCTCTGTAATTGAGGCTGAACCAACCAAATTGTGCGAATTATAAATGCAAATATTTCAGTAAATATGTACAATATGCTGCATTAAAATACATAGTCCGAAGCTGCATGGAAACGTGACATTTCGAAAAAATAAGAGGTTTTTAAATATAGTTCGAACACAACTTTGAGAATAATTTGTAAATCACTCGGATTTTCTAAGCTGCTATTACATACAACTCTAAGGTAACAAATATGGGCATTTCCAAAAACTGTAAAGAAATTCAGCTACAAGTGCAAATGCATGAAAGGTGCCGAATTTCTGATCTTCAATTTTTCATGGACAGCCCAACGATCAAAGATTTTTCCGGGAAGCTTAGTTTGCAGAAAATGTAATGTCACTTGACACTATTTGAATAAATAATTTGCAAAATAATAACATAATTAGTTTTAAATTGTTGTTTTAATTAGCATCAAGTCAAAATATATTTTCATTTAAAGAGGGAATATGGGACGGAAGATTAAATATTTGTAGGTCATAAAAAAAATTACAGTAAAATACTACGTTCAAAAAATTTTTGGTTCAACGCCACTGTACCTATTCTGCACGATCTGTACTATTTTAAAGAAAGAGTTGGATCTGTGGATACAGAATTCAAAAGTTGGTATTTCATATCGTGTTCTCTAAAATCATTAGGCTGTACCAAACCCAGGCAAGTATGTATTTTTATGAAACATTCAAATTTAGGATTTTCTAGCACAATCTTAAATCTTAGCTTTGAGCAAAGACGATTCTTGTATTGTAAAAGAAATTGCTAAAGTTGTAATAATTCGGTTAAATGAAAATTAAATAGTAAATCAATTTTTGTAATCTTTTTGGAACATTTTTTGTCCAATCTCAGATCATTGAAGCATTGAGACACATATAATCATTCATACGTGCTTGAAGCCTTTGAGACACATTTTAACCAATGCCAAGTTCATGTTTTGAATTTGAAAAGGGAAATTTTTTATGGGATTTTACAAGCAAATTACAACTAAAAAATCTAATTCATGTAGAAAATAAAGTGCTTTCTAAATATTTACAGCTTTCACGCCGTTTCCAATATATTTGCAGTACGGGCTTTCCCATAGTTGAAAAGTGTTATTAACAACTGCGTTTGGAGACGTTAATGTTTTATAACGTTTCGAACCGTCGTTCCTGCGCAAATACAAATCTTGTATGATAATTGCTTTGAGCAATTTCGGTATTTCATTTTTTATTTTTTGCACAAATAACCCCAAAATAAATTCCATATGCCCATTCGTATGACATTAAGAAATTCATTCTCACTTTACCCACTAAGTAAGATTTAATGCAGCCCTTTTATGTATGCTTGCTAGATAGAACAAAGTTTGCAGGTGCACATTTCCCCTACCGGAATGTATTTTTTTGGAAGTTCTCTAAATTATTCTATGGATCAAAATAAAGAAAGGACCCTGCCGTGTAAATGATACTGATGGATTATTGTAATAACAATTATTTAATATATTGAACTCTAACGCCAGCCCATATTTTCTCCGTCCAAGGATCATAATAGCGATTATGAACGACTGAATGACATCAATGGGATGAATCATTTAGAATTTTCTGAGCTATTTGTCTTTAAAAATTGCAACTCAGGATTTTCTATAGAAATATTTTTTTAACGAAAATGTCAGTAGTTAATACACTTACGTAACATTTATTGTTGAATCTTATTGTCAACCTGAAATTTCAATAATTAGATGAACACAGTTGATGTTCGATTTATCGCTGTTGTTTGTTGGCAGGAATAGAAATATCAAAAAAGTGATGTGCTTTTGTATTTAAAGATTCCAACGATAACGTTTTAATTTGTATTCGAAACTTTGAAAAAAATTTCCACTTTTCACAGAAGAACAATCCAAACAAAAACTAAAAGCAGCTATTGTCTGGACGCCACTCAATGTATTTCTGGTGCACAAGCAATTGCGCTAAATCATAGATAACCCTCAAATTTTAACGCACTGACAAGTTAACATAAAAAGGTTAAAGCAAGGTGATTGAAAATTTTACATGAAAATTATATTTTAGGAGAAACCAATGAGAACATTAAGTTTGCCGCCTTCTGTATTGAAACCAGGGATGAAAAACGTTTTTGAAAAATTATTTCAACGGAGAAAATGAGTAATCGGTTTTTCATAACGTAAACGAAAATGCTAATGTTGTAAATCGACTAAACGAAAACAAAACGTGAATAAATTTTTGTAATCTCTTTGTGGCACATTTTGCAAAATTAAATGTCATTGAAGCCATTGAGATACATTTCACCCAATGCCAAGTTCACATCTCGATAGTGAAATTTCTTTAAAATTAAAAAGGGATTTAAATCTGAAATGGAAAAAAAATTTAAATAAATACGCACTTTTTAAAATACGTGAGATCAGTACAACAATTCTGTGAGGACTTAAATATGAGTTTCAAAAATGTGGGGTTTAATTTTGGACGAATGAGTTTAAATTGATTCGTTTTAATTTTTTTTGTCCTCAGTTCAAATTTTAAAATCCAGAGGTCTCAATTTTTGAGTTAGGAAAATTCTAAAATAATAATAATAATCATAAAACAAGATAAAGAAATTAAATTAAACTCCCCATATATGTATGCCTACGTGAACAAATTTGTTTTTAAAACCTGAAATCTAAGGGAAAGTTTTCGAAATGTCATTCAAGTAGATAGATTTTAGTAACATGAGTCTTGCCTCAATTAAGTTTTAGGGATTTACAGCCACCTGAATAATTTTACATGCCTTTCAACATTTTATACCAAAATTGCGGGGTGACTTAAATGGTTTTGCGAAATAAATAAAAATAATTTCCTTTACTACGTGAATCAGTGAATCAAAATAAAAAGAAACTAACATGTAATAATTACAAACTTTCTAGTTTCAGGATATTTTGTTTAGCATCACACGTGATGATTTTTACTCCTATCCTAAGTAACTATATTATTTTGCAATATTATTTTTAAAATATTTTAAAAACGTGTGTAGTTTTATGCTAATTTTTTTAGATGCTGATTCGAGTTACGTGTTAATTAACAACAAAAAAACATTGTGACCCAAATTTCATTTCTTGAGTATATCATCAAATTGATCGCTTAAAGTTCAATAAACAAGAACGAAGTTTGACTAATAATTCCAACGTTCAAAAACAGTCCGGCGATCACGGATTTTTTCCGGGAAACTAAATTTGCAGAAACGTCACTGGGAATTCATTTAAGTCTAGCTCCATCTACCTGAGTGAACAAATTCGTTGTTAAAACCTACAAATATAAGGAAAAATTTTTAATAGCTTCAAAAAGATTTTTCCTTAAAATCTATCTCACTTTATGGACTTACAGCTTTCAAGCCACATGAAATAATTTCAGACTGCTCCTGCTTAAATTGTATGACCGTACCATTGCTCTTGAATGCAATACAGAAGTTCAAGAAGAAGTTTCCTTGGGAAGTAAAATAAAAGCCACAAATTTTAAGGTGTGCAACTTTTAAGAACAACCACAATATTTTTGTAACTGCAAAACGTTTGGTTTTAGGTTCGGAGAACTAAGTTTACATTTATTTGTTTTCAATAATTTTTTGTTGATGGCATGCTAGGCAACTTTAAACTGCCAACATACTCTATAATTTTATTTTCCAATAATATTTTTGAAGTATTTTTAAAACAAGTGTAGTTTTATGTTATTGGCTTTAGATGTATGTTCGAGTTACGTGACTTACCCACATGAAAATAAATTGTGAGCCAAGATTCATTTCTTGGGTACACATTGAATATACAATACACGAGAATTAAATTTGACTAATAACTACAACATTCAAAAACTGATTAAATTTAAGTTCATGTGTTAAATTCCAGAGGCTTCAAGTTTCCCCTTTGGAAGAATATTCTTTTGATTCTTAGGCTTTGTACTCAAGTGAATTCCCACACATTTGCAGCAAAAGGTTTACCGAAATATTTTTCAGGTCATCCATGAAAAATGCTTAAAATAAAATTTCTTCAAACTACGCTATTTCTATTCTCATTTTTAAGCTTGAGGCTGAATCTCTTTAATAAATTCCTCTCCTTTTTGTTAGGATCGACATAAATAATTGACAAAAACTGAATATTTATGACGGACTTTTTTATATACCGGTTACAGGAAGGAATGTTTGTTAACACCTTGTGTGTCTAAAGTTCAAAAAATTCAAGAGCCCCACGCTGTCAAGCAATTCCTTTCCAGATTCTCAAAAACAATCCTGTTTTGACAAATGTGATGCAATGAGGCTAGTTATTTTTGACGATTTTCACCATCTTTACTACTCCTTTCAAAGCAAAACTAATGTCTGGAATTTCGTTTATCACAAGTAACATTCCCATTACAAAGTATTCTTCATAAATGTCGCCTAGATATTTGTCAAATGTTTTAACATTCACGCCACACACTATATTTAGTCTGAAATTTCGGGTCTACGAATCACGGTAAATGGTTAAACAATTTCCAGCGTGAGAGTGTCATACACCAGCTTTAATTTGTAAGCTCCATTTTGTTAAATTTTGTCAAAATATTTTATACGCTCAGTTTTTAGGAAATTATTTAACAGAATTCGTTATCACGAACGGCTGACGTTTTACGGAATTGTATAATTTTTGATGAAAATTACGGGAAATTTCTATGTGCAATGTGAGGAAGTTCAAGCAAAAGATAAAGGAAATTAAATACTTTGCTGGTATATTTAATCCCACTAAAATGCTAAATGCTCGTTCGAATCGCTTTACTCTATTTTAATAATGTTTTGAAATATTAGTACTCTTAAGTAAGTTTTGATAATCAGCAGTGCTAGACGGAAGTTGCGCTTGTAGTATTTTATCATACTAAAAGTAGAAAACACATTTTGCATTTGCTTCCTTTGAATGACACATCAAATATATTGGGAATAAAATATTTTGCTCAAAATAATTTTCACCTAAATCATTATATCCATGTTAGTGCACGGGCCATGTATCATTACAAAAATAAGACAGAGTTCATAGAATGTGGTTTAAGCAAAAAATTTTTTTAAACAATATTAAATATTATCTGTATATTTTGTGCTTAAATATTATTATCTAATTATTAATTTGTATTTGTATATTGTTTTTTTTTGCAAAATTGTACACTGTATTTTGACGTTTTCCGGTATGCATTTTGGGGACGCAGTCCAAGTATTTTGCATTTCTCGTTTTCTCTTGCTCCTTACATTTTCAAAACCCCAGGACATTTTGTTAAACTCAATATTGTATTGTTGCTAAGTGCACTGAATGCGCAAACCTAAATAAAAACATTTGTTTGTCTACTATGAAGCCACGAAAGTCGTTGATTGGCTTTCCAAAACTTGGGGGCTACTTGCGATCCCAGATATAAACAAATCGAACCCGCACAATGTAATCTACTAAATACGATCTTTCCCAGCCTGTTAAGATAGCATGACCTTCCAACTTGACCAGCAGCTTCCAAGAACAAAACGCTTTTAGCCCAAACCGGCCAATAGCACGCACGGGCGTGTCGGGTCACGGTCCGGCCCGAATTTTAACCCACGGGCCACCCCATGTAGACTACAGTGAGCAGAAAATTATCACAGCATAAAAACAGTACAAAAATAAATTAAATCATTTAAACTTATTAGGTATTAGATATTTTTTAAATGTTTTAACAGACATTCTACCAGTAAGTATTATAATTTACTGTAGTTACATTTCCCATGTAGTCTTGATATGTAAGGAATATTAAAACAAAATTAAAATTTCAAACTGAAACATCGCATCTGCTTCTTTTGATTGACTTGCAGTAATTTCAATTTTATTTAGTATCAAATAAAATGTCTATGTGTACACTTTTCGTGAAGCAAATGCATATTGTGACAAAAAAATCTAAACAATTACAGCAGCATTCCACTTATGTTTGTGATCTTGAGTATTAACTTAAGTGTCAATTGACTCTTATATTATTAACGGTCTTGTCAATTATGCATATTATGAAACACATTTTGAAAAATAAAAACAATTTTGCTTTCATGCCACTGAGTGCATTTTTCAGGAGAAGTTAGCAATCAAAGTAAAAGTTAATTAAAAATCTATCAGGTTAGGATTTAAGTTTCTCAAGCTTTTAAAAACAATTACCTTTGAAAAGGTTAATACTATTTGCCAACTAAAAACTAGACTCTGCAAAGCAATTCAGCTGACATTACTATGTATGGGAAAATTAACTTTTTAAATGTATTTTCCGTGGTATTTTGTACTTTGACTTTTTTCCTATATGGATTTTCGAGACAGGTCAATTATTTGGCATACCTTTGAAAATCAGAAGTTAGAAAGAAAAATTAATTTTGTCGAAATCAAATCGAAAAATTTGAAACTGCTTTTGATCCAACGCCATCGTATCTGTTCTCCAGGGTGTTGAATAGTTACATCAAAACAGGTTTAAAGTATGCCAACATAACCCTGACGTTGATATCGAAATCGGACGAAAATATGTTTTACTAGCAAATCTAACGTTGATTTATTATTTTGTCAAAAATGAAAAACGAAGATTCTTAAGCCTAAAGAAAAAAATACTAACGTCTTTCTCAAAATCTGTATCTCCCAAGCCAAGTTGCGAACTCAAACCATATACAAAAATTAAATTTCCATTTAATCAATTATAATTCAATCGATTCCTTAAATGATAAATACTCTAAATTGTTCGAGATCCAAAATTCGTTCAAAAACGTTTTTCTCTTAGTTCTCTAAATTATCCAATGGTTCAAAGGGATCATGATCCCTAACATATAAATTATGCTGAAGAATTGTTAGGATTTTGGAAAAAATTAATTATTATCTTTAACATCTTTCAAGCCTTGCCTAATATACCTGCAGTTTGCCAGGTATTGATTATTGCTCATGGTAAGTCATGAGGAGTAATGACCGAAGTTAATGTTTTAAAACATTTAGAAACGTCGGTCGACGTGAATCTCGGAGATTCGTATTTTTGTGAGACGACTCTTCCCAAGGAAAAAATATTTCTGGCAGAAAAAAATTTAAAGGAAAGGAATTTTTCTGCGAACAGGGAATTTGAAATTCGTCGAACTTTTCTTTGTCAGGGAATTTTAAATTTCATAGCTCATTTCAGGAAGTTCTGCAAACAGGGATTTTTAGCTTGGTTGACTGTATTTGACAGGGACTTGACATCTTGTGGAGAAATTATTTATGCCAACAGGGATTTTTAAAGTAGCTGACCTTTTTTCTGCAGTGATAATTGAAATCAGTGAGGATGTCGCTGCAAGGATATTTGATTCAGCAGGGAAACTCAGAAATGATTTTTCAGATAGATTTACAAAAATCTATCTGGAATCACACTCCTGGGGAAGCTATCCTATGGAATCTTGTATTATAATTCCACTGAGCAATTTTGGAATTTAATTTTCTTATTTTTTGTACAACTACCCAAAATAATTTATGTACACCTATTACTGGGATATTAATAAATAATTCACACGTGTTGTAAATTTCGTGGCTGTATATTTTGCATGATGTGTTGACAAATATCCCGAAAAAAAATACATGAAAATGAATTACTAGTTATAATTGTCCTCTGGATATTTTTTAAATATTTTAACATTATCGCCACAAACGGTATTCCACCGGATATTGCAATTAGTAGATTTGGACGTATCTTCAGACAGCGCCAACACAGTTAAAATTAATCACCTACTCCTGTTTTTAGTTTTTTTACACGGTATTTTGTATTTTAACTTTTTGCGAATGTACGTACGAGACATAGGGCAAGTATTTTGTATATCTCTGAAAATCAGTCGTTCTGAAGCAGAATTTATTTTGTCGTAATGAAATCAAAAAATTTTTAAATACTTTCTTAACATTTGTCTTGCCTCAATTGATTTTTATGGATTAACAGCTTTTCTTGCTAATATTATGTTGTCGGTGCTTAAATGGGTTTGTGAAACGAACATACAGAACCATCTGCACTACGTGAATCAATATTAAAATTTGAAAAAGTATTAAAATGTAATAATTATTACAAATTTTCTAATTTCACGCTTCCTGGTTGAGCACCATACAAGACAACCCCGTGTGAAAATTCAAGTCCGGTTTATACATAAAACCAAGTCCAATTTATACATAACCTCACGCCGCGTTAATTGGCGCATTCTGTGCACAAAAATTTGCGCATAATGTCTAGGCCCTTGGCATTCGCTGCGCATTGCACGGGCATAATATCGCCTTTAAATTTATTGGTTTTGCATTATGGTATTTTGTTCGGTGCTTGTTTGTCTGCATGCATTATATTATATTTAAAAAAACGATCATAAATTAGTATGATTAAGTCACTGAATTTTATTGCTAATAAACGCAAAGGAAATTTTAACAAAAGATTTCGAAATTATTTTATATGTGGACATTGATGTTTTTAATATATTTCGAATTTCCCTTCCTAACAAAGTCTGAAAGACACTTGATTATTCGGGTGTTTGCTGACTTCCTCTATCTATGGGTCTTGAGACTGGAATTTCCTGGCATTACATCAAATTCATTTGTCCTCAAACAGAATTCTGAAAAACCAATTACGCTAAAACGGTCAACTTTCAACCATATGTACTAGATTAATCGAATATATCCATTATCAATTATTTCATCGCGTCGCCTGTGGTCCAAAGCAGGAAGTGGAACATGATCGTTCAGAGCTGCGCTCTTCCGAACAAGAATTGACTGTCCCACAAACACTTCTACGCTAAAGACCTTTGGAAAAAGATTCCGGGCAAAGAATGTACGGCTGGTTGACATCCTTTTCAACGCAGCAACTTTCGTTCGAAGAAACCGAAGTTATGGCCCTTCCAAAATTTCAACGTAGTTCTACATAAAAACAGTTACGGAAATATTAGCATCATGTATGGACTTTAAACAAATAGCATACGGATGGGCATATATTTAAAATAAGTTTTACCAGAATTAAAATATGATTTACACATCGCCCGTGCTCAATATCATGATAATGGACGAAATCTGTGAATGTGGACTTAAAATTATGTATTACTTACCTGCATATTCATTGGATAACACATCTCCAGATCTGGATTCTATAATTGCTACCATCAAAGGACGACACTGTTTTTCTATTGAAATAATATAAACAATTAAAACATGTTCTCGAACATTATTTCTGTCCCATTATACAGTAATAGCAAACACAATACTCACAATGATTATCTTCCACAACACTTTCATGAAGTTAACAAACTCCTGAAACATTCCATCGGCCTTTCCTAGCGTTAACATCAGTACCTACAAAACAATAAAAAAACTCATCAGAATATAATCAGTTCAATAAATATATATAATATATAATAAAAATATATAAATATATGATTTAATGAACAAACCAACCAGTTTCTACAACCGTAGCAAGATGCACTTACCGTTTCCAATACATCCCAGCGGTTTTCCAGATCAATGATTTCCTTTTTCTTCACGTCCCATCTACAGGTTTGTCTACCGAGACAACGGACCAAGCTTTTGGATCTTCTTTAACCCCCTCAACCAGTAATACATTTAAATTCCACAACTACGCAAAAATTAGCTGTTTGGAAATTTGTGAAACTAATTGTGCTATGCAGTGGAATTGATAGAGTCGACGAATAGGACAAATTCTTATGTTGAAAATTATTATATTCCCTCGCCTCAGCGCTCATGCGCAACCCGGGTTTACCTTCAAAAGTTGTTGATGTTCTTCAATGAGCTTTGTTAGTTTTCTACGTGAATAGCTAAATGATTGGGATGTCAAATTTGTTACGGTACTAAAAATAAAATTAATAATTACTAACAGAAGTAATTATTACAGCTGGATTTATGGGTTCTCAGGAATTTGATTTAAAAAATATGACAATGTCAGCATTTAAATTCAAAAGTAAATTACATATTTGTTTAATTCAACAATATTCCACCAAAATTATTTCAGTTTTGCAACAAAAGTCAAGGAGTTTACACTAATCGGATTATCAAAGCCATATTACAGATTCAATAATGAATTTCATGTGTTGGAACAGCAGATGAGCTTAGAAGACTTAAAGGAGGCACAAAATTTCAATAAAATAATTTTCAGCAGTCTTATGTTTGAAGCTCAAAAATCTAGCCGACTCGTTTCAGTGATTGCATAATAGCGTTGAACAACAAATTCTGTGTTTCAAAGGAATTTTGTGATTCATACAACTGGTAGATAGTTTTTATGCTTAAGAAAATGTTAGTAATCAAAATCAATCCAGGTAATCATATTTTAAAAGTGAGCTTACTACCATTTTGTAGATACTATTACTTATATAAAATCTCCATGTTCATCGATACAGTTGACAAAATTTATATTAATTGCTGACAGCAATGCCAATATAAAATATATTTATAAGTTACCTAATGTCGGGGAAATTGACTAGAGTAAAACTTCGATCCGCAAAAAAAACAAAATGTCGTTAAAATTAATAATAAATATTAATGATTATGCATAAATAACGTTGCATAAAAATTCACTCTTTCTCACTACTAATAGGAGCGAATGTTTATGCATAATAATTTCGTTGCTAGAAAAAATCAGAATAAGGCCTAATTCCACTGTAAATTTTCACACGGGACGTTTTACTCTTACTTTACGTTATTGTTATATTTTGCAATATTATTTTTAAAATATTTTAAAAATAAGTGTGTTTTTATGTTAGAGTATTTAGATCTGATTCAACTTACGTATAGCTTACACAGACACAGAAATTGTGACGCAGCATTAATTTCTTGGGTAGACCATTAAATTCTTTTAAAATACAATAGACGAGAACGAAATTTGACTAATAATTCCAACTGATTAAATTGAAGTTTTAAAATCCAGAGACCTCTCAAGTTCTCCCTTAGGAACACTATTATTTTGATTTTTAAGTTTTGAACTCAAGTAAATTCCCAAACAATTACCAAAATTAGAAATTCTTCAATTTCCTGTATCTTGAGTCTTCTTAAAAAATCCAAGGAATCAAATCTTTCCATGGCAATTTGTCGAAAATATTTCAATTTTATCATAATCCGTTTAAGGCAACATGTATGATTATTATTAATTAGGAATTACAGTATTACTAAATCAAATATAGATTGACAAAAACTTATTTCCTGTAATGTGGGCTAGGCTCCTCACAACTTAAGTTATGACGTTATTTGAACTTGAAGTTGTACTTCAAATTGTATTTTCAACTCAATTTTGGCCTCGTAGTTGTTTTGGACCAATTGTAAATCAATTTTTTAATTAAAAGTCAATTACCTAAAACCATCTTATAGCTTTATTATTTGAATAAAGGTATTGTTTAAAATTGTGGCCTAGATATTTTCAAATGTTTTAGCTTCGCACCACACGAGATATGTTGCCTGGAATCGAAGATTTAAAATGGTAGATATAATGACGATATTTTAAGTGCTTATCGATAGTTTATATGATATTTATTATTGTTACTGATTATTATGTTTATAACCCACAGCTGAATACAATTTGCCCGCTTTGACAGCAGCCAAATATTTGCTCATTCAAATTGTCTTTAAGTATTTTTAAAACGTTAAAAAGTTCATGTCACACTATTTATTACGACCTGAAAATCAGCAGGTTTGAAGCAAAATTTATTTTGTCGAAATAAAATACTAATATTTAAAAATAATTTTTCTTCAACGCCACTGAAAATCGTGTCCGGCCAACTGCCCTATGACCAACTGCCACCACCTTAAGATTTCAAGGCCAACTGCCCCTAAGCCAAACTGCCCCTAGGCCAACTGCCTCCTAATTCCTCAAGTCACATTACAAAACCCTATGCTCAGTCACATGTTACAGTCCTATGCTCAGTCACATGTTACAGTCCTATGCTCAGTCACATGTTACAGTCCTATGCTCAGTCACATGTTACAGTCCTATGCTCAGTCACATGTTACAGTCCTATGCTCAGTCACATGTTACAGTCCTATGCTCAGTCACATGTTACAGTCCTATGCTCAGTCACATGTTACAGTCATATGCTCAGTCACATGTTACAGTCCTATGCTCAGTCACATGTTACAGTCCTATGCTCAGTCACATGTTACAATCCTATGCTCAGTTACATGTTACAATCCTATGCTTTGTCACATGTTACAGTCCTATGCTCAGTCACATGTTACAGTCCTATGCTCAGTCACATGTTACAATCCTATGCTCAGTCACATGTTACAATCCTATGCTTTGTCACATGTTACAGTCCTATGCTCAGTCACATGTTACAGTCCTATGCTCAGTCACATGTTACAGTCCTATGCTCAGTCACATGTTACAATCCTATGCTTAGTCACATGTTTCAGTCCTATGCTCAGTCACATGTTACAATCCTATGCTCAGTCACATGTTACAGACCTATGCTCAGTCACATGTTACAGTCCTATGCTCAGTCACATGTTACAATCCTATGCTTAGTCACATGTTTCAGTCCTATGCTCAGTCACATGTTACAGTCCTATGCTCAGTCACATGTTACAGTCCTATGCTCAGTCACATGTTACAGTCCTGTGCTCAGTCACATGTTACAGTCCTATGCTCAGTCACACGTTACAGTCATATGCTCAGTCACATGTTACAGTCAAATGCTCAGTCACATGTTACAGTCCTATGCTTAGTCACATGTTACAGTCCTATGATGTAAAATAATATATAATGTAAAATCATATGCTCGTTCTCTACGATGTACATTAGCCAGGGTCTCTGTCATTTCCAATATTATGGGTCTCTACCATTGGCATTAGTATGAGACATTAACAATGATAGTTGCAGTTGGTCATGGTGGCAGTAGGCCAGGAGGCAGTTGGCCAAATTTTCTTGTTTTAAAGGTATGGGCAATTGGCCTTGTGGCAGTTGGCCTGGTGGCACTTGGCCGCTGTGGCAGTTTTGTTGGTGGCAGTTGGCCAAACATCACTGAAACTATACGTCAGGATCCTCCGAAGGTACCATACATCAGGTGTAAGAGGTACTTTTATAATAAAACATGATCACGATATTGGAATCCGAGGAAAATATTTTTCCTGAGGAAATTCAACGTTAAGGGATTTCTGGATTACATTTCAACATCTTAATAGTTAATCATACAACATCATCTTAGTTAGCAAGGGATACTTATAAAAAATATGAACAAATCACGCACGATGATTTTCGCAAAACATTGAAATTCTTCCCAAAGGTCATGTCCCATTCAAAGCCAATGCAGATTTAGAAAGCGGTAGTGAAATTTTCTCTAACATTTAATTGGTAACTGAATTGATCCTAAAAAAGCACTGAGATAAATACGTTTGCAAATTTAGCTCCATCTTAAAATTCAATTTACAAATTTTGTACTTACGGACATTTACCACCTTCTTTAAAATCGTAAAGTCCCCTCAAACTTAAGCAAATTACCGTCAAATATTTAAATTCTCTCATTATCAGCACAAAATTTGTTCCCCCTATTTTCTAATTTCTCTTGTTCCGCTAACTCATAAACTTTTGATATAGCTCTAGCAAAGACGTAGAACCAAGTCAGGATTTTTCTTCATGAAATCAAATTTTCAAAAGCCAATGATTGCTTAGAATGCAAATTGTATTTTGTAAATGTGCAGCTTGGTTATATTTAGCTTCAGCAAAGATAAACCAGTATCTTTTGCGGTCTGATTGTTAAAAAAAGTGAACGTTTCCATTTTGACACCATTGGAAATATTAACCACGGCATTTCGCTTTTTGAAGTAGTTTTAAAATCTCCAGATCATTTAAAAATATTTTCCCATTAGGTTGAACAATTGAAAAAAATTATAACTCTATTATCTGGCAAACAAAAGTGATTCTTAATTAAAATTTAATTGATTCCTTAACGAAATGAAAAAATAATTCTACAAATTATTCCAAATTTGCAAAATTCCCACGATACTCAAAGTATTTTTGGATTTCATATATACTTACATGTTTACGAGATCAAATAATTTGAACTGAGCACCATTTATAGGTATCTGGGGTCTTGAGATGTTGTTTGTTGGCTGGAAGAAGATTTCACAATAGACCAATCTTGGGAGACCTGTCAACACTGTATTTTAAAAATAAACAAAAATTAAAAACAACATATGCTTTGACGCCACTAATTGTTTTGCTTCCGAAAAGTAAGCTACACTAGAAGAGGTTAATTCACTTAAATCAGAAAACAAATACGAAAGAACACGGAATTATTTTTTGAATGAAGTATCGTACTGGAAGATCCTAAATATGTAACTCAAGTGTAAATTTTTAAAATATTATTTCGGTTGGTAGCAAACCACTGAAATCATGAATGCATGTAATCCTTAGGAACGTCTTTACTGTATACACAAACCTTAGATTCGTAATTTCCCTTGTTTAAATTTCTGAGAAATGCATTGAAAAATACCACGAAAAAAACTACTGAAGTAAAATGTATTGTTGCAGGTCTTAATTATAATATAAATCGCCAATTATAATTGTTCCCTAGATATTTTTAAAATATTTTAGTATCCACGCCACACAAGACATTCAACCGGGAAGTAGCAATGCTCAACATAAGTATAATCGCATTAAAAACGTTGAAAGTGATAAATGTCAAACTAAAACTACAGTAAAAAAGTGAATCAACGTGCCCGTTCCTTTTGATTGTCTTGCAGTAATTTCTGCTTATTTACTATAAAATTAAATCCCCATGTACGCTCTTTGTTTTATACAAATGTATAGGCTTGGGAATATTTCGCTAAATTTTGCGTTAAAATTTCGCAAATTAAAACTTATTTTTCGCAAATTTCGCAAAAATTTGCAGATCATTTCGCAACTTTCGCAGCCTTTAGTTTTTATTGAATGGCAGTCTAAAAGAATAACCTTAAATATTATAGAAAATTCCGTTACACCGAATTGCTGAAATTGCAACAATTACTCAATCATTGTTGTCATCCGAATTGTCTGGGTTAACTGTTGAATCGTGAATTACCACTCGCATATGAAATTCAACATTTTCTTCGGTAAGTTTTAGACGCTGGGGAGCAAGAAGCTTTTTAAATAAGAAAAGCTTGTCTCAACTGGAGCGCTACTACTGGGTACGGAAAATACTTTTAGTGCCAACTCCGACAAATACGGTATGTCTCGAGAAAATTTCAGCCAAAATTCCATAACGTCTATTTCAGCCGACTAAAATTCTTCATTTTACTCAGTGTACGGTATTGAACCAAATATTTTAATGGAATTGGCCTGATCAAACTTTTTGAAAGCGACGATTAAATACCCTTGCAAATATTTTCCGGGCAAAATCAAGGATCCAGAATTTGAGCGTCTTTCCAGAGTTTATTTATTTGGTCTTTTTTATTGAGATAAAGCGACAATTTATCAGTCTACTTTCCGGAAACTGCTGTAAACTTTTTAAAGCTGTGAAATTGGATTTTTTTAATCTGTTTGTATTTTCATTTCTATTAATTACTTTTATTGTTCAACTATTTACTGCAAGCTGGCAGAAATTCATCACTTAAATTTGAAATGTTATTTAAAGAATTTAATGCATTAAAAGTTGGCTCCACGAAAATTATTGAGTCAAAGCAATGCGATAAATCATAGGATTTTTAAAAATGCGAAGAAATGCAAACTCGAAAGGACGGGGCACGTTTCTACAGCCTTAGTGTCAGTTGTTCGTTGAATAGACACCACCGAATTTAATAATAAAAATTTCTAAATATTGCTGGTCTAGGTAAAATATTTTACAAGATTCAGGATTTCGTATTGCGATTTAATATTTCGCACTTAACCTTCGAATTTCGCAAATTTCGTATTTTTCGCAAATTTCGCAATTTGTTTTTTCATTTTTGGATTCTACCGACATCTGGGGTTACGTTTCACCCCCATGGGAGTACCGTAACTAATCGTTTTTAGAATTTCGCATTTTTCGCAAAATCCCAAGCCTACAAATGTATATTGTGACAAAATCTAAAAACGTTCTTCCAAAAAAAGCATTTAATTTTTTTATATGATCTTGATGACTAATTTTAGGGTGCATTGACACTTACAATATTAACAGACTTACCATTTATTCATGTCAAGCAATAAATTCTGAAAAATTGTAAAATAAATTGCCTTCACGCCACTGAATCCATTTTTCTCATACTCACACATTAGTATCTTTTTGCCGTTGTGAAGCACAGGGCTTTTACTAGTTTTATTTAAAAAGTCCAAGAATAAAGTTTTAAAATTTTGTCTAAACTTTAAAACAAACCACCTCTTGACACAATCTTGAGAGCCCTGTCAATATTGTATTTTAAAACAAACGAAGATTAAAGATAACGTACGCTTTGACCCCACTAAATGATTTTTGGGAGGAATGCGTACGTTTAATATATAGATAGTTCTTTCAAATCCGGGGAACCAATCTGGGAAAATAAATGAATCATTTTTATGGGATAATACTTCACTGCTTAATCGGTCTCTACTTATATTAAGACCATGGAACTATGAACGCGCGAAACTTTAAATAAACGAACAGAAAGTGCTCTTTAATATTAAGGATATAAATCGCTGGTTTAAATTTTCCCGCCAGTTTGTGGTAAAAAATATTTTAACTTTAACGCCACACCTGACATGATCTCAGGGATTACTGAGGACATTATATTAAAGTTATTGCGCGAGAATGATTGTTGTTCCGAATGTCAAAATGAAATTTGCAGTAACAAGGTAAATTATCGTGGCTGCTCCTTTGGATTGTCTTACAGAAATTTGTGCTTTGCGTACTATCAAATAAAATCTCCATGTACACCCGTGTCTGGACTCAATTGCATATTGTGACATAAAATATAATCAATTACAGTCGCATTTAATTTATATTTGTGACTTTTTGGGTATATTGGAACTTATGATGTTAACAGTCTTGCAATCTATGCAGGTCAGGCAATAAATTCTGAAAAATATAAACAATTTGCCCAATGTATTTTGCACGAAACGTTGCCACATTGTAATTAACAGAGCTGCGTTCAAGTTCAAGTATAACTTGAAAGGTTCAAGTGCGTATCAAGTTCAAGTATAACTTGAAAGGTTCAATTGCGTATCAAGTTCAAGTATAACTTGAAAGGTTCAAGTGCGTATCAAGTTCAAGTATAACTTGAAAGGTTCAAGTGCGTATCAAGTTCAAATATAACTTGAAAGGTTCAAGTGCGTATCAAGTTCAAGTATAACGTGAAAGGTTCAAGTGCGTATCAAGTTCGAGTATAACTTGAAAGGTTCAAGTGCGTATCAAGTTCGAGTATAACTTGAAAGGTTCAAGTGCGTATCAAGTTCGAGTATAACTTGAAAGGTTCAAGTGCGTATCAAGTTCGAGTATAACTTGAAAGGTTCAAGTGCGTATCAAGTTCAAGTATAACTTGAAAGGTTCAAGTGCGTATCAAGTTCAAGTATAACTTGAAAGGTTCAAGTGCGTATCAAGTTCAAGTATAACTTGAAAGGTTCAAGTGCGTATCAAGTTCAAGTATAACTTGAAAGGTTCAAGTGCGTATCAAGTTCAAGTATAACTTGAAAAGTTCAAGTGCGCATCAAATTCAAGTCACGTCAAGTGCAGACAATTTTGTAACTTGAAACTTGAACATCAAGTTCAAGTCAAATTATAATTTTAACTTGAATTTTCTAGTTCAAGTTCGATCAAGTCCAAGTTAATAATTTAATACTTGATAACAAAATCAAGTCAAGTTCAAGTACACTGAATGGAAGTAATTGAATAAAACTTGAGTATGACTTGGGGTTTTATCACTGAAAAGCAATGTAAGCATTGCGGAATTAGTGGCATCTTTGCATCCCACTAAAAATAATATCGAATGCGAATCATCATTAAAATAGCATCTTTGAGTTTGTTTCCATCGACATTAAAGTCCCCTCCACGAAGCCCAGTGGTCGAGATCGAGAATAACTCTTGTGTCCTGTTTCCATTCTTTGAATAATTAAACGTCCCAACTTATTGTTTTATAAGGATGTTCTTGAAACTCTGGGTATTTGTTCCTTTATAAAAATTAAGTGATTGTTTAGTTCACCTGTTCTGAAGCAAAGAAGAAGTTTAACAGAAATTGTATTATTCCCTGTAAGAATTATTTTTGATGATATTAAAGATGGTGGAGCAGATGAAGAACAAACAACCTTATAAATAAATATTGGTTAAGCAAAATTAACGACGAAAAATATTCATCATTATAACTGCTGTTTAAACTCACCAAACGAGTGCAACATAATGTGAACAGACCGATAAGGGAACGGCGACAAATTTCAACATCAAAATAGTCAGTGGGTCCCTGCGCTATTTGATTGCTTCGAGTGTCTTAGTCAATGGGTCTTTATACTGTTTGATGTCGCAATAATTTCGTGAGCAGTTTTCAAGATGTAACCAGGATTCCTTTTAGACGCGAATATTAAAAAATCATTGAATTTTTTAATATTTCATTTGCTGGTGCCATACCACATTGCACATTGAATATGAATCTGACTCATTTAGAATTAGACAGGGACGGGAATTCGAATTCGAATCGATATTAGAATCGGAAAACAATTCACCACGGCATGTGTATCCAAAATTGGATGAGAATAAAATCAAGGGTATTCGAATCGGTATTCGAATATTTTTTAACGAATTCCGATCCTAATAAAGTACCGATTTCATTGGGTTTTAAACTGTCACTTGCGAGAAAATGTTCATAGGAAGCATTTTCTGAAAGCTGCACACATGCAATTTTAAAAATCAAAGGGGAAGTAACGAACGTTTGGTAAACGAAAAGTGTATGGTTGGTAATGGGCAGAGCTGTCCAAAATACATGCTCACCAAATACAAATTACAAAATACTAAATACATTCTTCCGGCGTCGAAAATACAAACTACAAAATACAAAATACATTCTTCAGGCGTTGAAAATACATACTACAAAATACAAAATACATTCTTCAGGCGTCGAAAATACAAACTACAAAATACAAAATACATACTCAAAACGTAGAAAATACAAACTACAAAATACTAAATACATTCTTCAGGCGACGAAAATACAAACTACAAAATGCAAAATACATACTTGAAACGTAGAACATCCAAAATCTGGAATTTAGTTATATGGGATGTTAAAACGATTGCATTTCGTTTTACTTCATTGATGTGATTGGTTTTTGGCATAAACGGAATTTTCAAACCCAAAGAGTGCGCCAACAAAAAACACAAGTAGCTTATATAGGGAACAAAATACAAACTACAAAATACATTGCTTACTTTACTTAAGTAAGACAAAATACAAACTACAAAATACAAAATACATTGTGTCGTAAGACAAAATACAAACTACAAAATACAAAATACATTGCGTCGTAAGACAAAATACAAACTACAAAATACAAAATACATACCTAGCCCCGAAAATACAAAATACAAAATACAAAAATGTATTTGAAATACGTATTTGAAATACATGTATTTAAAATACCATGTATTTTGGACAGCTCTGGTAATGGGCAGTGATTTATAGCTCGTTTTGCAAAAAATCCTACAAATAGGATGAGATAGCCGCATGGTGGCGGTCTTACAGGTTCTCCTTTCTTAAATCTTAAACAAATCGATTTGCAAATAGATACTGTCAAAAAGAACTAACCGGAAAAGTAGTTAGACAGGTTAACAGATTACTCCGAATGTTTTAGAAATGTTATGGGATCAGTCCTTGCTTTTCTAGTCACTGAAATTTCGGTTGAGCGTATGTGTTTTCTGCGCTTAAATTTATATTATGTGGTATTGTAGATGCAAAAACGCTTAATGTGTTTTGTATCGCTTATTTTTTTGCGATTAAATTGTTCTTTTGAATAAATTCCCATTTTTTGTACGAATATCCGAAAAGTATTTGAATCGGAATTACAATTCAGGAAGTATTCAAATATATTGGAATCCGTATCGGAATTCAAATTTTGAAGTATTATAAAAAATAATTAAAATTGAAATCGAAACTAGCAAGTATTCGAATCCGAATTTAAATCCGTATTTTTCCGATATCCCGTCCCTGGAATTAGAATCATGCTCCGATAATGGCATAATTTAGTTCCTGTAAGTTAAGCCCTGGTGGATGTTGCAATCACTAGGGGTGGGTCAGTCAAGTCTTGTGAATATGTCGCATTAATGTCAGTGGGGTCCATGGGTCTGTAAACTGAGCATTTTGTGATGTTGACATTTGTGGCCGTTCCCTTAATATGATTGCTAACTTGTTAATTATAGAGACTAATAAATTAGACAGCAATGCTTACAGTTAATTATTTGATCATGTGTTTTAAACTTTCTGGTAATTTTAAAGTAATGAATTTCGTCCGCATGCCGTTTCGTGTACCCTAATTATTGCCTAAACATTATCAGCTATAATAATTGTGAACGAACTTTCTAGTAATGTTTATTCATTTAGGAAAAAAACTTGAATAATCAAGTTCAAGTACAAGTTCACGTTCAAGTAAAGTTATGTGTCCAACTTGAACGTCAAGTTCTAATCAAGTTCAAGTTCTACAAAATAAACTTGAAAAACGTGTACTTGAATACTCAAGTTGCTTGAGAAACTTGATTCATGAAGTACAAGTGCGGATACCTCGTTTAGACAATTTTTCAAGTTCAAGTCAAGTTCAAGTCAAGTTCAAGTCAAGTTCAAGTCAAGTTCAAGTCAAGTTCAAGTCAAGTTCAAGTCAAGTTCAAGTCAAGTTCAAGTCAAGTTCAAGTCAAGTTCAAGTCAAGTTCAAGTCAAGTTCAAGTCAAGTTCAAGTCAAGTTCAAGTCAAGTTCAAGTCAAGTTATTTTAGATAACTTGACTTGAACGCAGCTCTGGTAATTAACATTGACTGTAAAGCGGTTCTAAGGGTTTAAGGTTTTTCAGGTAGCTACAAGGAAATCCTCAAAATTATCTACAGAGAATTCCAGAACATATTCCAAAAAATTAAACGATCCTTCAATAACTAAGAATGTATAAAAAAGGTAGTAGTTTGCAGTTACTACAAAGTTCAATAAAATTATTTATTTCCTAAGTCAAGATTGAAATCAATCTATTATTGTGCAGCTAAAAATTAAATTCTCACATAATATATCAGGCTAGCATTTTAGTTTGCCAAGCGTTATAATATAACTACCATTGCAAAGGTTAATACTATTTGCCAACTATAAACTAGAATGTGAAAAGCAATTTAGCTGACATTAGTATGTATGGGAAAATTTAATTTATTTTGTAATTTGACTTTTTCCTCATATGCATTTTAGAGACAGGCCAATTATTTGGCATGGCTTTGAAAATCATATAACTATTAATGAAACTTCATTTTTTATAGAATTTTTGTTGTTGTATTGTTTTACTATTATCAAAATTTGAATCATTCACAGACACCGATCAAATCTTTTTTTAAACCCCGCGAAGTCTTCTTACATCATAGACTTGAGTGTTTGCAACTCTTAAAAGCAAGTGAATATTGCAAAAATTTTAAGGATTTTTGAATCCTTTTCCTAATCCATTTTGTAAACCACTGTTCACAAATTATGAATTATATATACAATTGGATATTTGTAGAAAATGAATATTAAAACTTTCTTCAGACTAGATGGGCTTGAAGATGTCATACAAACCTCCGTGTTTACGCTCGAGGATCAATAATGGTCATAGTGTATACATGTTTTTTTCAATTTATGTTCTATTTCATGTTTTTGCCAAAATGCCGAATATGCCTGCCCCAAGGGCATTTTCAAAGCAAGGCATTTTCCGGGCATTTTGGGCGTTTTTGGCATTTTCAGGGCATTTTCAGGTGGGCAGGCATAAAACCCACGGCATTTTCATTTTTGCAACCCTGGTTCTAGAAACAAGGATTTTTAGATGGTTGACCTTATTTGACAGGGATTTGACATCTTGCAGAGAAATAATTCCTTAGAAAATATTTTATGCAGATTGTTAGTACCACAAAATATTTCAGGTATTAAATTATTTAACTAGACTGAAAGTAGAAAATACAATTTCTTTCTGTTTACCTTCAATAACATGTATTAAATGTATTGGGAATAAAATACCGTTACTTAATTTATAATTTGTATTTGTTTTCTATATCGTGGTATTTTGATATTTTTATAAATTGTATTTTTCATGGTATTTCGACACAGGTATTATTCTGCAATACTCGAATTGGAAAAATATTTCTTCTAAACGAATAAAACAAATTTGCTGAATTTCCACGCAGCACAAAATATTTTCCTACTCTTATTGCTCAGCTAAGGACAATATTATTAGCCTTGTATGCTAATAGAAAAATTGATAAGATTAAACAATACAGGATTTTTAAACTATTCCAAATTATGCATCCCTGTGCTTCAAATATTTCAAATGGTAGAAAAGCGAGAAAAATTAAAGTACCCGTTTAACTTCGTAAACCAGAACGTTTGGGCTGTATACACAAAATTTGGAGTTGTAAATTTCGTGGCTGCAATTTTTGCGGGATGTGTTTGAAAATATCCCGACAAAAATTACCAGTCGCACCAGATTCTCTTGAATTTAGTAGTAAATGAAAAATGCCTGCAAAATACGAGAACTGAAATGTATCGGCGGAAGTTCTAATTCAAATAAAATGAATTACTGGTTAAAATTGTCCTCTGGAAATTTTTAAAATATTTAACGTCAACGCCACAAACGACATTCCCCCGGTAAATTGACGTGATGTAATAGAGATGTCGGCCTGCATTACATCGGAATGTAAGAATGATGTCCAGTTTATGTATAAAACAATGAGGTAAATTCCTCAAGTGTTAATAATCATTTGAAACGGATAATATTCACTACGAATTAAAAACTGGAATGGCAAAATTAATTCAGCTCATATTACCACGTGTGGGAAAATTTGCTCAAAATATTAAGTGTGGAAGTTAAAAGACTTGCACTACTTGCTGTGGGAATTAAAAAGTGTGGACGTATTTTTTCGACAGCTAAAGCATAGTTAATATTAATAATTTACTCACGTTTGTAGTTTTTCTCCACGGTATTTCGACTTTTTTCGAATGAATTTACGAGACATAGGCCAAGTATTTTGTATATCTCTGAACATTGGTAGCTCCCATTTCGATACATCATACAAAAATTGAAACCACACATCTCGCAAATCACACATCTGATTTTTGGCAAAATCTGGACATTCTGTTTCTATATCCCCAGGTAATGTGAAAATGTAATTATTACGATGTTGACGCTTTTTGAAATATTAAAACCACGGAGCTCAGCTTTTTTAAAAATATTCTAAAAAAAATCTTCTGAATCTTAATTGGAAATATTTTCGTTATGAAGTGAAGTGAACAGACGAACAAATATTTACAGTTCAATTATTTTAGAACGAATTCACAATCACATCTCCAAAATCAATAGAATTTTTAATTAAGAATTTTTTTACATCCTTACTGAATAATTGGAGACATAAATCTAAATAATAATATATAATTGCTTAATTTCCCAACTCCACAATGCATTTGTCGAGCTTTCGATGAATGACGTGACTGTAAATTAAATTCTAAGAGAGACAGATTAACTGGTTTTATATTTTCTTGAAAAGATAAAAAGAAGGTTTTTATGCCAAAGGAATTGAAGTTGCTAACGTCTTCCTAAAAACCTTTATTTCAAAGTCAAGCGTGAACTCAACCAATTATACAAGAAATAAATTCCCACTTAAAAGCATAGTTAAAAGTCAATCGAGACCATGCACGATTGATACTCTAAAGAATTAATGATCCACTATTCTTTCCGAAAATCCCCCACAGGGCTGTAAGTATTTTATAAAGTTCTCTAAATTATTCTATGGTTTAAAGAGTCAATTGTCGCTTTTAAAAAATTAAAATCATTTAATATATTAAACTCTGACACTGTTGTCAAAACATTGAAAAAACTAAAAATCCACGCAAAAACCATCCTGTCAGTAGTCAATTATGATTTTTAATAATAAACAAAAATTAAAAACAGCTATTGGTTTGACGCCCCTCATATATTTTTTCAAGGACCAAGAAAACGATTAATTACAGGTTCGCCTGTATTTATTTTCTTTCGCAATTCAAATTAAGTGTCAAAATAATGTCGGATGGAATTCGGTCCAAGTACAAGCTACCAGCTTATAGGTACATCAGAGCACTTATGGAGGGAAGGCAAAGATAGATGGCAAGGTATGGTAAGGTAATAATACAAAAATAGGGTGGTCAGAAAAGGGTTAAGAGTTAACAAGTGGAAATAACTTAATTAACTCTATGGCAACAAAGAAAGTTTAAGAGGTAATGGCTAGGTACTCAAGTATGGACAAGGGATAGATGTTCTTTATGACAATGATGGTCCGAGATTTATTTGAGAGTACTTTTTGTCATTAGCGACTGACAGTTAGCAGTATTTATTTGCAACAATAATAATAATTTACAGGACAAGTAAGAATGTCTGTAGGCAGGTAACAACAAAAAGGGAAATGCACACCGATACAGGTAAGTACATAAGATCAAAAAAAAAGGTCAGAATTGGAGAGCTTCAGAGAGAGTCGAGCCACATTCGACAGGTCAAGGAGTAATGAGGGTTCGTCGATGTCAACCTTACGTTTTTATACGGTATTTATAGTGTTCATAATTAGTCTCATAAAAAGAGCGAACAGAGCATATCTTCCTATTTACTATGCGATAATACATAATAATACGGACCCTCAGTCCAGAATGCAAGAAATTCAAATTCAAACTGAAATTACATTTCAGTTTGCTTCCTTCCTTCTCATCTCCAAAAAGTGTACATTCTATGTTTCGCATGATACATACATAAAAAGTGTCAACTCTCACAATTGTCTCCTAATCATTCCTTACATTACGTAAATTCTGGAGAATCTTGTTTACATACTTTACATTTTAACCTAATTCTTATATCTAGTTTCCAGGCGTTAGTACACCCTTCTTTTAGTCTTTGCCCTCAAAGACTCAATCTAATAACATTTACCTACTATGATATGTTATAGTATCCGTTTTGATATAATTATATATTGTTTATAACTCACTTAGTAGGGGCAATCTTCAATGTAGTGACGAATATTCTGGTTGCGTCCGGCAAACATACACTTCTTACACTTCATGGGTCGCGCTGCTTTGCGCTTAGTCTCTTTAGGGAAATGGGGGACACGTACACTTGTGATATTATTGTTCATCTGCTTTCTCTGCATCTCTCCTTTCGGACGGCAATATCTGTAGGTTATCTTCGGACCAGCCTTAGCAGCAGCCAAACGTTGAACGGAGTCACCTACACTAGCAGAGGTACGCTGATTATAATAGTACTTGGGGTTCGAGTAAGGGATTAGAGGATAGCTTTCAGCATACGGTTTAGTATAGTCATAGGTCTTGCGTCGTATACTATAAGGTTTCTTCTTACTAGGGACTACACAATAAGCTTTATCGCGAAGCTTCACATTGGCACAAATATATTTAGCCGCAGCGTAAATAACCTGAAATGCATTCTCAGGCATGTTAACGACTTCGGTCCAAGTGATAGGAAGCTTTGGGGTCTCCTTAAGGACAAAGGGTTTCTTCTTGGGCCTCAAATTTAGATTAGGTAATAACCGGGTTACTATCTCCATTTCATTCTCTATCTTTCAAGGGTACTTGGGAGTTGGCATTGGATTAGGAGGGATGGGGATCTTTGTTTCAACTGATTCAGAGGTGAATGATGACCATGTCGGTGAAAAACCACGTTCTTCTTTAGATTGGTAGTTAGTACTACCGGGAATACGCACTTTAGTTTCCACAAAAGATTGACCTTTTGAACGAGCTATAGCCGCTAGCTCAGCAAAAGACATGACATCACCATTAGAATAATGATAGTGTTGGCCTCGGTACGAAGGTACTTCATTAGGCCCGACTACGGATCGGTTCGAAGGACCAGGTAGCTCACCATCTTCTGTAAATTCTCCCATCTTTCGAGGGGATATTACTCTTTCCTCCTTTGCCCAATTTTCACTTAACTCGGGCTCAGGAGAATCAAGATATCGAGCCATGTCAAAATTGTTTAACATAGAAACCGACTCATCGGACCATTCACCAGGACTCCATTCAGTTTCAGAATCAGTCATCTGTAATATTAAAGTAAATTCTCTTTCTACTCTCTATCTAGCGGACACTATACCGCCATCGTTATTAACATTTCACAAGTATCTAGTCTAACTATTTATGTACAGGGTTTATTCCCATTAGTAGTATTTTATTTCTACTTCGTACTGTTAGTACTGTACAAAGCGTGTTCTGAAACAATCTGTTAAGTAATAATGTATTTTAATAACTCAAGTAAACTTCCTATAGCAGAACTGTTTCCATAGCTACCGCTTGGATAGTCCTTCAAACAAATGGTAAAGCGCAACGCAACAATACCGATAAATTCTCATAACTTGTCAACTTCGTATAGTGACCAAAGAAATGCTACACATGATTAAATACATATAGGTGATGATGCTGTTCATCAAATATTAGTCAATTCAACCAAGTGCCGAATACCTCTAAAATCCTACTATAGTTAAGTACAGTGAGTTAAAAAATCATTACTCAACTAATTCTACTACGTGACATTTCAACACGTAATTCAAAAAAAATAAAAATAGGAACACTCATAATTATTCGGTGGATAATATACATCTAAGGATATGATTACTACAAGCATATACTGATATGGGGGATACTCGCAAGGATGGGAGAGGGTAACGGATAGATTTTCAGCAACTACCACCAGTGAGTTAATATCTTCACCCTTTCTCCATCTTGGAGTGGAAACACAAAATCATGATTCTCATGATGCGCTAATTACATTTCTCAAAGCTCTTTAATTAATATTTACCGTATATTGGTTACAAACCAGCCTACATTTACTACTGGAGAAAACTTCGAGCAATTAATATTCACTTAGTTAAGTATATTAGATACAAAATAAACAACTGGATTTTACTTCTTCAGAGGTATAGGAAGTGGATCAAGTCATAAGGAAGATTGTAACTAGGACCACCGATATATTACAAGCATCTGCCTCATAAAATTTACATGATTGATACTAGAACAACTCAACAGTAATTTGAATCGCATCTAGTTCAAACATCGTTTTAACAACTTCAAGTAATCTATATAATAGGTATCCTTTAGCTATTGGTCACTTGTGATTCGATTGATAAAAAAACGGAAAAGAAATCAGTATCATATGTAGCTTTTCTTAATTCTCTACTAATAGCGTAGTCTCAGAGTTATGATATTCATGTTTCTAACATTAATTATTGTTCTAAATATCACGCGCATAGGCAAATCAGCTATCATGACCGCTTGTCGCAACGTTCGATTCAGTCTCGCATACATATCAATTTTCCATCTCGCTTTTATGAACATATGATCAGCCATTATAATTAATTTCTCAATTATTCAAATTTCCTCAAAATTCTTGTAACATACATTCATAGGTAATACTGGGAAGGAATAGGAGGTTACTACTACTGGTTGCCCCAAACACTGCCATTACTTACAATTAGACACGAGGTTTCGTAAGTCCGACATATGTACCCGTCAACCGAGTAGTTTAAGGATGGGTAAAGTAGGGTATCTTCATACACACTATGCCTCATATTCACATTCACAACCAATAGATAAGTAGAGTAAGAAGAAATTACTATCCTACTGTTTCAGAGTGAGTATTCAAATGCAATAATATTTTATTACCATAAATAAAACTATTGAATTCCGTGCATCAAGATCTCATAAATATTCCAAAATAACTCTAATATCCTTCTGTACATATATATATATATTGGCCTCGACTCTCTTGACGCTACTCCTACTGACAGCCCACTAATAATTACATAATAATGAAAAAGAAATTAGGAATAGTATAGAAGAAAAGTAAGTAAGTATTTGGTTTCTTACATTGCTGAGTAATCCTACCTTCCTTGTCAAGCCGTACTACCGATATCCCACGAAAAGCCGGTCTAGCTTGAAATTGTCCGACACGGGTAATTCTGGGTTCCAATAGAGATCTACCCCGCACCTTGAATTTGTCGGATGGAATTCGGTTCAAGTACAAGCTACCAGCTTATAGGTACATCAGAGCACTTATGGAGGGAAGTCAAAGATAGATGGCAAGGTATGGTAAGGTAATAATACAAAAATAGGGTGGTCAGAAAAGGGTTAAGAGTTAACAAGTGGAAATAACTTAATTAACTCTATGGCAACAAAGAAAGTTTAAGAGGTAATGGCTAGGTACTCAAGTATGGACAAGGGATAGATGTTCTTTATGACAATGATGGTCCGAGATTTATTTGAGAGTACTTTTTGTCATTAGCGACTGACAGTTAGCAGTATTTATTTGCAACAATAATAATAATTTACAGGACAAGTAAGAATGTCTGTAGGCAGGTAACAACAAAAAGGGAAATGCACACCGATACAGGTAAGTACATAAGATCAAAAAAAAGGTCAGAATTGGAGAGCTTCAGAGAGAGTCGAGCCACATTCGACAGGTCAAGGAGTAATGAGGGTTCGTCGATGTCAACCTTACGTTTTTATACGGTATTTATAGTGTTCATAATTAGTCTCATAAAAAGAGCGAACAGAGCATATCTTCCTATTTACTATGCGATAATACATAATAATACGGACCCTCAGTCCAGAATGCAAGAAATTCAAATTCAAACTGAAATTACATTTCAGTTTGCTTCCTTCCTTCTCATCTCCAAAAAGTGTACATTCTATGTTTCGCATGATACATACATAAAAAGTGTCAACTCTCACAATTGTCTCCTAATCATTCCTTACATTACGTAAATTTTGGAGAATCTTGTTTACATACTTTACATTTTAACCTAATTCTTATATCTAGTTTCCAGGCGTTAATAATTTAATCGAACACTTTGCATGAAAATTATATTTTAGGAGAAACCGATGTGACCATGAAGATTTAAGCCTTATTTCTTCATTGAAACAACGGACGGAAAACGTTTTTTAAAAATGTTTCAACTGAAAAACTGAGTAATCGACTTTTCAGAACGTAAACGAAAGTGATAAAGTTTTAATTCGACTAAACGAAAAAAAACGTAAATCAATTTCTTTGGCACATTTTGCCCAATAATATGTCATTGAAGCCATTGATATAGATTTTAGGCAATGCCAAGTTCATGTCTCGATATTCGAGAATTTAAATTTCTTTCACATTTAAAAGGGATTCAAAATGTAAGCATTAAACTGGAACCGGTCCCCTCTCCTATAAAAAATTATGTAATATGTAATTAATTCATACAGTTTTAAAAGCGAATTGGGTAGATGGTAAAAACAAAATACCTGTAGGATATAAATTGCTTTCTAAATATTTACTACTTTCGCGCCATGACCAAAATTTCACTGGTGTGCTCGTGATTTATAACTACAGATAAAAGGCAATCATTAATTTGTTAATTTGGAATCAGATTTGTCATAATTTAATTTCTACGTACATAGACCGGGGTTTACAAATAATATTAAATAATGACCTCGGTTAATTTCTAGGGCAGATGTTTTTTAAAATCTGGGAAAAAACGTCTGCGAATAAAGTAACATAAATATTTTATTAAAAAAATTACATGGCGGAATTTCATTTCAACTTCACAGGCACACCACAATTTTTTGATTTATTTATCAAATTAACCGTCAGTTTTAATTCAAAATTACAGGCTTAGTTTTATCGAATTCAAAGGTAAATTTTGCTTTTAAATTGCATTTATCAAATTCTTGATTTCAGCTTCGCATTTTATAAAAGAAATACCAGGAAATAAATTCGGATGTATGCTGAAAGTTCTTTGTGTCTACATTTCTTCCTCAGCTTTGCATGCGGAAGTTGTTTAAATTATTCTATAATAAATTCAAATGTCCCAGCATGTCCATTACTCTACTTTTAACTGGACGGTAATTACAAAATCCATTATTGATTTAAAGGATTATTAATACATTATTAAAATACAAAATATTTGAATGTTCCGAGAAATGTATTGCTGGATGTCTTAAATATAATATTATAAATCGTTAGTTTTAATTGTCCCGTAGACATTTTTAAATATTTTAACATTAACGCCACAGAAAACATTCTTCCAGAAGTTGCTGGTAACCTCCGAGAACAGATATCGGTTGATAATAGTAGTTGGCCTCAATGGGCAAATTATATCTGCAGTTGCTGGGGGTTATTAAGCCTAAAGGGAATTTAGTTACTACAATTACAGTGTGAACTCAACCAATTACACAAGAAACAAATTTTCACTGAACTAGTTAAAATTCCAATGAGAGATTGTATATTAGACACAAAAGGTCTGTGCTGTGTAAGTAAACATCAGATAATCAAATATAATTTATCATTTTGATAGTTTAAATTACTATTTTTGACACCTACACTCAAAAATAATTTCTGGTATAATCGTCATTAGTGTTTCTGGTCAATTGCAAGTTAACCGCAATTACTAATTGAACTTGCAAGTTCGGTTCAATTCCCGTTATTTTACACCAGGGATTTGCAATGGTCTGTGCAAGTCAATTTCTGTGTACTTAAATTGCAATTAGAAAATCATTAAATACTCGCAATTACCGGTTAAGCACAACTGAAATGGCAAAAAATTCAATTTCAATTACAAGTGCTAGCACTGCAAAAAGTTGCAATTTCAAAAATTCTTGCCACGTTAATTGCAACTTGCAACTGTTTCGAATTTGAGCGCAAAATTCCACAAAATGCCTCAATAATCCGTTCCGCTCTAATAACTAATGTAAATAATAAACAATAGTATTGTCTCAACGAGTGCAATTACTGTACTGACACTACAATTTCGTTGGTGAGGAGGCAAATTTATCTAAGTGAATTTTTGATTTGCATCAAAATTATAGAAAAATTGAACTAATATTTGAAGGGTTTCTTATAAAAATGTGCTAAAGGATGACATATTACAATATTTTAGCCTTGGAAGGCTTAAAGAAAGGCTATTTCATTTGTACATCTCTGTTTCATTATGCATTACATCTATATTTTATTTAATACACTTTGTTCAATTTTGTGATTTAGAATAACCAAAGGAAAATAGTTAAACTTCTTCCTCAAAATCTATATTTCCCAAGTCAAGATGTGAGCTCAAAGCGTACACACGATATAAATTCTCACTTAATCAGTTAAAAATCAATCAACACCTTAAATTCAATTTCAAGCGCAGTAGTTTGAATTTATTTTAAAGGTGTATTTGGTATTATATCATTGTATGCTTCAAACTGGACGAATAAATATTAAAAGATTAAAAATAAATGAAAAATAACTAATGCTTTGACGCCACTCAATATATCTCAACTTTTTCCTCCTCATCAGCCGGTCTAAATAAATGCGTAGGGACTTGGAACTGCGACAGCACTAGTAGAACTTCGGGCATGTGTACAGATAGGTAAGTAGACAGGAAATGTAGAAAAAACGAAAACACTTCGAATTTTTTGGTTTGTACTGCCCAGCTCAAGTAATTCAGCGTAAAAAAATATAGACATTCACGGAAGTAAACTACGTGTGAAAATGATTTTTTTTTTAATTTGAAATCCGCTTGATATTAAGATTTATTTTTGCATTAGGTCCCGTGAGACTCTATAAATTGAACGTTTTAAAGCTCCTGCGTGCATCCATCCAATATTAGCTTTTTTATATTTTGTTCACACGCCACTCTTCCAGAGCAGAAGAATTTCCTAGGCGCGCGAATTTTTACCCATTTTCGTGAGCAATCCTTTATTATTATTGACCACTTCCTGTCCGTTGATTTAAACTTTCGCGGCCTTGGCTTTACAATTCAAACCGTCGCGGCCTTGGCTTTACAATTCAAACATTTGCGGGTCATTTCACTATACAGCAAGCCGCTTTGTACTATATTATTTTTCTATATAGCCAAGCAAGTCGGTGGTATATACAGCAAGCCGAGAAGCACAGCGGGCTGGAAGGCTAAAACTCTGTCGCAGAGGAGAGCTTTTTCAGCTCGCTCAGCTCGCTGTGCTTCTCTTCTCGGCTACAGTCAACTCTCGCTATAAGGGATACTCTTATAAGGGATTTATCGAAATAAGGGATCAGGATTAACAGTCCCGATTCATATTTACACAATATATTTAACACAATTCTTATAACGGATTGGTGTTTATAAGGGATAGATTTTGCCGGTCCCTTGAGCATCCCTTTTACCGAGAGTTGACTGTATATACCAACTGCTTGCGGCCTACTGAAAGCTCGCAATATTACGCAATTTTAGATTATCATTTAAAAGCGCTAATCATAATTATTATAAACATTAGACATAAATCATCAAATGTGGATTAAGCTATAAGTGTGGAAGTGAGAAAAACTACGTTCGGTGACAGCACTGAAGAATTTGAGCAGAGAATTTTAATGACTGAACTTTGTACAAATAGGTGTCGGATTAGTGTTAACAAAAACAAATGGAACTGAAAGTACTTATTGCAACACCTTTTATATTTAACGTCAGATAAATTCTCAGAATTGTCAGTTGAAGTTATTTGCTCACTATTTTTTAATTTATTACAAACCTTCATACAATTGATCTTTATATCCCCTAAAAATATCATTAGGAAATAAGGATTGCTTTGTAGGAACCATGGACTTTAACAACTAGCAAGTGAGGTGATGCGCTAATATGAATTCCTTTCATTCTTCCTATTTTAAATAATCAGCGCGTCCAGTGTCTGAGGCTTCAGTTACCTTATTACGGTACAACTGATATATATACAAATTATAATAGCATAAAAAATCATATTTGATCGACTAAGGGGTGAAGCACCATACAGTGATTCAACAGCCAGATTTAATAACAATGTTGGTTGGTATTAGGTTGATCAAGTGATTAGTTAAATTCCCCGTGCATAGCCAAATATTGAGTTTGGAAGAGAACTTTAGTGGGCTGGAGCGGTGTAACATCATTTTTTGACGATGAATTGCCAACTACCTGTTTGAAAAGAATCCTTCTCGACATGCCATGATACGGGATCTATAGCAATTTAAGGTTTTGTGTATAATCTCACAATTCTTAAGTAATTGCCTTTGTGCGAAGCACAGGGTTTTTCTAGTTCTACTGAAAATCCTAAATCCTCATAACACAACGAACATGGATTTCTGGAAACATGTGGTTTGTATTTTCCCACCACGTCGAGTATTTGGAACTGAGCATCAAGCCCAAATAAAAAATACGAATTACGAAATTACTGTGACGTTTAGATTTAGCAAGACCAGTTCCATTCCACCGAACACAAATAACGACGTAAATACAAAATAATCTGTCAATGATATTTAAACCAATCTGGAAACATTTTTACTGAAGCACGAGGAAGCGCGAATTGAAAACTAGTTTACACGTTGAATAGATATCAACATTACATTAGCAATTGACTTAAATCCAGTTATACCTATTTGTACAGAATGTCCTTGAAATTTTTTAATTATATTTCCATTCATTTTCTTATTTTCGAATGGAAAATTCCTGTTTTTCCTTGAGCTGAATGAAACCTCCTCTGACAAATTCCAGATTGAAATCTGTTGTAGAAAATGTGGGCGAAAACTACAACGGAAAATGTGCTCAGCTATTTTATTGAAGAATTTCTTCCGCTATCTAATCAATAAAAGAACGGATTTTGCCCACACAAAGGACGAAAGGACACCTTAAAACTGGAAGAAGTACATAGTTTATAGCAAGAGTTGACTGTATTCCTTATCCGCTTCATAGTGCGATTTAAATCACCTGTCATTTATTCTTTCTTTAATTACTATCTCCCACAATAAATTCCCCCACTTCAAAAGTTATCAGCTTTAAAATTCACCTCATGTGCATGTGGCTTTGACGCATTTTCAATTGGTTGCATGACTAGTGCCCAAAGTGAGTGCGTTTCACACTTTCGTTGCTTACATTAACGCTTGTCAAGTGGAAAAGTAAGTTCAATTTATATTTTACTTCACTTTTCCTAATGTTATTGGTTCGCAAATATTTCTACCCCTTTTTTTGTGTACCGTGTCTGATCTTTGACCTTACCATTTACACTCTCGTTCTTCTTCTTCGTCATCGAAATGTAAGTCCAAATTTTATTAGAAAAAATTATTCAGAGAAAAACTTTCACTTAAATCCATAAAATGAGGGAATGCGAAAAGTGACAAAAAATGCTCCCAATATGTCTTCTAGATTTTGCAAAATTTGTTTAAATCGCCGTTGCATTCAAATTGTGTGTACAGTTTTTAAGGAATCGGAGCAAAATCGAGAAATCGTAGGGTTGATGCTCGCAAGTTGCCGTAACTTGTAGAATGAGTAACTGACGCTTATCTGTGCAGGTACACACACGAGTAGGGCTATGCGAGTGAGATGTGTGGATTTGTTTAGATTGGGAATGAATGGACTCGGGTAGCTCCTCCTCCGCGGGAATATAAAATCTAGTCTGTGTATAAGACTGTGTAAGAGAATGAATGTGTTTGTGTGGCATATAGGAAGCCGGAATTACATTGCACGTAAGTTTAATTCCATTTTATGATTGTAATTTATAATTAGTATCATAATTTTAACACTGTTGAGGTGAATTACGTGGTTTTGGAAAACTATCTTGCGTGAAATAATAACCGTATAATTGGCCGTTATTTTATGTACTGGATTGCTATTTTTTATTATTATTTCCAGAATATTGATATTTTTACACCCTATGAGCCACCCTAATTTTTCGGTAACGGGAACCCGTGATATCTCCGAATCCTGGATTCAGGTCTCTTTGGGTCAATTATCAAAAATGAATTGGATATGAATGGAATTGTCTTATCGAGATCGATTATATATCCTCGCAATGATTGTGGGATGTTTTGTGATAATACATATCAAAAAGTCCTACCGCATATTGTTGCAAAATTAATAAAAAACAACAGAAATTGAAAACGAGGATGGAATAGGGGGTGACAAAGAATATGAAAATCCCTGTCAAGGCGGAGAATTTTATATTTCAAAGCACCTTCTGCTTTACAATAAATATTTTGATGCATTTAGTAAAACCACACCTTAAAATCCTTACGAGGAAATGATCCCTGTTCAATCTCTATAAAATACTTCCTGGAGGGTGAACCTTGAAGAGTAGATCATTTTTTATCATCTTCCGAAAGAAAACTGAAAACAGGAATCAGAGATACCTCGCGTTAAAGTTACTTAAAAATGAGGGTGGCTTATTGGGTGCCAAAATAAAATTTAGTGAAAGTTAATAATCAAAAATAGCACATGTCTCAAACAACAGGACATAATGTTTTCAGGAGATGCAGGTGCAAAATACTGTGTTACGTGAATAAACAATTTTCTTTTAAATTGCAATGGATTGAAAAATGAGGGTTGCTCATGGGGTGCGAAAGAAATGGTGAAAATTGACAATAACAAGTAGCAACCCTATAATTAAAAAAGAATAAAAATTTTTATTAGAGTTCGGATATTGTTTTCCGAGAGCAAGTTGTTGACCTGAAGATTTCAACCTAAAGGGTAATGAAATAGGTCCAAATTTTACCTAATTTGGCTAGAGACACAATTAACATGTGATCAATAACATGGCGTTGGGAGCCCATACCTCGTAAAAAACATTTTATTTGTTTGTTATTTTATTTATGTTCTATTTTGGATCGTTAACTTTCACAATTTTTATATTTTGACCCCCAATGAGCCACCCTATTTTATTGTGAACTTGAACGCGGGATATCTCCGAATCCGATTTTGAGATTTATTAGGGCCAATTATCAAAAATGATCTACTCTTCAAATTGCGTCCTCCCGGATTGTTTTGATTGAGATCAAACAGGGGAGGTATCCTCGTAAGGATTGGGCAGTGTCCTTTGCTAATATAAAAACATTCTCAAGCAAACTAACAAATAATACATAACTAAGAATGCTTTGACATTAAAAACAACAGAGATTCAAAAAAAAATTGCAGTGCATTTTGTCAATTCTTCGATTACAGATCTCTAAATTATGACATCTATTGTAAATGCACGAGAACAGGGTTTCGTTTTTATCCAACTGTTGGATATGTAAAATAGTTTCCTTGTGAGAATTATTCCTACAAATGCAATTGATACTGGAAGCTGCTTTGACGTAAATATTTGCACGTTGTTCATTGTATCCGGAGGTTCTATCTAAACTATTTGTTTTTTAATTGCAAATACGACCATAGTCCACTTTGCATCTTCACCAAGGTTACGTTACAAATTCCCTGAAGTATCAACATTTTCGGCTTTTAAAATATCCCTTGAAGCGTCGGTGCATCGAATAAAAATTATGAATTGCTTAAAATCTGTTTTTAATAATTCAGCCAATGAGAGCGATGTAATTAATTCAAATTATCGAAACAAACTCATTGGCACCGTCAACCAATAATTTTTATTCTCATCGGGATCAAACGTGAAGCAAAACAACCTGACCTTTCTTCACTATTTTGAACAGAACGTGCTTAGAAGCGAATCAAACCTTTGTGACGCAAACACTTTTTTCCCATTGAAACATCAATTCTTGAAAAACCGTGTTTTAATTGCAAGCAAAATGTAAGGACGAATATTTTTAAATAATTTTTTCTTTCAATAAATTTCAAATCAAATGTTTTGTTAAATCCGTGTCACTGATTAAAAGGGAAGCCGAAAATGATATTCCTAGAATAGAGGTCGCTGGAGTTTCGTCTTCTCCAAATTCCGTGGGAATGGGATTAATGGAAAACATAACTTTGAGAGAAATTGTCGAAGATACAGAATTTCTTGCTAAAAAGATCAACAACAACATTTTTAACGATGAAACCGAAAAACAAAATTCAAGGATGCCGAAATCCAAAGAGAAAATGAAAACAATTGTTAAACAAGAAAGTTTGGAAAAATCTTCGGAAGAATTTGAAGTTGTGGAAATTCGTTCTAAAACTCAAACTGAGGAAACGGAACTTTTGAAGGAAACTTTCAATAAATTGATAAAAGATAAAATAGCCAAAGATGGCGAAAGTCTTCGGGGAACTTGTGTTGAAACCATTTCCAGCTCAATTCCTTTTTCAAAAGATGTAAAAGCATCTTGCACAATTAAATTGAGTGAGTTTCTTCAAATAATTAAAATCTAAATTTTTGTTGTAAATAATGGAAAAATTGAAAAAATTGATAAATTATTTTAAACCACCATTTTATTTCAGCCAACTTTTTAGACTCCGTTCTCACGGATCCGCAGTATCACTTTTGGGTTAGCTCAAAAAATAGCGGACCTTCGAATGTCTATGGAAGTTTTAGCGAAGTTTTTTCTTTCAAAGGAAAGTAAGTTAAAGATTTTGCATCGTTTTTAATACCGTAATAAATTGCTTCAACTGGAAATAATTCTTTGAGAATCCGAACGAAGGAAATAAAGATAACATTATGTATTGAATAAAATCTATAAGAAAATAATTCGTAATTGTTGCGCTTTAAAAACAATTGTGATTATTTTGTTGGTTGCTGTCGTTTTAATCGATTCGTTTGTTTTAGGTATTGGTGTCAGTTGTTGTGCTCATTCGCAATTTCCAGAGTCTTAAGGTTAGTTATTCGTTGCGGCAGTTTTTACAAAGGAAATATTTTTTTTGCCATTGGATTCACTCCGGCGGACGTTTCGACGGATAGAACATTAAATGTCACATTAAAGAAAATATCACCCGCACCGGATGTTTGGTTTCATGTGAGAACTTTTGAAATTATAAGAAATGTCTCAATGATTTCGTTCAAAAAAATTCCATCAATTTATTTTTCCCCAGAAATATGATAGCGAAGTCCCACTCGAGCTTTTCGTGACCCACGGAAATTTACTTTTGAGAGGTCACATGTCCAACGGTCCTCGATCTATCGTTCATGCCGAAATTCTGGAATTTAATCCCATGGTTGGGTTTCCTCGTTCTGTGATTGGACGGAAACAACGGATTGTGGATGGAAAAAGTTTAGAAATGTTTCGATCCCAAACAGATTTAAAATCAGTTAAAAAAATCCATAGGTTTTCTTGTGTTGTTGAGATTGGTTGGTTTTTTAAAAGTTTTGCATTTTTATCAGCGAAACAAATTGCTACAATTTAAATTATGCTGATTTTATTGTTTATTTTAGTAAATTGTTTGGGCGTTCATTTGAATAACCGGAACAGTTCTTTCTGTAATTCCGAATATAATAATCTTTTGCCTCTGGCAATTCTTCCTCTGCATCGAGAAAGTTTTTTTGCATCGGATGAAACGTATGAACCCCTCTCCTGGGATTTTCTTTATGACGGAATATTTTGTAACCACTATTTCATTAATATTGAATTTAATGCATTTTTCCATGCATTTAATTTTAATTTCTAAAGAGAAAATGTTTTGATTTATTTTACGCAGGAGCTTAGAAGCAATCTTTTCCTACGAAATCTTTTCCACGGATCTCGCGATTGTAATTGCTCTGAAAGTTGGTTCCGGAGGGAAATCCTTTGCTGCAGCATTTGTGTCAATTCCAGCTGTCACGGATAAAACAGAACTAGAAGCGTTGATGGATGAAAATCAGTGGAAAACTCATGATTACAGGAAAAATTCGAATGTACGTAGTTTTCTCTTACAAATATTTTTCTGGCAGTTTTTCTAGAATTTTATTCTTTTTGAGATTTTAATTTTCCCAGGTGAGCGAAGGAGTGCAATCAATTGTGATAAGAAATATCCGAGCGGAAATTCTCATGACGGAGGAAGAGAAATCCATTTTGAAAATACGAATTTTTGCGGCTTAATTATTATGTTGATTTTTTGTTTTTATATTTATGCATTAACAAAAGTCAAATATTAAAAAAGACGAATAATTTGGGAACCTGTTTTCAAAAACCTCCTTGAAAAATTCGATTTTTCTCTAAATTTTAAATCTACTTCCTGTTTTTAACCGAAGTGGGATCCAAACTGAAAATACAAATTTCAGTTTTAGTTCAAATTACAACTAATTGTTGGAATTCCAGTAATTCCAATAAAGGTGTGGATTAATGGTGAGCAAATTAGCGTCGAGCATAACTGACAACGAAATGACATTCTCGTTTGTCTTGTTCTTTATACATAAACGAGAGAGGACGGATCTCTCTTAATTAACCGAGAATATCGGTCGAGTTTGTAACAAACTGAAAATTTCAGCGTTTTCCTTTACCATTCAGATAATGAAGACACATTTGCAACTCTTGGTTATAATTGCTATTGTTGAAGGTGTTCGTTTATAATTTTCCAAAATATTTATTTTCCTTTCGAATTTAATGGGTAATATCCAAAAACAAAGATATTGCACTTTGTGATTGTTTCAACTAGTGCAACTGAATGAACTTGCATTCTTTGCAATTCTTGAGAAAATCACAATTATGATATTTATAGTTCAACAATCAAAAACCATGATTTTGTCATGTCTCGTTTGTCTCAATTATTGCTTACTCTCGCAGCTTCAGTTTTCAAAATATCTCGTTCCCCAATTTTTTCTAAAAACAATAACGAGACTAACACGAATTCTGAAGCCAACGATATACACACGCCTAGTTCGGATTTAATGTTTTCCCCAAAGGTGTCCACCTATCCTATTTATAGGCCTATATATAGGATAAAAATAGGCAGGATGCAAAATCCAAGTAGTTATAGGTAGTAAAATAGGGTGCAGTAATTACCTCTAAAATTAATCCTATATTATGTAGGAGCTGCAAGAGTGCACTTTTTATTTAGGAAAAAGGTAGGCACTTTGCGAAGGTAAATATAGGCATATTTAATAATCTATTGACAAATTTGTCAAGCAATTATTTGATTTAACCTTAAAATAAATCTCAAAAATATTCTTGTGACATTTTAGTAGTTCGATTTTTTTCATGTGTTACGATTGCACGTACATACATAGATGGTTTTTAGTTGAAAAAATAAGCCTTTATAGTCTAAAAATAGGTCTTTATAGGCTAAAAAGTAGGCCTTTATAGGCTAAAAAGTAGGCCTTTATAGGCTAAAATATAGGCAGAAACGTTACAGTAGTATATATGCAGGCAAATAGGTAGGCAATTTATTTTTGATAAATAATATAGGTTAATATGTAGGGAAGGCAAAGCTGCAAAAAATATTAGTATTTTAGGTAGGGTGAACCTTTTGGACACCTTTGGTTTTCTCCATGTTACACCCATCGTTGTCCTGAACTCTGTCGGAAGCCAGAAAACTTTGGACGTCAAAAATTCTTCATTAAATATATCAGCTCATAAAAACTCCTACAAATAAGTCGTATCCTCTAAAAATGTAACGTGAAAATAAACAGGTGTTCCGACTTTCCTTCACATTCATGAGCCCTGTGACCACCAAAATTCGTCATGGTCGATGAGACAGATTTTATAAAAATCTGGACGAGAAATTGCAACAAAATATTGGAATATCGATTCTGACCCTGTGGACACAAAGGCTTCTATAATATTGAGCTCAGCTGGAACACAATTTCCTCGACACAATTTCCTGATCATGTAGATGTAAAAACCATTTTGAACCTTTCGAATTTTCGAAAGAAATATATATATAATTATATCATATAAACTGGGATTGCGTTTTAAACTTCATTTTAATTTATACTTAAGTCAAACGCGTACGATTCCTACCCTCATTGAGTTGCTGGTCAACCGATTTCAATTTGCGATTTTTAGTAGCAAACATACGAAAGGAACTGCATACAGTGGGCGGGTTGTGCATTCAAGTTTGTATTTATTTATTCTGTTCTGAGGAAGAACCATCGTAAACCATTTGCTTAAAATTTCCAAACTCATCGACAGTCCATTTTGAATCCTGACCAACTTTGCCTTACCTGTTCGATGAATTACCTATATTTTCATCATTTAAAAACTTCTATGAAGCGACATTGATTTCAATAAATAATAATCTGCTGCATACAACGTTCTTTGAGGAATTAAACATGACGCACGTTGGATGGGTGCCTTTTATTTTTATTCTACTAATGGACGTCAAAGCGTGTGTTGCGCTGAATTCAGTAAAGATAAAAACCTAACCTCACAATCAAGCTTTTATATTTTCAATGGAATTATTTATGCAGTCAATCAAACTTTTAACACAGAAACACGCACTTCCCACTCTAGATGATTTCCCACAATTATTTATTCCCATGTTCATTTTGCTTGAAATAAACTTTGTCCTGGAATTTTTTTAAAATTCTCATTCATTATTCCTACCAATTTTTAAGGACAAATATTTTAATATAATTTTAATATTAATTAAAATTTGAGGTGATAGAAATTCGTTTCAAACCAGGGACGGGAATTCGAATTCGAATCGGAATTCGAATCGGAATTATATTCAAAAAGTTCGGGTATCCGAATCGATATTGGAATCGGAAAAATAGTCTCAGAGGTATTTGTATTCAAAATCGGATTCGAATAAAAACAAGGGTATTCGAATCGGTATTCGAATATTTTTTATGAATTCCGATTCCAATAAAGTATCGATTTCATTGGGTTTTATATTGCCACGTGCGAGAAAAAGTTCATAGGAAGCGCTTTTTGAAAGCGAAGTTCCGAACGGTTGGTAAACGAAAAGTGTATGCATGTTAATGGACAGTGAGTTGAAGCCCGTTTTTGTAAAATTTCCTGCAAACAGGATGAGATAGCTGCATAGTTTCGGTCTTACAGGACTGTTAACCACTATTAACAATAAGTTAATCAAGTTTCTCACTTCTTAAATCTTGCTCTCAAGTACATTCTAATTACGATGTGTTATCAAACAAATCGATTTACAAATACTGTTAGAAGGAACTTATCCGAAAAGTAGTTAGACAGGTTAACAAATTACTCCAATTTTTTAGAATTGTTATGGGATCTTTTGCTTAGCAAATGTTTTCGAGTTACTCAAATTTCAGCTGAGTGTGTGTTTTCTGTGCTCAAGTTTATAATAAATGATTTGCGTGGTAATTTTGCCTTGAAAAAACTTAATGTGTTATGTATTGCTTATATTTTTGCGATTAAATTATTCTTTTGAATAAATTCCCATTTTTTGTAAGAATATCCGAAAAGTATTTGAATCGGAATCCAAATTCAGGAAGTATTCAAATATATTGGAATCCGTATCGGAATTCAAATTTGTAAGTATTTAAAAAAATAATTGAAATTGAAATCGAAATTAGAAAGTATTCGAATCCACATTTAAATCCGTATTTTTCCGATATCCCGTCCCTGTTTCAAACTGAGATTGAGCAAAATGAAATGTTTGAATGTTTTCAGTGTATTTGATCCCAACTTTTTATACACAGTTCTCACCAATCCCTGGTATCATTTTTGGCATGGTTCAAAAATAGCGACCCTTTGAAAAGTTTCTGCGAATGTTTGGAAAAATTTCCACTTTCCCCGGAAAATTTTCACGGGAATGCAAGAGCTTGAGAAACTTTAAAAATTTGTTTGATTTTAAGAGCTTGTTACAAAAAGTGTCTAGTGTAAAATATCAGAGTATTTAAATTAGGGACACACTGCTCATCCTTATTCCGTCTTTGCAGGGAACTTTTGCCTAGTCATTAGCCTCTCTTCTCACTGTCAGCTTTCTTGTCTGTAATAGTCTCCATTTTCAAATCAAATTAGTAATTGACCCAAGTAAACGCATACAGTCAATGCTGGCTGTAAAGTGAAATGCAATACAAACTTACTGTTACTTATGTACCCCAGTGAGATTTTTCAAGTTAAAAGGGCATGCGGTTATTTATCTTTAAATTGTGTACATTTTAAGGGTACTTTACTAAAGAAATTTTAGGATGTCCTCACGAACGATTTATGCTTAATTTTTGTTTTATTTTACAAGGGAAATTGTATTTCATAAACACTGTAATGTCAGTATTGCTAAAAAGAATCGCATTTTTTTTAAAAGCTCCGGAATTACATTTAATTTCGTTAGAGAGAACTTGAAACGATGTAATGCTTCCAAGCGCATTCTGAATTGTATGCAACTATACTGCATTGCAAAATATGTTTCTTCATTAGATTATAAAAGGGAAAGTAAAAATAGTATCTACTGCGGAGACTAGATACATGATTTCTCATGTCAGCATTTTTTATGGAGACTTCAGTCCCTTATCCTTGACATATCTCCAAGAGGGAGCGTGCCTATGAAACTAAAGTAACGCTACGTTGACACGTGAGTCAAAAGTCGAAGAAATATCATCGCTACGCGATAATTTGAGGCTTCGCGTAGGGTGGCGTCAGCCAGTCAGCCACCGCCGTCAAAGTAGCATGAATTTTGAGCTTTCTTCAAAATTTCAGATTTTTTTAAAAAAGCTATCGGTCCGATTTCAACCACATAAGAAATAATCATTCCGATTTACATAAGCAATATTCACAAGAAATTTCGTTGAAATCGATTCAGTAGTTTTAGAGATAGCTGTCATTTGACTTGAAGTTCAAAATTTCAAGAATGTTTTTCGAAAAAACTAGAAGGCCGATTTCAACAACATGAACAACAGCTATTACTATTTACATAAGCAACATTCACAAAAAATTTCATTGAAATACATTCAGTAGTTTTGGAGATATGTAACTGCCATTTGACTTGAAGTCCAAAATTTCAATAATTTTTTTCTCAAAAACTATCCGGTCGATTTCAACCAACTACGAACTTAGCCTTACTTTTCACACATGTCCGTAAACAATTTCATTGAAATCGGATCAGTAGTTTTTGAGTAATCGTGCGGAAGGACACACGGAAGTACGGGCAAGGCTATTTTACTAGGGGGCTGACGCCACCCTAAAAACAGATGAGGACCACCAGCTTGGAAAGTTAAGGAGCCTAAAATCAGCTTCAAAATTACTCCGCAAATGGCGCTGATTTTCAAATGGCTATTACGTAAGCGATTTTGAAGTTCCAGAAAAGTGAACGATACTTGAAGTCTTAAAGGATGCAATTATGTATGATCTCTTTACGAAAATTTGAATATGTTGACTTTCAATTTAACAAGAAAAAATCAATAATGAAAATGGATATACTGAAATGAGAGTAATGTTACTCGTGAAGTACCATTGCCCTGTAGAGGGAATCTTGAACAGTGATTTTTCACTAATTGGAAATTTAATGATTAAACTGAAGTATTTATTTCCAGAAAAATAAAATGAGGACTGTGATAAAGCTGGAATAATTTTGACAGGCTGATGAACCGAGGCTGTAGATACGTAATCATAATTTCAAGTACCATTGTGAAATCCTCCTGTTCCTTCTAAACTGTTCTCGGCCTCAATACACGTATACTAAGTATCTACTTATTAGAAAGTGAAACTTCCTTATGCACGAGTGTATTCCGTGCATCCGTCGTTCCGTTAGTCTGCTAAATTTTGTGGTAGCCATATCTTGACAATGGATTGACGCACGGACATGCGACCTTTACCGATAACAATTCAAATATATTTCCTCACCTTACTATAAATGTTTTAATACAAGTTTCACTTTCCTGCACATGCAAACAAAGTTTGCACAAATCAGTGCATTGCACGGATTTTTTTTATTTAATTCTGAGCAAGTTCAAGTATTACGTTCCACTAAATCCACTAAAAAGACTCTCATGTCAAAAAATAAATGCTTGTTTAGATTAGAGTACTCTTAGAAATGGAACACGGGGAGGACAAACTCTAACAAATAGAAGAAGTAAGCAATAGTAACCGCAGGCTGTATTCCTTATCCGTTTCATAAAGAGATTTAAATCACCTGTAATTTAATCTTGTCATAAATTATCTCCCGTTATTTTACACACTTCAAAAGTTATCAGTTTTAAAATTTACCGAATGTGCATGTTGCTTTGACGCATTTTCAGTTGGTCGTATGACTCGTAATTAAAGTGAGGTATGTATTTTCGGATGGTCTTGTGTCCCTTTCACTAACAGGCGGTAAGTGCAAAAGCAAACGAAGTTTTTATTTTACTTCGTTTTGCCGAAAGTCATTGGTTCCTAAATAATTATATCTACATTTTATCCTCGTCGTGCCAGAACGTTTACTTTACCAATTGCTCGCTCGTTCGTTTCCCTTGTCATCGAAATGTAAGTCCAAATTAAAGTCCGAATAAATTGTATTCCAAAACTTACTAAGAGAAAAACATCATTGGCTTTACTTGAATCCTTAAATTGGGCGAGGAGAAAGTGAAAAGCACTGCCGTGTTCTCACAATATTTTTTCTAAATTTAAAAAACAATTGCTCCAAAACTGTGGAAGCAGAATTCAAGGAAGTTTGCCGAAAATGAGTGTGGATTAGAAAGCGCCAAAGTATAAAAATTGCGAAATTTAGCAATCAAAAAAGCCTTCGAGAAGATATTGGTCCCCAAAACCATGTGACCACACAAGATCACAGGAAATCAATATCGGTTTCTTAAACTAAAAAATAATGAAATCGGCCCAAAATAAACTTAATGGCCCACCCTGTCCCCGCCAGGGTAAAAAACATTAGCTAATTGTAAGACCCTCAATTGTACGCGTAAAGGCTAGCAAATATATTTTGAGGATTAGGGCTTGGGTACAAATTATTTGATTAATCCACCACTGCTTGTAAGAAATGTGCGGGGTCTTTTGGGAAAAGCAACAAAATAAGTAGTAGAAGTAAAAGTTGTGGATAAAATAAATAGGAATGAAGGATAATTAAATTAAGATATACAAATAAATAAATGAAGTATAAAATAATTAAAAATGCTTTGAAGTGAAAAAAGACACAGATTAAAAACAAGGGTGGAAATAACTCAAGTGCATCTTTCATTGCAGGGCTCCAAAGTATGAATTCCTTGTTAAATGCACAAGAACAGGGTTTCGTTTTTGTCCAATATTTGGGCATGTAAAATAGTTCCCCTGTGAGTTTTATTCCTACAAATATAACTGATACTGAATGCTGCTTTTACAGAAACGTCTGGACTTTGCTCCTTTTAACCTGAAGCACAATCTCTGCACAATTTACTTTTAATTGCAAAATACATTCATACACCATTTTGTAACTTCACCGAGTTTATGTTGCGTATTCCTTCAAGTATTAATATTTTCTGCTTTTAAATATCCCTTGAAGCGTCGGTGCACCGAATAAAAATTATTAACCGGTTACATTCTAGTTTTAAAAATAAAGCCTCACACGCTTCGTGCGCCCACTTTCTGTTTTTATTCCAAGCCAATGAGAGCATTGCAATTGTTTCAAATGATGAGAAAATACTCGTTTTGATCATTGTCAATAAATAATTTTTGCTGTCATCGGAATACCAATAAGTAAACCAAAAACCTGAAACTTCTTTATTATTTTCAGCAGAACACCATTAGGATTTAATCAAACATTTGTGACAGAAATACTCATTTCCCATTCGAAATCACCGGAAACATCAATTTACAAGGAAAATGTAAGCACGAATATTTGTAACATAATTTTAAGTGCAACAAATTTCAAGGCAAAATATTTGTTCAATCCGTATAACTGAATTAAAAGGGAAAATATCCTCCATCGCATCGAATCCCGATTGGATGATTTGACAAAAGCTTTTGAACATTTGAAAGCCGAAAATGAAATTCTGCGAAAAGAGATCCTTGGAGTTTCATCTTCTTCAAATTCCGAGGGAATGGGACTAATGGAAACCAGAACTTTCAGAGAAGTTGTCGAAAAAACAGAATTCTTTGTCACTAAAATCAATGATCAAGAAAGTAACAGCGAATGTTCAGAAGATTCACCGCAGGAATTTCAAATGGTGAAAATTCGTTCTAGAACTGAGGTTGAGGAAAGAAACTTTTTGAAAGAAACTTTCAAAAAATTGAGAAAAGAGAAAAAAGTCAAGGCTGGCGAAAGTCTTCGAGGAACTTCTGTTCGAAAGATTTCCAACTCAATGCCTTTTTCAAAAAATGTAGGAGCATCTATTACGATTCAATTGAGTGAGTTTTTTAAATTACAGTAATTAAATTCAAAATGTTAGCATAATTGGAAAAATAAATTATTTGAAACCCATTTTCAGGCAACTTTTTAGACTCCGATCTCATCGATCCGCACTATCTTGTTCGGAGAGGCTCAAAACATAGAGAACCTCTGAAAGTCGATGAAAGTTTTAGCGAAGCCTTTTCTTTCAAGGGAGATCCGTAAGTTAATGATTTTGATTTGCTTTTAGGGTGGCGTCAGCCACTTCGTAAAATAACCCTGTCCGTACGTCCGTGTATCCTTCCGCTCAATATCTCAAAAACTATTGCACCGATTTCAATGAAATTGCTTATGGGCATTAGTTCTGTAAACCGTAAGCGTATTTGGTTGAAATCGGCAGGATAGTTATTTCGAAAGCATTTCTTGAAATTTCGAACTTCACGTCAAATGACAGTTATCTGTAAAACTATTGAATCGATTTCAGTGAAATATTTTGTGAATATTCCCTTTTTAAATCGTAATAATTATTGCGTGTGTGGTTGAAATCAGCTCCATAGTTTTTTTTTAAAAAATCGAACATTTCGAAAAATCATCCCCACGCGATAATTTGAGGCTTCGCGTAGGGCGGCGTCAGCTACCGCCGTCAAAGTAGGATAAAATTTGAGTTTTTTTATCGAAATGTTCGATTTTTTTTTCAAAAACACTATTGGGCCGATTTAGACCACATAGACAGTAACCATTACTATTTACATAAGCAATATTCATAAAAAGTCTCATTAAAATCGATTCAGTAGTTTTAGAGATAAGTCATTTGACATAAAGTCTAAAATTTTAAGATTTTTTTTCTAAAAAACTATCCGGCCGATTTCAACCATATACGAACTCAACCTTACTTGTGATACAAGTAATGTCCATAAAAATGTATAATGAAATTAGTTGAGTAGTTTTTGAGTAATCGTGCGGAAGGACACACGGACGTACTGACAAGGCTATTTTACTAGGGGGTCGACGCCACCCTAAAAAACGCAACATTCATCCCACTTTGACGGCGGTAGCTGATGCCACCCTACGCGAAGCCTCAAATTATCCCACAGCAATGATTTTTAAAGCCACAAAGAATTATTGCTTCAACTTTAACAAGGTTACATTCCTTCAGAATTCAAGCGAACGAAATGAGGATCAAATGATTGAACTATAGTACTCCGTAGTTGTTGAGTTTGAAAAATATTATTCCAATTGTGATCATGCGCATAATTGGTTCTCGTTTTAATCCGTTCATCTGTTTCAGCACTGGTTGTTCCTTCTTGTGCTCATTCGCAATTATTTCCAGAGGCTTAAGGCTAGTCTTTCGTTGCTGGAATAAATATGATGGTGCTATTTATTTTGGCATTGGATTAACCCCCGTGGACGTTTCTACGGACAATACATTGGATTCGGAATTATTTATTCCGCAATTTGAAATATCACGTACACCGGATGTTTGGATTACCGTAAGATTGTTTAAATTGAAATGTGTCAATGATTATGCTCCAACCAATTCTATAAATTTGGGTTCCTGCAGAATGGATGGAGCGTAGACCCTGTGGAGCTTTTCGTGACCCAAGGAAATTTACTTATTGGAGGTCACATGTCCAATGGTCCACGATCTATCGTTCATATCGGAATCTTGGAATTCAATCCTATGTTTATGTGCCCTCGTTCTGTGATTGGAGGGAAACAACGGATCGTGGATGGAAAAACTTTTGAATCGATTCGATTCCCACATAATTCCCAAATAAATTCAAAATCAGCTGGAAAAATCGATAGATTTTCTTGTGTGGTTGAGACTGGTCCGTATATTAAAACTTTCAACTTTCATTTTTTTCAGAGAAGCGAATTGAAAACATAAAGTTACATTGATTTGATTTTTTATTTTTAGTAAATTGTTTGAGCGTTCCTTTGAACAACCGGAACGGTTGGTGCCGTAATTCGGAAGCCAAAAATGTTTTGCCAATGCAAATTCTTCCCCTGCATCGAGAAAGATTTTTTATGTCGGATGAAATGTATGAGCACCTTTCTTGTATTTTGTTACTGAAGGAATATTTCCTTTCAATTATTGTAATAATATTCCATTCAATTTCTATTTATTTAATTGCAATTCTTGAAGTGAATTGGATTTAATTTACGCAGCATTTTGGAAGCAATGTTTTCCTACGAGATAATTTCCACGGATCTGGCTTTGGTGATTGCTCTAAAGGTGGGATGTGGAGGTAAATCCTTTGCTGCAGCATTCATGCCATTTCCAGTCGTCACGGGGAAAAAACAAGTCGAAGAGTTGTTGGATGAAAATCAATGGAAAACTCACGATTACAAGAAATATTCCAAGGTAATTGTTTTTACCTTCACAATCTTTTTTTGTCAAAATTCTAGAACTCTATTCGAGGTTTTAATTTTTCCAGGCGTTCGAAAAAATGACATTAATTGCGATAAGAAATATTCGTGCGGGAATTCTCATGACGGAGGAAGACAAATCGGTTTTGAAAATACGAATTTTTGCAGTTTAATTATTGTGGCTTTTTATCTTTGCACTCAGTCAGGCGTTACCAAAAAAATGCGAAATATATTGTCTTCAAAAATTAAAAACCATTATGTGTTGGAATTCTGCTTTCAACTACTTCTTTTGAAAGGTTTCTATTTTTCTTGAAACGTAAATAATTACTCAAGCTCCTATTTTTTAACTAAAGTGGGATTCAAACTGACAATGAGAATAAAAACTTAATTCGATTCGAAGTTACAACTAATGGTTTGAATCTAGTAATTCACACAAAATCATGCAACGACCAAATTTGTAGACCTGCCTAAAGAATGGGTAACTTTTAATGTACTGATTCCTGGATTTTCCTAAATACAGTATTGTTGAGAAGAAAACCAAAAAGTGTCTACAAAAACTGCCTTTAAATTCGTAGTGCGAGTTGCATTCATGTGGTTTAATTGTTCAAGAACTCTTTTAAAAAATTGGAATAAAAACAAACTTTTTATTTTTTCAATCTTGCCTTACAATTTTAGATCCTGACTTAAATTTTTTACCTAGGAAAGTGGCAATAAGAGTCATAAGTCAATAATAATAAAGTTAATAATAAGTCAATAAGTCAGTCATATGTCATTCGCAATAGTGTTCAAATATTATTGGAATCCACAACCGTTCGTATTTACATAAATGGTAAGTTCAGAAAATTTGCATTTCCTCATTTTTGCATTTGCAAGTAGATTTTCCCAACCATTTGTCTGCCGTTGTCCCTTATATGAACTTGGAGGGGATTGGTAACAAAAGGTTGGAAATCTGCATGTAGGTGGGCAAAGAAATATTTATATTTTTCATTTGATGCAAAGAAGTGGAAACGTCGATATCAAAACGTGAGGATTTTGTGATTTTTTCATGAAACATCCATAATTATCTTGAATTCTGTTCAAAGTCATTAAACCAAACAAATACCACTTTGGAAAGCTCATAAAAATGTTCTACAAATGATTGTTAAAACATAATCGCCGAAACCTTTTTTGTTGAAATAAAAAAAATTTTATCTCCGAAATTCAAAGAAATTCAGAGTTCATTTGACGTTCGTAAACTCTGTGACCGCAAAACGACGATTATACGATTCGAATTTTATGGATAATCCACGTGTACCCCCGGAATGTAAGTTACCGGTTTCAATCACTGTCCGTTCCTCCTTTAAGAATTTCAAAGTATTTTCGAAGAATATCCTAATGCAGCCAAGATGGCTCGTGACTTCTTACCCGTACCGGGATTCCCGTTGTGCGTGCATTTTCGTTCTGGTCTGACCTTCTTACACCTAAGTGTATGGCTACACAAGTTGAAACAATTAGAATAGGATTAGTGTAGAAAACCTTGCTAAGGACCGCGTCTAGCGAGTTCGAAAAGCAAAAAATGAATTCCATTGCTGAGAAGATATCAGACGTTGTGTAAGCTATGCTGAATAAAATGTGATTTCTTATTCTAACATATTCTTGTCATTTGTCAGTTTAATTACGAGTTTAACTGAACCCTATTTTATGCACAGTTGTCGAAACCAGTACGGGAAACGATTTGAACGTAGACCATTTTGCCTCTTCAGTGACGACATGTAATATCCAGAACCTGAACGTGTTTGATCTAGTACACGGATTTATTCCAACTTGTTATTCCAATGTTAAAATGGAATTCTCACATATATTGCACATCATACAAGCTACATACAATGTCAAAGTCAGAAATCATACAGGTGAAAAGTATTTTCAGCCAAATACTTTATTTGAAATACATTTCACATGTCATTGAGAGTAAGTAAATACCAAATACTTTTGTACTTACTGGCTCTTAAAATACTAAGTACAAAATACTTGCCCACTGCTTGCCAATTGTGAAATACAAAATAAAAAATACTTTGTGGTCTGAAAATACATATTTTAAAATACTGTATTTGAAAATACTGCATAGCTCTGTATATATATGTATGCCTAAATTGTAACCGCTGAATAGCTCAGCCTATCCAACACCATTGATGTATGGGGAGCATCAAGCCTGCATATAAACCTACATTTCATTGACCAATTAGCTCAACGAATTCTATATCCTTCCCACAAATTATATGCTTTTCGGTACCGACAGACTACTTAAAAGGGTATTTGAGTTCTCTAATTAAAACCCCTGTTTCAAGCTAATGGGGGATAGGAATCAAATAGTTTGCGTTTAGTCGCGTTTAGTCACCTTGGCAAAAATCCCTAAGAGCAGAACAATTTGTCGATCTCTCTTTGACTTGCGCCGGAAATCTTGCCCAAATCTTGCAACTTTTGTCAATATCGATGTTCTTTCAATACCCCCAGAAACATTTTCCAAAGCCAACTAAACAAAGCAATCGTTACAACGGAAATGTATTAGCTGACTGACACCATGTATCTTAAACAAATCCTGTTTGAAATTCGAATTGTGTTCAAACTCAAATTTTCACTTAAGTTGTAGACTTTACAAGTTTACAAAGATTCCACTTTATACCGAATATTTAGAAGTTTTATTTTCCGGGAAGTTTCAGCGCATAGCAAGGAGAGGTAGCACCAACTTTTTACAATTAAACCACATCAAAAAACAAAATCTGCAAGTACCAGGCGAGGGTTATTTTTTAATTTTAATTTTGCCTGTTTATATACAATTACATGAAAATGAAGTCCTTTATAACCTACATACATGCCTGTAATTTTACAATGCCTGAACCTACCTATATTATAGGTTAATAGATTTTAAGTGTATATTCTTGCACCTTTTTTTGCCTACCAGTTTACAAGCCTCTTTAATCAAATACTCGCAGCTCTAAATAGCCTTCAAATAGTCCTGTATGTAGGAAAAGCGTACACCTTTGATCCAAGTGATAAACAACTCTCAACCTGAGCATTTATGCCAATGAGGATAAAAGTAGTCAGTTTGTATAAAGTTTGACGAATTGGACTTTATTTTGCTGAATTTTTAATTAGACTCAAGCAATTAAGATTAGGTATCAAAGCCAGATATTTTGAGACGTATGTGAACTGTGTTCCTTTCATAAATGGTCGTTGAGTACAAAAGATATTCAATTATAATTTTAATTCATTTTGCTTGAAGTCATTAGTTCGTGAAAACTTTTTTCGTTTTACTGGTTTTGACCTTTGACCTTAATAACTTGCTCTCGTTCTTCTTCCTCGTCATCGAAATGTAAGTCCAAATATTCCAAAGATTTTTCATATAAACGTAATATTATAGGTTACGTTAGGTTAGGAATGCTAAGTTTGGACTCATTTTAAGAAGTGACCGGAGAATGACATTGCTTCCAATCGTTGAGGCCAGGTCATGTCATTGACTCCTCACAAGATCAAAATGTGACCAAATATCCAAATATTAAAAGTTCCCTTGGAGTGTCGGTGCATCGAATCAAAATGATGAATTGCTTACAATCTGCTTGTAAAAATGAAGCAAATGAGAGCGATGTAATTAATTCAAATAATTAAAAGAGAAACTCCTAATGAGTCATTTGAAATCCGCTAATTTTTGTTCTCATCAGATTCCAAATGAGGCAAAAATTATAAACTTTGTTTTTTATTTTCAGCAGAACTGCTTTAAAAGGGAACCAAACCTTAGTGACAGAACTACTTTTATCCCCATTGAAGCTGCAATTTTGGCAAAATCGTTCTTTTTAATTGCAAGCAAAATGTAAGCACGAATAATTTTAAATATTTTTTTATTTAAATGAATTTAAAAGCAAATGCTTTGCTAAATCCGTGTCACTGAATTAAAAGGGAAAATATCCTCCATCGCATCGAATCCCGATTGGATGATTTGACAAAAGCTTTTGAACAATTGAAAATCGAAAATGAAATTCTGCGTAAAGAGATCCTTGGAGTTTCATCTTCTGCAAATTCCGAAGGAATGGGATTAATGGAAACCAGAACTTTGAGAGAAATTGTCGAAAAAACAGAATTCTTTGTCGAAAAAATCAACGACAATATTTTAAACAGAGACAGCGAAAAAGAAAGTCCGAGGAAGCCGAAATTCAAAGGCGAATTAAAAACAGTTTTCAAAGAACAAAGTGACAGCGAAAGTGCCGAAGAATTTGAAGTTGTGGAAATTCGTTCCAAAACTGTGATTGAGGAAACCGAATTTTTGAAGGAAACTTTCAATAAATTGATAAAAGAGAAAAAAGCCAAAGATGGCGAAAGTCTTCGAGGAACTTCTGTTCGAAGGATTTCCAACTCAACTCCATTGTTGTATTCTGAAGGAGTATCTTGCACGATTAAATTGAGTGAGTTTTTTCAAATAATTAAATCCTGCATCGTTGTTAGAAATATTGAAAACATAAATTATTCTAGACACATTTTCAGCCAACTGTTTAGACTCCGTTCTCACCGATCCCCAGTATTGTTGTTTGTATGGTTCAAAAAATAGCGGACCTTCGAAAGTCGAAAGAAGTTTTAGCGAAGTTTTTTCTTTCAAAGGAAATTCGTAAGTTCAAGATTTTGAATCGTTTTTAAAACCACAAACAGTTACTTCCACTTGATTTAATTCCTTGTGATTCCGAAAGAACGAAATAAGGACAAAATTATTGTAGTAATTAAGAAAATCATTCGTAATTATTGCGTTTTAAAAATAAGATTCCATTGTGATTATGCTTTGTTGGCTATTGTCGTATTAATCCATTCTTTTGTTTCAGGAATTATTGTTGGTTATTGTGCTCATTCGCAATTTCCAGAGTCTTAAGGTTAGTCTTTCGTTGCTCCAGTTTTATTAATGGTGATATTCATTTTGGCATTGGATTCACACCCGCGGACGTTTCTACGGATCGAACATTGGGTGACACTTTATTCCTAATTTCACAGGCACCGGATGTTTGGATTCATGTGAGAACTTTTATATTGTGAGAAATGTCTCAATGATCACGTTGAAAGCAATTCCTTCATTTTATTTTCCTTCAGAAACAATTCAGCCAAGTCCCAGTAGAGCTTTTCGTCACCCATGGAAATTTGCTCATGAGAGGTCACATGACCAATGGTCCAAGATCTGTCGTTCATGTCGAAATCTTGGAAATGAATCACATGGTTGAGTCTCCACGTTCTCTGATTGGAGGGAAACAACGGATCGTGGATGGAAAAAGTTTGGAAATATTTCGATTCCGAACAAATTCAAAATCAGCTAAAATTATCCAAATGTTTTCTTGCGTTGTTGAGATTGGTTGGTGTTTTGTAACGTCCGTATCTTTTTCAGGGAAACAAATTGCAAACTTAAAGTTCTTCTGAGTAATTTGATTTCAGTTAATTGTTTGCCGGTTTCTTTGCGTAACCGGAGCCTTTGGTGCTGTAATTCCCAAGCTAATAACCTTTTGCCAATTGAAATTCTTCCTCTGCATCGGGAAAGGTTCTTCAGAATGGATAAAATGTATGAGCATCATTTTTGGGATTTTGATTAATGTGGCTATATTATTGAATTAAATTGCATTTGTTTCATTGAGATTTTTGAAGTGAAATTGTGTTTATTTAATTTACACAGGAACTTGGAAGCAATGTTTTCCTACGAGATCATTTCAACGGATCTCGCGTTGGTAATTGCTCTGAAAATTGGATCTGGAGGCAAATCCTATACAGCAGCATTTGTGCCAATTCCAGCGGTCAGGGGGAAAAACGAACTAGAAAAGTTGATGGACGAAAATCAATGGAAAACGCATGATTACAAGAAATATTCGAATGTAACTATTTTTGTCTTAAAAAATCTTTTTTTGTCAATGTTTCTGGAACTCTATTTTGAGCATTTATTTTTGCAGGCAAACGAAGGAATGCAATCAATTGCGATAAGAAATATTCGAGCGGAAATTCTCATGACGGAGGAAGACAAATCGGTTTTGAAAATACGAATTTTCGCGGTTTAATAATTTATTGTTGAATTGGTTTTTTGCCTTTACACCCAGGCTTTAATGACTGAATTATTTCCTTGAAAATTCTTTAAAACACGAATATTTTGGAACCCTGCTGTGAAAAACTTGTATTGAAGAGTCGATTTTTCTTGAATAATTTAACTTCCTGTTTTTCGACTAAAGTAAGATCTAAACTAAACATAAAAACTTGATGCGGTGTTTAAGTTACTACTAAATGTTATAACTATTTGAGTAATTCAAACAAAAACATGCAACGACCAGAATTATGCCAAAAACAATACTATGTATGTACATTATTGATTGCTGTTTTTTCTTAAATTTTGTTGTGAAGGGAAACAATTCGTGACTCTGAATCGTTCAATAATTCTTTGAAAAAATTACAATAAAAACGAACTTCATTTTTTTAACCTTGTCTTATTTTTTTAGATTCTTTGACCTCAATGGTCAGTAGGAAATTAGTGTAAAGTCAGGAAATTTTATTTAAACTCATTGTATCCTAGATTCTACCGCGTATCTCTATCCTTGATTATAAGTAGTCAAACAAACCTCTAGAAGAATAGGTATTTGTTTTGTGGAAACAGTTTGTTTCTATCATGTTATCACGTAACCAGTTTTAAATTATTAAAATTATGGGTATTTTTATTTTTGACGATTTTAAGGTCTAACTAATGAGTTTTTTATCCTAGCCCGGGCCATTTTAGCCAGACACGGATTGTGAGTTGAAATGAAGAATGAACGCATATCGTCGGCTAAAATAAAAAATGCTTAGAATGCGGACCGGGTATTTAGCGCTGTCGCTCAATACTCAAACTAGCCATAATTCCTCCATTTCCCTCAACTTGACCACACCTTCCGCTCCCCTTACACTAATCCCCATAATACCCATGTACTAATAATAATCCCATTATTTCCCCTCCACTTCCCATCCTCTTCCCCTCCACATCCCCTCCACATCCCCTCCACATCCCCTCCACATCCCCTAAACTTCCCCATCAAATACATAACCCCTCCACTTCCTCTACACTCCCCCTCCACTTCCCCTTCAAATAAATTAGCCCTCCACTTCCCCTTCAAATGCATTAGCCCTCCACTTCCCCTTCGAATACATAACCCCTCCACTTCCTGTCCACTTCCCCTTCAAAAACATAACCCCTCCACTTCCTGTCCACTTCCCCTTCAAAAACATAACCCCTCCACTTGATCTCCACTTCCCCTTCAAATACATCACCCCTCCACTTCATCTCCACTTCCCCTTCAAATACATCACCCCTCCACTTCATCTTCACTTCCCCTTCAAATACATCACCCCTCCACTTCATCTTCACTTCCCCTTCAAATACATCACCCCTCCACTTGCACTCCATTTCCTCTCCCCCCACTTCCCCTCCACTTGCCCTCCACTTACGCACTTCCCTGATATATGATCCACTTCTATTTCAATTACATTACCCCTCCACTTCCCCTTCACTCAAAGGAGTGGAGGTAGGGATAGAGATTGGAGGGGTTATGTATTTGAAGGGGAAGTGGAGGGGTTATGCATTTGAAGTGAAAGTGGAGGGGTTATGTATTTGAAGGGGAAGTGGAGGTGTTATTTGTTTGACGGGGAAGTGGAGGGATTATGTATTTGAAGGGAAAGTGGATGGGTTATGTATTTGAAGGAGAAGTGGAGGGGTTATGTATTTGAAGGGGAAGTGGAGGGGTTATGTATTTGAAGGGGAAGTGGATGGGTTATGTATTTGAAGGGGAAGTGGAGATGAAGTGGAGGGGTTATGTATTTGGAAAGCGGAGAGGACGTGGAAATGGAGGGGAAGTGGAGAGGTAGTAGAGGGGATGGAAAGGTGGCAGGGTAAGTGGAGGGAAAGTGGATTTGAATTGGAGAGGAAATGGAGGGGAAGTGGAGAGGTCGTAGAGGGGAAGGAAAGGGGAGTGGGTAAGTGGAGGGAAAGTGGACGGGAATTGGAGAGGAAGTGGAGGGGAAGTGAAAATGGAGGGGAAGTGGAGAGGTAGTAGAGGGGAAGGAAAGGTGGGAGGGAAAGTGGATGGGAATTGGAGGGAAATTGTGGGGTAGTGGAGGTGAACTCCACTTACTTGATATACTGCAAAGAGGAATTATGGCCGGGTTTCACTTTAGAGTTTGTAGCGGGAGCGCTATAGCCGGTTTTCACTTTAGACATTTTAAATATAGTCGGTTAGGAAGTTTAGCCGACGATATTCAAATGTATACGTACTACCAACAACATTATTCCTAAAAGTAATTATTTGTTGAAATGATTGGGTACAAGGAGACCGGAAAATGCGAGCTTCGACTGCATAGTTGCAACACACACAAAGCTCTGACCTAAATGGTCGCACTAAAAAGCGTCTTAAATGGCATCTTAATGTTTGAAAATGGTACTATATATGTGCTTTCTCTTTTGTGTACATGCATATCCGTAGATACAGATTCGATATTGATGAAAAGACAAACATACGAAGTTGTTCCTACCTACCTTCCTACCCGTGCGCTTATACCTCCTAGACCCATCGAAAGATTATAAAAAAAGAAGAGCGGTTTTAAATGCAGAGAGAGAAAGAAATAATTTATTTCACTGATACCACAATAGTATTTGCCTTACGACACAGTACATAATAATTTTAAACATTTTTAACATAAAAAAAATATTTGTTATAAACTTGGATATAAATATACTAATTGTACAAGTGATGAAATGCTATCCTGTAAGATCCACGAATTGTGGTGATAATTACATCGTTTATAATCTGTTTAGATAAATTAAATCGTTGTCTAAATTGTTCAAAATGTTCAAAAATAGTTCCACGAGCTCCAATTAATAGTCCAATAACTTCAGTGGTTTTCAAATTGTATTTCTGCTTAAAGAAAGGAACACAAGGTTGATAAATCTGCTTCTTTTCATGATCCACTTCAATTGGTTGATTTCTATCTTTTTCCCATCTAACAGTTGGGTCTATTATGTAGCCTACTTTGGTTACTTCATTAAAACATAAAATGTCAATTCGTCTAGTAGAATCATTCTCTCCAATACAATGTACTTCTTCGACCACCATCCATTGCTTGCTGTCTCTCAGATATTTTGCAATTATTGACCTAATATCATTATGCCTGTTGTTGCGTAAAAGACTACCCTTATCACAGGAACCAAGGACGTGCGCAAGGGTTTCTCTCCGAAAGCATCCATTATGTCTGCATCGGGAACCGTCCTGACTCCTACCGGGAAGATCTCTTACAGGGAAAACATTAGTTGACATTTTCAATACTGAAATCCATTCAGAACCAGTAAGGCCTTGCTTATGTAAAATAAGCTTATTTCCAAAAGTACATTCTTGGTACGTCACAACTCCAGCACCACGATGTAGTTTACTGCACCATTCGTCGTATTGTTGTTTTCTTAATTTATCTCGCATCATTTTAGTAATTTTTATTTTAGTTTTTGACTTTGAAATTAAAATCCTCCAAGAAATCATATCTTCAGTGCTTATTCCTGCCTCACTTCTACACTGACTGCGGAGCAGTGTAGACACGAAGCTATGGTTCTCAAACCAATGCACGTTGTGCACTAAATACAAGTGACAGTACTGCATGGGTTCCTGGCTGCCCTATCAAAGCCACGGTTGAATGGGATTCAGCCCAGCTGTAAGGGCTGCTGGTTCCTGACGCCACAATGTCACGGTCAGGTCACGACCCATCTGTAACAGCGTGGGATCTGTCATGGATCTGTCCAGTGACCAGAAGCTGTTTCCAGTCCTTGGAATGCAAATATATATTTATATATAAAGAAAATCGCAGCCAGGGCCCATCCTCAGTTCTGTCATTATCAACCTTAGCCATAGTGCTACAAAAGCTCCAAATCTGTAACGCTGCTCATTTATTATTATTTATTTATTTTATACTTAAATATGATATAATAATTATTTTGTAATAGTCAGCAGTCTAATGTTAAGAAGATAAAATGTTCTACTATAAGGCAGGCAGTCATGAAAGATGCCAAATATGCAAAAGAGCGGATGGACGAAAATTAGCTATTAGATGTTCTGCATGTTGCCTAATATACCATAACACTGCTTGTTTAAAACTTCCCATTACAAACAAGGAATTCAAAGCTCTTATTGACTCTAAAACCTGGAAGTGCTCAGATAGCGTAGAACAAAATAGTAACAATATTACAAATGAGACATTACCATTAAGTGATAATCCTAATGAGATAATTAACCTACTAGGGTCAAACAATGATTCCTTCTTCATTCCACACAATGTAGATACAGTGATAGATTCACCTAAACCTGTCCAACTTCCGAGTGGTCTTTCCATATTGCACTTAAACATCTGTAGTCTACGACTTAAAAAGTGTGATTTATCTATATTAATGCATGACCTTAAAGTAAACATAATGTGCATCTCTGAAACCTGGCTAAATGTAAATACTACTGATAATGAATTGGGTATTGATGGGTACTACTTCTACAGAAAAGATAGAACACAAAAAGCAGGTGGTGGATTACTCATATATATACATAATAGTATTACCTCGGAATCATTAGAATTCAGTATGGAATCAGCTGAATGTCTCTCTATATGCGTCAAAATACGCAATACTAAACCTTTTGTAGTTACCTTATTGTATAGACCCCCAGGTCATATTGTACTTGAAGACAACTTTCTTATAGAGCTAAGCAATCTTATGAGTACCTTGCAATCTAAAACAAATGACATAATTATACTCGGGGATTTTAACATTAACATTAACTATAGCTCCTTATTGAGTGATTACCTTGCGGAACCGTACTCGAACTCGTACTCGAAATCGAAGCATCGAGTATGGACTCCAATCCAAGGTACTCGTACTCGCCACATATACGAGTACTCAGGAAAATACTTGAAATAAGCGACCGAGTTCCAGTTCAGAACCCGAACTTGTTTCATACTCGCGAGTACGGAACTGTAAATACCGAAATCCCGTACTCGTACTCGTGCCGTGACTCGAGTCTTCATACTCGAGTATTTAATAATAACAAGACCACAATTGAACAGTGATTGTTTTTAGATTTAGAGTCGTGACTGGTGGATACAACGATTTTTTGCGATAAGGGAGCGTTCACAAATGACGTCATCCAAAATACTGGTTTTTAGGCACCCAGTCACACACTTGTCATCAGACATCATCATGTGATGAAACGACGCACCCACCCCATGTAATGACGTCATCATCACCAGTGCTGCAGAATTGAAAATGCCCTGGGTTTTATGCCTGCCTACCTAAAAATGCCCTGAAAATGTCTTAATTTAAAAATGCCTGGCATTTAGGGCATTTTCGGCAAGTAAGCAAGTCGAAGCAGGTTGAATCAAACAACCAAACTGTTAACGGTTAAGCAAAAAAAGCGTTGGTAACATTCGTTGGTTGATGACATCATCATTTGGTCAAATCCACCCTATCACTGCGTCATCAACATCATCATCTCCCGTTAGCACCCACCCACTAATTTGATGACGTCATTTGTGAACGCTCCCTAATTTCATATTAGCGCCTTCGTCTCTTTACTGGAAATTCAAAAGTTTGCAACACTTGTGTGCACGTGTACGCGTACTCGTATATTGAGCATGTGGTACTCGAACTCGAACTCGATAACCCTTATGAGTATTTTTATTGGACTCGTACTCGTTTGATACTCGTACTCGTAAGTATGTGAAAAATCGTTACCCGTACTCGAAACCCATTTCAAGTATCGAGTATTCACAAAAATTTGACCGTACTCGACTCGAACTCGTACTCGTACTCGATACTCGCCGGTATACTCGAACTCGATAAGGAGCTATAACATTAACCCATCGTGCAATAATTATAAATACCTTTCACAATGCACTGACAGGCTTAATTTGAAACAATTAATCACAACCCCTACAAGAACAACTATGACTAGTAGAACTATTATAGATCATATCTATACCAATAACGATGAGCTATATAATACTTCAGGTGTGATCACATGTGGTCTCTCGGACCAGGATATTATTTTTGCTGTTCGTAAAAAGACAAAGCTTAATTTTACATCAAATACCATCAACACTCGAAATTATAAAGACATAGATTGGGAAAAGCTGCATCTAGATCTGAGCAATGTAAAATGGGATATTATGGATAGTTTCCTCAATGTTGAAGATAAGATCACTTTTATGGACTCACTTACTCTCAGCATACTAGATAATGTAGCCCCGCCTATCAAGCGACGAATTAAATCAAAGCCTGCTGAGTGGCTAAATAGCACAATTAAAAAACTCATTCATCGTAGGAACCACCTTAAGAAAATAGCCAAAAAGCAGCAAACCATAGAATCATGGAAACAATATAAGCAGTTCAGAAACAGAACAACTATGATGACTCGTAATGCTAAGCAAACATATTTTCACAGTAAGTTTTTAAAATGTAAATCCCCACAGGAATCCTGGAATACTTTTAAATCACTCACAGGAAATAATATAGGGAGTACAAGTATTACAGAACTACATGTCAACAATGAGATTATTGTTGAAAACCTGAAAATATGCAACGAATTAGCCAAATCTTTTGTACTTGACCACACTAATGAGGACTCTCATATTAAACAATTCTCAGAAAGTCTGCAATACTCTACGGGCAGTATTGGTTTTAGTGATATAACAATACAAGAAATTATAGACGTAATTATAAGTACTAAGGGAAACACTAGCAATGGCTTTAATAGCACGCCAGCAAAACTTATTAAACAATATCCTGACATCTACGCACCCGTATTTTGTAAAATTTTCAATCACGCATTACAATGGGGCCAATTTCCACGGGAATGGAAAACTGCAATGATAACTCCTATACTTAAACCCAAAGCAAACAAATTTCTTCCCCAGTCATTCAGACCTATTTCAATTTTGCCAGTCCCCTCAAAACTATTCGAATCCTGTATAGCCAAAAGAATCATTAATCACATGGAAGGTCATAATCTTTTATATGGAAATCAATACGGCTTCCGTAAAAGAAAATCAACGCTACATGCGTTAATTGACCTAACACATAGAGTTTATACTGCTTTGGAAGATAAGAAAATGGTTGCTGTGTTATTTATAGACTTGAAAAAAGCATATGACAGCGTATCATTCAGTAAACTATTGTGGAAACTCCGATACAAATATAATCTACCTTCGTATCTATTAAAAATTCTATGTAGCTACCTATACGACCGTAACTTTACAATCAAACTTGGTAAATTTATCTCAAATAAATATAAACTGAATGGAGGAGTCCCGCAGGGTAGCGTATTAGGTCCCGTTCTTTTTATTATATTTTTTAATGATATCTGTGAAATTCTTAACGACTCAGCTATATATGCTGACGACATTGGGTCAGTTTGCATAGGCTCAAACAATAATGATTTAAAGGCCAATTTGGAAAAAACTGTGAAATTGATAAATAATTGGTGTACAAATAATAATATGAATGTAAACTTTCTTAAAACACATTTTATGAAATTCTATAAGCCAAGATCTAAATTACGTCCTAATATTCCTTCCATTAGTTGTGAAGGTAATACAATTGAAAGAGTACGCACCTTTAAGTACCTAGGTGTTTATCTTGATTGTAATCTAAAATTTGATAAACACTGTACTCATGTAAATAGGATGATCTCACTTAAGTGTGCCACACTCATTAAATTTAAGCGATTTATTAAACCAAAATTAATGCACATTGTATTTAAATCGCTATGTGTCTCCCATATTGATTATGCATTACCAGTATGGGGTTCTGTTTCTGACTTACTGTTACAAAAATGTCAAAAAACCATCGATCATTTTCTTAAATGTGTATCTATTAAGGGATATAGCTTTAATTTTCTAAAACCTTATTATCAAATGCTTCAATGCAACTCGACAAGCGGAATTAACAAAAGGAAAGTAAATATTGATATGTATGAATTGTATGAAACATTTGGAATTTTTACAGTATTTGAAAGGTATGTTTATATCACTGTCTCCTCGACTAAAACATTACTAAAACAATCAGATAAACTTGATTGTATAAAAGAAATAATCAAAACGAACTCTGTAAGGGACACCCGTAATAACCACTTCCTTGTAATTCCCCTAAAATCTTCGTTTTTTCACAACTCCTTTCAATATCGGGCTGCAAAATTATGGAATCAAACTGCAAGACACATTCATTCAAAAATAAACATGAAAGACTTCCAGTATGAATTAAGCAAGTGGATTACTGAAAAAAGACATAATAATCATGTTGAGTATTTTATTGTAAACTAATTTGACTTACATGTAACTATTTAGTGATAAATCATAGCTAGCTTTTAATTATATACGTCTATCGCTGTAAATCAGTGTTTTCACTGAGCTGATTTGACAATAAAGCCATTACCATTTACCATTTACCATTCCTAATGCATTCCTGCATTCCTCCATTTCAGCAAAGCAGTTGCGAACATAGGGAATAGCACTAACCTTGGAATTCAATAATGCCACACAAATATTATAATGTTGTAAAAACACTTCCCATTGAGCATTAAACATATGCAATCCTCGTAAACTTCTTGAAGTGTAAAGCATTGAAGTCGGAATATCATCGGGAAGACCAACGATTTCTTTTATAGACTTAGTTAATACGTTATTCAAGTCCAATAGAAAACGCTTTGGAATTTTGTTCATGGGAGCACATTGTAAGGGATAAATAAGTGTTGGCCAGATGTATTGATTGATGATGGATAACTTCTGATCTGGCCGGAGCATTTGTGTGCTCACTAAGTTTTGCAAATCTTTGCCAAAATTTTTCATTGTACCAGCGAAATCAAAAATAATTTCATTATTGAAATTAACACCAAGATATTTGATGGTTTCATCTTTCCGAATTGATGGTATTATAAAATTCGCATCAATTATTATGTCATCTTCACATAATTCTCCATTCACTATATTGATTGATTTACATTTTGATGAATTCGAACTGTATCCAACTTTGTCCATATTCAGTAAAGCTATTTTCCCCAACTCACATGCTCCTTCTACGGATTCCGATATCACAGCCAAGTCATCAGCAAATCCCACATTTGTCACTTTAGGAATGTTAGGATGAATTTCAAATCCATATGCATTAGTAATTTCATTTTCTGATAATTCTTTATGGATGTGATCTACCGACATATTGAATTCTAATGGCGACTTGGGCAAACCTTGAAATACTCCTTTGTTGACATCTATAGGTTTTGACAATCCTTTCTGAGTTTGAATTTAAATAATAATAATTTTAATAAAGAATAAAATTAAAAGACAATTTCTTGATCTCATCATTTAAAAATCCTTCATAAATCATATAAACTGCAAATTGAAACCGCCCTCATAACTTATGTATACTTTCTTTTAAGGTAGTATTGTATGCCATTTTGCCACTTTGGAGTATAAATGTTCCAAAACTGAATGTTGCATTGATTTAATTTGTATAAAAGCCCCGTTAGGATTGATTACTGATTTTATGATGAGTCAACAGCAGGTGGAGAGTGTTGGGTGTTCCAGCATTATTGTAACTATATCTGTACATTATAGTACAATTAAGGAGGTCATCAATTGTGAGAGGTACATACTGAAACACTGAAAGTGTGTACACACAGTAATATTTTGTTCTCTATTGCAACCGCCTCCTGGGATATGGATTGTGAATTGTGAAGCTTGAAAAACTTACTCTAAAAATTAGATGCTGGGAAGGAAGTTCTACAGAAAAACGCCATCTCATCCCATTTTGGTCTCCATGAGTCTCAATTTATCAGTCGCTGTGGCCTGTGCTAACAAGTCTCGCCCCATTCCCGCTACGGATCGAAATGAAATTGGGTGTGAGCTTAGATACGTTCCTCAATGCTTTTGTTAAATTCCATAAGAAATCTCGATTTTCAAATTCCGCGAAAAAAAAATTAAAATGCGTCAGAACCTCATTAATATCCCCTATAACACAATATTAGCACATGTTAGCAATCTTGTTTGGGTCATCACACCCTAATTTCCGGTCGAAACCGGATTTAGGTTTGATTTTTTTTAAAGTTGAGGACTACTCTCGTCTGTTTTAAAATTTTGCATGTTCTATCCCATAAGAAAAGTTTACTTTTAAATTTTGCAAAAAAAATAAAATGTAAAATAAAAATAACATTCGCTAAAAAAACCTGTAAGTGTGCCAGAAAATAAAACGGACATCCCTACTTTCACTTTACATATAAAATCTCAAACTACAAGCTATTTTCTCAAGTTTTTAGTAAAGTATCAAATTTTGTTTTTAACGGATACAATCTTTTTTTAAAATATTTTTTGACGTTGTCGAGACGTTGGAGGGTTGTAGTAAATAATTTCATGGGTGATCAGATGAGTTAATTAGCACACGTACGTCTTTGCCCATGAAGATGAATTTCCTCAAATTGGGAAGTGTTCTTACGGGTCATGACCACAATACGCAACTTAGAGTCCTGCTGAATAGCTCCTCTGAAAGCCAATGAACGTTTTTACAAGTCCGCGTCAAAAGGTATTGGAGGAGAAATTCTGCATGGGAATATGCATGGTGATCGCAACTCTTGATCTAAGTCAATGAAATAATTGTTAAAAATCTGGACAATTTCATTTTAAATGGGGTAATCACATATGTTGCCTCATCGTCTCTTATATGGGCTTGTGTGAAAACAATTTTATGAAACACGACGTACACAATGAAACATAAGAAAGGCATGTTTGCTAATGCACTCCACCGAAGCGGGTGTAGTTTGCTAACATGTGCTAATATGCTGTTATAAGACGTATTAATGAGCTTTTCCTATACGCATGGTTAGAATTTTATATTTTTTCGCAAAATTTGAAAGTGAACTTTTCTTCTGGGATATAACACAAAACTTTTAAACAATTAAGGGGGGCCTTCAACTTTAAAAAAAAATCAAACTTAAATCCGGTTTAGACCGGAAACTATATAGGGCGAGATTGTCCGAACTTTAGAGCGAATTACAATATGGAATTTAACAAAAACATTGGCTAACGTATTTGAGCTCACACCCAATTTCATTCCGATTCGTAGTAGGCATGGGGCGAGGGTTACTTGTAAGAGTAATAATAATGTTATATGCTAGGATTTTATATGAGACCAGGGGTTTTGTGCATACTTCGAGCGGGGCACCACTCCCTCAGCCACAGGTGCGTAATTTGTTCATTTTGGTTTGTTTTGATATTTTCGGAACTGAGCAAAAGTAGTACCATTTAAGTTTTGTCGAATTGTTCAAAACACAATCCATATTGCTTTGTTCTAAGAATCTAGAAGACGTTAGACATTTGCGAAACATTTGTTTGTACTAAAGCAAATAGTCGTTGATTGGTGTCAATTAGGCCGCGTTTTTACATTACTTTCTTGACCGCTGTATGGTTTTGAGCTACGTGTAAGGAAATAATTTTGAAAAACTGGCAGAAAGTGCTAAAAAGTACGCAAGTCAAACATTTTTTCCCTCTGATTTTCACTTCTTAACTTATTCTGCCTTATCCACTCATTTTATAATCTCAATAGCTCTTTCGAACATTGTAATTCATTAAAAATATCTTACATGTCCTCCTTCTCCTAATCAACTAACAATAACACAATAATAAGGAACCATCCAACTCACCAAGTCTTTACTTTGTACATGTTATTCATCACGGCGAATGAAGTATCATGGACGTATGTATGTATGTCACACAAAGTTTTTTTGTAATTCAGTGACAAATTTCTATATTATGAAGACATTTTGTACAACATTTCGTGAATCCGTTTCTCTTCTTCTTAAACATATTTCCCTAAAAGCATGTATTTTAGCAACTATATTAGAAACATTAAAACAACCAACAGACGTTTCCAACGTAGGGGCATGGTGGTAGAAAATTCATTAAAATATCTGAATTCTCCAAATACGAACTTATCAAAATACTCCAGTACAATGGCCGCGGGTACGAGCAAATTATCTCATTAAATCCTTACCAGCGGATATACACATACCCATTTTCTAATCCTAGTACCCGTATTCATACCCGAAATTTTGAGCCGACCAAAGTGTACCCGGGTAGTACCCGAAATTGTTCGGGTACACTAAAGCGGTTCCCGGGTTGTACTCGTACCCGTTTACCCGAGTATTATCCATACCCGTGCGAAGAACTGACTGCACATATCCGTGTAATATCATTTTCCAATGATAATTTTACACTTATTGTTAGTTTCAACCAAGGGTGATTCTTCAGCACGAGATGCTTGGGCTTCTGTTCTATTATGGTAACTGAAATTTAAGACATTAATAATAAGTTCCATTGGTTTATGTGGTTAATTTTATTAAACAAGCTAAATTATATGTAAGCTTTCGACGTCTAACAGATTGTTATCATCAGGCACTAAAAAGCAAGAGAGCAATAATTTTTAATTATAAACTTTTTTTACAATCATATTTGCATATAATTATCTGAATACAAGTTTTGCATGCAACGTCTAAAAAAATAAAAAATATAAGGCATTAATATCAACCATGTTGAAATAATTGGAATACGTGGATATTGCTTAGAATCAATTTATTTGCCAAGCTTTCGAACTCAAACAATAAAAAATATAAGGCATTAAATTTGGTTTCTTATTGGACTCTTTAATATATTTATTTATTGTAAAACTTTGAAGCTTTGAATGCTCCATGAATCAAAGTGCAATTATTGTCATAACTACGTCAAATTGTGTTATTATTCTTTCTGCCGATACTGATTCGAAGCAACTGTAAACAGACATCAAATTCTAATGTTAGCTCGGGTTATGGCTTCCATCCGATGGGATGATCCGCGGATATCCGAAGATCGGATATCCGAAATTTCGGATCGGATACACTACTTATCCGATCCGAACACAATCCGATCGGATCGGATGCGTACCCCTTATCCGGTCATCGGATTCGGATCGGATTTGGAAACAACTTTATCCGATAGGTTCGGATCACAAATAATAAATATCGGATAATCCGACGGATATCCAAAATCAAATTTTTAGCGCTTTCGAGCGACCAATAAGAACAAAGTGTGCAACAACAATTTGTCCAACGAGTAACTGTGACGCTTTTTACGTGTTTTCTTATTAATTCCGTGCTTCAAATTTACAGCGGTGTTTGTAATATTTTTCTGCAGTTTGTAATGTATGCAGAAATGATTAATATTTTGATGTAGTAAAAAGTTAATGCTTTTTTTAGTGAAAATTCTTAATACTTTTTTCCATTATCACCCAATGGTATCAATTCGGATAATTTCGGATATCCGCGGATCGGATCGGATAGCAGCACTCTGATAATATAAAAACTTGACCATGAATCATGAGTATTTCATGTACTGATTCAAGTAAAATATTGCGAAAGACACGGCGCAAAAAATTTCTGAATAACATTTCGCTACTTCTTATTGTTTTATTTTTCAACAAGTTTCAACTCATGCTCGGCATGCAAATTTGGTTGCAATTAAATTTTTACATGTTGTTACATCTGGCATTAATAGTATTTGCTTCAATGAACAAGATTCTTCGATAAATCTTTTTCAGATAAAATTTTTTTTGTTAGTAATTAATTTAAATACTATTTACAATTTTGAGGACATGTGAAAACAAGATATTGAATTAGTTTAAGCATACACATGTATTATTATGCAGTGATTTTCCTTCATAGCAGTTTCCTCTTGGACAGCATTCCCTTTATATTGACACGAGCAGCATAGCCACCGCCTGCGTCGGTGGAAGCATGCTATTTAATGTAATGAGAGACGACGCGGAGCAGCAATTCTAGCTAAAGCCAAAGCTTGCTGCGTTGCGTGCCGTGTGCTTGTACATTGCATTACTTATAGCAAAAGCGCTTTATGGCATTGAGTACTCGCAAGCCTAAAAAGCGCGTTGAGGAGGGAGCGAATATTTAAAAATGCCCTCCCTTTCCCTTCCCTCATGCCCTCATCATCTTCAAATTATAGTATTTAGATGCGTAAATTTTTCCCTTGTATTACATTTTCATTATGTAGTAGTAACTAGGGTATGTCGATTGAAAATGCTCGCAGTATTTGCCCGGCAAGCTTGAAATGCCCAAAAAACTGCCCACCTGCCCAATTTTGGGCATCTGGGCAGCTTTTGAAAATGCCCTGATTTTGGGCATTTTGGGCAGGGCAAGTTTGGCATTTTCGGCATTTTCACGGCACCCAAAATTGAATCACTAGTTGAAACACCAAAATTCAAAGTATCCAAATGTATAGGAATGCAGCGAAGGAAAAGACACAAATGTGAATGTCTGGTTATTCGCTTGTTCGTTAATATTAATTGCAGAAATATTGACAACTCAATTTAATTTCAATGACATGGGGTGATATAATTTATCCCTCCTATCAAAATTAATTTCAATCATGAGCATTAGATTGATGTGTAGAATAAAAATATAATAGACTCTAAATTATAAAAACATACATACATCCCCCACACAGGTCCCCAAATATTGTTTGCTTAGCTTACCTGTGTAGACAAAAAATTACTGTATGGGTACACTTTGAACAGTAAACATATGTATCTCTGATCACCCGTCAGAAATATAAATACATGTATGTATATGGGTAAATGTACATGCATATTTCCAGGATGGAGGTAGCTCATTTACGTCGTTACATAAGACATTTTCAAATCGACTGCCAAATTGTACCAATTGTTCTATTTTATTCCACTATTCTGCCCAAAATACCCAATTTTTCTCGTATGACGCCCAAAATGCCCTTGCCCAAAATGCCCTATTGTGCCGCCCTCGCCCTGAAATGAAAGTGCCCAAAATGCCGGGCATTTTCAAATCTACATACTCTAGTAGTAACATGCAATGGCATCCTTATATATGGGCAGGTGTTTTGCCATCCGTTGGGAACCACTATATGGGAAATCGCTGTATGTACCTGTGTATATATATGTTCGGGTCAAGTCATGTTCAAGTCATGTTCAAGTCATGATCAAGTCATGGTCAAGCCATGGTCAAGTCATGGTCAAGTCAAGCGCAGTTATGGTTGTACAAGATCATGTTCAAGTGACGTTAAAAGTACTTGATTACTTGCCCATGAAATTTCATGTAAAATTAATTGAACATGAGTCGCCATGGTTCAATATCGTATCAAAAAAAGTGTTTATTTTTTTAATTTATAATATTTGCCTTAATCATGCACATGAAAATGAATTTCCTAAAGTTTGCTCTGTTCTAGTAGGTCATGTCCAGAATTATCAATGTAGACGGCTGTGTTACAGCTCTGCGCAAATCCCATAAAGTTTGTTACGCAAGCGTCAAAAAGAATTTTTAAAAAAATAAAGGAGAATGAGAAATTTTAATTTTTCAAAAAATTATTTTTCACATTAAAGTAGGTTTCAGGGGAAACCATTCGTTGCAATTATTATCAATCTTTCAAACAACAACTGTGTTCATCTTCAAAAATTTATTTTTCCCCGAAAAACTCTGATCAACAGTAGCTCCATTTCTATGACGGCTGTATTCCAGTGTTTGAGCAAGCGGAACAAAACCGATACAAATTTTCAAATTACCCGAAATTTAAGTTCACACTCGGCTAAAGATGATTAATTGCCAAAAAAACACATTTAGCTCTTACTCGTTTAACTCCGCATCGGAAAATATACAATTATTGAAAAAGCAATGTATCAAATATCTTTGGAACGGTCGATTTTCACGGTAAGATATTTCTTTTCAAAAAATTGAGAGAAAAATCGAAACAATCATACACACCCACAATGTTGCTATATTTCAAAAGTACCACTGTCATTCAATTTAATAGCAGTAGTAGTATCAGAATGAGTCGTGGTGATTTAACAATGTTAGCTTTTTATCAATTTATTAAAATGAATAAAGTAATTTAGAGTCAGCAGATTCAGCTTCAAATTGGTCTGCGCAGCTTCGAGTCCCAAAAACTGGGGATATGAAAGAGTAAGAATCCAATATGTAATGCATGGGATCATCATTTGCATCTTGACATTTTAAATTTTAGGTTTCCTCCGTTGTTCGGAAACATAAACATGAGAATTAAGGAATATTTCGTACAGGCAAGTAGTTCATTTGCTTCTCAGGTTTACAGTAAAAACAATTAGAAGTGAGCACAGTGCAAACAGCAAATATGATTTCACAGGCAGTGTAGGCCTTAGGAAATTTTTTGGGTAACAACCCTTTGTGAATCCCGCATTCTAATAATATGTAACTTCGAACACTCTAGGATATGGGAGGACCTCGTTCTGCCCAACAAAATTATTTGTTATAGTCCATGCAAATATCCTTCGCTATGCACGCACTCACTCTATCTGATTACTAAGTGCATATGTATACGAACTAGAAAGTTTTTATTTTAATTAAATAAACAAATTTACTAATGATTCTGAAACAAAAATGTTTCCACGAACAGAATGGAATTGATAATTTCCTAACACGTTCGCATTTATATATGCAGGGTTGAATGGGGTGTTAGTTCATTTCACTAACAAATTCAGTAAACACTGGCAAGAATTGCACAACACGCATCCAAACGCTCACGATTTAAATAATATTATCTTACAATCGCAGTCATGAATTGCAAAGTAACATTTTATTAAAACATGAAGCTAACTTCCGTGCTCTGAATTTCAAAATTTAGGAATTTAATTCCACTTTACATTTCAGACACAAACTGCAGCTGCAATTTATTATTAAAATCAATTCCATTAACAGCAATCGTGCACAATAACAAGTTCTAACCTAATGCTTTAGTTTTTATTTGTAATAATAAAATCTAAAAAAAGCGGATTATGTTAAATCTCTCAATGGTATAATTAAAGCTTAAACACCAGGAGGGATGCAACTTAAAAATTTTAAAATGCGCTGTGTTAAAGTAATAACAACTATATTATTATTCTCCTTCATTCCCGGGACCTTAAGTAATTATTTCGCTGCGCAATACTGCACTATTCGCATTAATTTTTCAAGCCTTCAAAAGTTCCAGAGCGCTTTCCACAACTGCAGACAAATAATTTACTCGCCCAGGATATGCATTGAGAACTTGTGGGAAACCAGCTATCCAATTTCGTTCTACACGGATGAACATTTGTTTAGTTATCACGAACGTGTTGAGCAACGTCAGAATTTCTGGATGAGAAAAGCAGATGTGAAGCAGCAGAGGTGTAAATCTTTCATTGTACTTTACAATATTTTCGGAATCCATCAAAGTCCTGCCAAACTAGGAAAGTTCCTATTCCAAACACTCGACACAGGTCTTTGGATCTCCCATGTTCAGTATGCTTGTTTAGCTACAGAAAGTAAACAAGTTATATCGAGTTTGAAGGCGTTAAGAAAATTTGGAAAGAACATAAAGAGAAACGATGACAACTGGTTTAGTTTTGCGTCTCTTGTTTACACTTCCGACGGGATTGAGGTTTCAAAATGGCAAACTTACTGCATGAGTTGTGGTTATTACAATAAACTACAAGAAATTGATTTCTTCACTGCTGGGTGGAAATTTCGTAAACGTTTGAATTTTTATTCTCGAAATATTGAACGTCGGACCAGCTACCAGGTTGACGATGTTTTTGTATCAATTAGAACGAACAATTTTGATTTTCTGGATGTTCCTGGGAAACGGCTTTTCACTGAAAAGGGTTTAAAAGAGTATTCGTATGTGATTCTAAAAATAATACATGACCGGTTTTCCAATGAAACCATACCCCTTATGACTAGAAAATCCCAGAAAATTTTGAATAACATGTTGTATCCCTTCATTCATCTAGAATTTCCGTTGCAAATGGCTTCGAATTTTATATGTACGCGAAATGACTGGTTCACATTCATATCGTGTTACGGTTTACGCAGTTCAAGATCATTTCGTATTTATCTTCATCCCTTTCAAATTATTGTATGGATCATGATTCTGGCAACGATGCCAGTTGTTGCTGTATTGTTAAAGCACGAAATGTCACAGAAACGAATAGACATCTCCGCAGTGTTTTTATTTACCATTGGAGGTCTTTTGGAAAATATCAATTTTTTAAATCTTTTGAACTCCAGGTATAGACTTATTATTATACTCTGGCTACTAGCTGCCGTGGTTTTCAGTAACGCTTACAAAGGTGTGCTTACTTCAAAACTTACGGCACCGAAACCCATAACAGGTTTAACGAAATTCGAGGAGCTCAATAATGTGTACATTTTTCCTCAAAAAACAGAACTTCCTCCTGAATTTTATTCTAACAAACAGAGTAATTTTAGATCGAAAACAATTTCCTTAAAACATAGTGATGCGTTACATGCAACCAATTTAGGATACAGTTGTTTATTTTACGAGGTTTTCTTTAAGGCTGCCAAAAAGCACAAGCAAAGTCTGTCAAAGTCGTTTTTAAAGAACAGGAAAACGTGTGAGGCTATTACCGAGTGGCTGGTTGTGCCTGCTAACGCTACGCCTGGCTTATTAGAGCAAAAAGTGTCAGAATGTGATCGCAGTGCATTTTTAGCCTTTCGAAGCAAAATATTAAACTTCAACGTTCCCTCACAACGACGCCAGTCCTTGTCAGACAAACCGTTCATTATGGGATCAGATAAGCTGCTTGATGGACTGTACGGCTGGTCTATTAATAAACTTAATGCTGACGCACTGATCTCATTCATCAACCAAATTGTGGCAAGCGGTACCTTTACCTGGGTTAGAGAAAGAATGGAGTCTCTGAGTGATTCAAAATACAGCCTAAAATATCTAATGCTTCCCAAAAGGAAAACACATGGGTTGAAGATTCATTCAAATTTTATCGAGACTCTTTTTTTGATTTATTTGATTTCATGCGTTATTGTAATTACTTATTTTGTATACGAGGTCGTGTTTTAAATTTGAAAAGTTGGATACAGTCTGACCCTCTCATTGTCAGCACTAATTTTTAATGTCCACTTGGAGTAATATTTTAGCTGTACAAATCGAAACATAATGTATAGAAACGTAGAAGAACATTTTTTTACATCTTTTAATTCAGTCGTTGGGTACTGTATTCTGAAATCTTCTATTTCTTCAAAATTCAAAGACGGCTGTATAATTTGTTGCAATCTAGGATCATAATATGTCTATAATTTGACTGTATTTATCGAGTCTTTGATTGTAACTTAATTACGTGTTAGTTTTGTATTTTAGGTTCTTCCATTAAAATGAGCGAAAGCACCTTTCTGCATTTTAACGCTTTTGCATCGTTTGAAAGATGTTTTATCTTTTTATTTTTACAAACTATTTTAAGATGTACGAACTAAGTGAAGAGATGTTAGCAGTGAAGAATCAATGCATATGTTAATAGTCTCATTCCATCTTGGAAAACAATTCATTCAAATTAGCACAATATGACGCACATTTATTATTATATTTAGTTACCTAGTTTTGTGCTTTTAATTGTAATGATTTGTAATAGCTATACGTGGAATACTTGTTGATAAGTTAGCTTATTGTCATGCACTCAAAACAGAGAATAAACTCCTAAATGAAAGGATGATTGTCCTGTACTTATTTATGCAACATGAGAACTCAACACAAGAAATAGAATAATAACCCGAGCTACCTATTTATTCTAAAATCCTATGAAACTGAAATAATTGATCAGTAGATCAATATAATGATACAATATTTGATCAGAGACACATCTAAAAATAAAACATGCGATAGAAATAACTATCGGTACGAGGCTGAGAGATTCTAACTGACATCGTGTAATAAAGTTAACTATCTTTATAAGAGACCGGCAAAACCGCTATAAAAAATGTCCGTTATATGCATATAACAGATAATATCCTTTATATAATTTCCTAAATTACAAACAAGACTGTTTATGCATACTGATTTAATCTCTTAGACTTACAACAAGAAAACACCCGACTAATAATTTAATAATTAATAAAGTGGAAACATCGAATTGAGTAAATATGGAATTGCAATAATAATTATTATACTTCGATACACAGAAACTTAGTGATTGGTTGTGGACCTAGCGCAGAGAGGTCGTCAACTGTTCGGAAATGCACATAACCGTACTATTCTAGCATTTGTGTCAATGTTTAGGTGATCACTTAAAAATTTCTTCCAAATATCATTCACTGTGGGCTATGACAGAGCACTTAAGCTTGAGAGATCCCACTTTGAATTTCAAAAATACTAGACACCTTTTCTCTTAAATTTATTTTTCTCTCGGTTTGATTTTTCGAACATTTTAAGAAGGTGAACAAATTGCAAGATATAAATCTAAACTAATGTATGTACTACAACGATGCGGTCTCGACATGACTCTTCATGGTACATGCTTATATAAGTAATAAACGTTTGAATTGCTTTGAGTAACGATTACATGTTAAAGGGAGCCAATAAAAAATCTTGCAATACATTTCTGCTTTAAAATCCCTTATATCCATGCAAAATGTTTCCAAAGGGCTTCAAAGTGTGTCCGTTATAACTAATTTTCCGGTGTAAAAATGTCCGTTGTATGCAATAATTGGTAATGGTTATATGGGAGCCTTGCCGGGACAAACAAATATGTCCGGTGTGATTAAATATCCTTTGTAGGGCCTCCATTATATCGAGTTTACTCTGTATTTTATAAGATTTAAAAATAAATTGCAGCAGAAATTGTGGTGCTTCAGTATTGAATAGAACCTCCTCATCCTGGCAAGAGAAGTGCGTACATATAAATAAGTATTTATATATGTACTTAAGATACATGAATCGGGTGTAAACAGGTTCTTCTTGGCATAAATGTCAAAATAGACCCTTACGTGTAAATACAGTATCTTGTTTACGTTTCACTTTTAATTGTCAACAAATAACAAATCCAGGAATCCTCTTGGATGAAAGTAAACTTAAAAAAACAAAATCTTGTTGCTACATTTAGTATTACCTGAAAAATGGAAGGCCATGAATATCCTCCTATTCTTCTTAATTCTGCTTCCACTCACTTGGCCAAAAATAGTTCCAAAGGTCCTGGAGCAATTGAATGTGAACATTTGGGCGGAAAGACATCGCTCCATACATACGGACTATATTTCGGCGAATACAAGAGTGCAGACGGATTCACCTCCATTAAAACAAACCACCACTATCCGCGAGATGAATGGTGAGGATAAATGTGAGGTTTCACTACAATTTCATCTCTGCGGGGATCATCTCACAAAAAGAAACATTTGTCTTTACAGTAAAAATATACAGGACAGTTTTTCCAGAGTTGTAGAGCCGGTATGTATTTCAACAAAAATTTTAAGCTATTTTTCTCATAACAAAATATCATTTAATTAATTAAGACAAACATAAACTTCCTTCAGTTGTAATTTGAATTTTTCAGGGAACGTCTTTAAATTTAGCCCAAATGGACATGAGCCTGAAAAAACTTCACGAGCTAGTAAATCCGGTTATTGGATTCGTAGCAAATGAACCTAATTCTTTAGTAAAAGGCTATATCATCAAAAAGTGAGTCCCGAGTTTTGATTAAATAAAAAAATAAAGGGGGTTAAAATTTTATTCGGCGAAAGTAAAAAAATTATTGCTGTATCCTATTTAAAAATAAAAAGTTATTATATTTTCCTATCGGCGTCATAAGATTTTGAATACGTGGCTTTAAAAGTTAAAGAAAGAATTCCTAATTTTTAAGTAATTCGGTTTAAATTCTCAAAGGCAATTTTACGGCACTATCCGCATCTACGACAAGCATCGTCTATACCACGTGGTATACTACATCGAGCCACTCTCGGTCATCCCACTCTACAACGGAAATTACAATAATCAGGATTTACCGTACAAACCAGACCACAATGCCGCCGTTTTTGAATACGTGTCTCACAGCGCCAAAGCACAGTGGCTTGAATGTGGGCCAAAGTCAGAAATTGTCATTAGTACAGCGACAAATGTACCTGGTCCATGTCCTGATTGCGGTGAAACCAAACCCGTCTCAAGTGACGAGGACTGGTCAGAATTTTTCCCTACCATTGAATTTTCTACGGCAACAACGAAGGCAGTAAGAACTACTTCACCAGTAACAGCAACAGGGACCAGGTTTCAAAACGTTTCAAGTCCAGGTGGAGATATTACCCAGAAGATAACAACGTCAACACTATCCACTCCTCTGTCTTCCGGAACTTCTCAGATACAAACAACAGGATCCGGCACACTCTCCGCGTCAACCAAGTCTTCAACCAGTGAATTTACAAAATCTTCGGCGCTTCCAAGAAAACCTTTTACGACGACAGTGGCTCCCCCCGGGACGAGTTCTGAGATAAACGTTACCGAAATACAGATTTCCAGCCAGACTCCAACAGCAGCATCTGATGACTCCAGAACTCCGCCAACAGCATCTGATAACACTAGAACTACAACAGCAGCATCTGATAACACTAGAACTACAACAGCAGCATCTGATAACTCTAGAACTCCCCCAGGTGAAACAGCACCTACGACCTTTGAAGGCGACAGTTCAACTCCTTACCATTCCACAAACGCCACCCATCGGACCCCGACTGCTGTATCTAATGACTCCGGAACTACCCCTGGAGAAACTACAGAAACCACGTTGGAAGGCGACAGTTCAACTCCGTACCATTCCACAAATGTTTTCTTTCTTTTCCACTCAACACAAGTCTCGCCTTTGACCGGGGATGAATTCGGTCGACAAATTCTGGGACATTCAACTGAAGTAACAACGAAATTTTATCCACCTCCACATCATTCCACAGACGGCTCAACCTTGAGTACCGTGACTCATACTCACTCAACGGGGGTCACCCCTGTGAGTCACTCCACCGACAGTACTCCGTATACAAATGATTACCTTGGGCACATGACGGAAATGGACACTGTTGTTACTCATTCGACTCATAAGGAAGAAACCACTACATTTAGACCCTCAACTGAAGTTACACGGGATGATTCTGGTTACAGTGACAGTGACGAATTTCCAAGTATAGAGTTGCCTGAAACAACGGGAACGACCCTGAGAACAACCACCAGAAAAATCTTGGACTCAGACGAGATTTTGGCGCAATTGTCAACGGAAATACTTCCTTGGCCATTTCACTCAACTGAAAAGGTAAAAACGTTTTGAAAAGTAAAATGTGATTCAAACATTTTTGAACCATTTCAGAACTGTGTCCATTTTTCAAATTTTTAGCGCCCTCTTACAGTTCCCCCAATTTTTTTTGATGTATCCAATACATTTTAGTTCTTAAAACGAGCATTCTATTACTCGCTTGTTTAAAAAAGAGAGTCCTTGTACTACGGCTAGTTCAGCTAGAATCGTCTTGATAGTAAAATATTTTTTTTAAATTCTAAAAATATGTGACTATAGTAATTCAACGGTAATTTGACTGTGAGGTAACCTGAATTTGTGCATTATGACAGACTCAAGACGCAAGGACAACAACGCCCTCTACGACCAGAAGGTCTAGTTTGGATTACAGTCTCTTCTCTACTGAAGTGACCCCTGTTACTTTGATTCTGAATCATTCGACGGTAGCCACAACGGAAGAGGATTCCGTAGAGTACGGTGGCGGAACTACACGACGAAAACATCGAACCAAGCCCACAACAACGATGGATACTATTAACCTCAATCACTCCACACAGTTCCCTGCACATTCCACACAAGTCACCAGGACCACACTGAACGTCACCTTAAATGCAGACACTACAAAACAATCCACAGGGCCATCTACCAGCTCTCATCTGGATCATTCAACGCAGCCCATGATTCATTCCACAGTGGTCACTGCCAAAACATCTACGATACCGGAAACAATTACGACGACGACACGGACAACAACAGTGCTTGACATGAAGCACTCGACAGATGCAAAAACCTTGCTGCAGCACTCAACGGAGGTGACGCGGCCAACTTCAGGAAATCCCGGGTCAGTTACGACAACTGAAACAACTATTGCTATGGAAACAACGGGATCAACGCCTCTGGTCCATTCCACTGATAAATTTGTACATTCAACTGATGGGATTAGGCCCAAAACTCCTAATCCAAAAACAACAATTGAGAAAACGACCACAACAACAACAGTCACCACAACTACGAGTACTACAACTACAACTCCCACAACAATGCCCACGACCGTGACGACAACAACCCTGCCATCTACCACGTCCGGAGTCATTCACTCAACTATGAAGCCCTTTCACTCCACAGACCTGCCAGGTTTAAATGACGACAAAAAGAGAAAGAAACGAGAAATTAATTTAAACAGCTTTTTCTTAGACAATGTTCTTGAGGAAGAAGATGAAGATGTCGATGGAATTGTTCCCTTCTCTAAAGGAACTGTTGAGTCCACCATTTTTGACATGAAGAGGTAGCACACGGTTTTTATAAATATTAATTAAATTACCACTTGGTCCAGCAAAAGCGTTGTCTTAAAACAACGCATTTTGGGATGCCATATCAGCATCTTGAACCTGATTGCAATAACATTTAGAATCATATTCTGCTTAAATTCTGTAGTGACAAATCATTCATCTGCTCCCTATGTATCTGGATTCAGCCTCATTTCGCCGAAAGTTTTGGTCTGGGCGGGGGTCTTCTGCATGGTGTGGCGGAAGTGCTGGATTTAATCAAATTCACAGATCAAATTTTCCGTGCCATTGATTTTAACCAGGACGGCATCCCGGAAAACATTGGCTTTAAGGTCAAGAAGCTTTTACTGAGTGATGAAATTAGCATAAACAACAATGGCAGTCAAAGGGATAAACGTAGGAGGAAGCGGGAATACATGGACGATGGCCTCACTGACCTCTTTGGAAATTTGTATGAACCTGATCTGATGGAGGACGCTTTAAGGGATAAAAGGGAAGACTTTGAGTTTAATAGCTACTACGGTTCCTACGATAAATACGAAGATGATGAAACAGTAGGAAGGAGAATCCAGAACAAGCCCAGGACAGGAAGTAGTGAAAACGAATTACTGGAGAAGAATTTGAACGAATTCGCCCGAGATCCTAAGAAACTTGATGCCGCCAATGGGTTGACCTGGATTTCAAACCAGTTAGACCAGTTTAAGGATTGTTGCAGTAGCTTGGGCTTTATTTATCACGATTTGACGCCAACTGTTGCAGCAACTACTGAACGTAGGATTATTTTTTATTTTCATACAAAGATATTAAAATGGCTGAGTTGTTCCTTAAAGGAATTTAAATATTATTTAGAAAAATTCTAAAGATGAACATTTTGGACTTTTTATTTTACAAGGAGGTCTGTGCAGCGAGAAAAATCTAGGTCTGGTTTCGGGCATGCAACACGAGCACAAGATCCTGAAGTACGATGTTTTCCGGGGAATAATGCATTCGTTAGGGCACCTCTTCGGGGCCAGTCACATCCCATTTGCGGATCCTGATTGCTTTGATGAGCAACTGTACGATTTCATAAACCCCTTCCCACTCCACCCAATTCAGCAGAGCAATGTAGGTTTGCGCCCGAATTCCTTCAGGTTCTCACCATGCACCAAGGATTCAATCACAATTTTCCTCGCCTCAAATGGCGCTAGTTGCCTGAGAGAGCAGGAATCTTCTTTTTGTGGGAATGGTAAGTCAATTTTAGGGTAATACAATCTCCGACAAATTATTTACAGTTACTCCCAGAAATATGAACATTGTCTGTGAAAACAGGAGTGGTAGACGATGGAGAAGACTGCGACTGTGGCTCCCTTTGGCAATGTCATCTTCGATATCCTTGCTGTGGCGAGTCGGATACACTCCTGGGATGCAAGGTCATCATCGAGACGAAGACGAGCTGCTATAGACCCACCATTTGGTAGTGGGAAATTAAAAGTTCTCATAAAGCTCCGTTACTTCTGCACCTAATAATTGTTTACATTTTACAGAAATCCCTAAGATTTTGTACATTTAAACTTAGATTAATTCGTACTCGGATTTTGTTGGATTAAAATAAATAGCAAATGATTAAACTTCATAATCTGTGACTAAAACCTTCAAGAAAACGCGTACCTTTTTCTGAAACAAAATTCGAACCTTTGTCAGTTTCATTAAGATATATACAGCCCGCCTCTACCTATTAAAATTTTCATTAGTAATGAACCCGCTGTCATTTAACCACGCTTTGAAAACACCAACAAACTTTTAGTCTCCCAGGAGAACCTGAATTATTGGACCCCCCCCCCGCCCTCCGTCCCACTGACCAGTCCAGTTACTGACCCACAAAAATTATGGTCATGCTGTGTGTCCTCAAAAACTGACTTTTGCAAACATGAATTAGCAGGTGTGTTAATAGTTTGGAATAATTCCATTAGTGCTTTCTTTTATTTATGTATTGTCTTGGAGGCATCCGGACACATTAGTAACATAGTTACAAAGCCTATACAAAACTTGTTGACACATTGTGTGTATACTCCGTAACTGTAATAATTATATGTCAGTTGTAATTTCCGTTATGGTTTAAAGTCCCGGGACACTATGGTCAAAGACCCAAACTGGACTCTAGAGTGTGTTCAAAAAATATTTGGAGCAAATATTTTAGGCCAAATTATTTCATCTTATTTGAAATTGCTCTCACTTCCATAGAATTCCTGGAATTAGGGCAAAAGAGAGAATAATTTCGACGCATATTCCTGTTTACCTCAGCGTAGTATTTTCTCTTCCTTTTCTGCTCAGAATATTTAGGGTCTAATATACAGTATATTATTTATTAATTTAACTGGTTACCTCATAAAAAAAAGAAAGGAAAAACTGTTTCCAAGTAAGATTAAAATAAAAACAGTAATTTTAAAATCTGTTACTATACGTTTCTTCAACCCGCGTAGAATTACCCCAATATGTTGAGATGGAGCTAGTATCTTATTTAAATAACTGAAATTCCCATGTAATAATGAATTTTTCGTATTTTTAATCCTGTTACAGTAATGGAATGACAATTATTTCTGATCAAATATTTATTACATAATTTGTTTACGCCTATCAAAATGATAGTTCCAAGACTATTACCCCTGAATTTACTTCTTATCCATGTTTCATCTCATCCTGAAATAATCGCAAACCCAAACGAAATAACACGAACTATTTTGACAGTCCTGTCTGCAAACATATGGCAGGACTCAGACTTCCAACAAATTCAAGGAACTGGAAAATGCACATTAAAAATTATTTTGGGCGCCAGCCTTTCCATACCCACGGGCCTCTTGGATAATGACATAACACAAAAAATGACACAAATCATTATTTCGAAAGCTGCCATAAAATCAGGGAACACTCCCTCTGGTGAAAATCAGGAGTTTATGGATCTCACAGTACCCCATTTTGATGTCCTTAAACCAGTGCTCTCAGTTAGACACCCTTACTTACTCTTTACTCATAATTTTGTCTCTCATGATGTCCAGTACTTACTTTTTACTTACTCAGGAGCTTCATGGTGGCTATCTTACTTACTCTCTACTCCCTCAAAATTTCGGGTCGCAGTGTAATACTTACTCTTTACTTACTTATTCGCAAAAATAAGCTGATATTACTTACTCTTTACTTACTTTTGCCTGCATAGTACTCAAGTAATACTTACTCATTTTCAAATATAATCCACATCACTGCCATCTTTTGTAGTGTAGTCAACGACTCAAGTTTAACGAGTTGCATCGTCGCAAGTATTTAAAGGCATTGTTTGCATATGGCTTGTGTTATCTGCCTCCATAAACCATATATAAGTCATGGATATGGTCGGAGAACATTTTTTCTATGGTAGTTACTCCAGTAAAGAAGAGTTTACTTACTCAATACTTACTTTTTGATACTTTGCAGTTCGTCTTACTTACTCATTACTTACATTGCACTGGGGAATGAGTGTTCGTACTTACTCTTTACTTACTTAAACATCTACCTTTTTAAAAGTACTTACTCATTACTTACTCATACGCGCAGATGTGAGTACGAGTAAGTACAATACTCACTTACTCACTTTATGAAAAATTCGAGTAATGAGTAAAATTGAGAGCACTGCCTTAAACAATCCCCCTATTGCGAAAAGCTCGTCGTTTTCGTCGAGTCGAATGTGAATAAATTGTACCCTGCATTCAAATCTTACCAGCTCAGAAGTTTACTCCCATTTCCATTCAACAATCATCCGCAACAAACTCATCATATTTTCCTGGGGTCCGAGGAGCAAATTCGACAAGCATTTGCACCAGACGATGTTCAAAACCTTTTGTACAAAACTGGGATCATTTCATCACCTTCTCCAGTCCAAGGTACCATTTTGTACGAAAGCCATTTCCACAAAGAACTTCGAAGTTTATCCGAATCGGAATACATGAAAGTGGTTTCTGCAAGATTTGATATTCTCCGGAATGGAAATTTTATTGTACTTTCTTACAGGCACTCCGGAACGTTCGAAAAAGTGGGGGGGGGACAACATTTTTAATTAGTTTTAGCTTCTTTGCTAGTTATCATATACAAACATATGTATGTACATACATATAAAGTTACACACAATTTTTTGATAGCTAATCATATAAACATGCAAATTATAGTTCTTCTAATTTTTTAAAGAAATTTGGTTTTAAAAGAAAACGCTTTCACAAAAGACACGAATCTCATATTATAAACCTTTTCTTACAAATACTAGACACTAGCAAAATTTTATGGATTTCAAATAGAGGTACTGATTTGATTGCTACTAGCTACGGGAATGGTTCGATCTATTCATTGATTTTTGGTTTGGCCAGGTCCAAGCAAGATCTGTTCCACAATTTTAGCCCAAGGAACATTCTCCGGTAGATTTACTGGTTTAGAAGTGCATGGTCTGGTCCATCTGTTGGACCAGACCAAATGGACCAAATTTGAAGGCGGTGAATTCCTTGAAGTCAATGTTTCTCCAAACAAGGAATATTTGATGATAATTATTATTATACTGAAATAAACTTTGGTGGACGTACTCTGTTGTATTCTTTTCAATAGTATCAGCGCCAAAAACCTATCGAGTTTATTATTTGCTCCGACTAAATTGTCCGTTGTGCTCCCAATACAGAAATGGTATTAACTTTTGATCTAGAACAAAATTTTGCTCTGGATCTATCTGGTAAAGGGAGGTCAAATTGTTCGACAAAGGTAGCGGGAAGCAATATTCCAAATTTAAAAAGGTCAACAATACATAGCGAAACAAGGATGGATATAAAAATATCCTCTAATCCTTATTATTAACGAGCACTACCTGTCCGTTGATTTAAAGCTCCGCGCGCTACTGTTACAATAAGCTCACACGGCATACAATAAAAGTCTCCATGACAGGGCTTGATTCGTAAGATCGTAAGCCGTTTAGCTTTTAATTTCTACACTCACAGTATACCATCTCCCCGAGTAATTGTCCCTGTGTAGCACAGGGTTTTTACTAGTTCCTTAATGAGCCGCGTTGCGTTGAATTCCTAAGTTACTAAATTTAAATTATCCCCCTATCACACAATCTCAGCCCTGAAAGTTTATTGCAATAGACATTTTATTCCGGTAAAAATCTCCAAGAAGCCAATTCTTGAAAGTACAGTTCACATGGTACTACGAAAATACTCAAAACTTACCGAGACGATTTCAGTGAACACTGGGAGGCTCCAAAATACGGGTCATTTTGATAAATGGTTCGAACAAGTGCTGGACATTCTGATGAAGGATGGGGTCTGTTGGTTAAGGAGGCTGAAGAAGTTGGGGCTCACAGAGTCTTTGGGGCATAAGATTATTAAGAAGACCGAGGAGGCTTCAAGTTCTACAAACAAGGCCCTTACTTTTACACATTTTGTTATGATATATCTTTTTCTCATTTTTGGAGGGGCCTTGGCAACCTTCTCATGTGCTATTGAAATAATGACTCGGGCTCATAAAAATGAGAGTGCTGCTGCTGCAGTTATAACACTAATTATTTCAAAAGGTTGTTTTGATTTTGCGATATTCAAATAGGACGAGTAAAAATCATCGCTACGCGATAATTTGAGGCTTGGCGTAGGGTGGCGTCAGCCGCGGCCGTCAAAGTAGGAAAAATTTTCGTTTTTTTTCGAAATTTCAGAATTGTTTTCGAAAAAACTATCGGGCCGATTTCAACCAAATAGACAGTAACCATTACGTTTTACATAAGCAATATTCGCAAAAAGTTTCATTGAAATCGATTCAGTAGTTTTAGAGATAACAGTCATTTGACATAAAGTCCAAAATTTCAAGAATGTTTTTCGAAAAAACTATCCGGCCGATTTCAACCAAATAGACAGTAACAATTACGTTTTACATAAGCAATATTCGCAAAAAGTTTCATTGAAATCGATTCAGTAGTTTTAGAGATAACAGTCATTTGACATAAAGTCCAAAATTTCAAGAATGTTTTTTGAAAAAACTATCCGGCCGATTTCAACCAAATAGACAGTAGCCATTACTATTTACATAAGCAATATTCACAAAAAGTTTCATTGAAATCGATTCAGTAGTTTTAGAGATAACAGTCATTTGACATAAAGTCCAAAATTTCAAGAATGTTTTTTGAAAAAACTATCCGGCCGATTTCAACCAAATACGAACTCAGCCTTACTTTTGATACAAGTAATGCCCCTAAAAAATTTCATTGAAATCGGTTCAGTAGGTTTTGCTTAATCGTGCAGAGGGACACGCGGACGTACAGACGTACGGACAAGGCTATTTTACTAGGGGGCTGACGCCACCCTAAAAACAGTTCCCAGGAATTATGCAAATTTCTTACGGATTACTTCTCGGATCTGGAAAATTTATTTTCGAGTAAGAAATTGTAAGTCACTGTGTGTGAGCGTGGTCCTGGACAGAGTAAACGAATAACTATATATGCAGATATAAGTACATATGAAGCAGATATGCTAACTGCCAATTGTTTACAATTTCAAATATTTTAAATCGAATTGGGCTCAAATGAAAACGCATCAGCCTGACAAATATTCGCCCTGATGCCCTGAATCTAATGGCTCTTATAAAGAATTTTCTTTCCATTACATTTACTGAAAAACAACTGAGGAAACTGGAATTTTATTTTATGTAACGATGTTACACTACAGTTTCAAAGCGGGCACCAATATATATATTTTTAGGTATAGACGTTATTACAAAGTGCAGTAAGTGCAATCCAATATGTGGCAACAAAGGGAATAAAGCTAGAACCCGTCTACTTGTATGGTGCAAAAATATTCACATAAACCTAATGAGAAAAAAGTTAAGTAGATCCAGTAATAAATTAATTTGGTTCATATTTGAAAGAACTGCTTTAAAGGAATAAACAACAATATTCTAACAAGGGTTTCTAGAAACAATCACAAAACGAATAAAAATGGCCTCCAGAATTGAGTTGCTTAATTTGAGGAATTAAATGCATTGGAATTAACTTCCTAACTGTTATTTCTACATACTAGTAGATGCACTTAAGATTTGTAAACCACAAACGACTATCATAAAAAAGGTTCAATCTCAGAATGAAGCTTCACCTAAATTAACTTATCATCAATATTTATACATAATTTCGTTGCTAACTATTTACATCTATATTTATGCTGAGTCAAGAAGAATCGACGCTGCAGCTTCCAAATTCCAATTCGTTGACGCCAAAATATTTTCGCACTTCGATTTCGCTCCAAGGCCTAGTCTGTAAGTGAAATATTAATTGTGTTAGTACGTAAACACAATACGAGCATACAAAAGCAAATGATTAGGCATCGAAAATCCTTACCTCACTAGCTGCTCAATTTTGAGCAATCTCTCTGCAGTCTGAAAGTTGCCAGATGAAAGCTGCAGTGCTCTGGAAGCTTCTTCTTTTGATGCAGCTGGAACTTGATTTACTAATGCTGTTACTAATTTTTGATGAGTGTCCAAACCACGTAACGAAACTTGTTGCTCTGCCATCTGTTTGCTAGCACTACCTACTGGCTCCTGGTTCTTAATTCCAACTTTTAAATTGTTCCTGGTAATTACAGGTGGCGGGGGCAAACTATACGGCGAACGCTTCTTACTGGTCAAGTCTAGCTCTGATTTTGGGAAACCAATCGTTGAACTTTCGCCCGAAGTTTTTCCATTGTTAACCTCCAGATTCGTCCAAGCCTCATCTCCTGAGTCCAGATTACCCGCTGACCAACCAGTCGAACTGTTGTTACTGGAAAATCCATTTGTGGTAAAGTTTGCTGGATTCGGAGACAAAGTTTTTTCGCCAATGTTCAAAGTTCCCATGGTATCATCAAGCCATTTGAAGGCATCACCGACTTTCTTAATAACTTCTGGTGAACATGTTGGCCTCGGTGAAACAGATTGCCTCGTTGAGTTTGTATCTACGGTAACTCCAGTAGCAGCAGATATCGGAAAGTTTTCTGGCCCATTTGTAGCTGCGACATTCATAAAGGAATCTGACGTTCTGGGAACATACCCATATTGGACACTACTTTTCGTATACTGCTGCTGTACGCCAGATGGATATGTAAAATCCGATGCTTGCGACGGAGCTCCATAACGATTAGCTGCTTTATTGATATCATGGTCCAAGTCTAGGCCTGGCACAGTGGAGTAATATCTTGAGGCTGTCGGGGTTGGGGTTGTTCGGATATTCGAAGTATCGAAGGGATCTGGAGAGTCATCATCAAATGTGGTAGCAAAACTATTTTCAGATACAGGAGCATACGTAGATTCGGCTAAAGGAGCATATTTATCATAACGCGTATTTACACCATTGTATTTGTCATAGCGATTACCAGAATTATGGGTATTCAAAGGTAAAGGAACGAAAGTATCTACTGGTTTAGGGAGGGTGAAAGGAGTTACATCGGAAAGGACTGCTGGAGAGAAAGCATATGGTCGTTGGGATATGGGTTCAACCTGGTTTGTAATTACAGGCGCTGGATTCACGCACGTATTGGCATACAAGTCGGCCCGAAAAGGGCCATTGGCATAAGTGGGGGGAGCGGGAGGGAAACTGTAGGCGGGGGGAGGTCCATTTCTGCCTAAGGGTAAAGGAGCATCTAAAACTGAATTGCCTTGATTGTTACTGCTGGAAGAGAGAGAAGGTGGTTCTGTTGTTGGAGTTGCTGCGTCGAAATCGATGAGGATTTGTTCAGGAGATGGAAGCTTCGCGATTGCTCCTGTTCCGGAAGTCTCCGCACTATTTGCTGTGGAATGCTTAGGAACTTTAGACCAGTCTATGGAAGAAGGTTCATCATTGGTAAACTTAGAGTAGCCGTACTGTTGCTGAATCTGATGTGTTTTTTGGAAGTGTCTCAGTGGCTCTTGCACTGTTGCAGACAGTTCTAAGAAACAAATAAATTGCAAAAAATTACCATTACATATGATCTACGTGAGGACCACAAATAAACAAATTTGCATCACCGGCACGTAAGTAATAATGTTTCAAAGTTCGGCGGTGTAGTTTAGCCTGACTGAGCTCAAGAATATTCGAAGCTCGAGTTTTTCTTACGCCTATATTCTAGACTTGAACTCTGAAATCATGTGTGTGTAACTAATAATCAGCATAAAAACGTACTCTTGGATGTTCGGTCTGGCAAGCGAACGGGTTGCACTTCCTCATCTTGCACCGGAATTCCCAGGATGTCAGGAGGGTCCATGGGGTTTTTGAGGTAAACTTCATCAATGAAACTAGGACTGCCCCATGAGCTGTCTTTATCCATGCCACCGTGTCCTGTATGGATGAAGGAGTTTCTAAGAGGCTTACTAATATCTGTGCCGTGGCGTGCCCGAAGGGGACTGACCACACAGCGTGGAAACATTCCTATATCAAAGGTACGGAGGCTCTGGCCTTTCCAGTAGTAATGATCTGGCTTCCCATTGATAACAACAATTTTGTCTCCCTCCTGAATTTTTAACTTTTCGGCCTCCTCTTCCTCATACTCTTGCATGGCCTTCATTTCTTGAGGCCACTTTCCTGTAAAGAAAGCCCGGAGCGCTCCGAACGTCGGTCGGTCTTGTGGTGCGTGTGCCCAGCACTATGTATTGAAAATAGAGATATTGGGATTTTAAAAATATTAAATATGCATTAATATATGCTTTGAATTCAATTCGACCAGCCAAGAACTATATACTAACTTAAATATAAATCTAAAAGTGAATAAATATTATTTAATTTCACCTGAAGCATAATTTTGTATATTTCGGAGGAACAAGCCTCAGGTTGGTGCAGACGCTCTCCTTCTCGATCTATCTTCTGTAAAATCTCACTTCCATTCATGTCAATCCAAGGCTCCTGGCCAAATGTAAACATCTCCCAAAGTGTCACTCCAAACATCCATGTATCTATTAAAATTTGAGCATCAAAAATTGGTTAGATTATTTTAAATATGTAATTCCATTTATCAATCCTCTCACTAAATGAAACATTAATTTACAGGATTCACTAATGTGTAAAATCAATTAATTACTTATATGTGAATGAGACTGTTTTCGAGATATGTTTTCTAAAAGTGAAGTTTTTAAAAAAAAATTATAAGGTAGTTCATATAGAACTTTAGGTATGCTGAACAATGTCTGAAGGCATAAAAAGTAACGCTGCAATCCTCTTGTTCTTTTAAAAATATCTCAAACAAAAAGACCCAAAATCGGAGTCCAAAAAAATATTTCAGCTTAAAAAGTAATGGCGGCAGCCCTCAAATTGCTCTATTTATTTTGATGCAATTTTCGTATCTGAGTAATTTTAAATTGCAAATACTCACGCTACGTAACTATAACATACCCGAAGCATGTGAGAACTGTCGAGCCTTCAAACTTTCAGGTGCACACCAAGGAAATGGAACCTTCTGTCTCTCTGTCATTACGTAACAGTCATGTTCTTGAGGAAGTGCTCTCATTAAACCAAAATCTCCAATCTTGACCTCATTTTGTGAAGCTAGAAGAACATTTCTGCAAGCTAAGTCACGATGGATGCACCGTTGAGATTCAAGGTATGCCATTCCTGAGGTCACTTGTAGGGCCCACTTCCAAATATCTGAAGAAATATAATAAGTGATGATTAGCGTATCATTATATAACATTACATCAAAAATAGAAGAATTGAATCCCATTGAAAAACTGAGCAAAATAAAATTACAACAGCATGAATTAGACATAAAATGCTTTGAAAATTTACCTAGCAATGAAGTGTGACCACACTGCTTTCTCAAACAGTCAAGCAAACTTCCCAGTTCAGCCAGCTCAGTTACCATCATGAGGGGCGTTGATAGTACAACCCCATGTAATCTAAGCAAAACAGTGATTACGTAAGAAAAATACATACAAATAACTATAAACAATCTCGCACGAGAGATTCAATAGTTACCTTACCTAATTAAATTAGGATGAGATAAGTGGTGCATAGATTCAACTTCCTTAACAAAGTCCGCCAGAACTCCCGGATAATTTAGCCCTTCCTGTTTTAATACTTTGACAGCCACCTGCATTTGTCGCCCACTCGGAGTTCGCCAGTCAGCCTTTAGAACCACCCCAAATGAACCATCCCCGAGCTTCCTCCCTAGCTCTAAATCCTTCATTCAAAAAATAGAATTAGTTTCATTAACAAAATCGTTCAATCCAAAAACAGAATTAGTTTCATTAACAAAATCGTTCATTCAAAATTTTGCTTACATACAAAAATCTATAATATATTTTCAAAACACATATTTTCTCAATAACATACCTTATTATTTATTAGACAAGTAATACTACTGGAACTGCTTTCGAACTTAATATCACTTTTCTTGACGCCATTACTACCACTATGCGTGGAACTAGATTTGGAATTTAATTTTCCGTGAGAGCCCGCAGCCACACTTCCTAGAATTAGCTTATCAATTAAATTCACTTTAGATTTATGCTTTGCCCGACGCTTCTTGACCGTCTCCAGAAGTCTCCTGGCTCCGGGTCGACCCATCCCGATCTTCTCCAGGTCATCCGGCTCGACATGATCAAAATGTTCCAGTCGCGTGATCTGGAGCTCATCTCTCAATCTTATATGAAATTGTTCCAACTGGGTTTCTTTTAATACGCTTAGTAGCCAATTGGAGCCCTCATCATCAGACATGATCCCGTCTGATTCTAGGATAAAGATGCCTTGTGTGCTTTTTCAGGTTAATCTAATGTTCTTCAAGGACTTGAAAATTGACCGAGGTTCATTTTTTGCGAGGGCTCAAACCGGATTTTCCTTCTGAATAAAATAAAAAACAAAACAAATTAATATTACTCCTGTGCCTGCAGTTTCAAACACTTGCACTTAATTTACATTTACTGTCACAAGTGCATACAAATACAACTTGACCACTTTTTGTAATCGTATTTATTCACTGTACATGCATACCTGTGCACACAAACAACCCCTAACAATAATAACAGATTATGTCATTCCCTGAACTTGATTCTAGCGTCACCCTTTATCGTACACCTGATAAATTATCAATTTTCCGCAAAAAAGTATAAGTATTCCACGTAGGAACTGTTCATCACGTAATTATACAAAATATCACATTAAAAATTTCTTTTTTCCAACAGTCAGCACAGAAATATTATTGTTCACGTGCTTGGCTAAATCCTATATTGTACGTTGATCCGATGTTCAAGTAGTATTTAAATAAATCAATTGACTTCTTTTATTCCTCCACAAGAGCTGTTGAATCTGCCAAGTCCAGCTTTAAAACCACCATGAACACAAATCATAAATAACAATGTCAGTGGAAGTAAGTGCAAGGACAAGTACATTGGAAATTGGAATGACTTTGAAAAAACAAATACCACTTCAAATCCTCAGACAAAACCCTCCCTCACCTCTCTCTGTCTCTCTACATATCCCTATGTAGCTGGGAATTAACTAAACAATTAATTAACATGTTAAATAATGCTCCCAAAATGAATTTACATGAGTGCTAATGGATCCTCATTGAAATTAAAAAAATAAAGACACCTGTACTTACGTGATCTTGTCCCCAGTCCATAATAATTACTTTCATACACACACACGGACCTACACAATAACAAACTCAACTGTCAACTAATGTCTCTGATTGGCAAGGAGGTAGTCACATAAAAATAGTATGTATTTAAACTATAAAAATCCAAGTTGAAGAATATTCCTGCTAAAGGATTAAAGGACACGATCAGAGAAGGTAAGTACACACAGACTGGGGCTTTACTCCTGTAACGTACATACTTACAAATAGCAGCTACTAAACAGTTAGCAAAATAGTGCAGGAGATAACACCTACCATTACCAATGGTAATTTACCATTGGGAACTCATGACTTACCATGTTAATAAGAATCCTGGGCTACATGTACTTATATATACGGAGGCAAAGGAGACAATTGTTATTTCCTTGTGTGAAGGTGACGTAGATTGTTAATATTGGAATTACACAACTTCCTACATTACAGTAACGTAAATGTATTTATGTATGGCTCAAATTGAATAAAATATCTCATTGAGAGAAAGTAGTTAATACGTTATTATTACAAGAACTCACTCCTATAGTTATAGTGTAGAGTAGAGTCAATCACTTTTATATGCGGACGAAGGAACTGGAATAATTTCTTCAATGGAATAAGAATGTAATTTTTATGTAAGTAATGTTTTTAGATTAGATCTCCTCCTCGGCTCCCTCGCCTCTCACAAACAGTCGTCTTTGACTGTATGTAATAATTCCTGTCCGTATGCGAAGTATGGGGAAACTGATGCAGCGTCATTTATTGTTTAGTAAAGTAGCAGCAACTACTACGAAGACAGCCGAAGCCACAGGGTCTTGTATACACACACAAACTTAAAGTATAATAACAGTCGCTCGTCGTTCCATTCCTTTACTGTAGTTAGAGTCACTTGAGTAAATACTTGTGTAGCCTGAGTGAAGGTTGATCAAGGCAGACTACTTTACATAGGATGATTTTGTATTCTCGCAGCTGTTGTCAAAGAAGGGTTCACATGACAAGATTCCACGAATATTTAGGCTAGAGTACGCTTATACGGCTTATTATTGTACAGTTCAGGTGCGTATATGTGTAGTAGAAATTTTGTGGAGAGTTCAGAGAGTTGTACAGATTCCGAGCCTCAGAGGAGATTGTGTGGGCGGCTGCAGTGAAGTGTGGCATTGTGAGGTGCCCCCTGTAGAATGAGAGTGGCTTGGTTGATACATGCACTTAGGGTGAAAAATCTGTTCTTGTCAGACAATTTCCCCATTTGTCAGTGGAAATTTTGAGGAGAATACTCATAATGTCAGCCTACTGTTAAAAGATGGGAAGAAAGTCAGTCTTGACTTGCTTCGGGAAAACGTTTCGTCAAAGCTGTTTGCTGGGGCTCTGGCAGATAGTTGTATTTATTCTAAGTATTTATTTTTTAGTCAGTCCTAGGTTTTGTTAAGTATAAATTTCTCTGGGTGATTGGGTTCAATTTTGAAACAGTTTGAGAAGGAGCGTACTGACACTGACAACATTTTCCCATACACTGGTCCATGGTACATTTTCAGATAATTATGGGTCAACAATTCGCTCGGTGTCATGGATGTCGTTTACGACTATATTCAGAAAAATATGATATAGACTTACCGGTTGCATGTGTTGCCTGTACAGTATGTATACATATATTGTATTGGATTTTAGGGATCCAGATATTTCAATTGAGAGGCTTCTCCATGCGACCTACTTATTGTTAGTGGGGTCATTGCAGGTTCCTCTGTTTAAATAATTGTTACTACCTCCTACTGTTGAATCCGCATAAACAATTTTTAAAAAATGCAAGAAGAAGAAATTTTAGTTTGTTTAGCACCTGTTCTTTCACGTCAGGGGTGGATTAGCAGCGTTTTTCTAAATGCATGCTCAGGAAATACGAACTACAAAATACTTTTTTCACACAAGAAATTGAAAATACAAGCCATGAAATATAAAATGTATTTCAAAAGTCATTCAACTACATTTGAAATTGCAAAGCGTGTTGGACAGCTCAGGTTTTTAGATTTCGTGAAATTATTTTTGTATTAACATACAGAAAGTCCGAATTTTATGAGCTGTTAAAAACCATTATGATTGTCAGCTAAAATACAAAGTGAAAAAGCCCTGCAAAGCATAGAAAATACAAACTATAAAATACATTCGTTCTGAAAAAGTACAACTGAAAATTAACTACAGAATACAAAATGTATTTTAAATAATTGCATTTTTTACATATCGTCGGTGAAGAGGCAAAATGATCTAGGTGCATAATCGATTAGAATCAAAATGATCTACATAACTTTTTCCCTAACGGCAAAATGAACTAGGTACAAGTCTTTTTAAAAGCAAACTGACCTACATACAGTTTTCTATAAAAGCAAAATGATCTAAGTGCTGTCCTAAATTTCTGTGTTAGAAAAATAGCTTCTGCAAGGAGGACACGTAGCTTATAAGGACTAATAATAATAATTATTATTAATTATTATTATTGTTAAATATTATAAGAGTTCAGTGAATAAATATTCAATTACATTTCATTATAATTAAATAATATAATTTGACCACAAATCATAATCACATCACTTTTCATAAAAACTACAATTTTGGGTTTACTGCCTCCTAGTATTTATTTCGTATTTTATAATACCATTTAAACGCAGAATATAACTAGTTTTTTTAGGAATAAAAAAGATTTTTAATTCCTCGCATATTCATATACTGACATTATATTGTGTTTACACGTATTGTTTTTATTATAATTTGCATCTAGATCATTTTGCTTTTAAGAGAAACTACACCTAGATCATTTTGCTTTTAAAATTCAATGCAAGTAGTTCATTTTGCCTTTAGTAAAACTGCATGTAGATCATTTTGATTCTAATCGATCATGCACCTAGATCATTTTGCCTCTTCACCGACGATATGCATATATTGTGGACAACTCTGTGGATTAATAGAGTAATTTTTACCCCTGCCCTAAGCCTCAAAATAGATGACTAGTCATTTTCCCATACTATCCAACGGCGTCGCTAATTTTTTTACCCTGGTTGGGCCACCCCGTAAATCCTTTCTTACTTATTATGACTTGTGACATTAAGGTCAAAGTAATAATTGCTTAATCATCCTGATATTTGTTTCTATCCTAATCCTAAACTAGAAGAATCTATTGTATGATTCCGGGTTCTCCCTGTGGTAAGCCCCATCAAAGCTTCTGGCATGAGAGTCTCAGCAGAAATTTTGAAGCCAGTGAGATATTTCGTGCGGTTGCAATTTAAATTCAAGAAAAGTGTCTTAAATTCCTGCCAAAATCATAGGATTGCTTCGGAAGTTACATCTGACGTCATTTATTCTTAAAATTCGTTAAGATCATCATGAATTTAATTTTTAATTTTAAAACTGGGCGTTTGCCTATAGGTTGTTAATTAATAATAAGAATTGTTAATTAAGTAAGGCTGAATATTAAAATTGAAGATTAATTTTGACTCTCCACCCCTCCCTTCTTATATATTTTGGAGTCCGCGACTCACCACTTTAGCACTGGGGCACGGAACGCTCAATGGTTTTTAGCCATTTGATTTAATTCATTGAGGTAGAGTCGAGCCAATTTCCACCCGTGCTTCAAATTACTCTTGACTTTTGCATTTTTCGCTCGTTTCTATTATACTAACCTTAAACTAGTAATCGTAATGTAATGTGATAAGTAAGTAAGTATTTAACTCCTGCTTTCTGTATATTTCGGCGTAAATTCTTGAAATTAAAATATTACTAGAAATTATATTGGCGCGTCTGTATTGCTTCTTTTCTACGAATTTTGCCTATAGTTTAACATGGGATCAAAAAAATAGATAATTTCAGTAAGAGAGGCCTATACAAAATTTGGCGGACATCCCTTTTAAATAATTATTATTACTTTTGTACAATTGTCATCCGTGTCAACTTGTATCGAGCCAGGATCAAAGAACGGTCTCTATTCAATGTTCTCATTACTTGTAGCTATTCTCTGTATTAATTTTTTCCCTACCCTCGTTAATTGTTCGGACGGTGATCGACATTTCTCCTTCTTAACTTGTGTCAATAACTGCAAAATCGGCAATTGTAGTAAGAATGGCGATGGTAAGCTACTGTTTTAGTTCTTGGGTCTAAATGGTCAGTTTTGGTTATTTAGTAAAAATTAGGTGATATTAGTTTTGTATTCTGGTACATAAGTACATGTTAAAAGGTTACAACATTATTAAAATCGTTCTTAATTAATGTTTTGCAGAATTCCTGGGCCAGCCCGGATACCTCAAGTATCTGCAATGGGATTGTGACAGTGAGTGTAAATATATTTGCATGTGGAGGACCGTTGACAAAATTATCGCGAATAAACTGAGCATTCCCCAGTTTTATGGGAAGGTAAATTAACATTAATTAATTACTAATCTGCTTTTTAATCCACATTTATTTTGTTATTCAGTTATAGGAAAGAGCAGCTATGACTACTGCGGCTCTGCTATTAATGCATGTGGGAATTATGGCAAAGATACGTCCCTTCCAGGGACATCCACAGGGAAAAATCAAAACAAATTCCTGTTTTATTCCCCCTGGCTATGGGTTTCGTTGACGGGAGGTCACTTCCAATTTTTCCAACTCCCGGCCAGATTTATTCTTTTCAACGTCGGACTTCCTTGGAGGTTCTTATTTACAATTTAGGACAGCCAGATTTGAAGCTTTTGGAACCCATAAATAAAATTTTATTGAAGTCAGACTTTAAGGGAAATACTGCAGCCGAGATTTGACTGTAAATGTATTTTTGCCATAATGAGCACATTAAATGTAAAGTCGCTGTCGAATGTGTAATAGCAGTCGTACGATGCGTTAGTCAGGTAATTAATATACGTAATTGAAATGACTAATCACTGCTGACGAATGTACAACGTAAGAGCGAAGAGCGTATTAATTAGGTGCAGCTAATGGGGAAAAGCAATGACTGCAGAATTTTAGAAGATCAAAAGGATGCCTTGTTTGGAAACTTTAGTCATGTATAAAATGACTCTTGTTTGTTGGGTTTTAGAGGACACTTGAGCTTTTCGGGAGAGGTGGATAAATGACAGATTACCTGTAGTTGATTCTTTCAAATATTAAGCAATGTTTTTATACCCTTACGAGGTCGATAGAAGGTAAACTAGGTTGTATTAAATGCAAATTAAGCAAAAGCTCTTCTAGATGGGAAAAAACTATTGATGCTGTAAAAATTGGCATTCTTTATGCTCTGCTACATATGTATGACGAGTTGTGTGACTCAAAAATACTAATTTTTCTGTTGTGGGGGGTTTAAAATGTGATTAAAATAAGGATCGAAGTTACAACACAAACGGTATTTTTAACTGGATCTAGATTAGGTATATGCAGTTTAAAATGTTTTGATTTTTGTATTTAGATTTTACCTGAGTTCAGGCTTTGTGTAGCATTCTCAAAACTTCCCATGGATTATTGATTTATTCAAAAATTATAACTACTGTGAGCAGAAGGGTTTTGAAAAATCGAAATCAAAACTAGGATAGGAAATGAGTACTATTAGAGTGCTAAAATATTACTTCTGTCATAGTGTGTAAGTATAAATTATCTTAATATCTGTAGCTTTGTACTGACATATTCGATTGATTGATTTCAGTGGCCATTCAAGAGATTTTTAGGAATTCAAGAGCCGGCCTCTGTACTATTTTCAATGTTCAATCTCGCATTCCATGTGCTGGGTCTCCGGAAGATTCGTGCACAGGTTCCTAAATCAGCTCCACTTTTCTGGTTTTGGCACTGGTTTACGGCAGTTTGTGTTAATGGCTGGATTTGGTCAATTGTATTCCATACGAGAGATACCTATGTGACCGAACTTATGGACTACTTCTCAGCATTTTCAATGATACTCTTTACATTTTTTGCTGCTTTTGTCAGGTTTGAATAATTAATGTACTTCAGTCCTCTGTTTTTCAGATCATTTGTTATTGTTACTAACACGATGTGAAGGATTTTTTTTATAATGATAATAATCACTAACACTTAGGGTTGTTGTATTTATTAGAATTTATGAAAGACTGCTGTGTTTTCCGGTGCTAATGTTTGGAGTTTTGCTGCTGTCATTTTGTATTTATCATGTTCACTATTTGGCATTCATACATTTCGATTACGGCTACAACATGACGGCCAATATTGCAGTGGGTATGTGATGGGAAATTTTTTTGCTAATTTTTGGTTCCGTTAGGCGGGCAAAATATTTATTTTAAAAGTAACCCTTTTTTCCAAGGAGTTTTGAACGCTTCCTGTTGGCTAATTTGGAGTGGAATTAACAGAAAAAGTCATCCCCATGCTTGGAAGTGTTCCATTTTTGTAATCCTAGCCGCAAGTTCTATTTTGCTTGAGGTGGCTGACTTCCCACCGTGGTTTTGGATATTTGATGCCCATTCACTCTGGCATCTCTTCACTGCTCCCATAACTTACATTTGGTACAGGTAAGGATGCTTTGGCTATCATTGCAGATTATGAGTACTGGATTTATTGCGCTTGTTTGTTGACTCTTTGCAATAAATCCCGCAGCTTCGTGGTGGATGACCTCAAATTCCTGCATTATCAACACCTGAAGACGAAGCAGCCATAGGATTTAGAAAGTGAAGACCCTTGCCCTTGTCAGTCTAGTCAATTATTTGAGCCAGTGGATATTGACAAATGAATTAATTCTTCAAAACTGCCATAGCTAGGTATTTGCCTTGACCTTATTGACAGAGTTTACCTTGTAGTCAAATATGTAGTTGCCATTCACAATTATAGTAATTATTATTGGTTTTAAACATCATTTCAAAAATACCTTAAGTTCCTGTGTAAGTTTTAAAAATTGTAAGCAGAATTCCTTATTCCGTTTGGTAAGGGGACTTCGCATCCACGACGATCCACTGTAGGGGAGTAGTTTGAAGCTACTGATATTTTTAAAGTAGCTCTGTTGCTAAACTGAAAGACTCGTCAATGTCTTCGTCGAGAAAGTAGTAGGGAATTATAGTTACAAAATTACTCAGTATAATAATTAAGCTATAACATTTCCACCCTAAATATGCCAAATTAAACAATAATACTTCTCTGTGTAAAAGTGAAGGTGAAGCAATAATAATGAAATGGTCATCATCCATTATCGCTGTATAAAGAGCTATAAAAGTTGAATCAAAAATTAAAAGCCATAGGATTCACTTGTGGAAAAGTGTACTATAACAATAAGTGTTAGGTATCACTAGGGAGTTGAATACAAGTAAATTTCATTGAAGGGGGAGCCCTATTGACTGGGACGTTTTTCCCGGTAGGTCAGTGTAATTATGTACGTCGTTGTAGGTGTTACGTGTCACATTCGATCTGTAGGTATATGTTTACCTATCCAGGTCTCTCCTTGGGAAGGTAATAGCGGAGAAATTCGCCGTTCCTGTAATAATAATAATTAATTGTAATAAAACAAGAGCTGATATTTGATGTTAATATTAAATATCAGGGGAAGGTTTTTTCGTAGATCCACAGTATGATTACTTGTGGATCAGGCTACTGCAGTTGACCAAGAACAGCATAGCAAACGTAGATACATGCGTTTTGTATCCATTTTACTTCCGAAAATTTACAAAAATCACAACATGTGTGCCATGGGATACTTGTCGGTGCTCGAGAAACTATACCTAGTTTCCTTTTGTTAAAATTGTATCAATAATCAACTAGCTGTGTTAAGCAATTGTGGACCTGTAGGATTATCCACTACCATGTGTACAAAACATAAGATTATCACTACAAACATTTTAATTATTGTGTCAAATGTTATAATATTGTACTATGTTAAAAGGCAAGCACCATTGCATAGGGGTGGCAGTGCCAGTGGTAAATAAAGTTTTACGTGCTCTTCTCACGAATCATCATTACATAGCGTGACTGGATCGATTGGATTATGTGGGCAGATTTATTAAAATGCATTAAAATAGACAAATTATCTAGTCGCTGATTGTCTACATTCTGTATAATTACAATTACTTATGTTACTGCTAAGTTGAAAAATTATTGCATATGTTATCTAATTTTTCTTCTTTACAGTATTGATCTTTTTGACATAATTACTACAACGAAAAAGCTAGTTTGAAATGGACAACCCGGTAGCATTACCTATGCTTTCATTTACATAGTCAAGTGATCGCTCCTTTGAAAAGTTTTATGAGCTATGGGGTATGGTTATGGAATTGAGAGCATGTACATATGTAGATATTCAACTCAAAAAGTTCTTTGAAAATGGTTTTTGACTTATTTTGTACCGTGAATTACCTACGTGTTTGAGAGACTCCCTTGGAGTATTTCTTTTCAGATGTAAATATTAATTCATTTTGAATGTTCCGAAATAATTATTTTCATTTTGATGGAAGATCTGGTTGTCACAATACTGGCAAATTTCAAGACATTTCATTAACATATTATTACGTTAACCCCAGAATTAAATCTGTGGCGTCAGGAGACAAAAATGTCAGACCATTTTAAATGAATCAAAAAATATCCTTTACTCACGGTAACTTTTCGAAACACTTCCGCTCTTTCTGCAAGCGGATTCGACTTGGGCTATTAAAATTTGCAAAAATTATTGGAGCAGAAATACTTCCAAAGATTAACTTCATCTAAAGGAAACGAGGCATTATTCTATGCATGCTTCATGTCAATGCTTGTCATCTTAAATACACTGCCTGTACCCTATCACATTTCTTTCACATGATTCCGTGGTTCCGTCAACCCTGAACAAAATATTCTCAAGATTAAGCTGAAAATTGTATTTAGAAATTGAATGATATTCAGATCACACCTAAATATCAGTTTTACCTCAAAGCATGTGAAGGGGAAATATTTTATTCGTCTGAATCTTTACTTCCTTTCTTACAATCAGATTAAAATTAGCAAGACAATCAAGGGGACATTTAAAAATATTGTCACATAGATAATGCTTCTAAATACTAAAACTGCTGGGGAAAATTTAAATCCTACTGAAAGTAACTTCCTGGGAAATAATTAATGTGTAATGTTTTTGCTTTAATAATCTTTAATGAACCCAGTTACAATAAATTATTGTTTGTGCATGTCAACTGAAACTAGTGCCCTACACTGCGATGATTGGACGCAATAGAGATGTTTTTACAATTTTCAAACGTAGATTTGCTGATGTGAGTTGTCATTATTGTTCTAAATTGCGTCTTATCCCAGTTCTTCATCGGAATTCCGACCTCTGCAGTCCTGGATTGTTACTGTACTGCTAGGTCCCCCTGGTGTAGAGACGGTCACATTTAGTACTCCATTTGCATCAATTTTCATTTGGACGGTTACATTCTGTGAATCCCCTGGAGCGGGAGGAATTCCCTCTAATTTCACAGTTTTAAGGAAGAGGTTATCTTCAGCCACTCTTTCTTCTCCAATATAAATGTCAAAACTAATAGCGTTTTGGTTTTTCTGTATAGTTGAGAATGTACGTGAATCTTCACATGGAATTTTGGTGTTTCGTCTGATTATTACGGACATATTACCAGTAGTCAATTTGATTCCCACGGAAAAGGGCTGAATGTCCTTACTAAAAGGCAAATTAGTAATAGCAGCTTTGCCATTAAGAACACATGCTTGGATAGCTGCTCCCGCAGCCACCGCTTCTTGAATACCCACTTCCTGGTTGATTTCCAAAATCGGTCGTTTCAAGAAATCCTGCAAAAGTTTTCTCACACGAGGTATTCTTGATGACCCTCCTATCGTAAGTACATCAGTGATATCTTGGGGCTTCAAATTTGCGCCCTCAATTGTTTCCTTCACAATGGTAATAGCTTTCTGGAACAAGTTTTCATTCATCCTTTCGAATTCCGAACGACTTATAGGAACTTTCAAATCAAGGTCACCATGCATTCTGTCGACCTCAACAGTGACGGAGTCCGCTGATGTCAACATTTCTTTAGCTTTTTCACAAGCATTCTTGAGCCGACCTAACCTTCTTATGTGCTGTTGGACATCGCGGCCGCCTGTAGTGCTGCCATCTACTTCGAGTAGCTGTATTCCATGTTGATGTTTAAATGTCTCTGCGCAGTAATTGACCATTTCGTTATTAAAATCATCACCGCCTAAATGAGTATCCTCAACAATCTTCAAAATTTGGAGCCTTGATTCTTCATCCTGAATTTGAGTTTTTTCCACTGTTTCTGCGACTCCAGAGGACGACGGTGAACGTTCACAATCAGGAATGTTAGTTGAACCGAAATTGGGTGTTAGTATCGTAACATCAAAGGTTTTATCCCCAAAGTTAAATACTAAAATAATTTTCTCCTCATTTTTCCAGTGAAGAGAATAGGCCATAGCAGCAGCACTGGGTTCGTTAATAATTTGCAGTACTTCCAACCCAGCAAGTGAAGCTGCTTTTCTTATTGCCCCTCTTTGGCTGTTATTGAAATTTGTTGGAACAGTGATAACAGCTTTGGTAACCGAACCTTCTAAATGTTTTTCAGCGAGCATTTTTATGTATCTTAGTACTTCAGCGATTACCTCCTCAGGGCTGAATCTCTTATCCTTCACTGCAATTAAAGGCCCCCCGACATTATCGGACTCAATTTTGAACGGCCAGGATTTCATGTCATTTTGAACTTGGGGGTCATTAAATTGCCGCCCTACCATACGTTGCGCACCAAAAATTGTGCATTCAGGGTGAAAGATACCTTGGTCCTTTGCCTCGTTCCCAGCGATAGGAGATCCCTGTTCTTGAAAATACACATAGCAAGGGATGAGGGTGTTTCCATTCTCATCCGTAATGGCAGCTACCTCTCCGTTATTGTACACAGCTACGCAAGACGTAGTTGTGCCAAGATCAATTCCGATCACGAAGTTGCTGTCTTGAGCGTGTGATAAATAATTTCGCTCTTGAAAAATTTCATACGAGTATTCTAGCCGGTCCCGGATTGCTGAATCAAGCGAATTACGGATGAAACATGACTTTTTGGATCGTTTGATCGTAGACTTCCAGCTGAAATGATGGTATTCTAACAAATTCTCGGGATTCACAGGGCGCCTAGAAAGCCGAAATTCCCTCATTTTTCTTGAGTAAATTCTTACGGCGTCTTTGGTTACTTCTACGGCTTTGTCAGATGTTACTATCGATTTCTCCAAGAGTTTTTGATGAAGCATTTCAATAAAACTGTGCAGTTGCGATCCAATTAATGATGTTTCCGTGTTGGAAACCACTGATTTTGTCTGCAGGAACTCGCGCACAGTGTTTTCAGCTTGCCTTCGAAGGTTGCTCAAATCGACTTCGGACTTAATTAATTCTCTCCGCTCGTTAAACAAAACATTGCATTTTTCTTGTGCCTCTGCAAAAGCTGCTTGCGTAATTTGAGTATTCATTTTGGAGAGTTCATCGAGTCTAACATCCAGTTTTTCATCAAACGTTTGTTCATAACCCAACAAGGTGATATTCTTCCGTGAGACCTGGTCTTGAAATTCATTTTTGGCTGCCACTCTTGCATCTCGCAATAGGTTTGGCAAAGTTGCATCCTCAAAGTATCTGTCAGAGTTCAAACTGTTTAAGACGGTTGGGCAAACGTTTTTCAAAACAGATTCTGTTATTTGATTTACGATTCTCGATTCTTCTTCAGATTTTTCCCGGAGTTCGCTAAAGAGGACTTGGCATTTGGACATCAGTTCATCATGGATTCTATCCCATACTGTGGCTTTTTCTTGGCCAGCTGATTGGCTTGGGTAGCACCATTGACTGTCGTAGTATCCTCGTACATCTGAAATTAGCTTTTCCTGGGCGGTGTCAAAGTCAGGCAACTCGGGTAATGATCTCTCAAGTAAAATTGGATGATTATCGGCAAATTGGAAGCAAGACTGCATAATTAGCTCAACATATTCATCTGTCGTTTTTTTAATATATATCTCTAGTTCCACATTGACGTTCCCAATTTCCTTTCTGAGTATTGACTCCACTTCTACTTGAAATAATGAATTTAAACCAGCTTCTGACGCATACTTCGTTAGACTGACCACGAGTTCAGCTGTTCTCTCCCCAATTTTGGTAATTATAATGGATTTGTCAACAAATAGGTTGCTGCGGATATCATTTCGAATATCATTTTGAAACTTGGAAACCCATTCTGGGATAATTTGGCGAACAATTTGGTTCTTTTGCCGAACTACCAGCTCAAAACGGGAGATATAATTCTCAAAATGCTCCTGAGTCTCTTTCTCCAGCTGATTTTGATACTTCGGAATTAGTTTCGGGTACCGTTGCAGTGGGGATTCCGATTTAAGGCGCCTGGATAAATCAACCATTAGATTATTATGAGCAGATATAATTTCGTCTGACGATATCCAATGGGCTTCTTTCAACTTCATCGACAATTTGAAGGTCTCAGTAAGTTCTTTAATCTGGCCATGAACTCTTGTCTCAAACTGGTGGAATTTCTCCGAATTGCGTGATATTATTTGTTGTTTCTCTTTCGCAACAAATTCACCAAAGTTTCGGGTAAACTCGATATAATCTTCCGGGCTCGTCTCTTGAATCTTCCGTTCATATTTTGGCCGGATAGATTGATCCAATTGTTCTACTATGGATGCAACTTCATGCTCTTCCAGAATGTCGTTTTGGGGACACCTGACTTCAATTTCTTTTAAGAATGCTTCGGTGGTTTCTTTAAAATGACACTCACATTCCTGGCGCCTGCCTTTCCTGGATTGTAAAGAATTTATTTCTTCCAGCGCTGTGCTCATATCCATTAGGAGCTGCTTTGTGTAATTTTCAACAACTTGATGATCCGGATGATTGCGGCTGTTCAACGAATTAATTCCCTTGTACAAGATTCTTTCGAAAATCGCCTCAATATTTGCGTTTTCCAACGACGATTTTTGCATTTCTATATGAGCCTGTTGTCTGAATTCTGCCACCGTCTCGTGAAGATCATTTTTCATGAAACCAAAAATCTCTTCAACTTGCGTGTTCAAATTGGATTTAATCGACTCAAAGTTTGCTTGTATATCATGCTCCAACTGATTTTCGTAATCACGTATATAATCGAGGTCTACAAATTCTTTCTTGAGTTCATTTAAAGCTTCTTGAATAGTACTGTTTTTGTTTGACTCATGCAAAGTTGCCAACGTGCTTTTGTTCGGCAGGCCATTTTCAGATACATAATTATCTATGTCCATGTTATAATGGGAAAGCCATGTTTTGATAATTTGTGTGGCTCTTTGATCCGCTTTCGCTTTCCTTTCCTCTAATTTTAACCAGTTACTATGAACAACTTCCTGAAGTTCTGAAATCAAAGTCCGTCTGATTTTACTATCCTCTTTCGATATGCCATTTATTGCTTTCAGGAATTCTTTTACGATGTTTTCTCTAAATGAGGCAATTTTGTCCACATATTCATTTCGACACCAGATTTTTGGTGTGTTAAACATGTTTTGCTTAATAAAATCTTGCAATTCCTGTATATAGGATTGCTGGGTAGTCTCTATGAATTCTCTTTGTTTTGTCGCGTTTTGCTTGCTTATTTCTGAAAACTTGTGTTCAAGTAATTGATGCAGTTTATTTGCAAAAATCTGACGGTCTTTGGGAGAACAGATTTGCCATCGCAATCCTCCTTTCAACTTGTTTTCTAGAGCTAGCGTGAGTTCTTGATGGTATTTCGGAAGAGTATCCGAGGAAACGAACGAAGCTGGGTTCGACTCAATCTGCTGCAGGAATTGTTCCTCATACTCGTGAGTAAGTTTCGAAATTTTTGCATCCAAACCAACAATCACGTCAAGTTTGGAAGAGGGGCTAGGCTTATCTTCTGCATTGAAAGCTGTCACTAGGTTTTCAAAAGTATGAAAAAAGGTTTTACCAGATGCCAGAATGCTTCCGAATCTTTTCGGAGCAACATCAGTCACAAGGCTTACCACAAACTTCTCTACATGATCTCGAACCTCTGCCTTTATTTCTCCATCCGATCCTATGAAATCATCCGAGATCATATGCTCCCCGAGAAGCGGTAAAAGATAAGCGTTGTAGTCTTCGAAATTGTCTTCGACGAGTTTACTATTTCGGACCGTATCATCAGACATTCTTAGACATTTGCGGACAAATTCTTGTCCTCCGACTGCGCCGTGATTAAACCCAGAAGCATTACAATTTCGGATAAGGAACAGGAGACGCTGAAATGCTTTCCCTTCAAATGGCTGTGAAGCTACTTGACCGTAATGCATGAATTGCGTCAAGGTACTAACTGTGTTTTCATTGATTAATCTTGTATCGTTATAAATGAAGCATGAAGAGAGAAGTAGACTCAGCCCAATAATCGAGAACTGGTCCTGCTCGTTGGTTCGAGGGTCGAAGCAACCCTGTGTGGCCATAACTACTACAGCAATCGGCGATTCTGTTTCGAATCGTTTAATAATGAAGGGTCTTGTCCACATCCAGATCCCTTCTGCGGTCTGGTCCACCCTATTACGGAATTCGAATCCCTCATCCTTCGTGATTATGTCTGGTTTGTTTTTGTGCATCCAGTCACCGACATTTCTGTCTCCCGCCCGTTCCAATGCTTGTAGGTAGCGGACGACACAGGTGAGCATAAAAGAGTTATCACTTTGGCTCGGTCCAGCTATAGCGATGACAGCCAATGGGTAGTCGTTTGCATCAAAAGCAACTTTCCTTAGAATCTCGGTATTTAGGGCCAATTTCCTTGGCACGCTGGATCTGGACCCAGCCTCGAGTCGAACAATTTGGGCTTCGCCAACCATATTCGTCGAATCTGTCTTGTATTGCTGAGGGGTTTGCAAATCAGGAGGTAAACCACACTGACTCATTGCTGCCCTATTTACAACGAAGAAAGAAGCTTAAAAGTCGTTCAAAAATCACGCTCGTTTTGCTTAACCAACGGCATTGTTGAGCTTATTGTGTCGAGGCAAACATTAGTCTAAAATAGCAAAGGTGTCCAAAACGTTCAGCCTACCTAAAATACTACATATTTTTTGCAGCTTTGCCTTCCCTACATATTAACCTACATTATTTATCAAAATAAAATCGCCTACCTATTTGCCTACATATATACTCCTGTAATGTTTCTGCCTATATTTTAGCCTATAAAGGCCTATTTTTTAGCCCATAAATACCTATTTTTTAGCCTATAAAGACCTCTTTTTAGCCTATAAAGGCTTATTTTTTCAACTAAAAATCATCTATGTATGTACGTATGCAATCGTAACACATGAAAAAAATCGAACTACTAAAATGTCGCGTATTTGAAGCATATTTTTTAGATTTATTTTAAGGTTAAATCAAATAATTGCTCGACAAATTTGTCAATAGATTATTAAATATGCCTATTTTTACCTTCGCAAACTGCCTACCTTGTTCCTAAATAAAAAAAAAACTCTTGCAGCTCCTACCTATAATATAGGATTAATTTTAGTGATAATTACTGCACCCTATTTTACTACCTATAATTACTTGGATTTTGCATCCTGCCTATTTTTATCCTATATATAGGCCTATAAATAGGATAGGTGGACACCTTTGTAAAATAGACTGCACTTTAATTCTATCTTGTTCTTATCCTGGAACACATTAAAATAAGCGACGGAAAAACATACCTGTTATGCAATTTCCTTTAAAATTTAATAATTTGAATTGAGTGCTTAACTACAGTGCTTATGCAGTTTTTACATGGGAAATTGTCCCTAATATTTGTCGCTTCGCAATAATGCGTAGCACCCCTAGGGGGTGCTACTAAACAACCGCCTTGCTAGCGCTGTGTAACTGCAAAAGGGCAAAATTCACTTAGGCTTTATACTGGGAGACTCTATGCTCGTATCGCTCCCCATAATAACCCGGGTAACTCATCCAAGGTTCATACCTGGAGATTTAGCAGAATCTAATTTAACGGGTTCTCACAAATAAACATTTTTGGTGCCCCCTTCAAATTTTCGAAATTCCACAACAACTAGTTTGCTCATACTTAGTACTAGTAGTAGTACATAGTGCTACATTAAGTCACACCTGTCACCTGAAAAATCCTTCGTAGTTTTTTAACTACGAATTATTTTGCTGCAATTAGTGGATTGTGCAATTTGCGGTGGATACGCTAGGGTTTTAGGGTTTCATAATATTGACGCTATTGCGTATTTTCTTTTTCCGAGCATTCATACGGGCAGCGTCTGTGGACACTGTATATTTGTACTGTCCATAGGTCTGTAAGTTTGCCGATGGACACTACCGTGCACTGACAGTCAATTGAAGTTGGACGCGCAATGTTATTTTGAACAACTACTAATAACGTTTTACACAGTTAAGCGAATCCTGTCGAAAATTCAGGTTTGTAGTAGGAGCTTTACTCCACTTGTTTCCCATTGAACTTTAATACAAAAAGTGTTTTGTAAATGGCTGACCTGTCAATTTGTGAGTCTGCAGTTGAAATCTTCTGTTTTTGTTCTGAAAAAATTTGTATAATTCAATATTCAATTTAATATTCCAGGAACTAATTTCAATTGTCATATACTACACACAGCATTATCAATAGCCTGTAATTCAAAAAGTCCTGAAGATCTGTTTTTGCAGTAACTACCAATAATTCAAATTTTCATTAATTTTGAAACGTGCGAAAATTACATAATTGCAGATTCCATCCGGCTGAACTTGATAACCCGCTTTAATTGAGCATGAATATAATGAAGAAAAACCAAAGCGCTCCCTTTACAAATTCTACTGCGATATCCGGCCATAATTCCCCTTTGAAGTAGAGAACAGTGCATCGCATGGGTACAAAAATGCTGTACCTGGACCTGAACCTGGACCCAAATAGTGGGTACCGGCAAAAATCGTACCCAAACCCGTACCTGAACAAAAGTACCCATTAAATAAATGTTGGTACCTGGACCTGATTATTTTTCAAGTAGTGCGTACCTGTACCTGAATTTTACCCGTACCCAAAATATACCTAATATATGGACCTGTACCTGAAAATTTTCCTATGTACCTGTACCCAATCAGGTACTTTAAAAAGAATTACTGTAAACGATTCAAAATGGTGACATTCGATGATTTACATCACAGCAATTACAAGCTAGACAAAATTCTGTCTCGTCCTAATTTTTGCAATACTAGACATCTTAATGGAACTATAACTTCTATACCATCTGAGGTATCGCTATTTCCAATTAAATCTTCCACTTCTAGGTCATCCTACATAACCACAATATCATTTAACCCCATTTTTACTGAATCACATGTGGAATCTGTAATTACACGTACTTATTACTGGCACGTTGTGCTAAGACAACCATCTCTATTGAATAACCGTATTATTTTTCAAAAATTGTGATGCACTCCTGTAAACACGCTGAATATCAAAATAAACCTGTTGGTCGGAGAGAGAGCCACATACTACACTAGATGTCTCTAGATGTATTTCTGTTTGTAAAAAGTACCCACATTTTCAGGTATTAGTTTGTCAGGTCCAGGTATATTGAAAGCTTGTACCTGTTCCTGTCAGGTACAACCCAAAAAATTCCAAGTTTGTACCTGTACCCAACACCTGGTTTTGTACCCAAAATTTGGGTACATATAGCTAGTACCCATAAAGTACCCATTCAGTTTGGGTACTTAAACAGAGTACCCATTTCGGACCTGGACCTGTACCTGTACCCAAATATTCAGGTGCTACCCGTACCCATGCGATGCACTAGTAGAGAATATATTTTTTTCTGCGGACCGCTGAATAGCCTTTCTTAGTTCCAAGCATGTTTTGTTACAGCCGGGTAGCAAATTTACACAACGATAAGTTACCTAAAACCACCGTTTAAATTCCTCGTAAATATTTGTCTTAATATTTACTATAAAATCCTCTGTGAACAAAACACGAACAAATATTCTACATGTTACATACAGACATTGAAATATTTCCATTAAACTCAACGGAACTGTAGAAAACGCAAATTTTCAGTTTCTGAGCTCCTCGAGGCCCAATAAAAATTGTTAAGAAATTGACTTTTCAGTTTTTGTACTTTGGAGTAATGCACCTATTAATTTCAAAATATTTAATAAATATAATCTTTATAAAAATTTCGTGGAAACAATATTAAAGGGAAACTTTCGCACTTACAATGCAGTACAGTACAAGAATATTACAGTAAATAGTAATAAATAGTGTCTTGCCTTCTGCATTTATCTTTGGTGGCGGCGGTTTGGGCTTTTTGGCATGAATCGCGTTAAACGAATTTGCCCTGAAGTCGGTTGGTTTGAAGACAACTCGGAACTCGAGCTCAGAGAATCTTTCCACTTGCGAAAATATTTCCTCACGCAGACATTCTCCATTTCTTGGATCACGAGAATCCAAACACTCTCGACTAGCCAACGCCATTGCATTATTTATATATGGTGTAATATCCACTTTAGGCGAGTTTTCACCACTGTTTGCAATTGTTTCAAACTGTTTTTTGAGGATAATTAAAAATGTCTCAGCAATATCTTTTTCCGTTGTAGAGTTATTGGGCGCCAGCTGACTTTTCTTATTTGCAGCGTTCCGGACAAGCTGAACGACAGGGTGAATTTTGCAGAAAGATTCGTACATGGTGATGAGACAATATTTGTGTAGAAGATTAAGTCCCAAGGTTACATTTGCGCTCTCTTGTTTTTCCAGTAATGAACGGATGAGATTTGTGGGGATGTTGGCCGGATACAGTAATACCATAACGTCCAAACATTCCAGTGCATATATCCCAAATTGTATTCTTCTGAGGTCTTGAAACACGTCTTCTAATGAACTAAATATGTTTGCTTGAAGTTCAGTCTCCAGCGGCGGGGAATCGAGAAAATTCTTGTAATTACAAATGGCTTTGAAATATTCCTTAAACGCGGAGAGGTGATTGTCAGATGTGATACGATCGTAATTCAAAACAAATTGTTGTGCAACTGTGGGAAGACCTCCATATCTCCAATATACGAGAAATGATACAATCCATGTATCAGTACATTTATGTGGATCCAATCCGCATGTTAACAAATGATGGCATTCTTCAAAGCGTAACTCTTCAATCTCAATGACATTCCCTACCCCCCATTTTCTGTTTCTGGAAGTAACAATAATATCAGGAATTTTCCATCCTGGATTGATATCCATTGGTAGAAACTGTTTAATTCCATTTTCATCCTCGCTGTCCCAAGAATTTGCGCCATCAAATACAATCAGCAAGGTCTTTTGGCATAGGTTTTTGTATACTTCTCGAGCTAAATCCTTGGTTTTCGTTTGTATTTCTGAATTGTTCAGAGTCAAATTGTGTTCGGTGGATACTTTCAAAAAACTGTCATGAAGGAATTTTCGACTTTTTGCGGTTATCCAAATAAAATGTTCGTAGGATCCCCGCCATTTACTGACATACTTTCTAGCAGTTTCGGATTTACCAATGCCAGGCATGCCAGTTAGGATTATCAGACGCGACCAAATGGTTGAGTTTTCGTTATCATTTACTTTCTTTAAGGTGTCATGTATGGTTTGTAATACATTATCTCTGCCAACAAAAGTTTCAATCGGATCTCGGTAGCCAATATCCTAGTAAGATAGAAATATAATGAAAATTTATAAATGTAGAAGTATTCCCGTCTGATTTAGATTTCAACTAAGAATTTACGACATTATAATCTCTTTTTTATACGCTGTTATAATTAAGTACACCTAATGGGATGTCTTTTGTTTTATAACCACAGTACCTCTTTATCAATGAACGAAGGACGCCACCGACTCCATGAAGTTCTACAGTTTCCATGCCTTTCCCATTCCCGGTTCTTGGAAGTTACAATAATGGCAGGTTTTTTCCAGACAGTCTTTAGGGTCTTCGGAAAAAATTCTTTGCCAAAGTTGGTTTCCATTAAATTTGTACCGCAGTCAATGTCGTCAAAAACGATTAAGCAATGTTTCGCAAATGTGAAATTGTAGACATTTTCAACGGATGCATTTTGCTTCATGTTTGTAATTCCGCTTGTTGTTAGTTCGTTTTCAATATCGAGAAATGATTCTCGGGCTTTTTCAACAGTGGAGGCATCTACCCAAAGGCAGTGAGCGTACTCGTGCTTATGCTTGTATACATATTTTCTGGCGAATTGCGTTTTCCCGGATCTAGCTACCCCAGTTATAGGCCAAATGAAGCTGCTAATTTTCTTATCATTTTCATCTGATTTTATCTTAGCCTGAATGTGTTCATGCAACTCTTGTATTGTTCCTTCCTCATCAGCATGTATATCGGTTGGGTCTTGAATTTTTGACGATTCGATCCGAATTGGCGGTTCGTTGGATGGATTCAAGTGTAAGGCAACTTTTTGCTCTTCTACAAGCATTATTCCTGTATTAAATACTCCAGCAGTCGTGGATCCCGGTGGCGCAGCCATTTTTCACCGAATCTAAAGTACAGAGAAATTTATCTTAATTATTATTTACTGTAACTTTTCAGCTTAGGATGCAATCCGAACAAATTGGATTTCATCTTGTGAAATATTATTTAGTAAAATTGTTCCTATTTTGCAAATGAGAACCATTTCCAATTAAAGTGGCATCATTCATTCTTATTTGGTTATTCACATTTAAACATTTCAAATAATCAAATAACAATAAGGATCGGCACACATTGGGTATTTTTGTGGCAGTTCAATTGCCATACGTTGTTTGGCAGACGTTGTTGACAATTTTGGTGAAAACAGAAGTATCAGTTGCCTAGTGCTTTGACGTCACCTTCTAACGGAACAAAAGTCATCTCTGACTAGCACTAAAGTACAATGTCACCTGGGACGAAGTGAAACGACATCTGTGGACACTGCCACAATCACAACTGCCACCCGGGGTTTTGCCACATTCGCAACTGCCAAAAAAATCTGCCACAATCCCAACTGCCACTTTGACCCATTGCCACCCGAACAACTGCCACATCACCTTTGTGCCACTTTAACATATGCCGCAAATACTTTTTTTAAAATTTGAAATTGAAAAGCGTCGTTGAAAATAACAATGTTAATTGTAAGTGTCGCTGCAATTATCTATGCTAAGTATCATGGAAAAGTCTTATGCTAAGCCTCATAGCGAAACCTATGCTAAGTATCATTGCAAAACCTATCCTAAGCCTAAGTGTCATTGCAAAATCCTATGCTAAGTATCATTGCAAAACCCTATGCTAAGTGCATTGCATTAGCGTTGGGTTTTGACTCATCACTTAGCATAGGCCGTTAGCATTGCCTTGTGGGAGTTCTCCGGGTGGCAGTTGTGGGGGTGGCAGTTGGCCGGACAGGTCAAAAGGGTGATCTGATCTTTTCCACTATTCATGGAGTTTGGTTTGGAGCTGTTATACTAAACCGTTTGCATTTCCTGATTACATAGGTTCAGTAATTATTAGGTACGCATGCATGATACAAACACTTTGATAAATTAACGCTTAAGCCACTTTTTAGGGTAACGTCAGCCCCCCAGTAAAATAGCCTTGTCCGTAAGATATCTCAAAACCTACTTGACCGATTTCAATGAATTGTTTTATGGGCATTACTTGTGTCACGATTAAACCTGAATTCGTATTTGGTTGGAATCGGCCGGATAGTTTTTAAGAAAACAATTCTTGAAATTTGGAACTTCACGTCAAATGACAGTTGTCTCCAAAACAACTGAATCGATTTTAATGAATTGTTTTGTGAATATTGCTTATGTACATAGTATCATTCATAATTAATGTACTTATTCTATTTACACTGGATGCCGATTAACTTGCAACTGTACTCATCCAGTGTATTTTGCTTACCAACAACAAGTAACTACTCAACTAATTCAAGTTCATCGTCGGTTATTTGCATAATCTATTTGACTAATTTCTGCAAGGACCAGTTACGGCATTACCGGTACTTATATTATCAATTATAATTCAATAATGTTTATTTCTATATCTTTCCACCGAAAGAAGCTCGGAATGTCCGCTAAAGGCCTGGCCCGTGGCTCATTTTTCAGCCCAAGTCTCAAACGCATAAATACCCGAATGCGCCGGACCCAAAGTCACGTAAGGCTTAATTGAGAATTCGCTAAATTCTGACCTTCTTGCAACTGTCTTCCCTTCTCTCCTGAGGCCTGCCAATACCTTCGACGGTACTTTTTTACGATATCGTTATTTAAAAGCAGATACAAAAATTGCGAATTTGTTAAAAAATTTTGGCAAATGTGACTTATTATAATTGTTATAATTATTATAACTATTCGAAAACAATAAAACAGTTTTTGCCAAAACTTTATTAGGTATGAATTAACTAACTTTCAAAAACGACGAATGTGTATTTTTTGCGAATTTATGTATTCCCCATAACCCCATATGTGCTACAAGGGTCAGGTTTAGATGTATATCTGGAATATAAACCTTGAATCTAAATCCAAAATTTATTACAGCATATCCACAAGTCTCTACATTTGGCGTGGCTGTAGTGTCTGTTGTAACTTGCAACCATAATAACAAAATGCCTCGCCACAAAAACAATACCATATTCCAATTCAAAAATGATCAAAGCAACAGACACAAACAAACTTACTATATTCAATATTACAGCCTTAGGCACAACCAAACATTCATTTTGAATATTGAGTGTGCGTATCAAAATGTATACCTACCCCTTTTAGTTTACTTTTTAGTCTACTGTTGTTCAAAATTGACTAGGTTAATTTTTCAACTCATTGGTTGCCTCGGTTGATGTTTCTCCAGTTCATATTTAGGAATCCACTTTCAAGTGTTACTGCAATAAAGTCAACCAGGTTCATCACCATTTACTTACTATTATATTTTGTCAAGGTTATTAGGAGCAATACTGGATATAGGGACATAACGGTAAATGTTGTCCTATTTGATACAAACCTCTAAAGACAGCAATTAAAAATCTCTTAAAATCATTGTGCACATGGGAATGAAGCAGCAATTTCGATAACTTGGTATAATGTTACCATTGTTGACTACTGAAAAAATATGTCATATAATGTTATTGTTACTTACGTATATACGCTTCTCACGCTTCAATAGAGCTTAGTAGCACCTACTCTGTTACCTCCAAGGTACAGGTATTGAGTAAGAAACTGAAAACAGCTTTCAATAATCTGACTTTTGAAGAGTTTTTTCGCTGGAAGTTTCAATAAAGGCTCTGGTAATTAGCATTAGTTTCCGTTTGCAACATTTACAGGCTACGAAGGTATTGGAGGTGGAGGTAATTCTGAAGTATTGGATACAGAAAATTTGCATATAAAAACCGGTGCTTTCCAGTATACAAATATCAATAGATACGTGGGTTAATGTACGGTAAACGCTAATTTTACCATCATTTATTAGTAATCATTATCACCAGTACATAGACTAATTTCCAAGAATCACGGTGAGTCACAAATCAGGTAGCATAAAAAGAGATTAAGGAGACTGTCATTTTTGATGTCAGATCCTGGCTATTTAGATAACCAAGCTGTTGTAATACATTATGAGTAGTTGATGTCAGTAGTAAAACAGGTGCACAAAAAACACGCCCTGCTTGATTGAATCACACTCACAATCAGGTGCTCAATCAAGATGTCGTCCTGGGGGGTACAAAAATGACCGTTAGATGTGCATACAGAAGTACAATATAAAATATAAATATAGCGATGTTTTGTTACATACATAGTTTAAAAAATAAAGTCAATATAAATCAGAAGCACTTTACAGTGTACAGTCAAACTTTTTGTGCAGTATTTTGGATTAGCCAGGCAGCATTCAACGGTAGTTCACCCTTATAGTAGTCAAGGCTGCACGCAACGTTTTAGATTCACATGATTATTGGGACAGAAAAATTGACTTATTGGTATTACAGTTGGATGTCACTTCTGATATTACGGATATTTTCAGCATATTCCCACTGTGTTTTGAATGCGAGTTAGGACAACATACAGATTTAATCTACCAAATCACGTCGCAGGAATTTGTCACTTAAAGTGAAATACATAATTTTGAAAAATCCCGTCTTGCAAACGGAAGTAACGTTTTTGAAAATGAAATTCTTTTCTACATTTACTATTCAACGCCAGGTTATGGCTGTGTGATACATGTATTTTGCGGCTGCTGTTACAGCCTGATGAGATTTTGACGCTTTGCACCACATGCTAAATGTCAATTACCAACAAAATGGCCTCGGTCGATGAGTTGTATAAAATCAACACTAAATTTACAACAACTCAGAAATTAAATACTGCATGTGGATTTGGAAGCACTAATAATTCTAACAAGGCAAATCATTGATGTAAAACATATACACAAAATATTGTCACTATATGACATTTATCATATTGACATGAATTTATAATGTTAATATCCAGGGAATTAGTTTATTTTTTGAATTTTTTATCTTGCCTTATGAATTGAAAAACATAAGTGATTTGTATCGTATGATACTTATTTCCTCCAAGTTTAATTTGAAGAAATCCTTGCAACCCTGCATCAAATTTGTCCACAATGATTTTCTAAATTTGAAGCCCACATAGATGAATCCGTGATTTTCGATTTTTTTGAAACTCGAATACTACAATACACTCGAAAATACGCAGATTACAGCATTAGACAGAAAATCATGGGTTTCCTAACTCAATTGTACGTTGATTGTTTCAGAATCTTGTAACAATATATGAAATCATCTGTAGAGGGGAAGATTTTACTCTCGGGTTCATTGTTAAGTTACAACAGTTGCAGTTTTTGTGATATGCAATATTAATAGCACCTGTTTTTGGTTCTACAGTATGATAACATCTGCATGCTCTTTTTCGTGGATTTGGGTTAGTTCAATTTCTGTAACTATTATGTCAGTGCCATCAACTTTTTCTGGGGGTACAGGTGTACATTTGTGTCTCTCTGGGGTCTGAGTACAAGGTACGGTGTTCTCCCTGTACCCCCTCCCCCGCTGTGGTTGAGTCACTGCTCACAATCATATGATAAGATATACTTGGAGGATCATCGTACTACAAGCTACAAATATTTTCGTAAGAGTGGAAAATGATATGACAAATGTTTTATCGTGGCATTCAGTTAAACATAATGTTTATTCGTGAACTGTAATGACTACGCATACAACCATACTACACTACACCTTATTACAAAATTACATTGCTGAACAAATCATTCCGCATTCAAAATTACTTGTCCTCAATAGGTTTCCCACAAATATTGTTGTTTGTAGTTTTATTGTGTAATACAATTACCGTATGGGTTCAAATTTTTACCGAAAAGACATTTCTGATCACAGTAATTACATACATTCATATGGGTATGTGAATATTCCCAGGATGGTGGAAGTTTATTTTACATCGTCTGCAGTTTTAAAAAAATAGTTCCTAGAATATTTTAATTTATAGCCGTATCGTGTACTGTACAGGTGTTTCACAAATTGTAATGTTCAATATGACCTATGGTATCCAAACGTATTTCATTACCGGTTGAACTTCGTCAAAATAATGAGACAGAATAAAATTTTCAAGATAATTTCGAACGCTTTTTCTCCAAAATTACAAAGAAATTTTCAAATTCATTGTCAAATTGTATAGATTGTTCTATTATATTCCACGATTCTGCCCAAAATGCCCAATTTGTCCTCGATGAAAATGCCCAAAATGCCCTTGCCCAATATGCCCTATTATGCCGCCCTCGCCCTGAAATGAAAATGCCCAAAATGCCCTGGCATTTTGGGCGGGCGAGTTGCCCAAAATGCCGGGCATTTTCAAATCGACATACCCTACGTATACCTACACTTTGGAATCAAAAGTCTCTCTCTGCTGGATTACCTTGGCGTTAATAACAATTAATGACGCTAATTAGTGCTATTAATTGTGAACGTCTGAGAAATAAAATAGATAAAGAGTACAAACAGTTAAAAAAGGTATTCGTAATGTTGTACCCTCAACTTCAACCCAATTACCTTGCAGTAACTCTAGTTCTAATAGTTGTAAATCAATGATTCTCTGCCAGGTTACGCAAAATTTAATTTTGAGAATCGTGGGTAAACAACAGTTATGTCATATTACATATGTAACCCACCAATACAAGGACCGCCTAATCGCCGCAAGTGCAAACTTTTTCTCAAAGAAAGTATTCTTTAATATACACGAAATTAATTTTTCTGAAGTGAAAAGTTACAACTTACAACCATCTAATCTACAGCTTTGACATACCTTCTAGGGTCCTTTGTACTGCTTCTGGGTCAAACTGACAAACCTCATAACTATCATGTGATTTGTTGTAGATGCAGGTCTGAAGTTGCTCCGCCAGAAAAAACCCAAGTCAATAAGTTGTGATATATTTTTTGTGTAATAACAATAGGACCGTCTAATTCATTGGTTGCAAATTTTGATTTACTGTTCATGAGTATTGTTTACTATCGATTTAGTTTCTACCCGCCTTTCGCTTCGGTTTGGTGGTTATTTGGTTAAAACCTCTGGAAGCATTGCCATACCTGGCGGAAAATACATTTTGGAAAATATATTTTTTAGTAATTTGTAGGTCGTCAATATGCTCTCCAAATTATTACTTCCGACCATTTTGGGTGGCTACGGACAAAGCCTGATTGTGAATTCATTCAGCCTTGCCAGTCCTCTAAAGAGTAATTCTCAGCCCAGTGATAAGATAACTCGTTTATACATAAAATTTTCGTTTTATAAAGGGATTGGATTTTGTTCGTCGAGAGAAACGTCTGAATTTCAATCCAATAAATGAAAGCGTCAAATTATAGAAATTTGTTATTGATGCACCACGGATAGCAGCTGGATATCCTTACAAGTTTGGGTACATATGTAATGAACAAACTGTAAATTTTATTTTCACACAATTACTCAAAATTTGGTGTTTAATATTTCTAAGGGATATTTATATGCTCATATATGCACTAAACTTATATAAACAAAAACTACGGACTGGTGTGACTATACGCTAAACAGATGAAAATGAGCTGAATCATTGAATTGAATGTTAAGAAGCCGCTATTCTCCGTCGAATGATCTTCTCCCGTCGATACATAATTAAGCCGCACAGACTTCGTCAACCTGGGGTGGTTTTTTGGCATATTTAGGGTAGTCAATTACGAATTCCTGGAATTAATAAAACGCGGTTACTATTTTTTTTTCGACAGCAACACTCAGCTACGTTGACATATTTCGTGAATATTCTGGGAAAATCCTTTTGGGTGGAATATAATTAACTGTAAGAACAATTATTATTATACCTTCAATGGAATCCTCTTGCGACCATGCGCCGTACAATACGCATAATGTTTTCCCTTTTGCCATCGACGTTGTAGCTTCTTTGACAATCTATTATTCTTCCAATCGACGCTTTGCAAATAATCTCCAACGGACTTATTCTTCAAGCGCTCCGGAGCTTCAATGTTCATAAGGTCAAATACATCTGTAAAGTTTTTCCCTCCTCCAAGGCTCTCCAAATCCTTGGCATTGTCTGTGGGCTCAAACTTTTGCTTCTCCCTGGAAATTCAGTGATCACCGTTCAAAATCTTTCATTGACATACATGTGAGGTCATACCCTGGGCAAAACTATAAAAATGCTCCACGAGGCAGGAATTTTTGACGCCTGTGGTTTCCGAAGGTAAATGTCTTACTTTGACCATAGATTCGGATTGTAAGGGACATTCATTGCCGAGAACACTTCCCCAGTCACATTGTCGATCCCAAGATTGTGGAAAAAGTTGTCGAATTCGTACTGACTACTACAAAGGGCCACCTCAACCCTTGGATAGTACATTACAAAGGACTGGCACATTTCTTCCTTCGTGGAAAGCCCGCCCTGAAAAATCAATTTGTGTCAGAAGGTTTGATATTTTCTAACGAATATTTATTAGCGAAAATCCTGTAGATGCTTAAAATGTTTGTAACAAACGAATCACCCCCGCCAACGTACCAAAGTTGACCGACCCCTATCTTCAGTGTTAAAGTCACATTCCGTGACCAACTCATCACCGGGCAGAACTGTCACTTCTTCCCTGAAAAATCGGGTTTGCTGGTAGTTGAAGTCATAACTCTTGTCCTGGAAATTATATAAAGATAGGATTATATACAACACAAAATTAATGGTCAAATTTTTAAACGCTTCTCTAATACAAGCAATAACATAAGAAATCCCACATCTGCTATAGGTTTGAGCTCAGTTCCATTCCTGAAGTGTCTCAGACGAAGACTCCGAGCTGCTAAATGAGCATGAAGAAGGACGCTCACAACTTTGATCCCCTCCTTTGGGAATGTCTACAAAAATATTTCAAATTCAATTATTGTCAATTTCAGATTACCAGGGAAGTGTACATCATTAAAAATAAGACCTTCAAGATGACTTACAGCCTCAGTGCACTCTCTAGAGCAGATCCCGACAGTTGTAAATCTTTCCTGCTTCGGGGGGATGAGAAGGAACGGAGTAATACGATAACTGACGAGCAAAACATTCCCGTCATTTTCCCTCAAATTGTCAGTATAGAAAATCCTCACGCCAGAATTGTCCGTTACTGAAATTCAATCAATTTTACATTCCATGAAAGTAATTTTTACAACTTCAAAACAAATTTTTGTAAAGGAACTCGGATTTTTCGAGACCTTACCTGGCACACCCTTTGGATTATCGTAGTGGATCTCAAACATGAAGTAGGTTGAAGCCCCACTTTCCAATCCAATGGGAGAGCCCACATGTTCTGGGAACATTTCTCCTACAAGCATATTTTATTTCATTAGATTTTGCATTTTGTTTCATAAAAATTGTTCTAGATTGGAAGAATGATCGGAAGCGACAATAGCGACATCTGCGATATCTCGGATCTAACTCCCCGAAGAATTTCGGGTAAGCTTCGATCAGACAAGAATGTTCTGGGTTTTTGAAATGACAAGTTATACCTTCGCCACCCGATACCCAGGAGAGGAAGAACCCCACACAACTTTTGAACCATTCTGGAGGCATATTTGGAGAATAACATCTCCCCCCTTCATGATCCAAGTGTTTTTCGAAGGTGGCGGCAGTTCCACCCAGTTCATCCGGAACAACGCACTCATAAAGAACGATGTGATGGACGAATTTTTGCTTCTCGGGAGCAATTAACGGTCGGTACTATAACACAAGCATTCGAATTAAATCAAATCAAGGTGCATATATAAGCCCTCCGCAGTAACGATTACAAAAAAATATTCGCGACTGATAAAAAGAATAAAACATCGGCATTAAAAGCAATATGCATTTGTTCCTGTTACATTTTTTCTATTAAATAGTTTTTTTTGCTGAAAACCCGTTTCAACTAGTACTTGTGTATACTCACCCCAATCATATGATGTTTCTTCTGATGCTTCGGAAACTTGACAATGCTGCAATGGTACAAGGTACTCTCGCTGTGGGTGACATTATTCTTTAAAAATTGGGGGAAATTAATTCCAGTAAAAATCAATGGCCGTACTATTTCGAAAAGGAAATATTTCCAGGACTTACCGCTCGCACATCCCAATGCTGAATGCTCGGATCAGGGTCAGGAATTTGGTCTGGAAAGGGGGCAATAAGAGGGGGGTCCAACATGTAGACACTTTTCACCCCACGATTGTCCGCTCCATGGTAGCCAAAAATAACTGAATCCCCGGAGATTTTTGGGTCATCCTTACCAAACGACCACATGACTCGAGCAGTGTTGTTCTGTAATTTTGAAATAAAAACGGTTATATTTCCAACACTCCCGCCTCATCTCAGAAGGGACGCTATAAAGACATCTTAGAGTTTCTTCTGTCTCCTTTTAAACCCCTGACTTTTGTCCTGTAACAATGCGGCGGAATTTTCTAAAGAAGGAAACAATTTACCGTGATTTGGAAATCATCCTCATCGCAAGTTGTCAACTTCCTCCTAAATCGGATGGTGGTTCCCTCTGGAGTCTCGGATGCCTCAATCAACTCATAATTTTGCTCCTTGTCCAACACTGGGATTTCGTTTCCGATTCCGTGGAAGTCCTGCGTCACAAATTGACACTCTGTTATTAATTCCTGAAATCTTGGAAGCTTTTACAAAACTAACTTTGAAAATTTTATTGGACAAAATCTTTGTCGACTTTCTAAAAGACGCAAAGTTATACACTTATGTTCATTACACTGTCACAAGGAGAGGAAATACCATATTGTAGTACTTAAAACCAGTGGGTTTGAGATAAAATAAATATTTATATCTACGGCCCTTAAAAAATCAAATCTTTTCAAGGAATAGGCTGTAAATGGAGATAAGGGTATAAGTATAATTGAGGGGAAATGACCCACCTTGAGATGTCCTTGACCTTGCGCATCCACCCAGCCCACAACAATATCACTTCCTCGCATTGCCCCATTCCCCGAAAACCCTACGCCAATGTAGCCTGAAGTGGGGGCAAAAATCTCGAAATCCAACTCCCCTCCATCCTCATCCGTCTCCGTGGTATTCCAACGGATTTCGACCTTAAGGTCCTTGTTCATAACTAACGTCCGATCCCATATTGTTTGAGCCTGGACGGAGATTATGAAGCAGGCAAGGGGCAATAGCAATGCCCGAACCATTGTCAATATTGTGAGACTCTATATTAAAATGACTTCTTCCAAGAGAAGAAAGCAACTGGAACTATTGTGCTAGGGAATATTCGTATTAATCTCTGAGCCCAAGCTTCGTTGAAATTTTTTCCATATGAGGAGGGCATGTGTAAAAAGACAAAAAGGAAAATCTGACTAAAAACAAGAAGTGAAGGACAATGGGTGCGAGAAAAATGCCCCGAGTGCATACATACATATGTACGTAGATCAAGTTTTGTGGAGGACTCCAGTTGCACGACAGGATAGAAGTTGGAATACTTTTGGGAAAAAAATGCAAAAAATATGCAAATCAGCCTCGTCGACACAATATCCAGTTTGTGACAAGAAAAGTCACAAACTTTAATTACAGGTTCTTTGTCTAATGAGAGGATTTTTTATTGGGAGTTAAAATACACAACATGTCTTGGACATACTCTTGCATTAGTTATTTTATTATAGGAGCAAGTACAGCAGTAGGGAATAAATAATAGGGAATTGACTCTACCCAAATATTCACACGATCAAATGTGACATGCAGTTGAAGTAGAACACATCATATACAAAACGATCTAAGTGTCTTATATAAACTGGTATGTTGTAGTTCATGTAGTGGTTCTTATTGTTGTCTTACAACCGTAATGCCTTTCTATTTTGTTGCTGTTTTTCTGGCTCTCTGCCACATTTTGAACATCAAGAGAAAATGAAAATAATTTGATCAGGAGTGATCACGTAAGCTATCTATCCCAAGTCACGCTCTCAGATTTTTCCCTTGAATACATATCTCCGAAGTACATTTGTGTCCATATTTATATATGTGTTTATACAACTATACTAATGATAAGGACGTATCACAATTGAAGCTATACATTGTGCTTGCAAGGTTTAAGATTAATTTTGGTCCTTTGTAGAGTTTTTGTCGTATGATTTCCTCATGCTGTGAAAAAGGTATTTAAATGAAAAAATCATCTATTATCAGGACTACGTGCTAAAAAGTCACTCAGGGACGAAGCGCCAACATAGGACGTAATATCATATGTCAATAACTATTCGTTCTCCTATAAATACTCTGAAAGGTCTATGTACGAATACCAGCGAGCGTATTATATTAAACTAAAAATTAATTGAAAATTCTCACGTCTATAATCGTAATAAGTGTGCATCCCCTTTTTGAAAAACCATTAGAATAATTTTCAAATTGCGCAAGTGCTAGTTCATGGCACATCTATACCAGCTCATGTGAAAGACAAATTATTTCGAACGACAAGTCCGACTATAGATGGCGTAAGCTTTATATACTTCTCACTTTCTATACATATGTATTTGCATGTGTTCATGTTTGACCTCATTTAATTGTTTGAGGTCGAACGGCTGACCCAATGTCCCTCAAAACTAATAGGCTTTTTACTTTTTATCAAATATGTCTCTACACAATTTTGAGTTGACTGGTTCCTTTGGTTCGGCAGCTATCATTCGGACAGACAAGCAGATGCCTAGACAATCACAATAGGAACTTCCAGCTTCACTTCGCCCCTAAAATTCCATGGAGGTTTACACAAAGCAAAATGTCCCTCGCATGATGTAAGGAGGAGCCTTGAATTAATAATTATTGGAGGGACTAATTTCCTAATAAATAAAATTGAACAATAAATTAAGCTTGGCCCAAATGTATGGGATGTTCGTCACCCCTCACGATACAAATATTCACGTAGTTCATTGGAAACAGTTATAAAAAAAACGCTATAAGAAAGATTGCCTTTATGAACTTGAATATATTTCAAAGGTTAGTCCCCATACCACGCTCCTTGGACGAAGGATGCAAAAAATGTTTTGACATATTCTGGACCCACGACGCAAATACAAACTTGCAGTGGAAGTGGATGCAGATATGGGAAGAAATGATGATAGCAAAGGCGATGAGCTATAGCAAACGCTCCATGGAATGCGTTCTTGAACGGATACAACTCACCGACTGGATTTTATTCTGGCTAATCTTTGCGTACGTACTTTTTGTAATCACGCCATTTCCTTTCAAAACCGCAGCAACGGCTTTGATAACTCCACATACATGTGTGACAATAATAAATAAAAATATGGAGAGAAAAATTCATTCATGGGATCCTTATAAGAGCAGTTCTACATCTCAAGTTGAGAAGAGCTTAAAAAATATTACTTTTTGCATGCGGTTAAATTATTTAATATTAGGCAATTTGACACTTGTTATTGTATAAGCAATGTATAAAAAAATTCCAGATATTTCTACATGCAGACTAAGGCCAAACGTATTTTTGAACATTGTGAACCTAATATTTTTTATACTCAAGATTACATCAGGTAATTACGTTTTTCAATTCAATCATCTGTGTGATGTCATATAAATTTTGTGAAATAATAAATCTCCAAAGCAATTGAAAACTATTGACAATTATTATTACAGCTGAAAAAATTACAAACGCATGCGGAAGAGACTGGACGCCATTCAAGGACGAAAAATGTTACTTGGCATTGGCAACCCCAGGAAATGCTTTCTTGGATTATAGCAACGCGCGAAAAATTTGTAATGACCTGGACAAAGACGCCACACTTCCTTGTATTCGTACGGAAGAAGAACAAAATTTTTTCCACACATTCCTCCTCTCGCAAAACCTCGGAAATGTTTCAACTTGGCTCGGTGCTAAAAATTTGAATGGGGAATTCTATTGGGAGGATAAATCAGAATTCAAGTACACCTTCTGGTCAGCCGAGTCTGATTTGAAAAATGGATGTGCTGGTATTTCCAGCGGTCCCGCCAATCCTAAAGGTAATTGGCACACAGAAAGTTGCACAAATGTAAATTCCGTGGTTTGTCAAAAGCGTCAAAGTTGGTCCTCCGTGAAGCTCCAAACCTTGCTCATGGAAATGACAGATGAAATGACAGCTGCAAAGCGGGAAATTCAAGAAACAAAATCCAAACTTGCGTTTGTTCAGCAGGAGCTGGAAACCACAAAATTGGAATTAGAAGAAGCGAAGGATAATTTGCTCAAATCCACACATCAAATTTCCGATCTGCATGAGAAACACAATAGCACGGGTTCCCTTCTCCAGGACTTTCTCACAACGGAAATGGACTCACTCAAGCATGATATCGGGATTTTCAAAAAGCAGGTGATCGATGTCAAAAATTCCTCGGATGGACTTACGAGACAAATGGTAACCGTTGCGGGGAAAATTGTCCAAGTGGAGACAAACATGGAGATTATGAAGACCGAAAATTCAAAGTCAAACACATCCCTCTCCGCTTTTAAGAATAGAGTAATTTCCCTCGAAACGGAGACGGCAATGGCGAAGAGTTTATCCAGAATTGAGATCCTTGGGATGAAGACGGATATCGAAAAGAATAAATTGCCTCCGGTCGGCTTCATTTACATTCAGTACTATGGTCAACCAGCGCCATCTACTTTGTGGCCCAGGGCGAGCTGGAGTGACGTCTCGAGCACATATGCCGGTTACTTTTTCCGCGCTGCGGGAGGCGGAGCCAACACTTTTGGGCAAACTCAGTCCGAGTTCGCTCCGAGGATCACCTCTGTGTACTTTTCCAATAAAGACACGCACAGACACTCGACCAGTATTAGCTTGAACTTAGGGTCCACAAGCGATCCCATCACTTCCGGAGGTTGGGACGGGGGCTGGACAGGCTTGAAATTTTACACTACTTCGGGGGAAGTTCGACCGAAGAATCAGGCCGTTCTTATTTTTAAAAGGATTTCTTAAAAAATTTTAACAATTTTAATTGTCAAATAAATTGTTGGGAGTCACTCGGAATGATACTGTAATAATTACTGGAGTATTACAAAATTTTGAATATTGTATAAAGTTATGTGGTTTCATTGTAGATTAATTAAGATGAGTCAGCCCATTAAATTCTAATGTTGAGGAATTGCAGTGAATGCTTCATTGTTATTTTTAACATGAAATAACTTATTGAGGACAAATGGCTGACCCGATCTTGTCCAAACTAAATAATAACGTCCTGCAAAGCTTTGAATATAAACTCTAATTAAGTTTTAGTACCATTAAAAAAAGTTGTCTCAAAATTTTCCTTCAAAGTTTTGAGAAATAGTTACGAAAAAGGCTATGATCACTTAAGGACTTCAAAGTAGATTTTTCCAAAATTCTACTCCAATAGATTCTTTTCAAGTCAAGAGAATGACAAGTTTTCAGAAGTTTGCGGATAAATGACTGCCTATTTTTAGGAACACTGTACGGAGACATACAGAAGTGTGGATGTTATATAGCGATTATTAATTTTAATGTTTGAGAAAATACAGGGTAAAAAATATTAGTGAATTTTTTACCTCCTCAAAATACTACCGCTCATGGTCTAATGTTATATGTTATACTAAGAATATTCAAGACCTTGTTGCATCCGGATAGGTAACGTTAAACGTCAGGACGTGGGATAATTGTTTGCAAATTGTATGTTCTAAAAAATTATTATTTTTTATTGATTATTGATTATTAAAAGCACCCATACGTAATTCTCTCATTTCCCACGGGAGGAGTGCACCACAGATAAATGGGACCCACTTTTCCCATTACTACTTATTAAAATCTAACATTTAATTCATTGTAATTATCTCCTGGGAAATTTTGGTAATTTGAGCAGGAAATAATTTCCAGTCTGTAAAAACTATTCTGACGAATGTTATTTGACCTCCGTACACGTGTCTTGTGTGTAGTAACCTAAGTCACATATCACATTAATAAGAGACTCTTGCTAGGAAAATACATACTATAGGAAATAATTTTCAGCGAAGGCAGCAAATAAAGATCCCGTTCGCACATGTGGAATAAACAGTTTTCTTCCAATTTCTTATTTCAGTAATAACATTTCTTCCCCTAAACTTTTAAAGCAAAAGCCGATCGAAATGTATGATCAATGTTGTGACAATTGACATTGACAGTACTACAGGGAAGTTGTTTTTGAAAAATATACCGCCAACTATAAATGTATATATAGTAATCTTAATTTAATACAACAGAGACCGGCCTTATTTCAATATTTCAAAATCTCATTGATTGCATACTCAATGAAAAGGTTATCGCACTTCCCTAAGGATTCTAAAATTCCATTGTGTTTTTTTTTCTCAAGCTTTGTTGATTCTCATTTAAATTTTGCATACTCAAGCTTGTTTATATAAGTCTAACAAGAGATGATTCATGGTATTCATTCAGTGTCTAAAAATTCTGCAAACTCTGCATTAAGGGCGGGAAACAACTCATGAAGCAATTCATCCATAGAATGATCTAAGTATGAATGTATGTACAAATCTCCTAATTATATTAGCTATAATAATTCCGGATTTTATTCCCACAAAATAAAAATGAGGATTTTGGCTGAGGAAGAAGAAAGAACCATTTTTTTAAATTAGCAAATTAACGAAAACATGTTAGGAAATATACATCTTTAGTGAATCCTGAAAATTTTACTTAGACAGTTCCAGATCCAGAAATTTCCAATATTAAAATAGAATTACTCTGAGCTCCTGGTTTGAAATCCTATATTTAGAAAAATAATTATAACGAATAAATAAATAGTTGTTATCTTACTTATTTTAGACTTCAGAGCCCAAGCGAACCCAATAGCTAATTTACTTGAAAATTTGTCATAATTTTTAATTTTTAATACATAAATATTCTGTTCAGTGTTTCGTACAATGAGCTGCTAAATCAATACAAAATTGCATGCTCACACATAGGCTCCTCAGCACTTCTAAATGATAGTTTTTTTAATAGTAGAAGCCTTGCGGTGTAAAAATTGCTTATTGAGAATGGTTAAATGGGACAGGACTTGTTGATGAGCGGAAAGGAATGCCCACGAATCAATAAGTTGACGAACGTTTAGTGAAATGAAATTCCACGAGTAAGCAAATTGTCGCCTTGGGTGTGTCAGAGCTTTAAACGGAGTCTGTCACCCCTGAGTCATAGAGATCATTAGCTTAGCCTCGCTGATTTTTAGAGTTCTCATTATCATTTTGATTTTTGACTTCAAAGTGAACCCTGCTAGACGAGTTTTGTGGGAAAGATTATATTATTTTTGTAATACATTTTAAAAAAATGGCAGCCTTTCGCTGCTTCAAGGTTGGGCTATTTCTGCTCCTGACTTCCAACCTGGTTTCCTCTTACCATCAATACCATGGGTACGAAAACTGTCACGACGAGGAATACAGCCCTGTTTGCGCATCTGGAAGGACCTTCCCCAATCATTGCTTCTACGAAGTTTACAACCGGCATCATGGGTGTAAGTGCCAATCCCATTTTAATATTTGTTACGTAGCAAAAATTATCTTTAAGAGCTTTTCATTATTTCAAGATAAGTGTCTCTGAAGGATGACATTCTTATTTAACACAATGCAATTTTTTTTGTTACCCGAGCAAGTGCGCAGTAACAGCAAAATTTGCTTTAAAAATTAGAGATGACACTTATAAGGATGCGAAATTTGGATTTAATAAAATATGGCTGTTGGGTTAGGCGGAGAAATATTTTAATTATAATATTTTCGAAGCACATTAGATTAGACATGTGTTAAAAATGACGCATTATAAAATTACGATAAGTCAAGCATGCGCTGTAAGTGAGACTGTCTGTTAATTTATTATTTTTGCGCAGGCGCTTTGAGCAGATATACATTCTAAGGTTATTTATTGCAGACGAGTCGTATGCTCATGAGGGGCGCTGCTACGGGAGTGGTCATGAGAAGTACCACGAGCAGTACCCAGAGGACGATTTCTCAGAGGGTTACAAGCAACACCATCGGGACAATTACGACGAAACTTACGAGGGCTACACGGACTACGGCCCAGCACCACAAGTCCCCTATCCACCCCAACCCATTGTTTACTATATCCCAGCTCTCCCACCCCCCATTGTCACAACTGCCCCACCCCCCACAACAGCCCCACCCCCACCGGGACCAGTCATCTACTTCCCATATGCTTATGGGGCGGGCCCTTACGCCTACAACCCTTACAATGCCCCTCCTCCGCCACCACCCCCAATGCAGTACCCCTATGAGTATGAAGGAAGTTACGGAGAAGGCTACGAGGGTGGTTATGAGGGAGGCCATGGCGGAGGCTACCCAAGTGGTGGTTACCCTCAATACACCCCAATTTATATTTTCGAAGCCCCGCCTCCAGCACCACCACCCCCCGCACCAGCGCCACCATCATCTACGGCTGCAACAGTGGTACAACCCCTTCGTCGTTAATGCAACAGTGTCAACTCTTGTTCCAGCCATGGTGGTATTCCTTTCCTACAACAATTATTCTTCTCGAATATGTCATTTTAGCTACCAATAATATCCCTTACAAATTATTGGAAGATTCTTTAGAATTTCAATTTGCTCCGTTTCATGAGTTTGTTTATCTAATGAATCCATCTCCATGGATTTGTAATTCCTATCATTCTATTCGCTGATGAAATAAACCAAATATTTTGTTTCACTGCAGTCTCGGTATAGTGATGGAAAATCAATTTTTCCTGAACATTGTCGGCTTGGCTTCTCAAAATTTATTTCACTTGGCTTGGGCCTATTTTTGGAAACATACACTGGAAACGGAATTTAATTGCCAGCAAAAAATGTTTATTATTTAAAACTTAATTATATGGGCCGTTCAAAATATTTTCCAGTGAGTGAACAATTAAGAGGATTATAGGATAGAAGAACTTACTAAAAAATAACATGGTCCTGCAAATACGACTGAATGAATTACAGACAAAATTATCCGGAAATATTTGATTAGCCTCTTGAATTTCGGAGTAGAATTTTAACCTTAACAAGGGACCTGTTTCTCATGTTGATTTAATTATGAAATCACAATAATTGCTTTAAATGTGCAGAAATGTAGCCTGTTGAAGATATCTGAACAAGTAGAACCTAAGTACATACAACATTATTCCTTTTATGGACGGATGTTTTCTGCGTACAAACAATAACCATAATAATACAAAATAAAAAAGCAGCATGCTCACGATTGTGCAATGTCTACGCAGTGAATTCCTGGCTTAGAAATCAAAATAATTAAGAAAGATTTGTCATCCAATTCTGGAGCAACGTAATGAAATTTTTTCCTGGCATGGGATAAGACCATGCAGTACTGACTAATTAGTTGATATTGAAATTCGTGTAAACTAAATATTTGCTTCGAAATTGTCCGTATAGCGTCAATGCTGGCTCCTCTGCCCGACAATCAATGACACGGAAGTGTTAATAATTATGCCGAGTAAGGTGAGCTGAAGTTGTTTATCGACAAACCCGTAATTGCCATTCTCAGTGTAGAGGCGGCGCAAGTGACGGATGTATTTCCGATGTAGCAGACAATTCCCTTGACGCTTCCAGATCTGAAGGACCCTCTCGGACATTTGGTAATGAGTTCCCACGGACGAGAGGACCCCTGACAACAAGTACCAGATAGTTGGGACCGTGAAAATAGACAAGGTCGTGTGGTTACATATGACCTGCAACATGTTGAAAATAATCACGCCGAGGACTAGCACAACCGTGTAATTGTAGCAATCAGCCCATATTTGATTATGCTCGAGTTGGAGAACCGCTAGAGAATTATATGTCTTCAAGAGTTTTGTAGCGTTCGAGTCAAACCCAGAACTTGACGATGACATAATGCTGTGGACACAAGCATATGGTAAAATGAATTTTAAAGCACATTAAACTGGTGTGGTCAAATTTGCGCCACACCCCTCTTTTATTGGCCCAGGGAATAATAATTGTGCCCGGGACTATTCAATTGACCTACCATAAATATGTCTGCATCACTTTCGCATGCCAAAGCATCACAGTTACGAAGAATGGGGTGATCGTGCATTGAATTGCCCAAAAATATGCTTGGAGTAGTGTGAAACCGATTCTGGAAAATCCCAATGTCCTTGTGTTAGGTAGAAATGATGTTAGGTGGAAAATTTTGTCTGGTTTTGCAACTAGTCGAAGCACATATTGGATAAAAACCAGGGCAAAAATAACTTGCGCTGCTACAATGCAGTGTTTTGCGGATTTGAGGATTTTTCCAAGACGCTTTTGGTCCAAAGATGCCAAACTTCGATGCTGCAAGTCTGAACAGTGATTCCGAAAATTTGAACACATACAAAACATATATGCATAAGAATATACCAGAAGGCACAAACCATGATAATTAAAAACAAATGATTTTAAAAATAATGATTTCAGCAAAAATATGTACCTGTGCTGAATTTTTCGTTTAGGAATATCAAGCGATTCAAGTATTCCTTGTGAGCTGGAAAATTCCCGGACAATTTTCGAAATACTAGGGCGGAAAGCAGGGCCGCGGCCACGAATGATTGGAAAGCGGCAATGCTTTTGGGACTCACTGATACTTCACTAATAAGGGTGACATGGAGATACCGAATAGCCAGGGCGATCACATACCCAATAAACATGTATAAATTGACCCTGCACATTATTTTCTTGAAAGTGGAACTTGTGATTTCTGTGCGATTGTCAGCAAGGAGCTCCATTGGGAGGATGCCGAATTTCATGCAAATTTTTGTAATTCGGAGGACGTCAAGCGTTTCTGAGCAACTTGAAAAGTTGGGGGTTGGCGAAATAATCCTTGGGGTCCACATTGTGGGAAAATCCTAGTCAAAAACTTTAAGTTATTTTCAGCTTTCAAAAATCGTGTATAATAATTATATGAAATTTGTTACAATTATTAGACTCACATGTAATGTCTTGACACAGTGGTTTTCTAGATTCCGAGGCAAGGACGCGTCTTGCACTTGCTCCTTGCCAGATATATACAGTTGATCAGATGATCGTTTGATTCCTTTTGATCTTCTGTCAAAATCCTAGGTGTGAGTTGCTTGTTCAAATTCCAAATCAAGACAAGAGTGTGTCTCCCTTTATGGTGTACTTCACACTGATTTTGGCATATTATAACACCAGACTGTATATTTCAAATGCTCAATATTTTCTGTTCAATCAGTCATCGGAGTATTAATTTTGAAGGTATTTAGAAATTTCCTTGTGAGCATTTTAGTAATTAGTGCTATTTTGGGGTTGCTCTCAAACATTTAAAAGACAAGAATTTGAAGAGGTATTTTAACCTTAAAAAGGCAGTAATTTTTAAATTGATTTAATTGCACAAGTACGAATGATTCCAATGTGAAAACATTGAGTTTGCTCCATAAGTTATTTTGAATGCGGGAACGATAAGGGATTGCAATTGCAGGTCAGTAACGTAATGGCAGTCCTGGTTCTGGGTAATTGCGTAATATAGTCATTAGGGCCCCTGTGGTTGTGAAAGCCGCACTTAAAGTATGAGCGATAATTGAATGGGATATGCAACACAATGAAGCAACATATATATATATCTATATATATATATACATGTGTGCATGCGTATATACATACATGGTGTTGGCAAGTAAACTCCAACATAACAAGGGATTCAATTATTGCAATTAAAAATTAAAATGACTTCTTGGTGATTTATCTCTTTAACCGATTAACCGATATGTGAATTACTATTTCGAGTGAGCGCAGGCGTCATCATCTTAACAAATTATATTTAACAATCTGTATTCCGACACCCGACCATTAATAAACGATACAATTTACTCAATAGATTTCTTTTATTAAAATCAGAAGCAATGAAGTAAGCCTCATTGTGTACTTATACATATGTTTATTTGTAACTATCTATTGTAGCTCATTGCATGCGCGAAGCCTTCTAAGTATCTGAGGGCTACTTTACATACTTCCTTCCTTCGCCTTCCCTTTTCTGTTAATACTAGGAAGGCTTTCTTCAGCCTTCCCGCCTTCCCTTCTCAACTCTCTGGAAAATTGATATTCCGCCTTCAATGAAGCCTTCATTGAAGGCTAGCCTTCGAAGGCTGGACATGTCTGGTTATACATCATTGACTTACCCGTATGTTATTGAGCCAACAGTGACAAAATAATTACGCATTCAAATGTTTTGTATAGTTGAAATCAGTGCTCGGCACGGGTACGAAAAATCGGTACCCATACCCGTATCCGTACCCGAAGTGCGGGTATTGCAATGTCTGGTATCTATACCTGTACCCGTATCCGAGTATCCGGGTACAAATTTTTCATACCCGTACCCGCAACGTAATCTCAAACCATGTGCATGTACCCACATTGTACCCGTACCCGAAAAATACTCGAAATTTGTACCCATACCCGGGTATCTCAGTGTCGTACCCGTACTCGTACTCGGGTACTTTATCCAGTCTTATCAAAATGTAGTACATAGTACGTTCTGTGTAATAATGTATGAAACCTTAGTGTCATTTTGACTAGCTAGAGCGGTATTTGATACTGTATATTTTCATTGAAGAGTAGAAAATCTAGAAGTGTTTTTGATTAGAAATCAAATTAACTTGCATACTTGCAGATTCATCAAAACATTACCCACCGTACAAAATTTCGCTGAATCCTATTCTCCACTTCTATTTTGTTATTATTCCTCGTTTGTGTTTATTTATTTATACTTCCTAAAACATGTTATCTAAAAGCACATATATTAACTATACAGTCTGAAATACATTTAGTGTATGTTGTAAGGTTAAAAGGGTATTAATAATAAGCTACATGTATTCAGATTCACTAAAAATACCGACAGAAGTTTCCATCATACCGGCATGATGGTATAAAATTCATGAAAATGTTTCAATTCTCAACGTATCCAAATACTCGGGGACAATAGTCGTGGGTACGAGTAAATGACTCCATTTTACCCGTACCCGGTGGGTATATACCCATTTTGAAATCCTTGTACCCGTACCCATACCCGTATCCGTACCCGAAATTTTGAGCCTGCCAAAGTGTACCCGGGTAGTACCCGAAATCGATCGGGTACACAAAATCGGTACTCGAGTAGTACCCATACCCGTACCCGTTTACCCGAGTATTACCCATACCCGTGCCGAGCACTCTATAGGAAAACAAATGCATACCATTTGCACATTTAAATTCGTTTTTCTGTCGATTTATAATGTACAACCTAGCTCAAACTAGGGTCAAAAGGAGGACAAATTCACGTCAATAAACATATTTCATATCTGTTTGGTTGGACATGTTCCTGTCACAAAACCGCTGCACTTGACTTGAGAGCATCTTAAATGAGGTCATCAAAATAACTTGGGTAGATATCAATTACAAGTACATTACGTATGCCACGTGTTGCGATTATTTCGAATCGAAGCAAGTCACGTTTTTAAAAATTGTATGTATACAATTATAATATATGCTTTCAACCATGCGGATTACAATATAAAGTAATGATTACTGCTTGCAAAATACTCAAATGATGATTACAATAACTGATGATTACTTCACGCAAAATACTCAAATCGTTATTTCAATTAATAGTAAACGCACAAATTAATGATTACAGTTTATAACTACTTTCAGAAATTTCTTTAACGATTAAAATTTATTAATGATTATTTTAAAAATTAAAAATGTTTTGATTAATGGTTTTTAATCAATGATCGTTCGTAAATAATCATTACTGGCGATAAGGGTGTACTCACATAAAGCATGTTTCTTCCGTAACCGTAAATATTTTTGCAGGCATCACGGAAGGAACTAAACGGAAACAACATTCCAACCGCTGACGAACAGACATCTCGCATTCAAACTTCCGCAAGTGCTTACATACGGTCTGAACTTATGTGAGAGGTCTCTCCGTAACGGAGACAAATTTTACGTGTACGGACGAAACATGCTTTATGTGAGTACACCCTAACTAATCGCTTACATCTCTGTATTTTTTTTAAATACCCAGTTTAGAAAAACATTTGTACCCTTGCAGTCGTAAAACTGGGAAAAACCTATTGCTACCTACGAAACCTAAACTAAAACGGAGGTATTTTGTAATACTTTTGGGCCCAGGTAGCTGGTAATTTTTGCAAAAAAAAAACAAATTGTACCAAAGTAGCCTTCAAATCAGAAAACAATTCTCAGTTAATTAAAACTCCGCCAGGCGCCAGGTAGTTGCCAAAGTGAGAAATGTTTGTCAAACTGCTACATTTTAGTTCCTTGCAGCTTTCCAAGTTCAGGGCTTTAGCGTATGTAGCTCTTATCAAAACCTCACATTCACTTTCAACGACCATGGTTAATTTCTCGGGTCGAAACCATGAGGCAAAGTCGGAATTTTTCACGGATTTTGGATTCAACAGCTGTTTATTTCAATATACGCATTTTTTAAGGCTCAACTTGTGACTTGTGTTTGCAGGAAATGTGCATGGCTTTCCGCGTCTCACAGGTCTGCGTTGAGTGTTTTTGCATTCCCAAGCTTAAATAAAGAGAAAATTCCCATTTCTGATGAGAACCTTTTGGAATAACGAATACACTTTTGGATCCTAAAGCCACAATTCTGTACTTGGACTGTATTAGACGCAATGAATCCCCATCAAATGTGGAAACATTAATATTGTGAAATATTTTTACAACGGCCAATATCTATGATGAAAAATAACAAAATTCTTCCTTTTTTCGATTTTTCTCAGTTTCATTCTTGAGGCTAAATTTAGAGCATTGTCCACTTTGTTTAAGGCTGATGGACAAAATCCGGAAAAATTCCGACTTTGACTTACATTTGCGAACCCACGTGACCTGATAAATTGACCGACGTCAATGAAACAAATCGTTTGCAAAATCTGGAAAAGAATTCCCTACATCCTGGGGGAATCAAATATTTCATGAATGACTCACTTAATATACAGGCTGGAAGGGGGCAAGCATTTTGTGCCACCCCCTGTACGCATATAAGTACATTTGGTATACACGTTTGTTGATTTCGGTTTTCCCGTATTTTAAAAAACATTGTTATTTAAAACCTGAGTTAAATTGTTGTAGTTGTAAGACTGAGCATTCTTACGGTCCTCACAAATAGTTACTTCTCTATTAAAAGCTTTTGATAGTCTAATGTGCTTACATTATTTTATCTGGCATTTAACCTACGTGCATTCACGTTGTAAGTTGTTAATGGTTACAGCTCTTTTCCTTTGATTGTAAATATATAGAACAAGTGCCATTCTACAGTTTGACGGAAGCGTTTTTCTGATTTTGAGGCTATGCAATTTTTTAGTTTTTCAGTTTTGTTGAACGTAACAAGAAGGTTTCCCTCAACAGTATTAGTGTAATCGCAAACTCCATAGAATTTTCTGTAGAAGAAGAAGCTGTCAAATAGGCAGCTCAATTTCATCCTACTGAAGTGTATAGTTACATTACACATGCATTTCACATTTTTATTTCATGACTGCATTAATGTTAGTCCTGATTAACACTGCTGCAATAAAAAACAATACATATATCTATAAATTACAAGCGTCCTAGCATTTCACAGATTCATCACAATCTTCAAAAGAGCTGTAGCCGCATAAATACTTATTTTTAGAAGCTTCGCTCATTCTCAGTTCATGTGTATACAAACATTAAATACACACGTTGCTTGTATATAACTTATACGTTTTTTTGCAATACATTTTGTACATACCGTAATGTCTTACATCACCCATATCCTCTCCAAAGGGGAACTGAGACTTGGATACATTTACACAATTTATATGAATTTAGACAGAAGATTTGTTTTTAAATGTGTAAAGGTTTTTCGCAGGAATCCCCCATACAGGAAAACCTGACGTACCTTGATTTCAAAACAAGGCCGAAAGCAAACATCTAGGCGGATATCCTTAAGAAGCAATATTTTCCCATACTTGTTATTTTCATAGCTCCGCTCAAACGGATTTTTTATTCTTTTGTGGGAATCAGTTTTACCTTTACACACTCCGAAAATACTTTCCACACGTACGGATCATAATGCCTATAGTGTCCTGTAGGAGCACAAATCCCCTCCTTTGCTTTTTGTCCAATTAAATTATAATGAACTCTGGACGAAATACATCCCTAGTCGTAAGAGTGATGTTAGCCATGGTTTAAAATAGCGTATTTTTCTATTTATCCTAACTATACTAGTAATCCTAAGAATAAGTACGGACATCAACAAGTCATTCATGTTTACAAGGGGAGTTAAGCCTGTTTCACTCAAATACTTACCCTTTAATGCAGGTTACAGCAAAAAGGATTTTCTCAGGGAACCAACGTCAACGGAAAAGGCTGGGGAAGATCGTATAAGAGCACTCCCTCACACTGACAGCTCCTTCAAAGATCCCCGGAGTCTGTCCCAGACCATCAAACGCCTTCTGTTGGATCAACTGTCAAAGTACAAAAAGTCGAGAGTGAAAAGTCCTTGCGAAATTTTTGAGAAAAATGATGGAAGTGAGCAACTTCACCGGAGTAAATAACAACTTGGGATATGAACTTAAGACTGAGCCGTCTTTTCAGGAGCTGAAACACGGGACCATCCCACGCAGCTTCAAAAGCTCCATCATCATCTACGGCTCCAACAGTGGTGCAACCCCTACGCCTTTAACAACCTTTATCCCAGCTATGGTGGTATTCATTTCCTACAACAATTCTTCTCGAATTTATTTTTAAGTTTAGTTACCAATATTATGCCTTGCAAATTATTCAAAAATATTTTAGGGCTTGAAATTAGGCCTCCGCTCATGTACAACTCAGATATGAAACATTCATGTCTGACTCATGTCTCAACTCATGTTCATGTATCTGATTATCGAGTCACAAACCATTCATGTGCATTTAAAACATACTTGACAACAGACATGATTTTTCAAGTCATGTCTTATGTCATGTGCAGGTTACCTTGAAAACATGACAATATTTTCATGTACACTTTCATGTTCACAAAAGCGGAATACATGAACTCAAGCTCAAAAACACGAATATTTTCATGTCAACACAAAGTATGCTACTAATAGCCAAACGTTTCCATGTCGTTCAATTCCTTTATCGTATTAAGCGTCATTTTAAGTTGTGCACTGACACTATTAAGGAAAAAGAAGGTTCAAATATGACCGAAAAAGCACCTGGAAGTAGCATTATTCAGGAAATTGACATTTTTGGAAGAACTTCAAGAATTGCCATTAAAAAACGTTAAGAAACAACGATCAAGTGTACATAATCATTTCACACTCGAGGAAGGAAATATCTGGAGATATTATTGTGTACATACAATTTAGTTAGCGGCAAGGACAATGAAAACTATGCTTTTAGATACTCCCTTAAAGTTGAAGCAAATTCGGGAACCGGATATTAAAGAAGGTCTTTAGTGCAGCATCACAAATCAATTGATTTAAAGAAAGAACCTGTCGCAGACCACAAGGGTGCAATTGTAGAAGCATTTGCTAAACAAGCTAGTGTTATTCCCTTATTGCGGGAATCCGAATCTCTCTTGTTGTGTACTTTCTTAAATATAAGCTTAATAACTCTTCTGAAATTTAGTTCATGTCATCATGTTCATGTACATGTTCATGTCCAGTTCATGTACTTGAAATTGCCACTTTTCATGTTCATGTAAATGTCATGTTCATGTGTGCTTTATTCACATGAAATAAAAATCAAGTATTCGTTTTGAATCACATGATTTAATTCGTGTAATTTTGAAAACAACTCATGTAAAACATGAAAATTCATGTTCATGTTCAAGTTCATGTTCATGTTTAAGGAAATTGTACATGTGCGGAGGCCTACTTGAAATTGCTCCGTTTTATGAGTTTGTTTATCGGATGAATTCATCCCCATGGCTTTGTAATTCTTATAATTCTATTCGCTGGTGAAATAAACCAAATGCATTGTTTCACTGCAGTCTCGGTATAATGATGGAAAATCAATTCTTCCTGAACATTGCCTTCCTAATTTCCCAAAAATGAGTTGAGTGAACAATTAAAAGGGCAGCTACATACAGGATAGAACCAGTTCTTAAAAAATAACATAGCCCAGCACATACGACTGAATGTATTACGCGGCAAAAATTACACACAAATATTCACCGAGCCTCACTTTATAACACAGTATTAATTTTATAGATGCATTCCTTTTGCACAGACAAACAAATAAAATAGTACTTCAACATAAAACAACAGTTGCAAATGTAATAGCTTGTATAATTTCTACGCAGAGAATTTCTTCCTTAGAAATTCAAATAATTCGGAAAATTTGTTCGCAAACCAATTCTAAACGTACTGGAATTTTTACCTGAAATGAGACTTAGAATATTGTCTAATTTGTTGATAATGAAATGAATAAATTAAATATTTGCTTCGAAATTGTCCGTATAGCGTCAATGCTAGCTCCTCTGCCCGACAGTCAATGACACGGAAGTGTTAATAATTATGCCCAGTAAGGTGAGCTGGAGCTGTTTATCGATAAACCCGTAATTGCCATTCTCAGTGTAGAGGGGGCGTAAATGACGGATATATTTCCGATGTAGCAGACAATTCCCTTGACGCTTCCAGATCCGAAGGACCCTCTCGGACATTTGGTAATGAGTTCCCACGGACGAGAGGACCCCTGACAACAAGTACCAGATAGCTGGGACCGTGAAAATAGACAAGGTCGTGTGGTTACATATGACCTGCAACATGTTGAAAATAATCACGCCGAGGACTAGCACAACCGTGTAATTGTAGCAATCAGACCATATTTGATTATGCTCGAGTTGGAGAACCGCTAGAGAATTATATGTCTTCAAGAGTTTTCTAGCGTTCAAGTCAAACCCGGAACATGACGATGACATAATGCTGTAAACACAAACATATGTTACAATTAATTTTAATAGCACATTAAATTGGCCATTTGTTCAAATATTTTTCACACCCCTCTTTTATTGGCTCAGGGAATAATAATTGTCCCCGGGACTATTCATCTACAAAAATGACCTACCATAAATATGTCTGCATCACTTTCGAATGCCGAAGCATCACAGTTACGAAGAATGGGGTGATCGTGCATTGAATTGCCCAACAATATGCTTGGAGTAGTGTGAAACCGATTCTGGAAAATCCCAATGTCCTTGTGTTAGGTAGAAATGATGTCAGGTGGAAAACTTTGTCTGGTTTTGCAACTAGTCGAAGCACATATTGGATAAAAACCAGGGCAAAAATAACTTGCGCTGCTACAATGCAATGTTTTGCGGATTTGAGGATTTTTCCAAGACGCTCTCGATCCAAAGTTGACACACTTCGGTGTCGCAAGTCTGGACAATGAATCCACAAAATTTGTACACATACAAAACATATATGCATAAGAATAAACCAGAAGACACAAACCATGATAAATAAAAAAAATGATGAAAATTTTTCAAAAAATAATGAATTCAGCAAAAATATGTACCTGTGCTGAATTTTTCGTTTAGGAACATCAAGCGATTCGAGTATTCCTTGAGAGCTGGAAAATTCCCGGACAACTTTCGAAATACTAGGGCGGAAAGTATATGGCCGCGGCCATGAATGATTGGAATGCTTTTGGGGTTCACTGATACTTGACTAATAAGGGTGACGAGATACCGAATAGTAAGGGCGATCACATACCCAATAAGCATGTATAACTTGACCCTGCTCATTATTTTCTTGAAAGTGGAACTTGTGATTTCAGTGTGATCGTCAGCTAGGAGCTCCATTGGGAGGACGCCGAATTTCATGCAAATTTTCGTAATTCGGAGGACGCCAAACGTTTCTGAGCAACTTGAAAAGTTGGGGGTTGGAGAATTAAACATTTGGGTCCACGTTGAAAACATCCCTGGGATGAAATCCTATCCTAAAACTAAATTATTTTCTGTTTTTTAAAATCTTATGTAAAAATTATATTATATTTGTTAAAATTACTAGACTAACGTGTAAAAAATGTCGCAGTGGTTTTCTAGATTCCGAGACAAAGACGCGTCTTACTTTTCGTTGGCTAAATTCTAAAAAGTACCGTTTTCATTTGCGTGCCCATTTAAAAAGCGCGGGTTATGTAATGAAAATGGTACTTTTTAGAAATTTGTCAACGACTTGCTTCTTACCAGATGTATTCAATTAATCGGATTTTCCTTCGGATTTGATGTTCTGTTAAAATCCTGCTTGGGAGTTGCTTGTTCAAATTCCACATCAAGACAAGAGTGTGTCTCACTTTATGACATACTTTGCATTGATTTGGACACATCAAAATACCAGCTTGAATATTTGAAATACTCGCGAAGCTAATATTGACTGTACAATCAGACACCGGAGTAGTAATTTTAAAGGTATTTATCAATTTGATGTGTGCATTTTAGTAGTACATTAGTGTTACTTTGGGTTTACTCTGAAACGCATCAAAGGTAAGACTAGAAGCAGAACTTTAGCCTAAGTAGGTAGTAATTTTGAAATTGATTTAATTGCACAAGTACGAATGGTTCCGAGGTGGAAAATGATTTTGCTCCATAAGTAATTTGAATACGGGAACGATAAGGGATTGCGGGTTAATAACGTAATGCTAGTTCTTTTTCTGGGTAATTGAGCAATTTAGTCGTTAGTGACCCTGTGGTTGTGAAAGTCGCACTTAAATTATAAACGATAATATTCTGGGCTATGAAGCAACATATATATATATATATATATATATTTGGAAACACATGTGTGCATACGTTTATACATCCATACATGGTGTTGTTAAGTAAACTCCAACATAACAAAGTGATTCCACGGCAAATTAATGTTTAATTATTGCAATTTGAAATTAAAAATACTTCTTGGTGATTTATAGAGCTCTCTAACCACTATGTGAATGATTATTTCAAGTATAAGCGCAGGCGTCATCATCTGAACAAATAGTTATGACACCCGGCCTTTAAGTATGGAAAGTTATTTTATAATGTGTGCTGAGAGTAGTTAACTACCGTTATCTGCCGTACAGCTTCTAATCCCTTGAGTTTTATTTTATTTTGTTCCAGGCTGAAACATTTTCTCAAATATCTTTTCCCTTTAGTTAATAGGCAATTTCATGAGTCTTCCAGTGATCAATATCAAAGAAATCTACATTAAAAATTGAGGGCATAGTCCGTCGTTTTGGTAATAGTAGTTAATAATTTCATAGTGACAAGTAAAAACTTGGCTCCATGGATTCCAAATGTAAATACAGTCAACTCTCGCTATAAGGGATACCCTTATAAGGGATTTCTCGATATACGGGATCAGGATTAGAAGTCCCGATTCCCATTTACATAATGTATAACACTATGCTTATAAGGGATTAGTGTTTATAAGGGACAGATTTTGCCGGTCCCTTGAGCATCCCTTATAGCGAGAGTTGACTGTAATACGTTATAAAATAGAAGAAACGCGGGAGCGTATAGTGGCAATGTACACTTGTGTATTTAATATAATTACATATACATTACATTTAGTATTATTATTAGTAGCAGGCTTAAAATCAAACATGGATATGTTTAGCTCTGAGGAGAGAACTAGGTGGAGCTGGGGAAAAATTATTAACTAATTATAATTAATTATCATTAATATTAAGTGACAAAATAATTACCCATTTAAATGTTTTGTATAGCTGAAATTGGAAAACAAATGCATAACATTTGAACATTTAAGCTCGTTTTTCTGTCGATTTATAATGTACAACCCAGTTCAAACTAGGGTCAAAAGGAGGTCAAGGTCACGTCAATAAACACGTTTCGTATCTATTTGGCTGGACATGTTCCTGTCACAACATCATTGCGCTTGACTTGAGAGCGTCTTAACCGTCAAAATAACTTGGGTATAAATGTCAATAGCATGGTGCATTTGCCTATGTCACGTGTTCCAAGTATTTCTAATCAAAGCAAGTCAAAAGTTTTAAGAATTGTATATATAGAATTATGATATCTGTTATCAACCATGCGGATTACAATACAAATTAATGATTACTTCACGCAAAATACTCAAATCATTATTAGAATTAATGATTACTTCACAAAAGCTGTTGACTAGTGATTACAATAATAATATGTACTTCTTTATAGACGCACAATGAATGATCACAGTTAAGAGTTACTTTCAGAAATTTCCTTAACGATTAAAATTTATTAATGTTTATTTTTAAAATTTAAAACTTATATATTTTCGAATAATTATTTTTAATCAATGATCATTCCTAAATAATCATTAATGGCGATTACTAATCGCTTAAATCTCTGTATTTTTTTAAATACCCAGTTTAGAAAAACATTAGTACACTTGCAGTCGTAAAACTTGGAAAAACCTATTGCTACCTACGAAACCTAAACTAAAACGGAGGTATTTTGTAATACTTTTGGGCCCAGGTATAGTTGACAAATTTTGAAAAAATAAATTATACCAAAGTAGCCTCCAAATCAGAAAACAATTCCTGGTTTACTAAATAATCCACCAGGCGCGAGGTAGTTGCCAAAGTAAGAAATGTCTGCCAATAACCGCTACATTTTAATTCCTTTGCAGCTTTCCAAGTTCAGGTTTTTTTGCACTGGTCTTATCAAAACCTCACTCACTTTCAATGACCTCGGTCAATTTTGAGGTCGCAGAGGTCACAACCGTGAGGCAAAGACGGAATTTTTACGGATTTTGGATACAGTAGCTGTTTATTTCAATACGAAATTTTTTCAAGACTCCACTTTTAACTCGTGTTTGTAGGAACTAGTAAAAGCCCTGCGCTTCACAGGGGCAAGTACTTGAGTGAGAATTGTGAGAGTACACAAACGTAAGACCTACCGTAAATGTCCATAGACCCCATATCAAGGCCTTTCGAGAAGGCTTAATGTTAGTAGCTCGCTTCGATGTGAACTATTAATTGTAAGACTAACAATTCGTTTCATAAAGCTAGTTGACATTGCTGACACCTGCTGATCAAATATGATGAATGATGAAAATGATTTTTTATAACTTTATTATAATTTGTATATACATAGCTCAATTGTACGGTAATAATGTAACTAAAGTCTCCGACATTGGACGCACTGATTATTTAAAATAGGAAAAATGAAAGGAGTTCGTAGTAGCGCAACACGTTTCACGTGCTATAGTCACTAAAATTCATGGTTCCTACAAATCAATCGTTATTACTTAATTATATTTTTATTGGATATAAAGATCAAATGTGGATGTTAAGGTTTGTAATTAAAAAAAAAATCAATTCCTTTAAACTTTCCAAGAAAGGAATCCCGCACTTATGAGTACAAAGTTCTGCCACTAAAATTCTCCTCTCCTCAAATTATTATGATCTGGAAAATTAGAAAATACATTTAGTTTGAATGATATAGCATAGCGACCTTTCGGCTTCGATTTGACAAAATAATCAGATTACAATTTGTAATGCACGGAGATAGAATTGAATTCCATAACCATGGCACGTATGAGTAGAACATACGCTGTAGGTTTGAATGTCGACACCCAGACTGAGAGACACGACGTTCTGGATTTAATAGAGGAAAATGCGCTGGGAAGTCTGCTGGATAGGGATTCATTCTACTGGGGACAACTTTGTTGTCCCGCTGACAATTCTGTGCCGTCCCGAAATCCTCGGGACAAAAATTTCGTTCCGATTCAGTCCCGAAATAACATAGGGACAAAACTTTGGTCCCGATCCCAGTCCCGTTCCGAAAACCTCGGGACGTCCCATCCCGATTATAATCTCAGTCTTAAAAGAAATGCACCAAATACCCCTACTTCTATAAGAATACCTCCAATAATAGCGAAACTTTACTTTAAAAAGTATTCACATATAGAACAATAAATTTTAAACGGAACGATTCCCATACATATTTATTTTTACAGCAATTGTATACTGTCTAGCTTCCAGTGGATTGGCAGCAGGTGGTATACACAGCAAGAGAAGCACAGCGAGCTGAAACTCTGTCGCAGAGGAGAGCTTTTTCAGCTCACTCAGCTCGCAGTGCTTCTCGGTTTTTGCTTGCTGCATAAACCACTGGCTTGCTTGGCCATATAGTGAAATAGTATACTACAAAGCGGCTTGCTATATAGTGAAATGAGCGCGCCAAGCTTTAAATTAACAGGTAAAAGCAGGATTCGGTCAGTAATGTAGAGATTGTTCATGGCTTTCCAGGGAACTATCTCACAGGTCTGCGTTGAGAGTTGTTTCTATTCATATGTTTAAATAAACAGAATATTCCTATTTCTGATGAAAGCCTTTTGGAATAATAAAAAAACCAGGTCTCATATTTTTGGGTCCTAAAGCCACAATTTAGTACTTGGACTGTATTTGACGCAAGTAAATCCCCATCAAATGTACAAACATTAATGTTGTCAAATATTTTTACAACAATCATGTCTGCGATGAAAATATAACAAAATTCTTCCTTTTTTCGATTTTTCTCAGTTTCATTCGTGAGATAAAATTTCTCACTACCTTGCCCACTTTGTTTAAGGCTCACAGGCAAAACCCTTGAAAAATTCTGACTTTGCCTCACGTACGCGAACCCCTTTGACCCGAAAAGTTGATCGAGGTCAATTACACAATTTGTTTTAGAAAATCTGGAAAATAAATTTCTAAATCCTGGGGGAATCAAATATTTCATGAGTTACATCCTTATTTAGGCTGGATTACCGATGTATATTCTCAATGCCAGTTGTTATTGTTTACAGCCTTTTTCCTCTGACTGTAAATCTGTAGAACAAGTGTCATTCTGTAGTTTAAGTATAGCGTTTCTAATTTTGAGACTATACAATTTCCAGGGATGGGAATTTGAATTCGAATCGGAATTATATTCGAAAAGTTCGGGTATCCGAATCGATATTGGAATCGGAAAAATATTTACAAAGGTATTTGTATTCAAAATCGGATTAGAATAAAAACAAGGGTATTCGAATCGATATTCGAATATTTTTTTATGAATTCCGATTCCAATAAAGTATCGATTTCATTGGATTTTATATTGCCACGTGCAAGAAAAAGTTCATAGGAAGCATTTTTTGAAAGCCGCACATGTAATTATAAAACCCAAAGGTAAAGTTCCGAACGGTTGGTAAACGAAAAGTGTATGCTTGTTAATGGGCACCGAGCCCGTTTTTGCAAAAATTCCTGCAAACAGGATGAGATAGCTGCATAGTCTCGGTCTTACAGTACTTACAGGATTATTAACCACTATTAAGTGAATCCAGTTTCTCACTTCTTAAATCTTGCTCTTAAGTACATTCTAATTACGCTGTGTTATCAAACAAATCGATTTACAAATACTATTAGAAGGAACTAATGGGAAAAGTAGTTAGACAGGTTAACAAATTACTCCGATTTTTTAGAAATGTTATGTTTTCACTCCTTGCTTTTCCAGTTACTCAAATTTCAGCTGAGCGTGTGTTTTCTGTGCTCAAGTTTATAATAAATGATTTGCGTGGTAATTTTGCCTTGAAAACATTTAATGTGTTATGTATCGCTTATATTTTTGCGATTAAATTGTTCTTTTGAATAAATTCCCATTTTTTGTAAGAATATCCGAAAAGTATTTGAATCGGAATGCAAATTCAGGAAGAATTCAAATATTTTGGAATCCGTATGGGAATTCAAATTTGTAAGTATTTAAAAAAATAATTGAAATTGAAATCGAAATTAGAAAGCATGTATTCGAATCCACATTTAAATCCGTATTTTTCCGATATCCCGTCCCTGATATTTTCTCAGGGGTTTTTCAGTGTCATGTCAAAATGAAAACAGATAAATTTTTGATTTTTCCCCATGTTTTGTTGTGCGTAACAAGAAGGTTGCCCTCAACAGGATTAGTGTAATCATTAACTCTATGGAATTTTCTGTAGAGGAAAAAGCTGTCAGATCGGCAGCTCAATTCTACCCCACCGAAGTGTACAGTTACATATGCATTTCTCATTTGTATTTCATGACTTTATTAATGTGTTATTCCTTATTAACTATACTGCAATAAAAATAATTCCGTTATGAGTAGCACAGATATATAAATTACAAGCGTCCCAGCATTTCACAAATTCATCACAATCTGTAAAAGAGCTAGACCCGGACAGTTATTTACCCTTTGGATATTGAATCCACGAACGAAGCATTGGTTCATTGGCTGTGAGTGCAAAGTTTGGATTATTTTTATTTTTTTCGCTCAATATCAGTTCATGTATGGAGATGGTGTTACAATAATTAATTACAGAAGTAAACCCAGTTACATTTGTTCGAGGATCTTCGGATATACTTCCAGTCGCTGGTATACATAGTTACTGTACTCATCAGATTGCACATGTGCAGCAAAGAAGTACATAATGTGCATATTTTTATTATGAATTTATGTATTGTAACAAGGGATAATGATTGTTGTCGGCACACGTCTATAGGGGAGTGACACAAATGACATCATCACAGTTGAAAGCATTTTGCTACTCCCCTACCCCTTCATCATTGGCAATCATTTTTTAGTCCAGCCACCCTCCCTCCTTAGATTGTGATGTCATGAATGCGCATTGTATGTTTGAAACGTTGTAGTAGCCGGTAATTTTGAATCCACGTGGATTGATAATTTGAAGGCATAAAAATACCCAATGCATTCCACTTTAGCGTCCATCTATTTTTAAAAAAGTTTTGAGAAGGAAAAGGATTTCGGGATTTCATCTCATAATTAGACCACAGTGACGATTGAACGGCTCAAAGTTCATCATAAACGAGGAAAACAACCTATGGAATTATTTTTGTTTTCATTATAGTTAATACATTAGGGTATTATTTTATTTCCTGAAAATGTTTGTTAATAATTTATTGTAGTGAGTATAGATGTATTTGACGAAATACAACGATGACATCATGTAACGAAAAATTTACCCACCCACTATGTCACTTACAGTCACTATATCCCGGGTTTAACCTACCTACTACGCTGGTGATATCATTTGTGTTACTTCCCATACGTTAAGCCTTTGGCTCAAAGATGGGCACCTCACCTGAAACTAGGCCTTGTAAATAGGCAACTAGGGAGGAAGGAAAGCAAAACGGATAGGTTTTTAGGAAAGGAACTAGGAAGGTTGTAGAATTTATGCCAAAACTACACTCTAAAAACTCCGGTAACACCATATGCAGGATGAAACAGAATTATGCCGATTCTGAATTAAATTCATCCTTTAATCCGGAAAACGAGGGATGAATTTATGCTTGCATTGCAAGTTAAATGTCATCTTGTACATTCTCAGTCCGGGCAGGTCAAATAAAATTTCTTTCTGCACTCAGGATTACATCATGGATTTTCCGGCAGCAAAGTGTTCCTGCATGCACGAACATTTTCAGTGACCTTTACATTTATATTGGGTATGCATTAAAAGCATGCTAGTAATGGCTGCCAAGTGTGAAGACATGTTTAGCAAAGCTGATCAGTTTTTGATAACTTTTGAAAGAATACCAATTAGTTATTCGGGATCCAGAATGAATTTTTCCACTATGGATTCAGTTTTGGAGGACCTGAAGTGACACATCTGTACCAGCAGAAATTTAAAGGTAAGAAATATCAAGTTCATAAGTAATTATATTCACAGCATGCTTGAATGTATGTATATACAACGGTACGATGTTGAATATTATGAATAAACACAAAAAACTCACAGCTACGAAATAATTTCAATAATTTTTAGGATCATGCAAATATACAAATTTATAAATAATAATATAAATATATATCATTTAGCTGTGAATTGTTTAAGTTTATTCATAAAATTAACCATCGTACCGTTTTATAGATATACATACATATACCAAACATGTTGTGAATATAATTAGTTATGTACTAGATATTTCTTACCTCGAAATTTCTGCTGATACAGATGTGTCCCCATCAGATACCTATCTTTACTTTGATCATGGGAAACCGTTTAAAATGATGTTGGATGGCTTTCAAATACAAGATGATTTGTTGGACGGCTAGGTTTGGTATAAGGGTTCATACATTCCTATTTTAATCCTGCAAGCATCCATAATTCAACTATGCTTACAGCATTAATTCCAAGTTACGCCAGGCATGCTTGAACTATACAAGAATATATTATTCCTGTTGGGATTGAATTTTTACTAGTATGCATAGCAAGATCAAATACTTCCTGGCCATGATACGTGTGCATATTCTTCCTGCTGGGATTTAAAAATCCTACCGGCCATGATTAAGTTCAGTCCGGAGTTTTTAGAGTGTAGGAAATAGAATAGGAAGGCTGAGAATATGTAAAATAAAAGGCAAGTTCATAGGAAGGGTGATAGAATTGGAAGGATCCTAGGAAGGACTACCGGGAAGACATATTTGAAGCCAACCAGCGGCAAGAGATGAAACTGGTTTGTATGATTTCTGCTAATTATTTGTATTGGACCGTATAACTTTGAATAAACGAAATAGCCAAAAACAAACTGAAAAAATTCCACCCATATGGACCCCACTAATAGTTAGACGTCTAGATTCGGTGTTTCCGTAGATTTCATGGTGTGCTGTGAACAGGGTTTATTTTTAGTACATTAATATTCTGAATGCTGCTAATGTTAAAATATATCTTACAGAAAATCAATCCAAACTTGGAACTTATCATGTGTTCGTCTAGCAATATACATTTTCAATGATGACAATTATCATATTTACCCGCTTATGTTAATGTATATTGTTTCTCAACACTATTCGTAAAGAAATGTACAATTTTGACCCAACCAACTAAGGCTAAACAAAGGCAATTCAGACTGAACTAGGCATTTTAGGCCCTACTAGGCAATTTAATAATCTGAAAAGGAAATAGGAAGGGCAATTATATGCCCATTTTTAGGAAAAAGGAAATCAGCAAAAGTCCGGTTTAGGAAGGGTATTAGGAAGGACAATCCAGATTACATTGTATAGGTAAGGTTTCAGGCAAAGGAAACCAGTTGCCCATCTTTGCTTTGGCTTAAATTGCTCCGTTTCATGTTTGTCTATCGGATGAATCCATCTCCATGGATTTGTAATATAATTCCATTTGCTGATGAAATAAACCAAATGTTTTATTTCACTGCAGTCTCGGCATAATGATGTAACTAGGACGTAAAAGCAGCTCCTAGTTGCTCGAGTGGTAGCTCGGACTTAGAAAATTTTTGCTCTCCTCTGCTCTGTACTCTGCCTGCTTTTTAGAAAGTGAAACTTTCTTATAGACGAGTCATTTCCGTCCGTCCGTCCGTCCGTCCGTCCGTCCGTCCGTCTACAAAATCTTGTAAATCGCACAACTCAACAACGGAATGACATACGGACATGGGACTTGTCCCAAAAAATCGAACATACATTCTAGATGTGCCTTTTGACATTTTCCCTGACCCAGGGTCAACCGTTTGACCTCTGAAAATTATTTCTTGATACAATTATCAAAAAATCTTGCATTTGCTATACCTTTCCAACGGATTGACGTATGGTCGTGCGTCCTTTACAGTTAACAATCAAACTATATTTCCCTACCCTACTAAAAATCTTTAAATATAAGTTTCACTTTCCTGCACATGCAAACAAAGTTTGCCCAAATCAGTGCAGTGCACGGATTTTTACCTTGCAAGTTGCTCCTCACAATGTTGCTTACTATACTCTATGGTACTCCGTCCATCTCTCACAGATTACGTAGACACTATACAAACTTGCACCTATGTACCCTCAGTACTTGCTACGGATGTGTACTTAAATATTTCTGGCCCTAAATACGAATTCAAGGACTCAGCTAACCCTTGCACTTGCATTTTAGTACATAACAATCAAAGTATACCAATCCAAGAACTGAAAAACATCTCAGTAGACATAGATTTCATCAAAGTTCATCCGATGTAATGTTATGCTTGTTCAGATAATCTGTGAGAGATGGATGGAGTACCATAGAGTATAGAAAGCAACATTGTGAGGAGCAACTTGCAAGGTAAAAAGCAGGCGGAGTACAGAGCAGAGGAGAGCAAAACTTTTCTAAGTCCGAGCTACCACTCGAGCAACTAGGAGCTGCTTTTACGTCCTAGTAATGATGTAGCATCAATTTTTCCTGAAAATTGTCTTCCGTATTCTCCAAAACGTTATTTCCTTGAACTGCAACCATGTTTGCCCACACATTTGAAACGGAATTCGAATGAAGTGTTTTTTTAGAAAATAATTATTTTACCCCTTCAAAATGTTTTCCAGTTGAGTGAACAATTAAAAGGGCTGCTACATACAGGATAGAACCAAGTGCTTTAAAAAACCATAGTCCTGCACATACGACTGAATGAAGTACACGACAAAACTAACCGGAAATATTCAATTAGTCTTCAATTTTGAATCCAAATTTTAACCTTAACAATGGCCTTGTTTCTCGTGTTGATTTAATTACGAAATCACAATCATTGCTTTAAATCTGCAGAATTTTAGCCTGCTGAAGATATCCCAACAAGTAGAACCTCACTACATAACACAGTATTAATTTTATAGACGCATGCCTTTTACATACAAACAAAAACTATTAATACAGCACAAAACAATAGTACAGTACGCTCACGACTGTATAATTTCTATGCAGTAAAATCATGACTTAGAAATCAAAATAATTAGGAAAATTTGTTTGTCATTGAATTCTACAATTGCTGGAATTTTTGCCCAGAAGGGGAATTATTGAAATTCCTGTAAATTAAATATTTGCTTCGAAATTATCCGTACCGTCAATGCTGGCTTCTTTGCCCGACAATCAACGACACGGAAGTGTTAATAATTATGCCGAGTAAGGTGAGCTGAAGTTGTTTATCGACAAACCCGTAATTGCCATTCAAAGTGTAGAGGGGGCGCAAGTGACGGATGTATTTCCGATGTAGCTGATACTTCCCTTGACGCTTCCAGATCCGAAGGACCATCTCGGACATTTGGTAATGAGTTCCCACGGACGAGAGGATCCCTGACAACAAGTACCAAATAGCTGGGGCCGTGAAAATAGCCAAGAGAGTATGGTTATATATGATCTGCAACATGTTGAAAATAATCACGCCGAGGACTAGCACAACCGTGTAATTGTAGCAATCAGCCCATATTTGATTATGCTCGATTTGGAGAACCGCTAGAGAATTGTATGTCTTCAAGAGTTTTGTAGCATTCAAGTCAAACCTGGAACTTGACGATGACATAATGCTGTGGATAAAACATATGTTACAATTGATCTTAATAGCACATTAAACTATGGTTATGTGTTCAAATATTTTTCACACCCCTCTTTTATTGGCTCAGGGAACAATAATTGTTCCCGGGACTATTCATCCACAAAAATGACCTACCATAAATATGTCTGCATCACTTTCGCATGCCAAAGCATCACAGTTACGAAGAACGGGGAGATCATACACTGAATTGCCCAACAATATGCTTGGAGTAGGGTGAAGCCGATTCTGGAAAAGCCCATGAGCCTTGCGTTAGGTAGAAATGATGTCAGGTGAAAAACCTTATCTGGTTTTGCCACTAAACGAAGCACATATTGGATAAAAACCAGGGTAAAAATAACTTGCGATGATAAAATGCAATGTTTTGCGGACTTGAGGATTTTTCCAAGACGCTCTTGGTCCAAAGTTGACAAACTTTGATGCTGCAAGTCTGAACAATGTATCCGCAAAGTTTTTTACACATTCAAAACGTATATACATTAGAATGTACCAGAATGCACAAACCATAATAAACCATTTTTTAAATGCTGATAATAATAAAAAAGAATTTAATTTCGGGAAAGAAAACGTACCTGCGCTGAATTTTTCGGTGAGGTATCTCAAGCGATTCAAATATTCCTTGACAGCTGGAAAATTCCCGGACATTTTTCGAAATACTAGGGCGGAATGTATGGCCGCGGCCATGAATGACTGAAAAGCTGTAATGCTTTTGGGGCTCACTGATACTTCACTAATAAGGGTGACATGGAGATACCGAATAGCCAGGGCGATCACATACCCAATAAACATGTATAAATTGACCCTGCACATTATTTTCTTGTAAGTGGAACTTGTGATTTCAGTGCGATTGTCATTTAGGAGCTCCATTGGGAGGACGCCGAATTTCATGCAAATTTTCGTAATTCGGAGGACGTCAAGCATTTCTGGGCAACTTGAAAAGCTTTGGGTCCACATTTTTAAAACTCCCCTGGGATGAAATGTTATTCTAAAACTAAATTATTTTCTGCTTTTAAAAAGTTTATAAAAATTATATGACATTTGTTAAAATTTATAGATTAACGTGTAATGCCACAGTGGTTTTCTAGATTCTTACACGCGTCTTGGCTAAATTCTAAAAAGTACCGTTTTCATTTGCGTATACCCATTTAATAAGCATGAGTTATGAAATGAAAATGGCACTTTTTAGAAATTAGTCAACGACTTGCTTCTTACCAAATATATTCAATTGATCGGATTTTCCTTCGGATTTGATCTTCTTTCAAAATCCTGCTTGGGAGCTTCTTCAAATTCCATATCAAGGCAAGAGTGTGTCTCCCTTTATGGCATACTATACACTGGTTTGGACACATCAAAATACCAGCTTGAATATTTCAAATGCTCACGAAGCTTATAAGCTTATATTGACTGTACAATCAGTCCTCGGAGTATTAATTTTGAAGGTATTTAACAATTTCCTTGTGTGCATTTTAGTAGTAAATTAGTGTTACTTTGGGTTTGCTCTCACACAAGTGGCAGGCAAGACTAGAAGCAGAATTTTAGCCTAAACAGGCAGTAATTTTGAAATTGATTTAATTGCACAAGTACGAATGATTCCGATGTGGAAAATGGAGTTTGCTCCATAAGTTATTTGAATATGGGAACGATGAGGGATTGCGGGTTACTAACGTAATGCTAGTCCTTTTCTGGGTAATTGAGCAATTTAGTCGTTAGTGACCCTGTGGTTGTGAAAATCGCACTTAAATTATAAACGATAATATACTGGGATATGAAGCAACATATATATAATATATACATGTGTGCATGGGTTTATACATACATACATGGTGTTGTTAAATTGTTAAGTAAAGCCCAACATAACAAAGTGATTCCACGGCAAATTAATGCTTAATTATTGCAATTTGAAATTACAAATACTTCTTGGGGATTTATACAGCTCTATAACCACTATATGAATGATTATTTCAAGTAAGCGCAGGCGTCCTCATCTGAACAAATAATTATGACACCCGGCCAATAAGTATGGAAAGTTATTTTGTAAAGGGTGCTGATTGTGAGAGTAGTGTTAGCTACCGTTATCTCCGGGATAGTTTCTAATGCCTTGAGTTTAATTTTGTTTTGTTCCAGACAGAAAAATTTCCTCAAATATCTTGTCCCTTTAATTATTAAAAAATTATATGAGCCTTGCAGTGAGCAATAACATTGGAATATACGTTAAAAATTGAGGGCATAGTCCGTCGTTTTGGTAATAATATTTATTAATTTCAGAATAACAAGTAACAACTTGTCTCCATGGATTCCAAATGTAAATAATACGTTATAAAATAGAAGAAAGGCGGGAGTGTATAGTGGCAATGTACACTTGTTTTTGTGTGTAATATAATCACACTAGTAAAACCCCGTGCTTTGCACAGGCGCAATTACTTGTGTAAATAAATAGCGTAAATAATAAAAGTGTAAATGGCAATAGAACTCGTATCAAGGTCTGTCGAGAAGGCTTAATATTGATATCCCGCTTCGCGAGGCAAAGTAATCTCATATAAGACGTGGAGTATTAACTGTAAGACTAACAATTCGTTTCATATAGGTAGTTGGCAATTCATCATCAAAATATTATGGGACAACAGCTTTCGGCCCACTAAAGTTTTCTCCCAAACTCAATATTTGGCTATACACGTGGAATTTAACTAATCCCTTGATCAATTTAATACAAACATCGTTATTAAACCTTGCTGTTACATCACTGTATGGTGCTTCACCCCTTAGTGGATCAGCACAACGTGCTGATTAAATATGATTTTTTATGTTATTATAATTTGTATGTAGATCCGTTGTACCGTAATATTGTAACTGAAGCCTCAGACACTGGACGCACTGATTATTTAAAATAGAAAAAATGAAAGGATTTCATATTCAGTAGAAGATTTTACGTTGTGGTCCGCGTACAATGCGCAGATTTTTGCATACGCTGAACTCAGCGTACGAGCGCAGTCACTGCAGTACTATGCGCCGTGTTCAGCGTAATTACGTCTGTACTGACTGTACGCTGTCCTCAACGTGCTCCAATGAATTTCGTACGCAAGTTACAACGTACAATATGCATTCACTTATAATTTATTTCCAAGTTTTTAAAACGTGGCGGCAGTACGATTTTAACTCCGACAAAGAATTTTATATCATCGTTGAAAAGCACGTGAAAAACTGAACAAACTCGCCGTGCAGATTTAAATTTCACCGTGGGGTTCGTGTGCAATGTGGTAATGTATTATTGCTTACTAAAACGACAGCAGGGTTAGGCTATTTATATATGCCAGTCAAAATAATTATGTCGAGAAAATTGAAATGTTAATTTATACATAATAATGTTAATCTTTACGATTCAACTGTGCCAATAAGATTTTTCGGCAGAAATGAAATATTAACATTTATAAAAGTTTAGGAGAATTTATCATAAAAATTTTATATTTTTTATAACATGAGCAAATGAATCACTTATAAAATAACTAGCTGATCAAGCCACCGCCTGCGTCGGTGGATAACTGTGATTTCCTTATAACAACACCGACGCAGTCTAGTGCTTGATCCGCTAGTATTAAAATTATTTTGCCAAAACGATTTTTTTCAAATAGAATATTTTGTAAATGATGACCTTTGCTTCTGAAATACACTTTCGTATGATTACAATCAGGGGTGACTTAATAAAATAATTCTTACCCTGACTCTAACCCTTAAAATAGTTTTGACCTGCAATCTGAGAGCCTTAGTAACCATTTTATTATCCGAGACCTAAATATTTTACAGGGTATCGTCATACAGTAGCAAACCTTACGCCAAATTGTAGTATTATGAAAGCCCAAGGGTCTTCCGGGACGGCTGCCAGTGACAATGTCACCGCGCTTGCTATTGTATAATGTTTTGATGGCATCGGTACATATACCGGATGAAAGCTAATTAGCTTTATGGTAATTTGTACTCGCGAAACTATAAAGCGCGTTTACATTGCTTTTGTAATAAATTATTGTTCTCTACTGTACTGCGCGACGCTTAGCTATGTGCTCTCCTGTTTCGTAGCTAAGAGCTAAACTCCTCCCTTCGCGCGAAGTTTTAAAAAATTGAGCCATGGTCATCCTTCTTTTAGTACTGAGAGATTCCTATTCAAATAATTGACGACATTGGAAAACTTGCACATTAACTGAAGCAAAAATGTTTTACCAAGATGAAAGATTTTCCTCCACAAATGAAACTGCACTAAATGAAAAAAATGTACATGTTTGACAAAATATATGATTTTATAGAAGTAGACGACGATTATTAAACCTTGATTAATTTAATTTTGAAAACTAGTTAAAGAATTCGTTTAACTTTATGTACAGTATAGTACAAATTATTATAAACAGGTTAGCAATTTGAGAGAGCGGTGCAATACCTTTTAAACTTCATCATCCCTAGCAGTATACCAGATTCTGCGCTTATACGCTGCCACCCGCGTAAAGGCAAATTCTAACTATGTACGCGGTTTCTCGCGTAGAGTACTGCAGTGATTGCGCTCGTACGCTGAGTTCAGCGTATGCGAAAATCTGCGCATTGTACGCGGACCACAACGTAAAATCTTCTACTGATATTAGCGCAACACATTTAACTTGCTATAGTTACTAAAGTCCATGGTTCCTACAAATCAATCCTTACATCCTAATGATATTTTTAGGGATATAAAGATCAAAACTCTGGATGCTAAGGCTTGTAATTATTCTTCCTAATAAGAATCGCACACGAATGTGAACTAAGTTCAGTCATTAAAATTCTCCTCTTATCAAATTATTCAGTACTGTAACCGAACGTAGTTTTTATCACTACCAGTCGTAATTTAATCCAAATTTGATGATTTATGTCTAATGTTTTATAATAATTATGGTTAGCGCTGTTAAGTGATAATCTAAAATGGCGTAATATTGCGAGCTTCCAGTATGCTGCAAGCAGTTGGTATATGCCGAGAAGCACAGCGAGCTGAGCTAGCTGAAAAACCTCTCCTCTGTGACAGAGTTTCAGCTTTCAGCCCGCTGTGCTTCTTGGTTTGTTGTGTATACCACCGACTTGCTTGGCTATATAGTGAAATAATGTAGTACATACCGGCTTGGCTTGCTACATAGTGAAATAAGCCGGGAAGGTTTGAATTCGTGAAATAAGCCGCGAAGGTTTGAATTCGTGAAATAAGCCGCGAAGGTTTGAATTTTACTGCAAACGCGCGAAGGTTTAAAATTTTAAATCAACAGAAGTGCTCAATAATAATAAAGGATAAAGGATGTACATTACATTTTAGTATTATTACGAGCACTGCACAGCCAGCATTTGCTGGCTCAGAAAAGCAGATGTAAATAGGCACGGCAGTAAGTAGTTGAATGCAATAGCTAGCTGCACATTGCTATGGTCGTCTATACATAGGTCGGCGAACTCATGAGTTTTGAGAGCAGCACTCGAACTCACCTCGAACTCAGTTGCATGAGTGCGAGTGCCAAATTCGAGTTCCGTCAAGTCCAGAAATGCTCTCAATTTTTGAGTTCGAGGTCACATGAATCGCAGGTGTACTCATGTATGTGAGGGTGAGTTCTTTAACTCGAACTCAGGCACTCAATCCACAATTGAAATGCTATGCTCATGCCGCTATTTCATGAATCTTATTCTTCTACGTGCTTTTCTTTGACTTAACAAAGACCATAGTTCATCAAGCTCTCAACATAATCTCATCATATAACAATCGGCAGACACAGCATGCATGGTTGGTTGCCATGCGTTATTGTATGTACATGTCACATAAACTTTATGACACATAGGTAAACCTATGTTGGCATAAGAGTACGTTATTCTGACATAGTGACGGTTTTATTTCTAGAATATCGAGGTTATCAAAAACCACAACATTAGCATTACTTATAAAAATTAGAAGCAACAATGAAAAGAAATAGAAAACAGTGGTTGCAGGTCAGGTCAGTTGACCCCTCCATATAAGTGCAAAAGAAAGGTCGGATTGAAGTTCCAGGTCAAAGCTGCGGGAAGACAGACCGGTCAGTCTCAAATTCCGAGATTTCGAATGCAACAACAACGGTAAAGCCTTCTGTCTCGTTAGTGCAAACGAAGTTGAAATTATCAAAGCCGGTCACTAAAAAGTCCACCGATGCTGACAAGCCAGTACAGCTTGAAATGATTAACTCTGAAAACTTGGAAGATTTTTTGAGTGGCGTTGATTCCGATGTACTCAAGAAACCTGACACACCAGAAGAGGAACCTCATTATTTGTATTCTAATTAAGCAAACCATCAAACATCGCAAAGAACAGAAACGATTGAGAAATTACCAGTAACTTGACCGAAACGAAATTATTTTTATATAAGTCACTAGCTGACAACTTGACCAAACCAAAAGTTCGTCAAGCCCTTAAGATAATTTTTTCCTCACACAATCGAAAGTAATTTCGATATCAAATACAAACATAAATACGATACAAATATTCGTTTTTAATGAGTATGGCCATGTATAAAACGCCTAAATTTTTATTCCTTAAACATCAAAACACCATGGGAGTTCCGCATAGAAATTTATCGGGCGAACATCCACCTTTGGAAGAACTTGTAGAAGAATACCCGCATAGACAGGAATACATAATCATCGTTTTGGTGCGCAGCGATGAAGAGGATGGCAGCATTGACGAGGGAAATAGCAGTACTAATGAGGAGTCTGAGGAAGAAGAATCAGCCCAGCAAAATGCAGAAGACGAAGATACCATCCCCTGGCCTCCCCCATCACCACCTGCCTCGGATCGTGAGGCAGACGAGCCTCAGGATGATGGACCCTCAAACAAATGTCAACGAATGGAATACGTTCTGTGGAGATGATTATCACTAAGGGAAGGTGTTGAAATATTATTTCTAATCAAATAGTTGTAATAGAGATCAAAGTCTCTGGACTTTGATCTCATTAAAAAAACGTTGTGCAATCATAACTATGAGGTCAAAGTCTGTGGACTTTGGCCTCTTTAAAAACCCATTTATAAGTAATTAGGCATCAACTAATCACCTAAAAACTTGTATAAGAGACAAAACTACGCTCAATAAAAGACACAGTCTACTGTCACTTTCTATAAACCCAAAATACTCTGTTGTTTGTCTCCAAAATTGTTTCATTCACACTTAAATTAACATATCTCAAAATAAGGACTCATAAACTCATATCCGCATATCCACATAACTACCACTTTTACTCTCATCTATTATTGTTAACAATATATTGTAAATAGCGAAAGCACAGCATATATAATTGTGCTTATGTCTATCCAGATATTCAAATTTAGGATTTCCAGCGTCTTCAGGAAGTGTTGAAAGGCTTTTTAGCATCGCTGGAGCCTTTCAACGTTCCCGAAGGAGCAGACTCAAGTGGTTAACAATTGAAACGTTTTTGTTTCTACGTGATTCCAGAATGATGGCACTATTCGGAAACAATTACTAATTATGAATTAGTGATTGTTTTTATAATGCAATGTTTTGTTTTTATTATTTTAATACACTGTAATGGTTTTACGGTTTCGAGTAAGGCCTCCTCTTAGCATAATATCAAATAATTATATACCTTCGAAAGATGGAAACTACAAAAACGGCCGTATTAACAATGAATTCAATTTTTAGCTATTTTGATAAATGTAAATACCATCGATGAGATCCAACGCCCCACATTTATTCAGACAATCCGGATTGTCTTGTGACAGCACCTTAATATTTATTTCATATTGGCACGAAAATAAATAAGCGGATCTTCATGTTGTTCTTCCGCATTCAGAACTACATAAAACCACTCTATCGGCGCATCTTTCGGCCATTGACCTTTTTTATTAAACCACTTCAAGGCTCTTCTGAACCCTTGGTAAATTTTTGATTCATAGTTTTCGGATCTGTTCATGTAGGTTTTTAGGTTTCCCTTTTCATTGTCGTACGGACATTGCCATCCGAGATGCCCCAGTCCCAAGCAGCATCTACAAACTAGTTTCTTAATGTGTTCAATGATCAATTTGTCATCATAGACAAGTGCAAGAAGTCTTGTTTTTTGTTTTGTAGCTTACGGGAATTGAATAACTGTTTCAATTAACTGCTCAGTAGATATATTTGACAGACATTTTAAATAACGTTTCCATTTCGGGAGCGCCCAATAGATGAGTAGGGTTCTCATCATAAATTCGGGCTAATTCATCGCGAGATTCATGCAGTCTTCGAAATGTAGCAACCTCCTCAGGCTTGATTAATTTTACCGTCTTTGAAAGCATTTGACTAGCCGGTGGATATTTTTGCTGTCGGAATGTCTGTTTTAGTTTTGTTTTGGTGATATTGAATGCAGTTTGAAGTCCAGCATCTGAAATCTGACATTATTCACAATGGTTAATTACACCTGAAATAGACAATCCGGATTGTCTTAGTACACATTTTAATTAGTTAATTTAACGTACTTTCTGTTTGAGAATTAAATCAACTTTAACAAGAAGTCGACATCATTGCGTATTAAGCTATCTTTCCTAACGGTCTGACACGAAAGTCCGGCAATTGTGCTGTCTTGTCAATTTTAACTTTCCAAAACCTGAAAACTGATTCTGTCAGTTTTTTAAATGAAATTGGCTCGTTTTTTCCCATTCAGCACGAATATCCTCGTCGGTAATCTCGTAAGCACTTAACTTGGATTTTCCCTTTCTATTCCGCCGTTCTTGAATGTGTTCTCGAAAAGATAGCTTCATTGTTTCAAAACAGGGGTTCTTCTTTCCACACTACATACATGTCCTGAATATCAATTACATAAGTAAGAAATGCCTGGTAGTTGGATTGTGTCATTAAGACGTCATCATTAATTCCACACATTATTTTGAGTATGTTAGTGCTTTCAATTAACTTAGGCACTAAGTCTTTCATAATCACTGGACGGGTTTGGAATGGATCAATGATGTAGTTGAAGTTCTTGGTGGTCACTTGAATAAGAGCAATTAAGCCTGCAACAGACAAACCGGCTTGTCTCATGTAATACTATGCACATTGAGGAACATGTTTGTAAATGTTAATGAATCTTTTTTTATAAATGTGGTTACCATTATGTGAATTTTCCTTGTGGAATTCATAATCCATTGCAACGACGTCTTGTTGCCAGATATCCTCCAACATGTCGCTAAAATCTTCTGGACAGTCAATAACAATATATGGAGTTTCCCTATTATATTCCAAAATATTTCCAGGTAGATCATCAACTTGAGGAAGTGTGCTTGAATTTATTCGCAACTTCACATGCAGTAGGCCAATGTACCCAGTTCCCCGTTTCATTATTCAAGCGTCTCAAGTATCTTCATCTTGAGGTCTGGTCTCCGCTGTTTAAAATTGTGATTTGGCTGATTGCTCCTTCTTGTAGTAAGCCATGTCTGAGAAAAGTGAAAAAATTTCATCATAAATTTAAAATTGAATAGCTAGGGAGATTACAAAGTAAATTTTGGTTTTTGCTTATTTACCATTTGCACCAGCAATATAAACAATCCGGATTGTATTTCACTGCAGGATCGTATCTTGCACCTAAAACGACAAAAATATACTGTTGAAATTTGTACTCTACTACCTTGGTACATAATGCAGAGTAATTTCTACGATGTTTTAATTTTGATTAATGTAAGTACTTGTAAAAATATTATTTTGAAATAAATGATGTTGAATGATAGTAAAATCAAAATTTCACAATTTAAAATACGGTAAAAAAGCTTTTCAATTCAAATTATAATAATTATATTAATTTTCTACTGACATTAACAACCTGAATCTTACAATTGTTTTTATTTAATAATTATCAATGTAGAACTTAGAATAAACGTCGAGGTCTAGATTACCAGCTCCCGGGCGAAATTCTTTCAGGTTCTTAATCAGCGCACCGAGTTTGCCCAGAACATCATAATTTATAAAAATCTAAAAATAGTTGGTAATCTAAGCCTAGACTTGTTCCTAATGCAACTTTGCATTACAATGTAAAGAAGGATTTCCTCAATGCTCACCAAAATCATACTTGTCAGATTTCCAATCATCCACACTTCCTTTCAAACTCGAAAGAGGATAAACTTTAACTTTATTGCGAGTCCTGTTTACTAAATTGAAAGCTCGGGGTTGAGTTCGAGTGCAATCATTGTAGATTTTATTGTTATTAAGAGCTTAAGCTTCTAGCGTCTGTTTGAGTCCCTGAGTGCCATGAGTGCGAGTTCCAAAAATTAAATAATTCGAACTCTGAGGCTGAGTTCGAGTGCAAGGATTACAGCTTATTAAATTGTTGCTGTGAGTTCTAGGGCATGAAAAAGATCATAGAACTCAGAATTTGAGTGTCCGAATAATGACGACATATGCGTCTATACAGCTAGAGCGCGCGAATATTTGAATCTTACCATCATGGTCACTGTCGCCGACACTATCCACTCGCTCGAATTAGAAGAGAGGATTTGTATCAGGCTTAAAATCAAACATGGATATGCTTAGCTCTGAGGAGAGAACTAGGTGGAGCTGGGGAAAAATTATATGTCACTGATTTACCCATATGCTATTGAACCAAAAGTGACAAAATAATTACACATTTAAATGTTTTGTAGAGCTAAAATTTAATTTAATTTAGTTTTAAAAATCAACCATGCGGATTACAATACAAATTAATGACTGATGATTACTTCACGCAAAATACTCAAATCATTATTAGAATAAATGATTACTTATTCACAAAAACTATTGATTAGTGATTGCAATATTAATATTTACTTCTTGATAGACGCACAATAAATGATTACAATTAAGAATTACTTTCAGAAATTTCCTTAACGATTACAATTTATTAATGATTATTTTTAAAATTTAAAACTTGTATATTTTCGAATAATTATTTTTAATCAATGATCATTCATAAATTATCATTAATGGCGATTACTAATCGCTTACATCTCTGTATTTTTTTAAATACCCAGTTTAGAAAAACATTTGTACCCTCGCAGTCGTAAAACTGGGAAAAACCTATTGCTACCTACGAAACCTAAACTAAAACGGAGGTATTCTGTATTATTTCTGCGCCCAGGTATAGTTGACAAATTTTGAAAAAATAAATTATACCAAAGTAGCAGCCTAACCAGAAAACAATTCCTGGTTTACAAAATAATCAACCAGGCACCAGGTAGGTGCCAAAGTAAGAAATGTCTGCCAATAACCGTTACATTTTAATTCCTTTTTCCATGTCGGAATTTTTCACGGAATTTGGATGCAGTAGCTGTTTATTTCAATACAAAATTTTTTCAAGGCTTAACTTTTAACCCGTGTTTTTAGGAAATGTTCATGGCTGCCCAGGGAACTAGCTCACAGGTCTGCGTTGAGAGTTGTCTCTATGCCAATGTTTAAAACAGAATATTCCTATTTCTGATGAAAGCCTTTTGGAATAATAAATAAAAAGATCTCACATTTTTGGGTCCAAAAGCCACAATTTTGTACTTGGATTCTATTTTCTGAATTTGTCATTCTGTAGTTTAACATAAGCATTTCGGATTTTGAGACTATACAATTTCTCATGGGCTTTGCAGTAGTGTCATGTCAAAATGAAGTCAATTTTTGATTTTTCCCCATGTTTTGTTGTGCGTTACAAGAAGGTTGCCCTCAACAGGATTAGTGTAATCGCTAACTCTATGGAATTTTCTGCGAGGAAGAAGCTGTCAATTCGTCAGCTCAGTTCCGCCCCACTCAAGTGCATAGTTACACATGCATTTCTCATTTTTATTTCATGACTTTTTTAATGTGTTATTCCTGATTAACAATACTGCAATAACAACAATTCCGTTATTAGTAGTACAGTTATATAAATTACAAGCGTCCTAGCATTTCAAAAATTCATCACAATCTTCAAAAGAGCTGTACCCGGATATTTATTTACCCTTTGTATATTGAAGCCACGAACGAAGCATTGGATGTGAGTGCAAAGTTTGGATTATTTTTAGAATCTTCGCTCATTATCAGTACATGCGTACAGATAGTGTTACAATAACTAATTACAGAAGGAAACACAGTTACATTTGTTCGAGTATCTTCGGATATGCTTCCAGCCGCTGGTATAGTTACTTATCAGATTGCGCATGCGCAAGGAGGTACATAATCTGCATATTTTAATTATGAGTTTATGTAGTGTAATAAGTGATAACTAGTAAAAGCCCTGTGCTTCACAGGGACGATTACTTGAAGAGGTGGTAGTGTGAGTCTAGAAATTAAAAGCCAAACGGTTTACGAATCAAGCCCTGTCGCAAAGACTTGTTGTATGCCTAAATCGTGCGCGATTATATTAAGAGCAGCACTTTAAATAAATGGACAGGTAGTGCTCGTTAATAATGAGTGCTTGGCATGCCACCTTTTGGGCGTTTTGTGATGCCATTGAACTATGAAAGTGCGAAACTTTAAATAACAGGACAGAAAGTGCTCTTTAAAAATAAAGGATGATTCCGTCTATAGGCTAAGCCTTTGGCTTACATTGCTCCGTTTCATGAGCTTGCCTATCGTATGAATCCATCTCCGTGGGTTTGAAATTATTGTAATTATTCTACTCGCTGTTGACATAAACCAAATAAAGTTTTATTTCACTGCAGTCTCGGTATAATGATGGAAAATTAATTCTTCCTGAATATTGTCTTCCTTATTTCCCAAAACGTTATTGCTTTGAACTGGGCCCATTTTTGCTCGCATATATTTCAAACGGAATTCGACTGAAGTGTTTTTTAAAAAATAATAATTTTAACCATTCAAAATGTTTCCCAGTTGAGTGAACAATTAAAAGGGCTGCTACAAACATAGGGTTCCCAGACGTCCCGGAATGCCCGGGACAGTCCCGGAATGACAATCGTTGTCCCGTGTCCCGGAAGGGTGTATTCCGGGACACGTAAATGTCCCGGAAACGTCGAGCTCAAAAATCTACGAAATTTATTCGAGTTTTTAAGAGAAAAACAAAATATTTCGTTCTAGAGGATCTCGATTCAAACGAGAGCATCATGTGCCATCTACATAAAACTAATAAAATCATAAAAATGTGATCACAAGCGTAACAAAATCGTTTAATGAGCAGGTAGTAATTAAAAAGGTCTAGGTTTTACAATTCTATATGGGAAGAGGTTGTCAATTCCAAAAATTGGTTAAGTCGAAATGACAAAGATGACCAGACCCCTACTAGGATTTTAGTCTGTACAGCAACTTTCTGTGAAGTATGAAGAATTTAGGTCTGTTAAATCTCACATGTAAAGTTCCTAAAAACCTAGAGAAAGCAGGTGCTGAAATCGAACAATCTGGAGACGATTAAAAATTCAAAATATTTGTTGTTACAGCGCGAACAATGCGAACGTAAATTACGGTCGCCAAAATTATGTGTTTCCGAAATTCCAGGAAGAAAATCCATCAATTTTTGCTGGTAATTTCAAATATCACATTATACACAACGCTGTGAAAAATGCATACAATAAATTATCAGTGAATGTTGAAGTCTTAGTTTTAAATGTTTTTAGCGAATCTAGCTAGTCTGCGCAGAGACTAGACTCTTTAAAACAGTTCTGTGAATTTGTGGATGTGATGTTTCCTTACTTTTAGCATTGGATAGATTCCTTTCTAATACGTCAGCTTTGAAGTCATATTGTCTTTTAAAGGAACAAAGTGACTGACAATGAGTGTTTTTGTCCACAACATTATTAAAAACTATTGGGAAAGGGTTCTCTCAGGTCCACTCTGTCCGTATAAGAATACACTTAACCGGGTACGTTGGGAAAGGAGCCCCCACAACTCGAAGAAATTACCTCATTGGTTTTCACGCAAGTTACTGTCTAGTAACACTTTGGAGTCTGACGTCCTTACGGGAACCCCAGGTCTAGCCAGGCAATTAGGTTTTGCATTTTATTTTTGGGAATCCAAAGCAGGAGGCAGGCCTGGGGAGTTTCACACGTAAGTTACCTATTTATTGTTCACAGTATTTTACAATAAATGAATTCGCCCATTTTAATGTTGGAGTGTTATGACTGTACTTCTACGGAAGTTTACGCCATAATGAAATCTCTTCTGGAAAGTTGTGTAAACCAATATAAAGATAAATTTTACGGAAGTAGCAATGCAATTCGGAAAACTTTACCCGCGCAACACAAAAAAGCGCTTTGAACAGGAAGTTTTGGATTTTTTGAAATCACTGCAAACCTATTTTAGCTGACATTTTGATTTCAGTGGTACTAACTTATTTTGAAAATGGAATTACTAAATTTGAAATCAGAGGAATTCTTAGTATCCATGGCTTATTTCCTAAATATTGCCGTTGTACCCGGTATTAAATCAAACGAGGACCAGCTGTACAATGAATTTTGCATATTTCGTCAAACTTGAGTTTTTGATTGTGATGGGGGATCGTAAGATCGGTCCGTGCAAAGTGGGCCGAGTTTTTTAAGAAAGATCAATAATGTCCGGAACTACTCAAGCTTGTATCGTTCGTGATATTAATTCCTGTTAGCAACGATTTTGCAGAACGTTATTTCAGCCTAATGAAGAGAGTTTGGACAGCCGAGAGAAACTTATTGTCAACAAAACTTGTGAACGCAGAGCTTCAAGTCAGTCTTAATGTACCCTTTTTATGTTGTGAATTGGTTTCTTGTTTGAACAAACCGGAAAACAAAATGTTATGTATTAGATGCCAAAAAGGCTGAAAAATACAACTAGGAACCGTGTATACGTAAACAAAATTTAAAATTATTTTGTCCCGGAATGACGTTTCAAAAAAGTGGGAACCCTATAACAAACAGGATAGAATTAGTGCTTTAAAAAAACCAATCCCGGTTTCAGTATTGTAGACAAATTCTATTCATTGTCTGGTTTACTTTTATTTTCTATTCTTAGGTAAACTAAATGAAGAATATAAGCTTCTGTCCCATTTTGAAATACTGGTTTTAATAAAAATAGAATTTTATCAAAAATTATTTTCGGGGACATTAATACAAACTTAACAATTTTTACACACTGAAACAAATGACGGAATTCATTTTGGCATGCAGCAATAATGGCGGTGTTGTTCAGGCACTCTGGTTTTCCACGATGAATCGCTCAGTACAAATGATAAAAGCACATCGTAAATAACAACTTTGATGAGCTTGTGGTATTTGCATTTCAGAAAGTGGCGTCAATGTGTCAAATAAGATATCGGTAACCACACATTCTATTATTTCCTGAAGTTCATCTAAGTTCAGTTCATCACTTTGCTATTCGATAATAATTCAAGTTCATTCAAAGTGAAAAATAATTCAATTCACGTTCAGCCATTCATTCTATTAATTTATTTCCGTTCATTCAAGTTCACTCAAAATGTTAAATATTCTTGAAAAGTTCAGTTCAGGAACTGGTTCACTGAACGAACTTGGTGCAAGCATGGAATGAAGTACACGACAAAATTACCCGAAAATATTCAATTAGTCTTCAATTTTGAATCCAAATTTTTACCTTAACAATGGACTTGTTTCTCATGTTGATTTAATTACGAAATCCCAATAAATGCCTCAAATGTGCAGAAATTTAACCTGCTGAGGCCACTTCAACAAGTAGAACCTCACTACATAACACAGTATTAATTTTATAGACGCATGGTTTTTACATACAAACAAAAACAATATTAATACACCACAAAACAATAGTACGCTCACGACTGTATAATTTCTATGCAGTGAATACATGACTTAGAAATCCAAATAATTAAGAAAATTTGTTTGTCATCCAATTCTACACTTACTGGAATTTTTGTCCGGAAAGGGAATTGAAATTCGTGTAAATTAAATATTTGCTTCGGAATTGTCCGTAAAGCGTCAATGCTGGCTCCTCTGCCCGACAATCAATGATACTGAAGTGTTAATAATTATGCCGAGTAAGGTGAGCTGGAGCTGTTTGTCGACAAACCCGTAATTGCCATTCTCAGTGTAGAGAGGACGCAAGTGACGGATGTATTTCCGATGTAGCTGATGCTTCCCTTGGCGCTTCCAGATCTGAAGGACCCTGTCGGACATTTGGTAATGAGTTCCCAAGGACGAGAGGACCCCTGACAACAAGTACCAGATAGCCGGGGCCGTGAAAATAGACAAGGCCGTGTGATTACATATGACCTGCAACATGTTGAAAATAATCATGCCGAGGGCTAGCACAACCGTGTAATTGTAGCAATCAGCCCATATTTGATTGTGCTCGAGCTGGAGAACCGCCAGAGAATTATAGGTCTTTAAGAGTATCGTAGCATTCAAGTCAAACCTGGAACTTGACGATGACATATATAATGCTGTGGATAAAACATATGTTACAATTAATCGTAATAGCACACCAAACTATGTGTTCAAATATTTGTCACACCCATTCTCGATTGTCCCAGGGAATAATAATTGTCCCCGGGACTATATTCATGCACAAAAATGACCTACCATAAATATTTCTGCATCACTTTCGCATGCCAAAGCATCACAGTTACGAAGAATGGGGAGATCGTGCATTGAATTGCCCAACAATATGCTTGGAGTAGTGTGAAGCCGATCCTGGAAAACGTCAAGAACCTTGTGTTAGGTATCTAGATATCTAGAAACGATGTCAGGTGAAAAACCTTGTCTGGTTTTGCCACTAGTCGCAGCACATATTGTATAAAAACCAGGACAAAAATGACTTGCGTTGCAGAAACGCAATGTTTTGCGGACTTCAGGATTTTTCCAAGACGCTCTTGGTCCATTGTCGATGCTGCAAGTCTGAACAATGAAACCGCAAAATTGTGTACACATTCAGGACATATGCATTAGAATGTACCGGAATGTACCGACCATAATAAATTAAGAAAATGCTGATTTAAACAAAATTGAGTTGATTTTGGGAAAATATTTACCTGCGTTGAATTTCTCGCTGAGGAATATCAAGCGATTCAAGTACTCCATGAGAGCTGGAAAATTCCCGGATATTTCACAAAATACTACGGCAGAATGTATGGCCGCGGCCATGAATGATTGGAAAGCGGCAATGCTTTTGGGACTCACTGATACTTCACTAATAAGGGTGACATGGAGATACCGAATAGCCAGGCCGATCACATACCCAATAAACATGTATAAATTGACCCTGCACATTATTTTCTTGTAAGTAGAACTTGTGATTTCTGTGCGATTGTCAGCGAGGAGCTCCATTGGGAGGACGCCGAATTTCATGCAAACTTTCGTAATTCGGAGAACGCCAAGAATTTCTGGGCAACTTGAAAAGCTGAGGGTAGGAGAATTAAACCTTTGGGCCCACATTTTCGAAAATTTCCTGGGGTTGAAATCTTATTTTAAAACTTTAAATTATTGCCAGATTTTAATAATCGCATATACAAATTACATGAATTTTGTTCCAATCAGAGCTGCGTTCAAGTTCAAGTATAACTTGAATAGTTCAAGTGCGTATCAAGTTCAAGTCAAGTCAAGTGCAGACAATTTTATAACTTGAAACTTGAACATCAAGTTCAAGTGAAATTATAATTTTAACTTGAATTTTCAAGTTCAAGTTCGATCAAGTTCAAGTTAATAATTTATTACTTGATTTCAAAATCAAGTCAAGTTCAAGTACACTGAATGGAAGTACTTGAATAAAACTTGAGTATAACTTGAGTTTTGTCACTGAAAAGCAATGTTGCCTAATTAGTGGCATCATTGCATCCCACTAAAAATAATACTGGGTGTCAATCATGATAGTAATGACATCTTTGAATTGTTTTCATTCCATCGACATTAAAGTTGCCCCTACGATGCCCAGTGGCCGAGAATAATTCTTATGTTGTGTTTCCATACTTTGAATTTTGAATAATTAAAATTTCGGACTTATTGTTTTATAAAGATGTTCTTGATACTCGGGGTTCTTGTTCCATTATAAAAATGAAGTGATTGTTCACTTCACCTGTTCTGAGGCTAAGAAGAAGTTAAAGAATAATTTATTATGTCATGTAAGAATAATTTTTGCTGTTATTAAACATGATGACGCAGACGAACAACCAACGTTCAATCTTATAAATCAACCATGGTTAAGTAAAATTAATGACGACAAATATTTATGAATATACAGAACTTCTGGTTACACTCACCAGATGAGTGTAACACTAATGTTAACAGGCCAATAATATGATTTCTAAACTCTTAATAGTGCAAATTAGTAAATTAGATTGGACTACAATGTTCAGTTATTTGATCAAGTTTTTTACATTTTTTAGTAATTTTAAAGTGAAGAATATCATCCTCATTCCGTTTAGTTGATCCTAATTACGACCTAGCCATTATTAGCTATAATAGTTGTGGACGATATTGCTAGTATTGTTTATTCAGTTAAGAAAAAATACTTGAATAATCAAGTTCAAGTACAAGTTCAAGTTCACGTTCAAGTCAAGTTATGTGCCCAACTTGAACGTCAAGTTATGATCAAGTTCAAGTTCAATAAAATGAACTTGAAAATCGAGTACTTGAATACTAAAGTTGCTTGAGAAACTTGATTCATCAAGTACAAGTGCGGATACCTCACTTAGTCAATTTTTTCAAGTTCAAGTCAAGTTCAAGTCAAGTTGTGTAAAATAACTTGACTTGAACGCAGCTCTGGTTCCAATTATTAGACTAACATTGAAAATGTAATGACACCGTGGTTTTCTGGATTCCGAGACAAGGATGCGTTTTATACTTGATTCTTAAAAGATATATTCATTTGATCGAATTTTCCCTACGGTTCTGATCTTCTGTCAAAATCCTACTTGGGAGTTGCTTGTTCAAATTCCAAATCAAGACAAGAGCGTGTCTCCCTTTATGTCATACTTTGCACTGATTTGAACATCAAAATACCACCTTGAATATTTCAAATGCTCACGGAGCTAATAATAACTACAAGCAGTCATCGGAGTATTAATTTTCAAGATATTTAACGATTTCCTTGTGTGCATTTTAGTCATTAGTGTTATTTTGGATTTGCTCGCAAACATATACATACAATGTAGCTGGCAAGAATTCTAGAAGCGGAATTTTGACTTTAAAAAGGAAATAATTTTTTAATTGATTTAATTGCACAAGTACAATGATTTCAATGTGGAAAAATTGAGTTTGCTCAACAAGTTATTTAAACACGAGAACGATAAGGGATTCCAGGTCAATAAGGTAGTGCCAGTACAGGTTCTGGGTAATTGCGCAATTTAGTCGTCAGTGCCCCTGTGGCTGTGAAAGCCACACTTAACGTATGAACAATAATTTGACGGGATATAAAGTTACATATGTATGAACATATTGACATATACATATGTGCATGCTTACATACATGGTGTTGTCAAGTAACTTCCAACATAACAAAGTGATTCCACAGCAAATTAATGTTTAAATTATTGCAATTAAAAATTAAAAATACTTCATTGGTGACTTATACAGCTCTCTAACCGCTATGTGAAAGAATATTTCAAGTGAACAGGCGTCATCATCTAAACAAATAATATTTAACATCCAATGTTACAACACCCGGTCATTAAGTATGGAAAGTTATTTTATAATGGGTGCTGAGAGTAGCGTTAACTACCGTTATCTCCCGTATAGTTTTTATATCCCTTGAGTTTTATTTTATTTTGTTCCAGGCTGAAACGTTTTCTCAAATATCTTTTCCCTTTAGTTATTAGACAATTTCATGAGTCTTCCAGTGAGCAATAACAAAGGAACTGAGGGCATAGTCCATCGTTTTGGTAATACTAGTTATTAATTTCAGAGTAAACAACTTGTCCCCAAGGATTCCAAATGTAAATAATACGTTATAAAATATAAGAATGATGGCAATGCACACATGAGTTTGTAATATATGTAATTACATCTAAATTACAATATTAGTATTATTATTAGTAGTAGGCTCAAAATCAAACATGGATATGTATGTTTAGCTCGGAGGAGAGAACTAGGTGGAGCTGGGGAAAAATAATATCGTCTTTGAAGTTGCAAAATGTTCTACATGCTCTACAAAAATATAGCATGTAGATAATTTTGCCTCTTCAACGACGTTATGTCACTGATTTGCCCACCTTTTATTGAACCAACGCAACAGTGACAAAATAATTACACATTAAAAGTTTCGTATAGCTGAAACAGGAAAACAAATGCATAACATTTGCACATTTGAATTCGTTTTTCTGTTGGTTTATAATGCACAACCCGGTTCAAACTAGGGCCAAAAGGAGGTCAAGGTCACGTCAATAAACACGTTTCTTATCTATTTGGCCGGGCATGTTCCTGTCACAACATCATTGCACTTGACTTGAGGGCGTCTTAACCGTCAAAATAACTTGTGTATAAATTTTAATAATTATGATATCTGTTATCAACCACACGGATTACAATACATATTAATGATTATTACATACAATATACTCAAATCAGGATTAAATTACTGATTAAGTCATGCAAAATACTCAAATCATGATTACAACTAATGATGACAAAGTGATGATTACTTCTTAATAAACGCACAATTAATGACTACAATTAATAACTACTTTCTGAAATTTCTCTAACAATTACAATTTATTAATGATTATACTTAAAATTTAAAACCTGATGAATTTTTGATTAATTATTTTTAATTAATAATCATTCAGCGTTAATCATTCATCGCGATTAGTAATCATTTACATCTATATATTTTTTTAAACGCCCAATTTTGTAAACCATTTGTACCCTTGCAGTTGTAAAACTGGGAAAAACCTGCTGTGGCCTACGAAATCTAAACTTAAACGGAGGTATTCTGTATTATTTTTGTCCCCAGTACCCAGGAAGTTGGAAAATCTAAAAAAAAACAAATTGTACCCTAGTAGCCGCCAAATCAGAAAACAATTACCAGTTTACAGAGCATCAACCAGGGGCCAGGTAGTTGCCAAAGTCAGAAATTACCGCCAATAACCGTTACATTTTAATTCCTTTCAGATTTCCAAGTCCAGGGTTTTAGCCCAGCTCTTATAAAAATCTCACTCACTTTCAATGGTCAATTTTTGATTTCACAGGGGTCGCAAACATGAGGCAAAGTCGAAATTGTTCACGGATTTTGGATTCAACAGCTGTTTATTTCAATACGAAATTTTTTCAAGACTCAACTTTTAACTCGTTATTGCAGGAAATGTTCATAGCTTTCCAGGGAGCTATCTCACAGGTCTGCGTTGAGAGTTGTTGCAATGCAAGGCTTAAATAAAGAGAAAATTGCTATTTCTGATGGAAGCCTTTGGAATAATAAATAACAAGGTCTCACATTTTTGGGTCCAAAAGCCACAATTTTGTACTTGGACTGTATTAGACGCAAGGGAATCACCATCAAATGTACAAACATTAATGTTGTCAAATATTTTTACAACAGCCACATCAGCGATGAAAAAATAACAAAACTCTTCCTTTTTTCGATTTTTCTCAGTTACATTCGTGAGACAAAATTTCTTACAAACTTGCCCACTTTGTTTAAGATTCATAGACAAAATCCGCGAAAAATTCTGACTTAGCCTCTCGGTCGCGAACCCCTTTAATAAAACAATTTGTTTTAGAAAATCTAGAAAAGAATTTCCTACATCCTGGGGAAATCAAATTTTTCATGAGTTACTTCCTTAGATAGGCTGGAGAGGGGACCAATCGTTTTGTGCCACATCCTGTACACATATACATAAGTACACTTGGTATATGTGTATGCATTTATTATTGATTTCAGTATTCCCACATTTTGAAAACATAACTATTTAATAACTAAAGTTAAATTACTGTAGTAGTAAGGCTAAACATCCTTACGGCCATCATACATAGTTACTTCTCTATTATAATTTTCTTTTATAATCATGGTAATAATGAGCTTATATTGTTTTATCTGGCATTTAACCTATGCGTATTCTCATTGTCAGTTGTGAATGTTGACAGCCCTTTTACTCCGATTGTAAACATATAGAACAAGTGTCATTCTGTAGTTTAACTTAAAGTGTTTCTGATTTTGAGGCTATACATTTTTTTTACTATTTTTCAGTGTCATGTCAAAATGAAGTCAAATTTTTGATTTTTTCCCATGTTTTATTGTGCATAACAGGAAGGTTGCCCTCAGCAGGATTAGTGTAATCATTAACTCTACGGAATTTTCCGTAGAGGAAAAAGTGTCAAATCGTCAGCTCAATTCCACCCCACTGAAGTGTATAGTTACACAAGCATTTCTCATTTTTATGTCACGACTTTATTAATGTGCTATTCCTGATTAACAATACTTCAATAAAAACAATTCCGCTATGAGTAGCACAGATATATAAATTACAAGCGTGGCAGCATTTCATAAATTCATCACAATCTTCGCAAAAGAGCTGTACCGCATAAATACTACCTCTTTTGGATATTAAAGCCACGGGCGAGTGTGCTGTGAGTGCAAAGTTTAGATTATTTTTAGAAGCTTCGCTCATTCTCAGTTCATGTAATTATATACATATATACGTACATTTAATACATACACTGCTTTTATATAACTTACATATATGGTTTTTTTGCAAAATATTTTCACCGTGATGTCCCACAACTCCCATATCCTCTCCAAAGGGGAACTCAGACTTGGATAGATACATATACACAATCTATATAAATTTAGACAGGAGATTTGTTTTTAAATGTGTAAAGGTTTTTTGCAGGAATCCCCCATACAGGAAAACCTGACGTACCTTGATTTGACCAAACAAGGCCGAAAGCAAAACATATAGGCGGATATCCTTAAGAAGCAATATTTTCCCATACTTGTTATTTTCATAGCACCGCTCAAGCGGATTTTTTATTCTTTTGTGGGAATCAGTTTTACCTTTACACACTCCGAAAATATGCTCCACACGTACGGATCATAAGCTTATATAATGTCCTGTAATAGCACAAATCCCCTCCTTTGCTTTCACCTCCACGGTCCCATTATTGTCCAATTAAATTATAATGAAGCCAGCTCTGGATACATGCCTAGTTGTAATAGCGATGTTAGCCAGGATTGAAAATAACGTATTTTTCTATTTATTCTATCTATACTAGTAGTCCTAAGAATAAGTACGGACATCAACAAGTCATTCATGTTTACAAGGGGAGTTAAGCCTGTTTCACTCAAATACTTATACCCTTTAATGCAGGTTTTACAGCAAAAAGGATTTTCTCAGGGAACCAACGTCAACGGAAAGGGCTGGGGAAGATCATCCCCCCCCCTGAGAAGTAACACTCCATCACACTGACAGCTCCTTCAAAGATCCCCGGAGTCTCTCCCAGACCATCAAACGTCTTCTGTCGGATCAACTGTCAAAGTACAAAAAGTTGAGGGTGAAAAGTTCTTTTAAAATTTTTGAGAAAAATGATGGAAGTGAGCAACTTCACCGGAGTAACTACCAACTTGGGCTATGAACTTGAGACTGAGGCGTCCTTTCTGGAGCTGAAACATTGGATCTTCCGAAATTGGACGTTGGGATTTAACCTGATTGGAATTTATCTCCTTTTTATTTTTGGAGCCCAGGGATGGATGAAATCTCAACCGAGACTGGATCTCCGAGGATTACTTATTATTTGGAACCTATTCCTCGCAGGATTTTCAATTATTGGGGCCGTCCGGATGGTTCCTGAAATGTTGGAATTACTCACTCAACGAAATGGGCTTCATAATTCGATTTGCTTACCGATGTAAGATATTTCCTTCACTGATATATGTATGTGCACGAATGGGTATCATAATTAAGGAGGGATATTTATTTGAAATCAAGCAAGGGGTTTTGAAAAGGATTTTTTTTCTAATTTATTTCAGTGATAATACAACTTCGAGATTTCGCTATTGGATCGCTCTCTTTGTCCTTTCAAAAGCTCCGGAGCTGGTCGATACGGTTTTTATAGTTTTGCGGAAACAGCCCTTAATTTTTCTCCATTGGTATCATCATATCACGGTGCTTCTGTACTCTTGGTATTCCTTTGCTCAGTACATTGCTCCGTCCCGGTGGTTTGTGGTGATGAATTTTGTGGTCCATGCCATCATGTACTCCTACTACGGATTTAGGGCTCTCAAATTCCGAGTCCCGAAATTCGTCTCCATTACTATTACGAGTCTCCAGGTTTGAATAGGATATAAAAATTTTGGAGGAAGTTGGGAAAGAAACGGAATTGGTTTTAATTTTTGATGACTTGTGGTTCCAGATTATTCAAATGGTTCTTGGCGTGTATGTCAATCTCCATGCTCTTGTAACAAAGTTCAACAATAATGACTGTGACGTCCCGATGGATAACATCTTCTGGGCTCTGGCAATGTACGGCTCGTATTTTTACTTGTTTGTCCAATTCTTTAGCCGAGCTTATATCGCCACACCAAAGGATAGAACGACCGTTAAAGACTTGAAGGAGGACTGAGACCGTCCAAATCAATTAATTATCGGGGAATTCAGCCAAAGGATTGTATCAAAATTTATGGGCACAATTCTCTCGACTGCATTCCACGGTTAGGATTACAAGGGAAGGCTTTTCCTCAAGTGGTACTGCCGAAGATTGAACACTCTCACATAATTTTGAAATAATATGTACATACATGATAACAAACGCGTATTTGTTTTGCCAAATGTTTTGTAAACTATTATAAATAATTGCATGATTAGCCGTAAGTATTGCAAAGTCAAGGGAGTGCAGGGTGCTAGTGTTAAGGAACCATTTGTAAGTATAAACTCCCATAGCCCATGTGTTAAGGCGGAAGAATGATAATAAATATTTAATCCTGTTTTTTTTTAAATTTTGTCATATTATTTTCCAACATTAATCATTGCTCATCTCTTTTGATCCACTCTGGAAAATTCATTCAGATCTTTTTTGGTCTTTAAGAGAAAAACGTGAAATTAAAGTGTGTACATACAAGTTCACAGCAAGTCAAATGCATTGAATGTCATGGGTACATGTGGACAGGAATATCTCAGAACGGATTATTTTTTGAACTGTAATAACTTATGTGACTGCCGGCACAATGTTACGATAATTAATTACATCAGGAAACACAGTTGCATTTGCTCGAGGATCTTCGGATAAGCTTCCAGCCGCTGGTATAGTTACTTATCAGATTGCACAGGTGCAAGGAAGTACATAACGTGCATATTTTAATTATGAGCTTATATATTGTAACAAGGGATTACGATTCTTATCGGCACACTTCTATAGTTCAAACCTTATTGGCTTCAAGGGAAATGAAATGCAAAAAATTGAGCTTCGTATTTATCAATTCTCACAGAATGTGGATGGAGTCCAACGCATACAGGTTAATAATTATTTTCTTTTTACGGATAAGGTACATAATAGTTCCTGGTATGATTTCTGACTTTCAAACGTCAATAATAATACAGCAAGTCGTAGTCCGAGCAATTAAAACTGACCTTCTTTAAAGTAGAAAATCCATTTTCGTAATTTATCTCAACAGGAACTATTTTTTGTCTCAATCGATTCCTACGTCAGTTTTTGGAGTTTCCCGACAGAAATCAAAAGATAAATATAATGCTATATTTGTACATTCCCATGGGCATCAGCTCAGAGCTAGCCACCGGTTTACCCCTAATTAGGGACGAAGCGAACCGAAAGGTGCTTGGGGGAATGAATGATTTTATCTGAAATAATTATTGCCTGTCTGTATGTGAAATTGACACGTGTCGAACCGATGGGACAATGGTGCTATTATAGACAATTCAGATTTTTAGAAGGACATCTTACATGAGCATAACACTTCTGTACGCAGTCAAAAAGTTAAAAAATGCCACCTGAGCACATCGGCACATGTCTCCACGTAATACTGAAACGTGATGTTTTTATGGCAGGATCAGCACAAATGAATGCTCTACGACTATTTAGTGATGATCAGATATGATTGTGTCATGGCACAGCCGGTGTCAGTGTCTCCTCCCTTATCTGTACACCTTCTCTCTCTGTACCTGTACCTGCTGCTTTTCATTTCACTATCTGATGTAGCTAATTCTGCGTACGTGTGTTCCTATTTACATGGCTGCGAAGCTGCGAGGGTGCTGAGGTGTCAAACCCGGTATATGCCATGAAACTGCATGTGTTCGTACATATTGCATATGGCGGACAGCATACATGTGAAGTAGCGCTGGAACTGTTGGACCAAAAATTTTGGTCTGGTCTACAGGATTAGATCAATTGACATGGTCTGTTCCAAATTTATGCCGGACCAGTGAATCTGCTCCAATATGTTGAAAAGACTATTAGGACCGTTTCTTAATCAGGATCAGACCAGACCAATTCGTTACAAAAATTACAAACTCTATGAGATTTTGCGCGCCGGTTCTTTTGAAAAGCATACTCAGGAGGGTAAATACGTCAACCAAAGAAGGATATTTCAGCAACTAATATAAAAGGATAAATTAGCAAAGATTCGAGAAGAGTTGTTGACAAGGGGATTTTTTAAAAATAATTTTCTGTCAACAACGTTTGATCCAAATGGTCTGGTATGTTCTAGTCCGGTCCGACGGTGGGACCACACCACACATTGTGGTCCAGGAAATCCGCCGGAACATGTTCCTTGGTCCGGGATTGTGGAACATAGCATATAAAAGGGTCTTGTTTGTGGACCATAAATCTGGAACATTTCCAGCACTAATGCGGAGACACCTCTCTGCGTTGGTCATTCTTCCTGCGAAGGCGAGTTAGCAGACAGTCCGACAGCTTTAATAAGTGTAGATTGAACGGACCTCACTTCATAAATATCCTGCTATCGGGCCAGAATGGCTGTAATTTGTGAATATTAAAAACGTAAGCGAGGGGAATTAAACTGTTATAGGCTGCGGGTGTTCCGGGGTGTAAACCCCGCATTGTTATATTAGCGCCCAAAGCTGGGCAAACAAATTGCGTATCCTAAATCCTACATACATTTTATAGTTTACAAAGAGCATACATTTTGCATACATAAATTTGTCCAGAAATTTAATCATACATATATGCAGCATATAAATAAATGTATGCATAAATATATGCAGGCGCGTAGCCAGGAATTGGCCAAGGGGGTGGGGCAACATTAATTAGAACGTACATATGTAAACTGACACATTCTATGGGAAATCCAATTCACGAATGTAAAACGCATCAAATTTTGCAAACTGAATTTCAGATTTTAAAATTCTCCACGTTTTACGATTCCATCAAATTTGAATAATTTTGGACCAGATTTTTAATTGGGCTTGATCCGATTTCGGAGAATTTCGAGACCTGGGTTCGCTTCTATCGTTTCAGCTGGTGCTTAACCTACTGTTCCTGTGACACACGTCTTTGCTTCGAAAAGAAACTGCGGATATCAGGCATGCTTGACCTTTTCATAATGAAGAATTAAATAAAATTCACTAATTTAATAATTCTATCCAGCTTAAAAATTCCCTCGAAGCGATGTGTGTAAGTTACAGAAGCTAAAAGCTTTTAATATGAAAATATTTAAAGCTGCTGTTACCATACTTTTGTTGCCGTTGAAGGTTGAAGTCAAATCGACGAGGCAAAGGTCAAAGTGAAATCGGGATTTCGCAATGCATTCAAGTCACCCGCTAAGCAAGGATGAACACAATAAAAATATACTCTAGAATCACCCAAAACGTCTCTTTATTGAATGGTTTATTACCCACGGCTTCTTCCCGTCAAAAGTTGACCCATCCATACTCGCGAAAATCGTATCGAAATGCTTTTCGATTTCGATAGAAATTTATTGATCTAGAAATCCTTTGCTCTCGCAATGGACAAACATTGCGATACGATTTTCGTGCGTATGGATGGGTCAATTAATGACGGGAGGAGCCGTGGGTAATAAATCATTCACACCAAACATGCAAACTTCATGGGTGATTCTAGAGTTATGCTGTTTATACACAGATATTTACATGGAATACTGCATATGTTGAGTTTCGAAGTGATTTTGTTTACAAATAAAAAAAATGTACTGTCAAATCACTAAAAAAGGTTTGCATGTCTCGGTATGGACTGATTTATTTTTAACTTTTTGAGTGATTTGAGAGTATTTTATTTCGAATGAGGGGGACAATTGCCCCCTTTGCCTCCCCACTTGGCTACGCGCCTGAATATATGTACACGTGCCTATAAAAGTGCATGTTGAACCTTATGAACCTTTATAAAAACTAATGAAGCGTGGCTTCGGCATGCATATAGTTGTAAGTTAAGTTTAAAATTATTAATTTATAGTTTCGTAGATTTCAGTCAGAACGTTTAGAAATCGTTTGTACTGCAGCAGGAAATAACAAATGCGAATACACCAATAGACATAGACCGTGCCAAGAAAATAAAGATGGAGCTCGCTGAACACACACGATACATACAATACCTAAATCACCCGGCCTTTCATACATACATACTCGTTCATTCAGTATTCATAGCATACATATATAATATATTTTTTTAGTAGAAACATGCAGCCTACATATATTGCATACAAATATTCGGAAAATGTGCGAACATACATAAAAAACTGCGTAAATTTATGCATAAATGTAGGATATGTGCCCAGCTTTGTTAGCGCCTGTGAACTTGAGTTTTGGAAATATTAGAAAAACAAAACAGGCCATGAATAATAATTAAACTAACGCCTGTGAGTACAAATGTCCAGAATTCGAGAGGTACAACAAGCGCCATCTAATGTCTGATTTATAATTTACAACACATTTTGTTTTCCAAGGGTATGCCACATGCCACTGATCTGATCTAATCTTGATTCTCTGAAACCGGTTTGCGGTCCAAAGCTCAGACCAGACCAGATCGAACACCTGTGTCCACACCTGAACCTTAACTAAATATTGTCCGGAGGTTCTCATTTAGTGAGATTTCTATTTTGTTATCAAAAATATTTACTTAACACACGCCAAGGGATTTTTTTAAATTTTAATAATTATCCTAATTTGCATACCTGATCCTTGCAGACCAGATGTCACTATAAGGTTGTGCTTATAAGTGATAACATTATTCTAGAAAATATTTTTCCAAACTAAAGACAATTAACGTCCTGGACAGATCCAGTTGGGTCTATATATGCAGGTGCACACGCATATTACTAAAGGTTATTCAGAAATATTTTTCTGTTGAACTTTAAACCCTTACAGTAATTTTTTCTGCACACATGAAAACTACAAAAAAATTGTGCTTTGTGCGGCTAACGGATATTAATTTTGACTCGAGCCATTTTTCCAGAAATTAAGGTCGATTCTATTTTTTGTATATATTTTGAAGTACCAAACTGTAGACAATTCACAAGATTAAGCACAGAAATCAGCTTCATCACCCATTGAAAATTACCCCCCCCCCTAAATTTTATTCCTGTTTCCTTATATGCAGCACAGTCAGTTTCGGTGTGAGCGTACCTAGCACATGCAGTATCGTACTGTATTTATCCTGGAACAAAGATATTTGTCTTGTCCACCTTGCCAGAGCTGAAAAGGCTGTTTATTTCCCAGCAATTATAAATGAGCAAAGCTCATTAGGCGCAAAAATTATCATTAACTGGACTAGTAAATAAGCTGAAGACTACACATAATGCACAAACAATAGTAGGATATGCGGTAAAATACTCTCACCATCCTCCAATGGTTAGTGAAAGGGCTAATAATTACATACCTTTTATACTGAGAGTACCCTGTACTGAATCTCTTAAAATATTAAATATTTTACAATAATTACTATATTTTCAAACTCCCTGTCTAAGAACCCTAATTCCAAATTCGTATACTAGAAATTACATAAAAATAGTTACATAAATACATTATGTATAATATATGCACAGCTCAATAATTCAACACTCAGGATCTTTCTGTTAATCCCATCATCGAATTGAATAATTATGTACTTATATCCTGAGCACTCCACTCTTCCAGTTTCCTTCTCAACAATCTTATGAGCATTTACCTGTATTTAATTAGTAACAAAAGTCGTTTCCTCCCATGCCCTGTTCGAACATGACCTAGGACAATTGTATTTTTAATGAGACAGACAATAACTCCCATTGTCAGACTCCCAGGATGTCAGTCCTGCCTAGTTTACGCATCTGTATGTAATTTGAACAGAGTCATTTATATAATTTCAAAACATCCTCTTTTTCATTTTACTCGGAATAATAAATTGCTATAATATCAGATTGCACAAATGTAGTTTCGTTGCATTTGATACAAGCATTAACAGTAAGTAAATGCGATGAGACGCGGGGCAATAACAAGGACATAAAATTCACTTTCGAGAGGAACAAGGTCTTGCAATTACTAGTTGATAACATACTGTTTCACAAGAATCTACATATGTTTCCCCAAGCCCATTATTACAAGTGCAATATTAGAAGTACATATAACATATAATGTCACCATAGATAAGGACAGGAATTGCTCAAAGAAATGTGCGAAATGTTTTATTATAGTATTGACTCTCGACGAGACCCACAGGATCATTAAGCTGATCGACCCCCCGGAAAGTATTATTGTACCTTGTACTAAATTGTAATTCCTCAGACACCAACTATTAAGTACTTACTCGTAGGTACTAGGAAAAAAAACCCAATAAAAGATTTTGAAGGAGATATGCTTCACACTATATCAATGCACCTCCAATTAATATTTTCTATAAAAATACATAAAAAAAATCACGCCAACATATTATTTGGCCATAACTTCTGGAGTAGTGAATATATTGAACTATGTACCTGAAGGATACATACTCGGATCTGTAAAAAATGCAGGGAGAAGTTACGTAAACCCTGTGTATGATTTCCGAGGTAAGTAAACAGAATAATAAATAATTATGTACACTTGTAAATGCAAGTACATACACGTAATTAGCCACCTAATTAAGTGGGGAGGATTCCATAAGACAACTTGTTTCTTGAACTGTGGATGTGGTCAGGTATTAACAACTTTCTGAATAACTCTGTAAACAACAACAATAAAAATCCCAGTGAATCTCCAACTTGAACATGCTCAAAAGTCCCATTGTACAAAAACATCCTCTCTTCTTGGGTCCGACGGAAGAAAACCACCTTTTGAAATTAAACTTGTATATAGCTAAATATGTACATATATCTATGCAATGTAGCTGTTTTATACACTCCGATTTTTATCGGGATTAGTTGTCAAAGCAGTATATAAAAACAAGGTCACTGTCCCCTTCAGCTTCGTATAATTATACATATTTAGCATGGAAAAGATAATGCCGTTTATGTAATTTTTCATTGAAATTAATGGATTTCCCTGAGACCAGCACCTAGCCCAATGTGAGAGTTTGGATGTGTTCACGAACAAATATTACCCATCCCTTGGAGGCTATAGTTGGATAACTGAGGATGTTTTTAAAAATAAAGTTGGATTTATAGCTCAACTCCTATCATACCATGAGATGTTGATGATATTTCATGTGAAAAAAAATATGTAGACGGGGATAAATACTCCTTATATTAACCAAGGGTTAGGTCATCAGCCTATGACAATGCTAAGAAGCATATATGAATTCACTGATATTCCAACAATACAGATAGTAATGTAATTGGAAGTCCTTGAAAATAATGAAATTATTGAAGCTGGCTGTCGGAATTATGTCGTCAAAAAGGAAGAGGGAAACTAATCTAAATACCCTTTTTCAATTAATTAAAAATTTTAATCAAAGATGTCTTCATAGAGTTTTATTCAAATCAAAATCCTGTTTAAAGTCAGCATCATTGAATAACATTTTGATCATTTTGATTTGATTAAAACTTCATACCCACGGACCATTTTGCTTTGGTGTAGTATGCATCCAAATCCGTTTGCCTCTTCACGGATGATATTTAATGTTCAAAAGTCATACTGGTAAAAGTCATTTGAGTGATGACGTAAGGAATTGGAATCGTTAAATGCAGTTTGTTTCCATTATTAAAAAGCAAAGATATGGAAAAGTTGAAAGCCCGGATTGAACCATGACAGTTTGATTGTGAATTTGGGATCACGTCTGGGTAATAAAATCTACCAGATTCTGTTTGAACTCCCAACACATTCACTCCCTGTAGATATGTATGCACATGTAAAGGTTCAGGACAATCGATTTTTAAAAAAATGTTTTTATGCACGGATCGATTTGAATAATCGGGAATCATTATCAAGAGTCTCCTCATTGATACGGAACCAGTTTATAAACAGCGTCACTTCAGATCTTCTAAGTCTCAGTTGTAATCTTTCCACCGTTCACATGTAATTAAATACATATTGAGGAGGGGGCTCAAGTATTTTCTTAAATCCAACAAAAAGGAAAGAGTCAGACTCAAGCTTATTATTTAAGGATGGATTAATTTTGATTCAGAAGAGTGAACAACTCTCAGGAATTTGTTTCAAAGATTTTAGTTACAATATTTTACCAATTAAAAAAAAATTAAGATATGGTTTTAACACTTATTTTGGTCTTTGCTTCCCTTGGAGCTTCCTTATACCTCCTTTTGAGGAAATCAAGAGTGGAAGCATTCCTGGATGAATTTCCCGGACCCCCGTCATTCCCTCTGATCGGAAATATGTGGATTTTAAGGAACGCGGAAGGTATGTTATTATTGCACTTTCATTTTGAAGAAGTGTCTCAATATGAGTCGTTATAGGGAGAGTTGACTGTAATATGTGTATTGCTATGTAATTATGCATTTTTTAAAAATGTTTAAGGGCATTTCTCTGCTATTCTATATGCACGGACTCTTTATGACCAATTGTTTGATTCAATATTTGAGTATGGGATTTAATATTGTGGAAATTAAATATGAATTAATTTATTACCTGTGTAATTCTTTCGATTGTTTTGTTAGTCACGGAAGTTGGGAGATATGTACGTTTTTGAATAGGAGTCAATTAAGACCTTTCCTATCTTGCCATTTCAGATCGCCTCACAAAGTTGGTGAATTTCCAGCAACAATACGGGAATCGGGTGGCTTTAAAAGGGGGCTCTGTGAACATGCTCGTCTTGTATCATCCAGATGACATTGCTGTAAGAAAACTGGGAGAAATCTTTAAATTGATGTACAAGTGTGGTCAGAGTCAGACATTAATTTGAGCCCAGTGCTATAATAATTTGAGTATAGCTTTGAGACCCAACATTTCTGGACTAATTGAACCAAGAGTGTTGCGAAGAATGTTTAGGAGATGACGAGGATTTGATTTTTATAATAATTATTGAGGATAGTCTACAACTTAAGGTGAAATAAAAACTATTTTTTTTTCAGAAAGTTCTGCCCTGTAGAGATACAAACAAGCCCTGGAATTACGACCTAGTGTTCCAAGACTGGATAGGATCAAGTGTATTTTTGGCGAAAGGTAAATCTCCAGTTTTTCCCCTGCGGTCCAAAAAGTACTCATTCCAAATTGCATCAAGGGACGAGCCACCTTGTTTTAAATTTAAGCAAAAAGCATAAGGAGTATTTAAAGGAATGTGTTTCAATAACGGTACTCAAATGTTCTGGAGATATAATTGAATGAATTACTTTTACTACAGGAAAGGATCATAGTACAAAAAGGCGGAGGGTCCTACCCATGTTTGATTTCAAGCATAACAGTAAATCGGAGAAGAACTTCAACGACCATTGTCAAACTCTGATGAATATTTTTAGGGCCCACGCGTCGGAAGGGAAGGACATACAAGTTCGTTGGCTAATCCCTCTCTTTGCCATTGACATCATGTACCGTAAGGAATTTACTTCGAAACATTTTCTTTCCAAGTATCTATATCAATCCCATTTGAGATTTTTGCAACATGTTTATAGGCAGACAATAATCGGACACACTTATCTGTTTCATCCTAATCGAAGGGTCATTTACTCGAAATTAAAAAATATTTTGGATACTGCAGGTATTAACAATGTTTATTCTGATTATAGAGTACTTCACGAATGTAGATACAGGATTCCTAAGTCGAATCGACAATCATTACGCTACTGCTTTCCACACGTGAGTTATTCTGGATATCTTTAACCGTACATTTATTGATTCCGTAAAAGTTAATTGTGATTTGCTTCACAATTTATACCAAATTCCAGGCAGTTAGACTATGGATTCCTACGTGCCTGGTCACCGTGGCTCTGGCCCGAAATTATATGGAAAATGACCCCGATGGGCCGTAAGGAGAGAGGCGCCAGAAAAACATTAACGGATTTTATGGAAAATGTAATCAATCCAAAAATCAAGAGTCTTGAGTTTTAAATTGATGGAAATTTGAAACCTTCAAAAGTTAATCTTAGTTACTTTTACAATCGTAGATCGTTCGAGAGCGTAAAATTGATTTGGCTGGAGTCACACCTGGAGACTCACCCCTGATAGAAGATGATCAAGAAAATGACTTTAAACAGCGTGGTAAATCCATACATTAAAATAACTTACCAATTCTTACTTTTCTTCTTGTAAATCTTAAATAATTATTTCTTGCTAATTGATATAATTATGTCATAGAGAAAAGGTGCCCACTTGACAGCCTCATTGTGGAGGCATGTCTTGGCCAGTCTGAAATTACGGAGCAATACGCTAAAGACGAAGCAACTGCAGCAATTTTTGCTGTACGTTTATTTCTTGACATAGATATACGTTCTTTTATATCGAAGTTTTATTTTAAAAAATTAAATATTTTCTGATTTTGTTTCCAGGGACATGACACAGTCTCATCCGCAATTATTTTCACTTTATATGCCCTTGCAACACATCCCAAAGAACAAGTAATCCCTATTTTGAGAGAAAAATCTAAATATGTATTTCCAATTGTTTTGTTTAAATGTCATTAATTATTCTCAATGACTTTTGATCCCTATAGGACAAGTTACACCTGGAACTGGATGAAATTTTCAGTGACGACAAAACCCGAAATGTCGAATTTTCAGATTTTCCTAAACTCAAGTTCTTGGAATGCTGCATCAAAGAATCACTCAGATTGTATCCCGCCTCCTCCCTCCTTGGTCGTGCCTCACACACACCTCTTCAATTAGGTATTTACATTTAAAAATGATTTGAATACATATTTTTGTCATCAAATATATTATGTACTGACAAACTATTTGTGGTTTTATTTGCCGAAGATAAAGAAACGATAGTTCCAAAAGGTGTGGTCCTTTGGGTCTCACCTTGGGTGACACAGCGACTTCCGGAATTTTGGCCGGAGCCAGAGGAATTCAAACCGTCCCGATTTTTCTATGAAAATTGCGTTGGAAGACATCCCTACTCTTACATCCCTTTTGCTGCTGGACCCCGGAACTGTATAGGTAGCATGTCATTTGTTTTTATTCTTGCTAATAATAGGTAGAATCAAAATTAATATTTGTACATTCACCTTGATTTGTTGGAAAATTCTTTAATTTTCAGGACAAAAACTTGCCTATGCTGTGATGCTAACAGTCCATGCTCACATATTCCGGAACTTTACGGTTGAGCTGTCATCGACGGCAGAGACATTTACCCCTAGAGGCGATGCTGTGATATTTCCAAAGGAAGGATTAAAACTGAGGTTGAAGTACCGCTAGTAATTATTATAGACTATAAGATTTATTGTAAGAAAAAGTAATTCCTGCTATTTTAATAGTCAGTGAAATATTTCTTTGCGTGTGATTATAATTATGTGTAAACACAAGCTATCTGCAGTTAACCATGTTCAAATCTCAGAGCCCGTAATAAATAGTACATCAATGAATGTACTGTCCAATGCTTTTTACATTCACCTATACTTGATTGACTTATGATTTGAATATAAATAGCATAAACATTTTTACCCAGCCGGAAGGTAAAAAAATATTATTCCATAATGTCTAGTACATAAACTGCTTTTTTATGTAGGTATCTCCCTTAAGATCTTGAGCTTTACTGCGTGCCCACGACAACTTACAATTGTACATTTGGAGGGGTGGGAAATGTTAATTTTTAATCATAGATGATAAAGGATGATAAAGTAGCTTGCATTTAGCTGTCTATAGGGTCAGGCTAACATCTGAAAAAACTGCTTATACCGGAACAAATGCGTTTGCAGATACACCTGCTGCTCAGAAGTTAACCAGAAGTATATATGTACATATATGCATAGTCTCTTACTTCACATTCTATTTCTCCTTTCTAAAATGTAAGCATGTAGATCCCTAGTACCTATAATTACATGATATATAACCTATGATATATATATATATATCTACACCACTGTGCATAATATACACAATGGTGCCATGGGGAAGCCACACAATCCAAAACCGGGATCCGAGGTGGGTGCTGCATGCGGGTAATACAGAGGTAGGGGAAGGATCAGTCCGACTCCTGTTTAATATACTGCATGATAATACTATAACTGTTATATATACTACACGGCCCACGTTATATGGACGTCCTGTATATGTTAAGATTCTATAAATTTCCTGATTTCAATTCTGGGGTAACAGCAACTTCAAACGTTCAAACTCCCTGACTTTCCTCCACTTCGCCTTGAACACTATCCAGAGTTTTGAAGTTAAGGAGATGGAAGAAATTTCGCAAAATCTGAAATGGTGGGAAATTTGATACAAAATGGGGGAATTGAATATATTTTTTACCTCTGCCGTTTTAAGGGCTAGGGAGGGAGATGAGACACAAATACTTTGAGGCACCCTGCGTACTGTACTTGAAAAAGATATTGATTTTTGCATGACATTGTTTTATAACTAAAATCTAATGAAGTACTATTAATTATACATACAGATCATTTTGGGATAATTATGCAGAACTTTACAAAGGTATTGATAACTATTAATACGATATCAATAATATATACTGTATGCTCAATTTCTGTAAAACATGAGCATAAAAACTTTGCTACTGTGACTCTAGTGGATTTGTCGAGGCCTATGACTCTCACTGCTCGAAAATATCCATATTTGACTAGATACGGAATATATATTTAAATTTGTATGGTTCATTGACTTGCTCAGCTTGATTAAATAATGTTGCTTTTATGTATTTATATCAGTAAAAATTTAACAGTGGGATCTAACTGCGATTCTAAACTACAGCCCACGCCAAAGTCGTGTTATAGTCCACAGTAGTTTCACTCTCATCCACTGGAGCACCACTAAGCACTTCGCCATCCCCTTCCATCTTTCAAAAATCAGTCACAATTTCACAAAAGACACTTTTAACTCCAAAATGCCCCAAATCTGCAAACAGTATATATCTTTTTCGGTCCAAAAACACGCCCAATTCATAGACCCGGCTCGAAGGACCACTTTGTCGTCGAAAGACTCGAGGACAACAATACTCGTCCTGCAATAACTAGCGTAGTGACAAAGAACAAAATTGTAGAACTGCAGGAAAAATTCCATGAATTTTCTCCTTCTGTGTGTGGATAATGACTGGGTGCTGCTTTTCCTTGTTTCTTGTTTTAAAATATGATTGGACATGTCGTCCCTTTGGGAACAGGCCAATATGTCAAGGAGTTCGTATTACGGGTGCTTAAAGGAAATTCGAACCGCAACTGCAACCACCAGCAGTATAACAGGTGCATTGTCAACTATTGAAAAGCTTAGTGATATTGAAGTAGAATTAGTTCCACCTCGACAGGTTTTCGTAAATAGGTTGTCCTTCATATTTAAAATTAAATTCATATTTCAAATAAACTATTCTTTCCATATTTAGGAGAATTGATTCCAGAACTAGAGAGTATCATCGAGTCCGTAGAAAATTGTGTAAATGTGATTCCTACTGAACCAACGGATACAGCAGCAAACTGGCAAACCCCGGAACATGTGCCAAATATAGACCAATATGAAACGGATCCACAAGAAATCAGTACCGACAATTCATTATTAGATGTCAATGAAGACTTTTGCACTGCTTTGGCATATATTTCCAACAAGCATAAAATTACCAACGAATGTACTCAAGATCTGTTGAAGCTGTTTCGTCTACTACAACATGAAACCATCGAAAACTCCAACGTAAACATACTTGAGTCGTATTTTATATACCAAAATAGACCGAATATCTATAAATCAATATCTGTTTCGCACAGCTGGATCTGTCCTGGCTGCCCAAATTGTAGTTCATTTAGTTTCGCGTCTTCAAGAAAAAACAGACACATGTGAGAAATACAGCCATGTACATAATTTGGGAGATAGTGCTTTCATCATTTTTGATGTATACAAGGTTCTTCAGCTTTTGCTTCGAAGTACTTTAGAGTTGCTACCCAATCCAGTCAAATCATCGGTTGAAGATTATCCTCCATATCTCAAACGGGTCTCTAGTATTATAGGCACACTTAATCCGGACTAGGGGTGAGTATAACGAGACAACGAGACGAGAATCTCGTTTATCTCGCTCTTTATTTATCAACGAGACAGTACGAGACATCTCGCTTTATTTAACGAGAATATCGTTTGCAATTAAATCTTCTTGAAGCCCATATCAAACTGAAAAATGAGGTGTTTTTTATACCATTTTGTCAATTAAAACATTTTGCAGTTCTTGGTGCTCGCTTTTATTGCGGTAGGTTTTCATTAATTCTTTTCAAGGCTTCCATGTTTTCACATTTTATGGTCCAAACCCAAAAATAAATATTTAGCGCCTTGGGATTGTTCCGAATTGTGAAATTAAATAAATTTGTATGTTCTTTCACCAGAATTGGTGCAGTCTACAAATAAATTGCATATATTTCAACAGAAAACCCATGTTTTTGCCCTGTCTCGTTTGTCTCGTGCGTTGCTTACTCTCGCTACTCTCGTTCTTAAAATATCTCGTTCTCGTATTTTTTTCAGAAACGAGAACGAGACAAACGAGAATTTTAAAACCAACGAGATACTCACCCCTAATCCGGACGATTTGACGATTACATTAAATACAAGTATTTTTATATTCGGATACAATGTAATACATATCAAATTCGGGTTTTATGGTATTATAGATGGTGCTCCATTATTTAAATCCAGGAACTGCTCATTTTGGCCGATTGTATTTTCATTTCATGATATTCCGGCAAAGCATCAACAAGATTTTTTTGGCATGTGCGGCTTATGGATAAGCACAAGAAGTAAGCCATCGTTTGAAAACTACCTGACGCCCGTGGTCAATTTTTTTTGAAGAATTGGAAGTACTTCCGTTCGTATGGACTGACTATTTAAATTGAACAAGTAGAAGTCGGGTTTTTGTCAACGCAGTTCTATGTGATTCAATTGCCCGCCCAATGGTCCAACAAATGTTTCAATTTAACGCTATTTATGTTTGCCCGTATTGCAAATACAGGGAAAATGACAAAACTGTCACTACCTCCCACATCACTTTCTGTTGATGCTAAGAAACCATAATGAACACTTAGAGGAATGCCAACGGTTAGCTGCAGGTTGCCAAAGTCAACCTAGTTCGGCTGAAAATTATGGTATTAAAGGAATGCCATTTTTTGCAAACATTGAAATCATTCAACTGCATTCAAGGTTATCCGGTGGATATAATGCATTGTTGTTTACTTGGAGTTAAAAAACATGAGACATGATCAATCCATGTAATGCAAATCAAGGGTTTTACCTGAAAAGTGACCAAATAGTCGAAATCAATGGCATTTTACAAAATATCAAAACACCATCACGTGTATCCCGGAAGCCTATACCATTAAATTGTGTTAAGGTTTTAAGGCTCACCAGTGGCAAACGCTTTGTCTGTATTTTTTGTACATTTTATTTGAGGCTGAAATGGCAGATGAGTGTTTTGAACATCGGCTCGACTTTATACGCGGAGTATCAATAATTAGCGCGGAAATAGTTACACTGGAAAATTTGGACGTCGCCCGATTATGCTTTTTCAATGCTTCTTTAAGAGGTCAACAAATATATGGCATTCAATATTGCACATTCAATGTACATCTGCTTCTGCATTTCTGTGATGTGGTACAATACGGTTCTTTGAAGAACATAACGATGTTTCCTTTCGAGAATTATAACATGGCAATCACATCAATGGTCACAAGTACTCAAGGTATCTTTTCTCAGATTATATCAACGTGTGTGAGAGAATTGTTGTGCAGTCTCCAACGAAGACGCCTCATGGATACCGGTTACAAATGTTTGAGTGATATGATAGGGTCAGCAAGTACTGAACAAGTTCTCAAGGGAATAGGACCATGTACTTACACTTTAAAAGTTGGTGATCTCGAGGCTTTAAATGATGCTAATTTGACAGTAGAAGCTTGCAGATTTTATCAAAGGTTGAATCAAAACGGAGTAATTAAGTTATACGCGGATTTGGCAGAAGCGAAATAATTGCTATAAATTATTAGACCATTTGTTTTTTGTAGTCAATGTGTTTATTCAAGACCAACGAAATCTAAATGCTTTTGCTCTGGGGACCAGACACTACACGCAACCCCATGTGTTTGTTAGCGACATCCAGTTGGGTTGCATTCAGAGATCTTTGTCGTCATTCCGTCAGATCGAAGTTTTAAATAATTTAAAAGACATAGTCATGCTATTGGAGATGGGTGGGGATAAATATTTTCTGACATTTCTCAATACCTACGATAATAATCATAATTAAGGGAACCGTTACATACCAAGAATGCACTGATTGTAACAGTAGTATCTGTAGCAAGGTTTTCGTGAAATAATATAAATTCAACGTTTAGTTACCACGACTGTATTCTTCGTAACTAGTACTCAATGGTCCCTGTTAATTGTAGAGTGTGAAATAATCCTTACATCTGGAGGAAATATCCACGACCAAATCTCTGAGCCTTCAACGACATTGTCAATTAGATGTGTTCCGGAGTGTAAATCCCGCATTGTTATATTAGTGCCTGTGAACTTGAGTTTTGGAAATCTTAGAAAATCAAAACGGGCGATGAAAAATAATTAAATTAACGCCTGTGAATACAAATGTCCAGCAATCCAGAAGAACGACCAGCGCCATCTAACGTCTGATTTGTAATTTACAACACATTGTTTTCCATGAATATGGCACATTCCACTGATCTGATCTAATCTTGATTCTCTGAAAACGGTCTGGTCCAAATATCATACCAGACCAGATCAAACACCGTGGTCCAGACCTGAATCTCAACTAAATAATGTCCGGAACGTCTCATTCAGTGAATTTTCTATTTTGTTACCAACAATATTTACTTAACACACCCCAAGGGATTTTGTTAAATTTTAATATCCTCATTTGTATACCTGATCCTTGTAGACCAGATGTCACTATTAGGCATGTTCATATCGTTCGATTTTAAAATATCGTTCATATCGTTAAGTTAACTGGAAATTACAAATTGCAATTGAAATAGTACTTTTGGGTGCAATTACTTGTACATCAAATGTTTTTGCAACTGCCTTTACAACTGCAAGTAACTTTTGAACTAATTGTAAGCTGATGAATGATTAAATTGCCACATTTAAAGTTGGTAAAAAAGCATGTGAAGAGTGTAGTGTTAAACCAAGTAAAAGTTAATGCGTTACTGGTACTTGCACTATCAATAATAATTTTATTGTAATTGCAAGTTCGGTTATTCGAAAAATTGCACAGACAGGAACGATGGTCCTGACCAGCCGACAGGCCCTGAATTTAGTTGGCCCTCCTGAGGTCCTTGGGAGATACGGCGCAACAAGGGACGGAGGAAGCCAGTTGGCTATCAGTGTTGGACGTCAAATTACGTCCAAAAAGCAGACCATGACAAACATTCAGGCTGCATTTTTTGTAACGCCCCCAAGCTTGGCTTGCAGGAGGTGTAGATTTCTCGACACAGCATATTAGCCGCACCCAACATAATTTAATCTCAAGTTTGAGTATTTTTGTCACTCGGTCGAGTCGTTGACCCCTACCCGCCCTGATCTTCATAAGGTGCCCGGGTAGGGGTGCACTCGGAGGGCCTCTCCTGATTTCCCTAAGGATTGGAGGCAGTGCAAGGGACCCAGTCAATTGACTGTGAGGATGGGACGTGAACACACGTTCCCAAGTGCTGGTCCTGACCCTCGGGCAGACCAACATTTTTGGAGGCCCCTCCTGAGGTCCCTAAGGAGAGACGGCGCAACAAGGGACGGAGGGAGCCAGTTGGGTATCAGTGTTGGACTTAAAATTACGTCCAAAAAGCAGACCATCACAAACATTCAGGCTGCATTTTTTGTAACGCTCCCAAGCTTGGCTTGCAGGTGTAGATTTCTCGACACAACAAATTATGCGGACAAAAAAATTTTTAAGTTCAAGATTTAAAGTATTTAGTAGTTCAAGTGTTGCTGCTGTATGATGTTTTAGCTTACATTCTGCATATCTGCAGTAATTGAAAATGTTTCTGTTGTGTGATTTTCATCAACACATTTATGCATTTGCCTTGCTTTCTTAGCTGCCTGAATATGCGTTTCAAGCAGTTTCTGGTGAAGCCTAATCTGGGCACTAATATTGGTTCTGGAAATGAAAGCCTTTTCTTCGTCGCAGAAGTTGCAGGTGCCTTTTCGCGGTAACCCAAATCGATAGTTAAATTCTGTTTTGCAAATATGGTTGTATGCATCGTACTGACATTGACGTCCCCCAAGGTCTTCTTGAGTTTCGTTGAACAGAGTCACCATATTTTTACATTGAGTTCTTCGTCGAGATATTGACGGTTTTCGCCATCGCGTCTTTGACAATAATGGGAGTCGTATCTTGGAAAAGACGTAATGTGTGTTCGAATCAAATCCTTAAATTCATGTGATAATAATTGAGGGTGTACACCTGTTGTCTTCCCCCTACCATCTTCGAATGTTATCTTTCCCGCCTCCATTTTTGAAATAATCGTCCTGCCTTTCATTTTAAAGGAGTAGCTATAAATATAAGCTATGATTAATTTTGAAACGTAAAGTATTTGTGTTTCTGAAATTTTGAAATCCTGTTTCTGCTAATATAACTTAGATCAGTTCCCGTTTCCGTAGCTAAAATGCCGGTATTTTAATATCTTGTATCTATACCCGTACCCAAACCCGAGTAACCGGGCACGAATTTTTCAAACCGGTAACCGCAATGTAATCCCCGACCATGTATCTGTACCCGCATTGTACCCGTAACCGAAAAATGCTCGAAAATTCTACACATGCTCGGGTATTTCAGTGTGGTCCCCGTACTCGTACCGGGTACTTTATCCAGATTTGTCTAAAAGTAATACATAGTAAGTTATATGTAATCATGTATGAAACCTTTGTGTTAACTTTTGATTAGCTAGAGCGGTATTTGATATTGTATATTTTGAAAGTTAAGTAGAATAACTGGAAGTGTTTTCTATTAGAAAGTAAGTGACATGAAGGTGTTTAAACATCAAACGTGGAATGGAGTAGGTGAATATCTTTAATGTAAACTGTATTACTATATAATATCGTCTTTTAGGATGCCCCACGTGCACTGAGTATTTACAAGTTCTAGAACATTTCCAACATCACCATAGGAGAAGAGGTAAAATAAATATTCCATTTCCCGATATTCTCCTCTTGCTTCTAAAAATGTGTCACGGTATTTTTGCTAAAATAATGCTTCTAAAGGTTTAGTGTTTAATGAATTTTAAAAAGTAAAATACACTCAACTGCATTTGTAAAATTTCAAGGACTTTCAGTTACGTAAGTTATTCCTAATAAATGTGGAAATGTTAAAGATAATATGCACAGTTGAGGAAATCAATTGTTTTCGGAATTGAAATTATTTCAAAATAACTCTGTAAAACAGATGCAGCAAACCTGTAAGTAAAATAGTTAAGCAAAGTTTTTGTGTCATTTTCTTGACCGCTGCATGGTTTTGAGCTAAAAGTGTTTAACCAATTTTGAAAAATCTGGAAGCCACTACTAAAAAGTAGGGAAGCCAAATCTTTCCCCTTTTAATTGTTTAAGGGCTGATGGGCGAAGTGCTATATGGCACCCGACCTGTGTGTGCAACCATTTTTGTACAAAGAGATAATTAACAAGCAGTTTTTGCGTGGAACGTGGCTACTCTATTTTTAACTTCTTGATTTATTCGGCCTTTTCCACTAAAGTTTGCATCTCAGTGCCTCTGTGCATTCAGAAACTCTAAAAATACCGGCAGTAGTTTCCAACGTACGAGCATGATGACATACAATTCATTAAAATGTCTCAATTCTCAACGTATCCAAATACTAGGTAACAAGTGTCGCGGATACAAGTAAATGACCCTATTATACCCACAAACTGTATGTATATACTTATTTTGAAATCCTTGTACTCATACCCATACCCGTAACCGTACCCCTAATTCTGAGCCAATCGGGTAGTCCCTAAAATTGTTTGGGTACATAAAATCGGTACCCGGGTAGTGACCATACCCGCACCCGTTTATAAAAGTATTTCCATGCCCGTGCTAAGCACTCATTTAGATTAATATAAGTTTGCAGTGAAGTCAAGTAAAGCGACTAAAAAATAGTAAAGTTCCAATACGTATTCGATTTCAACTTTCTTGCATTCTCTGGGAGTATTCTCCTTTCAGCTGGCGATTTTATTTCCAATGATTCCGACAAAATTTGATTTTGCTGGTCATCATTGACAGCCCGAAATGAGTTGAACAGATTAACATAAAATAGCTTGTCCTGACAACATCCTGTTTTTAGACATCTACACGCCTTTTCCTACATTCAATAGATAATCATACATTCTGGTGCAAGACATTCTAGATAATCTACATTCATAATCACAGAGTTTAAGTGAAAAACATTTGCAATATTAATTGTGTAATGGACTCGACTACATCGAAATGTAACTTACTTCGGTAGGAGGACGGATTGATGCCACCACGGTACCCTTACGGTTACCTTTTACTATTTCATACTTTAAACCCTTATCTTTATTTATTTTATTTTTTCGATCTCTCCAACTTAATGGATTTAGGGGACGACGTTTCCTACAATTAAGATTATTTAAATCGGGGCCGGAAAGACGAACAACATCAAACGACATGTTGACAGTAGTAACACCAACAAGAACTGAAACTGTCAACAGAAAATATTGCCATCTGATACTACCGGCATTACAAGCAGATTGTTTTTGCAATTCCGCCTGCCGACTAGGTTTAGTATCCATAACAACAACTATTATAATCGACATTTCACGTCTCATCCTCACAGTCAATTGACTGGGTCCCTTGCACTGCCTCCAATCCTTAGGGACATCAGGAGAAGCCCTCCGAGTGCACTACCCGGGCACCTTATGAAGATCAGGGCGGGTAGAGGTCAACGACTCGACCGAGTGACAACAATACTCAAACTTGAGATTAAATTATGTTGGGTGCGGCTAATATGCTGTGTCGAGAAATCTACACCTCCTGCAAGCCAAGCTTGGGTGCGTTACAAAAAATGCAGCCTGAATGTTTGTCATGGTCTGCTTTTTGGACGTAATTTTACGTCCAACACTGATAGCCAACTGGCTCCCTCCGTCCCTTGTTGCGCGGTCTCTCCTTAGGGACCTCAGGAGGGGCCTCCAAAAATTTTGGTCTGCCCGAGGGTCAGGACCAGCACTTGGGCACGTGTGTTCACGTCCCATCCTCGCAGTCAATTGACTGGGTCCCTTGCACTGCCTCCAATCCTTAGGGACATCAGGAGAAGCCCTCCGAGTGCACTACCCGGGCACCTTATGAAGATCAGGGCGGGTAGGGGTCAACGACTCGACCGAGTGACAACAATACTGAAACTGTTTACATTATTGTTTAGCGATGAATATTAATTTTTTGATTTAAATTTAATTTCGACGAGTGTTGTTTTTCTATCTATATTATATAGATATAGGATTTCCAAGCCTACTCAAGCTGTCTACCTATTTACTATAAAGGATACAGTAGCAGTATACATGCCTATTCCTATCCTATAAATTTCATTCTGTGTATGAACTGCGTTCCTTTTGCGTCCGCACCAAAGGTGCTAGCCTATCCAACATGTAGGCCTACGTGTAGGCCTATTTGTAGGGTGCGAGCTATTTGCAGAAGAAATTATAGGTAAAATAGGGTGCAATGGTTTTCGCAGAAAAAATGCCTATAAAATAGGAAATGCACGCCTGCATACACGCGGTCATGTAGGCATATATATATAGGCAGCACGAGAACACGCTTGTATGAAGGCAAATATGTAGGATGTATATAATTACATAACTATTGTCACGTTATGGAAGTCTTATCTCAATGCTAACCAAAACGATTTTTAAACGGAATACCAGGGTACTGCAGGGACTTCTAAGATTTCCCATTCAAAGTAATATCCGTACTTAACTAAATACATATTCATATATTGTATGTGATTGCTCAATGGCTTATACTTACTGTGATTACAATACGACCAATCAATACGAGTTTTCACATAATATGTGAGTAACACTAGTTTTCAAGTACTCACAATCAGTTTGTTTAAAAATATGATACATATGAAAGTAACAAACAACCGTAAGTGTTTGCTGAATTATTGTTATAATTAATTGGTGGTAATTATATGAAGGATAGTCTAAGAGTTTTCTAAACTAATGCTATATATTCAAAATAAATTTGCTAAAATATATAAAAGCAGAATTTAATTATGAATCTTAATAACAATATAATTTAATTATACAGTATAGGAACATATACATGTAGGAAGGGGCTGACACTTTCCGTTACCCTATATAGGCAGAAATGTAGGCAGCGGCAAATGCCTACTTGTAGGCAAGGATATAGGCCTAGCAATTGCACAAATAGGCAAGAAGTAAGGCCCCTCCTAAACTGAATTTATAGGTAGGATGTAGGATAGGCAAAATCAGTTTAGCATCTTTGGTCCGCACATTAATTATATACACTCCTTAAGTCAGAATAAAAATCCAACTATCTCAGTAAGGTAATTACAATGTGTTGAAGTGCAAGCAACAGATTAATAATTTACGCATTTTAAGCAAAATAATTAAAATGCATGACCAAGTAATTAAGTTTATTAATTAATTTGTTCATTCATATTTTAATCACTTCCGACTCAACATAATAGTCTGTCTGGAAAATTAAATATTGCTGAAACATTTCAAAATATAAAAAACCAGGCGACAATCGGGAAAAAATGAATATTTTAAAGCTATTGAGAAGAATGAACGATACTACAGATAATGAATGCTCATTCCGAAAGCGCAGAAACAACACTGAATTGACGTTGAATTGACGTTGAAAGAGCCTGAAAATACTCCAGAATCGCCCAAAAATTGTGCATGCCTTGTTAGTAAATTATTTATTACCCACGGCTCCTCCAGTCAAAAATTGTCTCCTACATAAGCGCGAAAATCGTGACGCAATGGTTTCCATCATTCCATCTAACAAGGGAAGACATCATTTTCGGGCGATTCTGGAGTGCGTTCAGTCGTGCTGACGTCATCATCATGGATGGGTCCGTCTCTACACTGGTTGATGACAGGAGTTGATAGGGTTCTCAGACGACCCGGAATGCCCGGGACAGTCCCGGAATGACACTCCTTGTCCCGTGTCCCGAAAAAGTGTATTCCGGGATACGTAATGTCCCGGAAATGTCAAGCTCAAAAGCTTAGCAGCAAAAAAGCTTAAAAGTAAAGTTGCTTTTCCGCCCTTAAAAGTAATAAACAAGTTATGGTACAATAATTATTTTATAGTACAAAAATATTCAGGAACAATGAAATTATTTATTGAAAAAGCAACGCGATCACACATGATTTAATAAAGAACTTTTTCTCACACATGTTTTTGTAATATGTTTTTCTTTGCATTCTGCGAATATTACGCAATCTGTGATAATCTGGTTCAGGTAACTTTGGAAATTTATAATTATTTAAGCGTGTTGGAATTTGGAGCAGAGGATCACTTCGGCAATGAACTTTTTCTTTTCGCTTACAAAATTTGATTTTTTTCTTGTAAGGCAAACGTTGGATGTAGATGAATGTGTAGTGGCTTTAGCAGAACTTCATTTTACGATAAAATTACACAAACTATTGTTTTATGCATTTTCGGGAACACCATACGAAAGAAAATGGAATCTGTAATAACATATTATATTACAAAATATTTGTGTGAATTAAAAATAGCGTGATCGCGTTGCTTTTTCAATAAATAATTTCATTGTTCCTGCATATTTTCGTACTATAAAATAATTATTCTACCATAACTTGTTTATTACTTTTAAGGGCGGAAAAGCAACTTTACTTTTAAGCTTTTTTGCTGCTAAGTTTATTTATTTCTTTAACAATTAGTATTTGTTACATATGGATACATCTGCAAGTATAATGCCGTAATTAAACCATGTATGTATGTATCATTTTATTCCAATACAATGTTGTACTTAAACATTTTAACAATATTGAGATGTATTTATTAATATAGGCAGACAGGAGCAGTACTGCGCTCACGTCAAGTAAATCCCAGACTTGACCCTAAACTAGAATTGACCCTGATTGTCAAGTATATTTTTCAGTCGGTCTTAAACTTGACGGTTCATGGCCAGACAATTACTTGAAAATTCAGGGTCAAGCATTCTGGTACGTTTCGCGTAACTTGAACCTAGCCAAATACACCCGGGACAACTCTTGACTTGACCATGACTTGATCATGACCCCAGGCACTCCGGAACGTCCGACAAAGTGGGGGGGACAATATTTTTTAATTAGCTTTAGTTTCTTTGCTAGTCACCATACACAAACGTATGTATGTACATATAAGGTTACACATAATTTTTCGCTAGCTAATCATATAAACATGCAAATTATAGATCTTCTAATTAAAAAAAAATTAAATGAACGAGCGTTCACTAAAGACACAAATCTTATATATTAGAAACCTTTTCTTACAAACACTAGATACTAGCAAAATTTTATGGATTTCATATACAGGTATCACAGATTCATTGCACTGATTGCTAACTAGCTACGGGAATGGTTCGATCTGTTCTTTGATTTTTGGTCTGGTTAGGTCCAAAGCAAGATCTGTTCCATAATCTTGGTCCAAGCAACATTCTCCGATAGATTTACTTGTTTAGAAGTACATGACTTGGTCCATTCGTTGGACCAGACCGAATGGACCCAATTTTTAGACGGTGAACTCTTTTAAGTATGTAAATGTTTCTTCCAACAAAGTATATTTAATGGTATTTATTAATATCCTGAAATAAACTCCTTTGGTGAACGTTTCAAATCTCTGTTCCATTATTTTCAATATTATCAGTGCACAAAAACCTATCGAGTTTATAATTTGTTAAAATTGTTCGTTATGCTTCAAATACAAGAATTGTATTAACTTTCTGGCCCGACATTTTGGAATAGATTTATTTGTTTGTTTATTTGGATCAAAGTGCAAAGCAAAAGTTTCAAATTGTTCAAATTTTGATCCAGAAAATAGTTTTGGTATGAATATATCTGGTAAGGGGAGATCAAATTGTTCGTCACAAGTAGTATAAATAATATTCCAAATTTAAAAAGGTCAACAATAGCAAAGAATGATCGATTTCACTACTTAATTTTGGTAATTACCTACATAGATGAACCGATCTCCACAAGTAAGAATATACCAGGATAAAAAATATATTTGGCAACACGGTGTAAATACTTTTGTTAAAAAGAAATAGAGTTTTTCATGTTTTTATAACTAATATCAATTTTTGCAGGATTTGAAAAAAAAATTGAAGCTTTATTGCAGTCTGGACAGCAAAAAATCAGGAAAATGTTTATTTGATTCTTGAAAAGTGGGGGGACAGTAGTATAGCATGTCCCTCCCTGACTTTTTTTGGGAGAGACAATGTCCCTCCTGTCCCTTTTATTCCGGAGTGCCTGCATGACCCCAACTTGAACTTGTCAAGTCTTTTTCAAAATAGAAATAGAAAAATAGTATTCACACTTGACCATTATTTGAAATACTCATGGTCTACTTGAACTTGAACGCAGTTCTGGACAGGAGTAGTCCAGCACTGAATGTATTCAACTACCATAGTTGAGGAATGGCTTCAAAGCCCGGTGCCCCTGTCTGTCGTGGAGGTGAGAGATAGATAGATGTTGGGTTCTGCGGTATGTACTGCTAGTTAGCACACACCAAACGCTCACTTCAATGTGAGTTGATTTCTGTGATTTCCTCTGTCATAGCAGTAGTTGTAGTATCGTTATGATATGAAAGACTTTTCCGTTCCAAAATTTCTTTTTAGCCGATTTATTCGTTAACTTTATTATTATTTTTTTGTTTGAAAAGATCAATGTTTCAAATAATATGATCATTATTATTTTTTGTTTCAAAAGATTAATGTTTCAAAGAATCTTACTATGATGTTGGTCCGGAGGATGAGTAAAGATGCGTGAGTCCTAAGTCCAATTTATGGAGATGCTATTTTTCCTTCCCTTTTCCCAACTCCAAATGACTTATGAGTTTCCAAAATAATGTATACTGAAGCTATTCAATTCAAGGGAGACTCCTTAACAAAAACTGAAATTTTAATAACGCTTTCAAAATCTACTTTTACATGTACTGAAGGGAGTTCTGTTCTACTCAGTATTTCAAACCAGAATGACTCTCTCCCTTGGGTCTCGACCTCACGCAGGAGATCTTCCCAGAGATTCCTCCTGTTCCACCTCCTCTCCACATTTTCCAGTACTTTCCACAGTACTCCTCCTCACCTTTGACATACCACAACATACAACAACATCCCTCATTCCTTACACACAGACACTCATTCAATTCAACCATCCTTCCCAATACATACACCTGCCCCCCAACATTAACCTGCACAAGTGCTACAGGACATTACTATTATTATTTTTTGCTTCAAACGATCAATGTTTCAATAATCTTACGCTAACTGCGGTAACCATTAGGTCTACTTTAACGCAAAAAAATTTCTACAGTGTGAACCCTTCGTTTGCGCAACATGCCCTTTTGTACATAGATTTACATAATATTAAGGGACCTTTGGCCAAATTTTAAGGAAATCGCTAGTGAAGAACACCCTTAGAATTTTTGCAATGCTAATTCAATGGTAGCTATGATAGGTCTTAGATAGCAACGATGCCAAAAAATTGTTGATATATGCCAATAACTCTAGAACCTCTTCAGGTGCAACATTAAAAATATTCACGCACATTATTTAAAGTCTCCAATCGACTTTAAGCCCTTAAAATTTCCAATCGGACCTTTCGTTTAAAAGTCACATGCAAAATCATTTTTTTACCCTCGAGTGATAGCAGAGGTAGTTGCTTTTTAAGGCCAGAAAAGTTGTTTTGCAAAAAATTAAAAATGTGGCAGAGAGAAGATAAAGCAACTTTCCAAAAAGTTATGAAAATTATTAGTTTTTAAGATAAAAATAAAATATTTCCTTCTACAGAATACGAACGAGAGCATCATGTGCCATCTACATAAAACTAATAAAACCATAAAAATGCGCTTATTAACGTAATAAAATCGTTTTAGCAGCAGGAAACTAGGAGTGGGACTGTTCCGGGATGTTCCAGGATTTCTTGGAATGGTCTGGTCCTTGAGCCTGGACCAGACCATTTTATCTGTTCTCAGTGTAGGACCAGGACCATAAGGTCTTTTAGACTGTAGGACCGGAACCAACTGGTCCGTACAAATTGCTGGAACAGGAACATATGTTCTGTTCCTCAAAATAACTCACCAGACCGGAACAGACCAGATCACTAGGACCCAATAGGTTTATAATACGATCACAACATGCAAGCATTTGACAATTTAGATAATGTTTTGAATAATCGATCGTATCATGCTGTACAATCTAGCAATGCTACTTTATTCGCGGAAATTGGAAATACTTAATGGTGATCTATCGACTCTGGTTCGACCATTTGAAATGTTTGCTGTAACGTTCCAAATGGTCTGGGCCAAACAAAGGATCAAACATTCTGGTCTGTTCTTTGAGCTTGACCAGGTTTAATTGGTCTATCAAGGTTCTTGGACCAGACACATTTGGTCCTTTCGTAACCAGGGAACAGACCGGAACAGACCATGGAACAGACCAGAACGGACCAAAATTTCTGGTCCGGACCAGAACAGTCCCATTCCTACAGGAAACTGTTTGTCTTTTTGAGAAGTTGCTTTAAAGGTTACGCGCCCAGGTCTGCGTGCATGTTCAGGTCTGTCCAGAATCCCTAAAAAGCAACCTCGCTTTTGCGCAAATGCTTTCATCCCTACCTCAAATAGTGACTTTCCTGGATATCTCCTGAACAACTTAATGTAATTCCACTATCAAAAGCTTAAGGTTAATGGGAGATCATTGCGAATCTTCATGAATTTTGGTGTTCCTATAACACTTGAAGTCGTTGAGCCCTTCGGAAAAATAAACAAAAATTGGAGGCAAATGGCGAAGGACACCGCACAATCCCTACGAGAATATGCCCCCTGTTTGATCTCGATAAGAAAATTCCTGGTGGGTGCGCCTTGAAGAGTAGATCATGTTTGATAATTGGCACAAAACTGTCGTAAAACAGGATTTGGAGATATCGGGGGTTAAAGTTACCCAAAAACCACGGAGGTCACAGCTGGGTCACTGTGTCACCAACTGGAACCAAACTTGACAGGCAACTCATCCGTGCTCCAACTAAAAGTTCTAGCTTATTTGCGGGAAATTCGAATGATTATTAGGGACCAAATCCCGTATGTGTGTGATATTGACCTCGGAGGTCACAGCTGGGTCATCGTATCACCAACTGAAACCAAACTCGGCACACGTTTAATATATGTCTAAATAAAGCTCTAGTTCTGATTAGGACTAGTTTCATCACCGGTTAGATTATGAAACCGGTATCGACGCTCTTTGAACTCTTGAGGTCAATATCTCGGAGCTCTGAGGTCATATCTCGCTGAAAAATTTTGTACACGTTATTGAATTTTTATTCTTGCCATTTTTGAAGTTATATCGCTAATTTTCACTGTTTGAATTTTTTGGTACCCCATGAGCCCCCCCCCCCTCATTTTTGGGTAAGTTTAACCCCGGATATCTCCGAATCCTGTTTTACGATTTCTTTGTGCCAATTATCAAAAATGATCTACTCTTCAAGGCGCACCCACCAGGAATTTTCTTATCGAGATCAAACAGGGGGCATATTCTCGTAAGGATTGTGCGGTGTCCTTTAAGTTGCATGGTGACCGTTCATTTAATATTGGAAAATATTTGAGGGTGTTCCATTAATCAGAAATGAGGTTTTATTATGAGACTCTTTTCAAAACTAGGATGTTACTATAAACTTTTGGTGATCTTTAAGGGATTACCCCTTAAATATTAGTTGTATCCTTAATTTGGTTTACAGGTCACTTATGTACATGAGAACTTGAGCATACCAGTTCATTTTTTTTTCTTTCATTTGTGCAAAAAAATGCTTTGATTGCTATTTTTAAGAATTTACAGTATAAGATTAACTTTGGGGTTCATTAACAATTAACACATGTCCGACATTAATTAAAATGATGTAGCTATCATGCATTGATAGCGCTCTGGATGGTTCAAAAAGTTTTAGCCCTTTCGTGGTTGAAAATCAAGTCAATAATCAATTTTTGTAAGTTTGAGTGCTTCACGTCCACGTAAACAAAATCAAAAATTAGCCAACAATAACGTGCATGTACATACTTCACTGGCAAATATCATTATTGTCTGAAATATTCCTACTAATCTAAGCAATAGTGTTACAATTCCAAAAGGTCGAAATAAATTAATAGATAAAAAGCTTAAAAAGTAAAGTTGCTTTTGCGCCCTCAAAAGTTGAAAACAAGTTTTCTGGTAGATGCTGTCAGAATAAATCCCAATGTTTATTGAAAATGATGAAAACTCTTGAAATGACGAAAACCAATGCCACGATATTATTGTCGTTGATGCAGAAATAGGTGTGAAAAAGTTGGTTTGCAATCAGGGTTGGCAAAAAACCGGCTTCCATCAATAAAGACCAAACCAGTGGCAAGAAATGGTAACAACCGGTTTTTATTGGACAGTGGACTTATTTGGATAGTATTAATTATGGCCATTTTATGCCAACCTATACAACAGGTCTGGGCCGGTTAGAACCGGATTTTAACCAATAATAACCAGGCCATTTCTGACCACTTGGCAACCCTGTGTTCATGCATGCGTAATATTAGCCAAGCCGGTGGTACGTTTTGGTTAAAACTGGTTTTTATTGGACAGTGGATTTATTTGGATAATATTAATTACGACCATTTTATACCAACCCAAGCAATTGGACCAAGCCGGTAAGAACCGGATTTTAACCAATAACGGCCAGGCCATTTCTTGCCACTTGCCAACCCTGTTTGCAATGAATACAGAATTGAGCTATTTTGAGATGTAAGTTGGAAATTATTAATACTATTGAAAGAGTACTCAAGAAAAAATTATCCTTTTGTTGCTTTTCTTCATTTCAAGAGTTTTCATCGTTTTCAATAACCTATTGAGATAAATTTACCCCTGGAACAAAAAAGCGATTTTAACAGGAAGCTTTGAATTTTTTGAAATCAAAGACCTATTTATTTAGACATTTTGATTTCAGTGGTAATAATATTTTTTTGAAAATGGAACTACTAAATTTGAAATCAAAGGAATTCTTAGTATACATGGCTTATTTACTAAATTTGCCGATGCACTGTGTATTAAATTAAACGAGGACCTGCTGTACAATATATTTTGCTTTCTTCGACAAAGTTATGAGCTTTTGATTGTCATTAGATTGGTCGGTGCAAAGTGGGTTGAGTTTTTAAGAAAGAACAATGTCCTAAACTATTCAAGCTTGTATCGTTCGTGCTGTCAATTCCTGTTGGCAACGCTTTTGCAAAAAGGTATTTCAGCCTAATGAAGAAAGTTTGGACAGCCAAGAGAAACTTCATGTCAACGGAACTTGTGAAGGCAGAGCTTCAAGTCAGACTTAATAATTATGCCCTTTTCATGTTGTGATTTTTTTTCTTTTTTGAAGAAACCAGAAAGCAAGAAAATGTTATTAGATGCCAAAAAGGCTGAAAAATACAATTAAAAATCATCTATACATTAAATTTTTAAAAAATTATTTTGTCCCGGAATGACGTTTCGAAAAAGTGGGAACCCTAGGAGATGATGGCAGTATGAGGGGGTCCTACAACATGCAAAATTTTGAAGACATCATTTATGGACGCTCCCTTATTCGACATACATATACAGTAAATCCGAGGATTCCTTACTATATTTTAAGTAACATTTATATGAATCCCAGTCCTGCCTATATTCCTTTATACTTGCAGTACAAAAGGCTGCCTATCCTAATCATATTTTTTCACGTTGAAGACTTCGGTTACTACCCTATTTACCTACATAAGAAGCTTGATTTTAATTCATATCCTATTTATATGCCTATAAACCCTATCCTTCGAGGACGGATGTGCATCTTTGCATGAGATGTTGAATTTTGATGATATTTCATTGATGAAAAAAAATATGTAGACGGGGATAAATACTCCTTATATTAACCAACGGTTAGGTCATCAGCCTAGGACAATGAAAGAAGGACAATAAGAAGCATACATGAATTCACTGATATTCCAACAATAATAATGTAATTGGAAGTCCTTGAAAATAATGGAATTGAAGCTGGCAGTCGGAATTATGTCGTCAAAAAGGAAGAGGGAAAATAATCCAAATACCCTTTTTCAATTAATTAAAAATTTTAATCAAAGATTTCTTCATAGAGTTTTATTCGAATCAAAATCCTATTACAAGTCAGCATCATTGAATAGCACTTGGATCATTTTGATTTGAATAAAATTTCACAGGGACCAATTTATTGTTTTGGTGGAGAATGCATTCAGATCGGTTTGTCTCTTCACGGAGGATATTTACTGTTCAAAAGGGTAAAAGTCATTTTGAGTTATGACGTAAGGAATTGGAATCGTTAAATGCAGTTTAATTGTTTCCTTTATTAAAAAGCTAAAGATAATGGAGCTAAAAGATATGGGAAAGTTGAAACCTCGGATTGAACCATGGCATTTTGATTGTGAATCTGGGATCACGTCTGGGTAATAAAATCTACCAGATGTTGTTTCACACATTCACTTCCTGTAGATGTGCAGATGTAATAATTATAGGTTCAGGTCAATCGAGTTTTAAAAAATGCTTCTTATGCAGGGATCGATTTGAATAATCGGGAATTATTATCGAGTCTCCTCATTGATACGGAACCAGTTAAAAAGCCTCACTTCAGATCTTCTAAGTCTTAAGTTGTAAACTTTCTACCGGTCACCTATAATTAAATACATATTGAGGGGCTCAGGTATTTTATTAAATCCAACAATAAGGAAGGAGTCAGACTCAAGCTTATTATTTAAGGATGGATGATTCATTTTTGATTCAGAAGAGTGAACAACTCTCAGGAATTTGTTTCAAAGATTTTAGTCACAATATTTCTCCAATTAAAAAAGAAAATTTAAGATATGGTTTTAACACTTATTTTGATATTTGCTTCCCTTGGAGCTTCCTTATACCTCCTTTTGAGGAAATCAAGAGTGGAAGCATTCCTGGATGAATTTCCCGGACCCCCGTCATTCCCTCTGATCGGAAATATATGGATTTTAAGGAAAGCGGAAGGTATGTTATTATTGCACTTTCATTTTGAAGAAGTGTCTCAATATGAGTCGTTATAGGGAGAGTTGACTGTAATCTATGTATTGCTATGTATGGATTTTTTGTTTTAATGTTTAAAGACACTTCTCTGCTATTCTATGCACGAACTCTTCGTGACCAATTGTTTGATTCAATATTTGAGTATGGGATTTAATATTGTGGAAATTAAATAGGAATTAATTTATTACCTGTGAAATTCTTTCGGTTATTTTGTTAGTCAACGGAAGCTGGGAGATAGGGTTTTTGAATAGGAGTTAATAATGGCTTACAATCAGACCTTTCCTATCTTGCCATTTCAGATCGCCTCACAAACTTGGTGAATTTCCAGCACAAATACGGGAATCGGGTGGCTTTAAAAGAGGGCTCTGCGAACATGCTCGTCTTGTATCATCCAGATGACGTTGCTGTAAGAAAACTGGGAGAAATCTTTGAATTGACGTACAAATGTAGTCAGACATTACTTTGAGTCAGTGCTATAATTATTTGAGTGGCTTTGAGGCCAAACATTTGACAGCCTCATTGTGGAGGCATGTCTTGGCCAGTCTGAAATTACGGAGCAATACGCTAAAGACGAAGCAACTGCAGCAATTTTTGCTGTACGTTTATTTCTTGACACATACGTTCTTTTATATCGAAGTTTTATTTTAAAAAATTAAATATTTTCTGATTTTGTTTCCAGGGACATGACACAACCTCATCTGCAATTATTTTCACTTTATATGTCCTAGCAACACACCCCGAAGAACAAGTAAACCATATTTTGAAAGAAAATTATAAATATGTATTTGCCATTTGTTTGTTTAAAATGTCATTAATTATTCTCAATGACATTTGATCCCTATAGGACAAGTTACACCTGGAACTGGATGAAATTTTAGTGACGACAGAACCCGAAATGTCGAATTTTCAGATTTTCCTAAACTCAAGTTCTTGAAATGCTGCATCAAAGAATCACTCAGATTGTATCCCGCCCCCTCCCTCCTTGCTCGTGCCCCATACACACCTCTTCAATTAGGTATTTACATTTAAAAATGTTTCGAATGCAAAATTTTCTATCAAATATATTGTACTGACACACTATTTGTGGTTTTATTTTCCGAAGATAAAGAAACGATAGTTCCAAAAAGTGTGGTCCTTGCGGTCTCCCCTTGGGTGACACACCGACTTCCGGAATTTTGGCCGGAGCCAGAGAAATTCAAACCGTCCCGATTTTTCTATGAAAATTGCGTTGGAAGACATCTCTACTCTTACTTCCCTTTTGCTGCTGGACCCCGGAACTGCATAGGTAGCAAGTCATTCGTTTTTAATCCTGCTAATACAAATAATATAGGTAAAGTCAAGATTAATATTTGTGCTTTCACCTTGATTTGTTGGAAAATTCTTTAATTTTCAGGACAAAAACTTGCCTTTGCTGTTATGCTAACAGTTCATGCTCACATCTTCCGGAACTTTACGGTTGAGCTGTCATCGACGGCAGAAAAATTTACCCCTACAGGCGGTGCTGTGGTATATCCAAAGGAAGGATTAAAACTGAGGTTGAAGTATCGCTAGTAATTATTATAGAACATAAGGTTTTTCATAAGAAAAAATAATTCCTGCTATTTTAATAGTCAGTGAAATATTTCTTTGCGTGTGATTATAATTAACTATGTGTAAACATAAGCTATCTGCAGTTAACCATGTTCAAATCTCAGAGCCCACAATAAATAGTACATTAATGAATGTACTGTCCAATACGTTTTACATTCACCTATAGGAGGGCCACCTTTGGGAAGTGTCAAATAAGTAATTACCTATTATTAAAGATTAAAATTTATTAAAGATGGACATTTAAAACAATTAGGCGCTACCAAATAAGAAAGAATGTATGCACCTTAGTTATTGGGAATACTTGCTCTTCCAAGTGTACTTTTTATCTGACTTAGCAGCTAAGAAGTTCTTCATTCTGTACAAACTGGTTGTACATGCTTGAGCAAGATTTGTTTTGAAAGTTCACAATAATTTGTAGTTCTGAACAGACGCTATCAACTTCTATTTCTCTGGTCGATGCATATTTTTCACATTCGCGAAAATATTCTTTCATCACCTGCATTAATGCAATTGACACTGAGAACCGTGAATATCAGCTTGAAAAGCTCGGAGTCCTATGACCTGTTTTCTTCGAAATAATTACATATTTTTCAGCCACATAAAGAGATGTGCATGCACCAGCGTCTTTCAGTTTATCAGCGAAATTTTATAATTTGCAGTATTCTGGAAACCTTTTGTCAACGTCCACCTGAACTGATTTTGCTGCTTCTATTAGGTCTTCAAATAGAAACGATTTTTCTAGGCTAAGAATGCTCACCTTTTTATGGTAATGTACTTCACAAATATATCATATAAATTCAAGAGATCATCCGTAATAGTTTTAGAAACTTCAGACGGAATACGGCGTAAAAAACTTGACATTTGTGAACCAAAAAACAACCGTGCCTTTTGTTGATTAATATTTTCGACCAATTTTTCCATGATCGAATATAGTGATGTAACAGGTAACAGTCAAGGTCTTCAATTCTAATTTCCATTGTTTGTACAGCTGTTGTTTCAAACAATACGTACAGTAAAAAATGCTGTCCAACCTTTGAACTCGGTTTGATGAAGTGATATGGCTTTGTCCAATCTAAATTAAAATTGCAACTATTCCGTGAAATTTTGAAGTAGAATGCAGGAGAGTGTCGTCGAGAATGCTGAATAATGCATCTGGCATTGATGGTACATATATTGAACCAGAGGCTAAAATTACGACTGGAGTTACAGAAGCGTTAGAGTTGCAGAAAACTCCAGATGTTCCTAAGCAACCCAAAACCTTACACGAAGTTACCAGGGAATGTAAGAAGAAGCTATTGGAGAAGTTGCAGCAGCCAATCAAGAAGGGAGATGAAAATGGCCGAACGAGTGATCAGCCAATCAGCTTCGAACGGAGAGAAAATGGGGCGAGGAAAAAGGACTGGCATGTCGGATCTGGAATGGAAGTATCCCAGTCATCCAAGAAGGAAAGAAGTGTCCGAGAAAGGCTCCGAAAAAAAAGAGTGACAAGTTTTCGGTTTTTCCCCAGATTATAAAGAATTTTATGGGTGGAATTTGTACACTTTACAATTAATTTGATACCAATCAGTGTTATTAGTAGTACACATTTAATTGAATCAATTATAAATGGGCTCAAGTAAAATAGCCATTTTGTGAAAATGACATTTATTAATTATTGCTTGGAACTATTTTGACCAGTTACAGGAAATTCAGGAAATAAATATCCATTTAAAAATCTATGGAAGTATGTAACTCTGTGTTCCGGAATAAATAAATATTCTTATGTTGAAAATGCTCTGTATTTTGATGTTTGATTTTACGAGAGCTATCGAAGGCAAGGTCGTGTCGTACCTTGAAAACTCAAGGACAGTGAGGGCTCAATTGGAATCGTGCAATATCTTCGCAATGTGGTATTCACATCGTCCAGGAATTAGAAAAGGCGTTTCGTTTCATAAATTCAATTGTGCGGCTTTAAAAAAGATTCGCGGGGTTTAGCTTACAGAATTAATAGTATTGTATCGCCCGACTGTGCTTTGTTGAAAAAATCTTCAATCTTTGCTGTTTTTTCATTCAAATATTTTTCAAATTTTAAAAACTGGCTCGACCGAATATCAGTACCTTATGGCCCCTCCATAAATATAAGATAAGCATGTCCGAAATAAGTACAGTACTTATGAAATAAGTACAGTACTTATGAAATAAGTACTGGTGACTCCCCTATTCACCCATACTTGATTGACTTATGATTTGAATATAAATAGTATATACATTTTTACCCTGCCGGAAGGTAAAAAAATATTATTCCATAATGTCTAGTACATAACTGCTTTTTTATGTAGGTATCTCCCGTAGGATATTGTTCTTTACTGCGTGCCCACGACAACTTACAATTGTACATTTGGAGGGGTGGGAAATGTTAATTTTTAATCATGGATGATAAAGGATGATAAAGTGGCTTGCATTTAGCTGCCTATAGGGTCAGGCTAACGACATCTGAAAAAAACTGCTTATACCGGAACAAATGCGTTTACAGATACACCTGCTGCTCAGAAGTTAACCAGAAGTATATAAGTACGTATGTGCATAGTCTCTTAAAATACTTCACATTTTCACATTATATTTTTCCTTTCTAAAATGTAAGCATGTAGATCCCTAGTGCCTATATACATAGCCATCAAATATATATCTACACCACTGTACATAATATACACAATGGTGCCATGGGGAAGCCACACAATCCAAAACCGGGATCCGAGGCGGGTGCTGCATGCGGGTAATACAGAGGTAGGGGAAGGAGCAATCCAACTCCTGTTTAACACACTACATGTTAATACTATAACTGTATATACTGTATAGTGTATACGGCGCACGTTATGGACATCCTGTATATATATGTTAAGATCCTGTAAATTTCCTGATTTCATTTCTGGGGTGACACCAACTTCAAACTCACTGACTTTCCTCCACTTCGCCTTGAACACTGTATCCAGAGTTTTGGAGTTAAGGAGATGGAGCAAATTTCGCAAAATCTGAAATAGTGGGAAATTTGATACAAAATGGGGGAATTGAATATATTTCTTATCTCTACCGTTTTAAGGGCCAGGGAGGGAGATGAGACAAATACTTTGAGGCACCCTGCGTACTATGCTTGAAAAAGATATTGATTTTGAGTATGATATTGTTTTATAACTAAAATCTAATGAAGTACTATTAATTACATATACAGATGATTTTGGGATAATTATGCAGAACTTTACAAAGGTACTGATAACTATTGATACGATATCAATAATTGATACTGTATGCTCAATTTCTGTAAAACGTTGGAATAAAAACTTTGTTACAGTGACTCTAGTGGATTTGTCGAGGCCTATATGACTCACTACTCGAAAATATCAATATTTGACTGTAGATACGGGATGTATGTATCTATATTTAAATTTGTATGGTTCATTGACTTATTGCTCAGCTTGATTAAATAATATTACTTTTATGTTTTTTTATCAGTCAAAATTTAACAGTGGGATCTAACTGGGATTCTAAACTATACAGGTATACAACGGTATTGTCAGAATTGTGACAATAATTGTGCGAGGGACAAGCCTCAGGGACAGGGAGAGAAGTGCTACCCTACTCTGATGCCCATCTCCAATCTCCAGAGAACACTCAGAGAGTTTGGGCAGTTGCTGATCCTGTGCATGGGCTTAAACTTACACGTGATATTCCCATCTCCCGTCCTTCCCCCTGCTATCACATATTTTGACAGTAGATATGTTCCTGCTCCGAGTCTTATATGTAAGTCATAAATGACTCAGACTGTTCGGAGTTTCAAAGAGAATGGATCGGATGAGAGCGGAGGTGCAGGGAATATTTGATACGATATAGGCCGTTCCATCTCCAGAAACAGGATGAGGGATTTCAGTCCGGATTTTTTTTACGGGAATTCTACTTCATTATAGTAAATTCTAAACCTCCACTTTTTTGTCATCCACCACAAAAATCCCTTCTTCCTGCCACAACACTATAGTGAAGTGAGTTGATCCTATTTCAAAACATACAGGATAAGAACGTGCGACAAGATCATAGTTAATAACAACATTTCTTTATATTTTTGAGCCTCACAATTTTTGAAGCCTGAAGAAAGTACTAAATTGTATTTTACTACAGAACGAATTGACAGGAAACTTGGAACAAGGGATCTTCTGAAAATGTAATGTAATGGCATAGGGATTCCACTTGACAAGAAAGGCTCCGTCAATTTCCTAAAATTATGGCAGGTCCAACGGCTAAACACAAAATTGAAATAAAGATTAGAAATCAGCACAAATTTTATTAGAGAATTGGGCATGGGTAAAAATTTTCTTCGGAAACAGCCAAAATTAACTCAAATTAAAAAAAAATTACGGAAACTCATAAAATCTTTTATAAGTCATTTTAACCTCCTCAATGTCTTGTCATTTATACTCAGAAGATGGGACAAACCTGAAACACTGTAAATGCATAGGACTATTTTAATCCAACCAAAATAATAGAAAAATGAAAATACGGTGTCAGTCAAATACAAACGTATGAGTACAAATAAATTAATTTATTGTTAACAAATAAATACAGAATATTTGGGGAAATTAAACCTAGCCTTTAGTCATAAAAATGACAGTACTTTTCCCCACTGTTGGCGGCAAGTTCATTTGGATGTCCTTTAATGACAGTATGTAATTAAATGTGTTTGTAGGCAGGTTAATTTAATGCCTAAAGTGTAGCAAAAAATGTCAGAAAAACGGCAGTAAATTTCTTAAAATATGGGTAATTAAATTAATGTAGCAAAAATTTATGAAGTGACAACAGAAAAAAAAATTCTTTCTCCCAAAAATGGGAATGTGCCCAAATATAATGGGGCTCATAGACAAAATTTTCCTACATAAGGTCCCTTATTCAGGGAGACTCCTGTATTTGGATATTTTGGGTCAGTTTAGTCCAAATTCATTTCTGTAAAAATTATAATTATTATTGTAATATGACAGATCCAGATAATTACGTAGATACAGTTCTTGATGTCTAATGTGTTAAGGTTCAAGGGTTAATCCCGAGGTCCTTGGGATATTTGATTCTATTCTAGTAAAAAAAAATTGTTTCCGGGATATTGTTATTCTGAAAGTAATCAAGGAATTTTTACAATTCTGTCTCAGAGTTAGAATGGATAAAGGACCCTTGATTTTACCAGTATGTACATATATGAACAAATAAACTGCGTGTAAAAAGTCCTTCTATGTAAATGATTTGTTTATGATGGGCATTTCCCAACGCTAGGTCTTAGGAGGATTGGGAACGAGAAAAATGAGTTGTTTGCAAAAATGTAATAATTAATTCGTTGGATACACAAATAGAAGCCACGTTATTTACGACTATCTGAGATGTGTGGAGAAAATTTTCAAAAATAGGAGATTCATTTTAAATGAAGGGGACCGATTGTAGTACCAAGTTTCCTTGTCAGTTGTTCGTACTATTTGTAGCTTGTATGTTCCTTAACTGGTCTTGTACTTGTAGGTATGTTTTGCTTGTAATTTGCATACAATTAATGTCCAGTGTAATTTCACCTGATTTTTAGGAGTATCGATAGCTTTTTAGAGCTGACTGAGTCTTCAAAACACACCACATGAAGGATCAAAATATCGGCATGTCCAGTTTAAAACTTGGTAATTTTTATTATACTCATCCAGAGAGTCATTTCTATTATTGATCCCTTACCTTTTCCAATGTGTTGTGTTTTGTGTTCCGCTAAATTTGTTAAAGAAGATCGATACTGTGTAGTTGTTGGGCGTAATGTACTAGAGCTACGGTTTGGTTTAAAAGTTCCCTAGATATTGTCTCCTTGGATTTTTTTTTCAAATATTTGGCTTAAATGTTGGAATCTTTTGTGCCTTGTAGGAAAAGGGTCAATGGATGAATTTTGCTACGTGATAGCTAAGTACGACTACACTGCCCAAGGTGCCCAGGAGTTGGATTTACGGAAAAACGAAAAATATTTACTTCTTGACGATTCCAAGCACTGGTGGCGGGTCCAAAACGCCAGGAGTCACTCGGGCTATGTCCCCAGTAATTATGTCAAGAGAGAGAAATGTTCTATCTTTGACAGGTATGTGTGATAATAGCTATTGGTAATTAAAGTGATGACTGTATTAAATATATACACTTCTATTCGGAGTGGGAGTTAAACGATGGGTGATCAATGACCTTTGGTTTGACACGTTTATAGCATTAAGAAGAAAGTTAAGAAGAATTCCTCGGGATCGAAAACATTGCCAAACTCTCCTTCGAGAACTGTAGAGGCTCCCCCAGTAACTCATATATCCCCTACTCACGGTTATATTAATGGGTATACTGGGACTTTCAAGCAGCGACCTTTGGAGCCTCAAGAGGCCATCGGGACAGCATTAGTTAAGTATGCTTATCAGGCTCAACAAATGGATGAATTGGCCCTTTTGAAGGGAACGAGGATTCTAATTTTGGAGAAGTCCAATGATGGATGGTGGAAAGGTCAGTATGGGAATAATATCGGCTGGTTCCCTTCGAACTATACTCAGGAAGAGATTGAGGATGAAACATTACATACGTACGCAATGGCTGAAAATGTGCTCGACATTATGGTGGCTCTCTACAATTTTACTGCTCAGGTTAATACTATGTACTTTGAAAGTTACGAAGATAATTCGTCATAAACACTTAAGATTTGTTAGTTTTTGCATTCTATAAATGACCTGGAATGAACATTGTTTTGATATTTTTGCCTGATTATTACAGAATGAACAAGAGATGAACTTCCAAAAGGGAGATCGTCTGGAAATCGTTGAACGGCCTGCAACTGATCCTGACTGGTTCAAAGCTCGAAACTCAAATGGGCAGGTCGGGCTGGTACCTCGAAATTACCTCCAGGAACTGAGCGAGTATCTTACTAAACCAGTAAGGGATACTACTGGAGCCAGCAATCTCAAAACTACTCGGAGCATTAAAGACCAGGAAATACTATCAAGTAAAGTTTGGTATTTCGGCAGTATCTCAAGAACTCAGTGTGATCAACTGCTCAATGAGAGAGGACTTGATGGGGATTTCCTTATCCGTGATTCAGAGACAAACGTGAGACATTTCTCTATCGAATCAAGTGTTGCTAATTCGTATCCCAATATTTCAGTGGCCCTTATATCCAACTTCTAACTAATTTTGTAGGATGTAGGGTAGTCAGTATTCAGTTTGGTACTTAACGGGTGGTTGGGAAATCTCGATAAACAACAAGATGTTAGGAACGCTCTATTATCGGGAGATCAGTTAATCAGGAACTCGTTGTATAACGGGAGATCGAAATGATTTAAGTGTACTTGGAAATAGCTTTATGAAGCTTCCGTTAGTAAATTTATGATTTAATCATTAGGAAATGACCACGGCCAAGTTTTAAGCAGGCTTCACAATGTCCTATTTCGTTGTTCTACAGTATGCCGCTTGTGAGGGTGGCTGTTCCGCATTCCTTATGACATGACCCAAATAAATTCCCTAGGTATAGGATCAAGGGGGAATTATTTAGAATATTTAAAAAATATTTTATTAAATCATGGGTTATAGTTTAAAGAACCACGACTGAATATCGATGGATTAATCAAGGCGTTCCTTCCCTTGTATTTTACATTGAAGTCTCCCGAGCTCCGTGCCCTAAACGTGACAAGAATACTGAGATATTTATACGTTTAATCATATTGATTTAGTAAATTCTTGAATATTTACGATTTATAGGCTGGAGACTTTTCCGTATCGCTCAAAGCACCAGGCAGGAACAAACACTTCCGTGTACACCATGAGAATGGTCAATTTTGCATTGGTCAGCGGAAATTCCTCAATCTAGATCAACTTGTTGATCACTACCAGGGGGCACCAATCTACACGAATCAACGAGGGGAAAAGTTATACCTTGTACGATCGATTCCACGACCCGCCAAAGCTTCCTGCTGAGCATTGGAGTCAAAATCAATTTTAATTTCTTGAATGAAAACGCAAGCGTTGAGCCTGTCTCAGGAATTTTGGATTTGCCAGTGAATGATTTACTAAAATTTGTGTGAACGTCCTATTATATTGTTTAGGATTATCTATGTGTAAGTACTTAATGTTGTTATTACACCCGTAGTCGGATTTAAATACGGTTGCCATTTGTATTAATTATAAAGGTCGTCTTGTGAGTCTTACTGTCATCTCACTATTAATATTGAATGCTCCTGGAGATCAAAGAGTATTACTGTTTGATTTTGCTAGTCTTGAAATTAATTATTACAAATGGTTACCACTTGAGTAATTAATTCAATATCAGTATTCACCTCGAGTTTAAAACAGTTTGTAAAAGTAATTTAATAGGGTTTACGAATCTACCCCTTGATATTTATACTATTATATATATGTAGTATTACTCTAGAAAAAAAGGACTGATTTCATATGCGGCTTTGTATTAATCCTAAGTATAAATTTTAAACCATATGTTGCTAAATTTTAATGCAGTTTAATAATGCTAACGACGTAGTGTGACGTCGATATGAAGCTTAACATTGCCATTTTCGTATTTATAGACATAACCCTTTCGTTATATGATAGCGCACAATAAACTTTAGCGAGCACACACGGTAGTCACTACAAGGTCATTCTTACCCAACACAGAGTCCGCACTTTTCCATCCTAAAATAAAAGTTAACCACCTGTAAGTAAAAATGAGACATTGGGGCACCAATAGTTACCGGAATGGTACGAACATTCTACGCATTTTTAGCCCAGTTCAGTAAGAAAATTGCATAACAAGTCTAGCCAAATTAACATGACTCATTAATGTAAAAACGTGATCTCCAAATTAAGTTAAATTGCTTAATTGATGTACTTACAACTAGTTTCATTAATTCTGACACAGGTGAGATTTATTGAGATACCCCTCGACAGAGGGTGCTATGGTTCTGGCGGTAGCGGGGTTACCATGAAAAAGCGAGTGAGCACGCCAACTCCAGGCTATTCGTATATATATATATATATATGATAGGACCCCAAATCGTTGCAGCCACTTGGGTAGCTCCGTTTCATACGAACATCCTCCTAAGTTGCAACGAAATCCAAAATAAATATGGTAAAATGGGGAATAAAAATGGCTCCTTTCAAATTCAAACCTTCCGCTGTTTTAATTTGCACCAGTAAATTTTACAATATATCATCGCAGAGGTTCTCTGAGAAATCGTAAGTTCACATAAAATTTCATTCCGATCCCGAATGATGCAAGAGATGCATGTTTTCATCTAAAAATTCCTATATAGTGGTCCCTCAGGCCTCAGGGATGGCAAAATACCTGCTAATATATAGGGCTGTCACTAAACCTTCCCTTATATTTGTATATTGTTTTGTAATCATAGGGAGGATTTATTTTGGAAAAGGCTTGCACTTATACATTTCCACTCAGTTGCGAGATCTGCAAGTCTGCAACTGTCATGGCAATATCATCGCAGAAGAGGCAAAATGGAAAGCGTTTTGACTAGTTGAGGGGAGCAAGTCCCAGGTAAAATTTCTCAGAATTTTACAAGACGTTTTTTAGGTACGGCCCCTAAAGTAAAGAGTCGAATGAACAGCAGAGTAAATAACTTTAATAATATTAAACTGGACGATGGACGACCTCGGTAAGTTTAACAAGACGCTTTTGCGTGACCACACGAGCTTCCTGGTTTAACTAAAAACAATTTACGCAATCAATTGCATAAACTCCAATTTGTTTTCTTTCATATCCTTTGTGAACTTTGCTTATTCAAAGCATAATCTGAAAATAATCAAGAAAGCCACACCCAACAAAACTGCAAAGAAGGGCTTGAGAGACTATTAACTTTTAGCCGTTGACTTTATCGTCCTTATTTCAGCCCATGCTCCGAAAACTATCCCCATAATTAAACAGTTTACAATGAATTCTAATACAATTTTAAGTTTCTTGCAATGTCTAGCATGCATTTCATCCCTCTCAGTATTTAAAATAAAAGATGTACTTCATCCTTTCAAATATTGCGTCATAAGTCTCTACGAATACGGAACTGATTCCAAGACTCAGACAAGATTCTTCGAAGCATTAGTCGACAAAAGTTTCACCCTGAGTATCCCGTTAGTACAAAATCAAGATAAAACTGTAGAAACCTTTCAAGGGAACGGAAAACATTCCTGTGAAATTTTAATAATCAATGGGATTGTTCCCTCACGGAAGGGTCAAGACTATAGATATCGGCAAATCGACATGGCGCATCGCTCTTTTAACGTACAGCGGGAGTTGGTTTTATTTGTGGCTGTGTCAAGGGATCCTTTAAAAGGGGTCCGTAACATTTTCCACGAATATCTGTACTACTACCATGAAAACATCATTGCAATGCAGGTCTCCCCAAAGGAAAACTATCAAATTGTGGGCTTGCATCGGTTCCAATGGTACTGTAGTACCGATAAATTCTCATGCGTGGTTAAGTTACCTTAGGAAAATTTTCTCGAATCCCTCAAAACCTGTCACAGCGATCATATGTTTATAATATAATACATTTTAATGGACTGACCTATTCGGCAACGGTTGAACAATTTATTACTACACATGTCTTATATGCCTTGTCTTTGAAGTGGCTGTTTTAAAAGGTTTGTGTTATAGAAACCAAAAAGAGTGAGCATTATGTAGGTGGGTATTTTAAGGAAAGTATTGTATTTAAAATACAGTATTTTGTATTTGAGTATTTTGAAATACCTACCATGTATTGTATTTTCATTTGTATTTTAGCAATATAACCTGAAGTATTTTACTTTGTATTTTGTATTTTTCATATTTTATTTCGAGTACTTTATTTTGTATTTTGTCAACGAAGACCAAGTATTTTGCATAGCTCTGACTTTAGTACCTATGTATATGTAATTTCGAAGGATTAATCACATGTTAACACTCTCTACACTAAATCTCACAACTGACAATGAGTTGCTACTTATCTTGCATGATATTATCAAGAAGGAAGAAGTGAGAACATAATTATTCGTCTGGGCTCAAAAACATAATATCGTCGGTGAAGAGACAAAATGATGCAGGTGCATTTTCGAATAGTATCAAGATGATCTGTATGCAGTTTCACTAAAGGAAAGATGAAATACTAACTTGAATTTTATATAAAAATCATCAATCAAGTGTAAACCCGAAATTTAAGCTACATTTGAGGTTAACCTGATTTCAAGTTTCACTTGAGTTAAAATTGAAAGAAAAGTCGAATTTCAAGTATCACTTTATTTGCTTAGCACACTGTAATTTTAACTTGAATTTCGTGTGAAATTTGAGTTCGAATTGGAATTTCAAGTTGGAGTTACACTTAAGATCACAGTCGAGTTTCAAGTTACGTTTGAGGGCAAACTGGAATTTAAAAAATTGCACCCGAGTTTCAAGTAACATTTGAGTGCAAACTGGAATTTAAAAAATTGCACCCGAGTTTCAAGTAACATTTGAGTGCAAACTGGAATTTCATGTCTCACTGAAGTTTAAATTGGAATTTTAAGTCAAACTGAAGTTCAAACTGGAATTTCAAGTGTGACCTCAAATTGCGGGTTTGAAATGGAGTGTTCTCATATTCGAATTTAAGTTACGTTTCCTACACGTATTTAGATCGTTTTGCTTTTAGAGAAAACTGTATGTAGTTTATTTTAAAGAGACCTGCTGTGTCATGTTCAGGGGTGGACTTACGGGGTTGCCCACCCTGGCCCGGCCAAAGTAAAAAGTATAGGGCCATGGTAAATTTTTTTTCGAAGGCCCTTAGATTGCAAGTGGAAAGGCCCGAAAACCTATTTTGAGGATTTGGGCCAGGGTAAAAATTATTTTATTAATCCACCCCTGGTCATGTTTATTTTGCGTTGAGACGAAAACTCATAAAGATCAATTTGATACTAATTGAAAACGCACCTAGATCATTTTACCCCTTCACCGAGGATACATTAAATTTAAGTACACCTCATATAAGTGCAAAACTTATTATATAATATTACTCACTTTGAGACAAGAATCCCCCAAAAGAATACTTCAAAATTAGGTCTACACCATGAGAGCCGTGATCGTCTAGTGGTTAGGACCCTGCGTTGTGGCCGCAGTAACCCAGGTTCGAATCCTGGTCACGGCATTAAATTTTGCTCGTGTGGATTCCCGATCGAACGATTAAACATCCGGATTAAAAACCAAGGTTCTAAAATGAATGACCCATTTAAATTTCATGGTTTGTCGGAAACTCGATAACTATCGATTGTCCATTTCATTGCTATATACCTAGTTGACAATTTTCTGCATCAGTACAATCCAAACGAGGCTTCACCAGTCGTGACCTCCGTCCGGATTTGGTTTGAGCATATTTAAGACCAGTTAGTCTCTTCCGTAAATCATCGCTCAACAACGTCTGACAAATTTGGGAGGACAGGGAAATGTGTACACAAGCATAAGTTAATAAAACACACACTACATGCAGGACTCATATGGCAAGTGGCTCTTAAATGCAATAGCCAGAGGAGGAAGGGAAGTTATTAAAACTTTATTAAGCAATTTTACATAATTTTTCATGAAAGAAGACTGTTTCTGATTGTGAGATTGCTTCTGGAGAAAAATTGACATCTTACTGAAACACCAAAAAGACCACACATACATACAGTAAACATTTGTTTGCACACGTCAAGATGGCAGGTGCTGTCATAAAGGAGTTATGCTCATAAAAATCTTCACATGGGATTCTACTATATGTATGTATATTCAAAAAAACATTCGGGATGGAAATGGAAAGGAATATTATATTGTTGAGAGCCTGCCCTTACAAGATATGGGTATACCCTTTCTAGGGTGGACCAAATTTGAAAATAATTTATCCATAGCTAATCCGTCCGTCAAACCACACTTCAGCCAGTTTTAACATTTACGGTTGGTTTGGTGCCTCAGTTTTAAAAAAGACCACATGTCGAATGAATCTGAGATACACTATTGTGGATGTACCAGTGTCTGGTTGTCTGTTCGCAGGTTAACCGTAGAACCAATGACTCCAGGCACAGGGATTTCAACCATTTTATCAATCTACCTCAATCTGCCACTTGTGACAGAGTCGCTACAATGTCAACAACAATACTTTTCCTACTTTATATCACACAAAGTAAGAACCATATTATTGTTGCAGGAGCTTTGGTCCTTCGTTTGACCCCACATTGATCCCAAACATACAAGCATTTCGCACAAAAACTAGCAAAACTGCTATATTTGTACATCTCTAAGGATATTATTCCCAATATTTATATGTACCATGGATCTTGTATAATACTCCCTAATTGGTTTTATATAAGTACACGCTAATATATTTGAACTCTAAATATTATTTCCAGGGCTAACAATAAATGTAGGATGAAAACTTGATGGTCAAGGCATTACAGGGAAAATAAAAATGTTATTGTGTTACGTCTTAAAATGTGTAAAACGTGTTAAAATGTTTATTGGGAGCTCTTGGAGTAAGTTTAATATATTTTCAAAATTTAAACCTAAATTATGCAAGTGGAGTTAATTAAGTAACTTCCACGTTAACCAAAATTATGAGAATTGTGGGAATGCCAATTAGGAACAGGGGCTTCGAAAATAGTGAGAAGGTCTGACAATGGGGCTGTGCAGGTGTTTGGAGCTCGTACTTTGCGGGAAGGTGTGTTACCATATTTCATTCCGCTCTATTGACACAACACATACGATGGAGCTCTATGTACATATCATAGCGTATATATATCGCATGCTTCATATTCTGATGACATATGCCCTTTAAGCTAAAGCTCTTCTCTTCAGTTCCACTCACATTCACTACGGCTTCACGTTCACGGTTCACGTTCAGGCAGTCAGTCTCACACTCAAGGGTTTGATTGGAGTAGAGAGGAATGTTTTTACGAAAGGAATAAGTTTTGTGGCCGAATTCTACGAACGAATATATTTATTTTAAATGATTTATTACAATTCCCCAAAATACCTTTTTCAAATACAGGACAGGAGGACTAAGGATATCTTGTGAGTTCATCGTTTGTAATATTATTATTCTGTCAGTTACAGTGTCTTAAAAATTATAATTGTCATTTTGAACATTACATTGTTGTTTAGTAGTGGCGGTGAATATTTAGTCTGATTTCCTGTTCCTCGAGACTTCTCATTACAAAAGTGGAGTGGGACAGTTCTTTATTACGGATTGTCGTGATTGTTCCTGGAAGAATTGTAAATGGATTCAAGGACCAGGATTTGACAAAAGGAAAGATAGGTGTGTGTATATAATCAAAAGGTCAAAAGTCGCTGTAGTAAGTAAATAGTTCGTCAGGAACAAAATATTTAGGATTCAAAGGGAAAGTGTGCTTGAGTTCAAAATGCTGTTTGGAAAATGTGAAACAATAATTTGTTTGTAGTCATTGGATTTCATCATTGGTTTTGCAAATCTGCTCAACTTCAAGTTTCAGTTTGACAAGGACTGGCCTTATCAATTAAACTGACCAGAAAACAAAATTTGGAAATTGGTGTCATTAGAATTACTGGATCAAGTACATTTGACATTATTGTAAGTCATTATTTGAAAGATTTAGCCTCGACCGTTATTATATGATCAAAAGTAATTTATTGCTTTCAATCAAGAATGTGGAATGAATTAGATGGCTGGATTTTGGAAATTGTGGGAATGAATTGATGCAGGGATTAACTGTTGCTACAATAAATTAATTTATTAGATACCGGCGAATTCGCTTGATATTGCTGTGGCCGTGGGATCAAGACTCAATTCTTAGGGACATGTCCGCAGGCGACTCCATATAAGTGGCGTGTCCGAACTCGACTGAATTTCCCATTTGACACTTGGGAGTATACTTATTTGTTGATGTAAGTTACTTTAGGGATGTACATGATCATATTCATAAATTAGTGTTTAGACAGTATAAGTGGTAAAATATATGTCAAAGTTTGAATTTGAATGCATCCAGTGTGTTAATTAGAGCGTTTTCGTAACTCTTAGCACCCGAGAGCCAGTTCCCAAGAGAAATAATGGCTGAGAACGGAGGAAATCACAATGGTGTGGACTCCGACACATCCCAGAATGGGGAAGAGAAGTTGTGCCGGGATTTTGTGCGAAATGTCTGCAACCGAGGGAAGAGTTGCAAGTTCATTCATCCAGAGAATGTCAAAATTAGGACGGATCCTATTTTCTGCCACGACTACCAACAGAATAAATGCTTTCGCTCCACTTGCAAGTTTATCCATTGTACTCGGGAGGATGAAGAGCATTTCAAGCAAACAGGAGAGTTACCCGAGGGAGCCAGTGGGACAGAGTACTATGAAGTAGTGGACGTACATAGGAGACAGCTGGATAGTAAAGCGGGTGTAAGTGGGAACGGAGCTGGAAAGAAATCAAATCGTGTGACTCAGAGCGGGACCCGGCCGGGTGCTCGGAACGGTTTCGGAAGGGGAAGTAGTAATTGCAAAGGTGACAATGAGATTCCTATTTGTAAAGACAATTTGAAAGGACTTTGTGATCGCCCTCCAGGCGGTTGTAAATTCCGACATGCTAACCCCGTTGATAATTACGGCGGTAGTCAGAATAGACGAAGAGCGGGTAGCCAGACTTTCTACGATGCTGGTCCAGAACCCAAACGAAATCACTACTCTACAGACTATGATGACTACGGTAGTACAGGATCTTACACTCCCCCTCCACCCCCACTTCCCCCGCAGTCAAATTATTCCAGTTCTTTCTCAGTTTATCATGACGCTGGATCTCATATTCATGGTGGTGGTATGACACATAATAATCAATCCAACATTTACAACAATGGAGCGGGTAGAAATGGATTTGTGACTCAAGGAACGCCTATGAACGATATCAGTGCAATGACTACTTTTAGCAGCAACCAAGTGTCGTCAAGTAACTCTGCTGCAGCAGCTATGAAAGCTCTGGAAGACGAGAATTTTATGCTAAAGAGGCGGATTGAAGAGTTAAAAAAGCAAGTGAGTGACCTCGTGGCAACCAATGAGTACTTACTCTCGCAAAATGCTCATCTCCGCATTAATAATATGAACATCACCAAGGAGGTTCAAGTTCAAGGAGTGTCTGCTGGGGGCCCGGCAGGTAGCGTTGTTCAGACTTTGGTGTCTATGTCTCAACCTATCGGGATAAATTCATCCCTCAGTGGTACTTCCGCCCAACCGCTATCAACAATCACGTCCCTTCCCACGGTATCCATCACCCCCGTTAGTATGAGCCAACCTCTACCTGTTGTAAGCATGGCCCAACACTCTCAAGCGCAGACAGTGTACCCGCTGGTGACAACACAAGGTGGTCATCCTCTCACCAATTAATTTTTTTTTAAATATTCTATGCTAAGCCATCAAATTTTAAATACCCACATTATCGTGTACTCACAGATCCTTATCTCGTACCCTACCACAAGAAGAATTTTTTTCTTTAATTTTGCCGTTTAAGGCATTTTTGCGTCTCGAATCATGTATGTTATTGATCTTCCTACTTTCTCTAACTGGAGTTATCAGCCCATTTTTACAACGAATTTTATTTCGTTTATTTTAAAGGACCCGAGTGATTATTTCCCATGTTTTGTGGTCACGTGAATATTTTTTGATTGTTTTAAATTGGTTCAAAGTAGACGCCTGAAGAGACTCTTTTACACGATCTTACAATTAGATGTCTCATCTTCCCTTTTGCTATAGTAGCTAATTGTATGACAAAATCCTTTGCGTGTTTTGCCACCGTCTCAAAGACCCAAAACCACGGGAGCTAATCTCGTCGTGGTTACCTTCGGTGCTGGATTAGATTAGCAACAATAGAATTGGGTAGACATTGAACTAAATATATGTAAATATCTAAGCAATCTAATCCGTAGATGAAGATAGAGTTACTGGTGTTGTAAATTCTCGTACATATTTAAAAAATATTTAATCAATAATGCAAAATTCTTTAATATAAAAGCTCAGATGATGTAATTTTTAAACTATGGTTTTGTATACTAGCTTTCAAGTAACCTGACCGAACCCGAATATGGAAAAATGTCAACACGAGGCTATTAGTACATTGGAAGCAGTTAGAATAATTTTTCATCTGTTGGGAATATCATCAGCGGGATTATCTCCGTCGGGAATATTACTGGCGGAATTACAACCCTACATGGACTGTTCTGTATGGGTAGCACTAATTAAGTTATTATACCTAGTAGTTTCAAGAGTTTCATACATGTCAGTAAAGCATGTCAACACATGAATAGGTTTTTTAAGATTCAAATTAGAAGCTATATGTATGTACATTTTTTGTCACATTGTAACATGTAATTATCAGTCAGAGTAGGTACTTTACAATGTTCAACCAATGTAAGTATGTAAGTGTACTGATGCTTTTCTGATAGTAGCACTTTCAATTAGTATGAAAGGTATTACACATTGTATTGTTTCTTGTAATGCTATGACCAGTCCATAATTATTGTGCTTACGTTTTTCTATATCGTAAAACCTGCATTATAATTTCCAGGGGCACCATTTTCTGGGGCGGGGCACTATAATAGTAGAACACTAGATGTAAGTTTTTACAGAACAATTTATTAGTCGAATTTCAGGTGATTTTAGTATATTTTTAGCATAGCTGCGTGCCCCACCAGTCACTGATACCTTGTAAAGATCATGGTTGCTTCTCATTAAGCCCTTCGCGTGTAGCCCTCTGTTGCAACCATAGCAATACCAACGTTTTTAGTCCTTTTGATTGCAGTTCACCTCCGTAAAACGTAATTTTAAAAGTTTTCTTGATTATCGTTTTCCCAATATTTTCAGTCTGGTTCACTGGTTGGAACAATAATATGTAACTTTGGGATCTCTTTTTTCTTACTATCTCAGTCATATATCCATGCTGCACTTAGTTAACCGGTCTTGCTATTTTTATTTAAAATAATTATTGATTTTGAGGAACGAGAATTTTAAATGAAATCGGGGAGATCTTCGGGCAAGAAGTCATAGTGCTGGTTTTACGGTAGTTTAAACTGTCCTTAATGTGTAAATCACGATAAAATCCAGATGTATGTTTCAAATGTGTAATAAGTCCTACAACGAATTTTCAGACATTATCTGAACAAATCGGTTTTCTGTACTTTTAGCTAATTACATATGTGTTCGGAGAAGAAGCGCAAGCTTACTAATAATACGATGTGTACATTTATGAATGTTATGAATGGGAGTCTGCTGGTGAGTGTAACTGAAGTTAAACGTAATTAATTGTAGTATGTGGAACGAAATTATCAATGACGTACTGAGTAGTTAGCCAAATCTACATTGAAGTGACGTGTTTATATATATTGTTGACCCTCCACTTATTGTTAGACTTTTGTGACACTTCGTTGTGTAAACAAATGCACGAGACTTGTGTTTATAATGAGAGTACTTTTTCATGTGTATTGTTACATAGAATTAGCTTGTTGTGAGTAGGAGGTGCGGATTAAACCTTAAGTCGGTATGACAATTTATGTAAAACTTATTGTAATTTTGTGTATGATGTGCGTATATTGTACTGTATTATATTTCCATTTTATTATTTTGTATGTCATTCGCTTTGTTAAATTCCAATTGTTGGGAGGTGTAGGGCGGAATCAGTTACTTCCGATTTTCGTAGACAAATCAGTGCGATATTTGAGAGATTTATACCCGTATGACGGACTTGGCCTTTTGCACTTTATTGTTTAGTTGTTAGTGTCTGTAAAGACCGTAGGGTGACTGCTACGAACTTGTTTCGGACTTGTGTGAACTAATGCAAAAAATATTATTCCTGTCATGGGAAACCGACGTTTGTAAAGCGTTGAATTCGTGTGAGCAAAGAATTTAAGAATGTGTCAGGGGAATTGACTCTATCAAATGACGCAAACGAAAGTACTTTGTCCCTTCTTGAAGTTAAAAAGAGAATATATTTAAAATGCGAAAACACGCTGTATTGACCACTTTAGCCCTTACTACTGTTATTGTCAGCTTGTCTTTAAAGTAATTTGCTACTGAAAATACCAGAATACTCCACTATATGTCGTAATATATCTTATAGTTAATATATATGTAACAATGCAATATCTGATTTAGACACTTTTTAAAATAAGAAACCTATCATGACCCTTCCGAAGAAATTGATTTTTTAATGTGTATACCGAATTATTACAAAACACAGTTCTTTTTAAGGTTTTTCAATTTTTGATTGCAAAGAACCGGTAGAAATGTAATGTAATACAGCCCTTCCTGTAAATTGTTGGGTTACTGGGACATGTTATTATGTAATTTATTTATTAGATAATCCCAGGTCATAATGACTGATACGTATGATGACAACCAGGTGTTAAAGAAAATTAATTCCCCTCTAAGGTTCCACCAATTTCTAGCTTAGTTTTAAGCCTTGATCAAAATGTCCTCTATAATAGATTTTAGTAAATACGGAAACATAATAAATAATTGAGCATAACCAATGTATTCAATGTACTTCAAATCACTTCCGCATTTGTAATACAATGTAGTAATTCTCCAATATCCTATACAATTGTGACGGTATTAGTAGGGAATTATTAGGGTGATAAAAATTATGTACATCATACTTATATCCATTTGTGTTCACACGTCTTTCTCTAATATTATTACACTGAAACAGGGTTAAAAAATTACAGTTAACCCCCTATTACCTTAAGGTAATAGTAAACAATTTTGACTAAAATTGTTAAAATGTTCTCTGAGTGCTGTCATTAAAATTCTAGGATTTCAAATTTGAACCCAGACAGAATTATTACAGCCTGTCATTTCTATACATTCCTACTGTAAATTCTTTCAACAGGAATCCATTTAAATATTTGTTGCAAATCATTGCAAATTTGTTTTCTGTACACTTTGGTGTTTGTATACAAATTAGGAATGTATATCTGACTATTTTGTACTCTATGAGTCAGAGGGCATTACTGTATTAAGCATTACTCAAATTTCTTCAGAGATTCCCAGTACTTTGTGAAACATGAAATGAGGGAAAAATCCCACGGTGGTTGTATAACGTCAAGTGTTTGTTTTATTAAATGCATAAATTGCATTGACGTAAGAGCAAACTTGCAGAGGCATCTTATCACAATTGTAGTATTTATGTGGGAATTAAGAGCTACTGCAGAGAAAGGACGTCATTTGAATTAATTTCCCTAAATAATTGAGCCTAGCTTCAAATGAGTTCCTGGATCCAGGAGTAATTAAGGAGATCCTCGGTAACCCCGAAAAAAAATCAAAATTAGGGGAAAAGAAAGTCTATACATGTACTATCAAGATGGCAGTTGCTCCCAGTTGTGAGAGTCCCAAAGTCCCAATGTAACTTTACAGCAGCGATCCTTCCAATCCCACTTGGAGTCATTGGTGTGTAAACACGTATGTATCTGCTATATTTCTATCTTATACCGTGCTATTACTGACACACTGGGAACGGGAACTGGATGTGAGTAATCGCGTAGTACTACGAGTTAAATGCTTTTGAGTAAGTACTTACTTACAGTTACAGTCAAGAGCCATGCCATATCCCCATCCATTCTCGCTCTATCTCAAATCTCAAATGTATGGGTGCAAGAGGAGCACATGCACACTGTGAGTAGACAGTTGAGAGACAATGTTATCCTTGCTAGGGTAGACCTCATTCCTTTTTTCTTGTATCAAAAACGTTTTTAAAAGAAAAAACTTCAAAGAAAAACTATTCTAGGAATTTCGGTTGTAGTAAAAAAAATACATTATGTTAGTTCTGCATCTTCATCCAAGACAGGGAAAGGACTACCTTACACCACCAGTATTTATTTTGTAACTTTCAACAAAATAAAAAACACGAGGAAGATCCCAGGAGATTCCCCAGAAATATGTAAAATGCTCTTTGATGTGGAACAGCTCCTGAATATTTCTACTCAGCTGTTACACCTGTTACTCTCCGCCTATTTTGTAAGAGGCTTGGTTAAAGCCTTTAGGGCAGCAAAAATACTTAAAATTTAAATTTTTTAAATATTGAAGGTACAGTCAAGCCATGCTGAATTTAAACATAGCTGGAAGAAGCCTATCCTAAAAAACATTTTCAAGTAAAAAGAAACATCAAATATGACTGTCACTAATGCTCTCGCTTTATTACGGGGGTTAAAGTTTTGAACACTCAAGTTTTAAAGGCAGAATTGGGTTGCCGAGTTCAGGCTCAAAACCATTGGGGCTACCCTAATGCACGTTGCAATATGAAGATAGTGGAGAGCCCGTAATATTAAACCTTTTTCCTTCCTGTTTTGATGACATGCACTTCACTCGTTCACTCCACTCTGCACTCTGCGCTCATTCACGTTTACTTACTTGCAATCCCAGTCTCTCCTCTGCCTCTATGCATTACACACACTCTATACTGATTCAGAGTTTGAGGAAGAATGAATCAGAGAGGTGCAGGGAATTGACATGGCAGGTCGTTCCTTGTCCTGAGACGGAAGCGGGAGGTCATTCCAAAGGAGGTTTCTTTCCAGTTATTTCTTCTCCAAAAATACAATCATCATTAAAATACAAATCCCTTTAATAATTATTATTATTAGTCTTCACCCGAAACTAAAGTGATTTGTGAGTGAGCTCAGCTTGTTTCAACAATTATTTATTACAGTAATAATAATTATTACTCTACAATCAATTTTAACGGAACTAGTGAAAAACATATTTCAAAAAATTTTGAACTGTTATTTTGAGAGTTAAAAGTAAAACTAGTATTTAGTTTCGTACTTACAATTTAACTATAGATGGATTTCCAAAGTGATCTTTTTTTGTGGCTGGAGCAGTGATTTCTGGACCTGGAGAGTTGACAGACAAAATCCGTCTTTACAATCCAATGACAGGTCAAAAGTCAGAGTAATACAAAGTAATTCTGAGGTAATTCTTTCAGGTGACAAATTTTATGAGTAAGAGGCGGAGAATAAGTGGGAGAGAGTTGGTTGAGAATGATGCTAATTTAATTAAATTATTAACAAGTTTAATGTATTTGTAGTCACTGTCAAGCACTGCCTCTTATTTGCAACCTGCTCAATCTCGGTGTCTTTCCTGTTGACAAGACCTAAGGATCAACCCTGACCGGACCAGAGACAATTATTATACAGTGGGGAATAGTTGGTGTTGTCAGTTGAGCTAGGACCGGTGGATCAAGACCATTGTATTGTAAGTCAGTATTTTGGACAGTTTGTGAATAAACTAATCAAGCATTTTTTATTCAGTGAGCAGTCGTTCAAGAATGTCTTGAATGAAATATATGCAAGTCGGAAGTCAATGCTCTTCAAGAATCCAAAGTAATGTGTCAACCTCATGAAAGACGGGAAAGTCGACATATTAAATTTAATAGGGTATCAGAACGATTGACAACTGAGAGTTAAATTGCTATAGGGGATTTCGATAAAGCGCCAATAAAGGTTTCATGGGCTGTAAAATGTAAAGTTGATAGTGGGAATCAGGTAATTTAATAAATGGGATATAATTTTTGTTGTGGACTATTATGAGGTGATTAGGTACAATAGTTTAACTTTCAGTAACAAATGAAAGTAGAGATTAGGAACATGAAAAACTTTTTTGTAGTATTTTGGGTTTGAGTTTGATTTTAAGTATCTATTTAAAAAATGTTTTTAGTGTTATTCAGATATTTTGGAGTTTGAAACTAAAATGTAGATACTTACTGAAATAAAGGATCCTTTGAGGTTTTAACTTTTATTTGATTGATTACTGAGTTATTTAGGTACTGACAGTAGTAACGGGATTGATAACATTCAGTGTGCTCAGTGTGAAAGATAATAATTCCAGCATTAGTCATAGAGTGATAATTCATGGTGTTAGTGCTAATTGTAAAAGTAAATCTTGTTTCAATTATAGAGTCAGAAGTTACACCTTATCAAGAGTTGTGAGTCATGAATTATGCCGATATGTCGGATTTTGCTGTTGGGGCAATGTTGGTCAACGTTACCAAACGGTTATTTCTAACGTATCGCCAACTGTGATTAAGTTTGCCAGTTTAGCCACATCCAAGGCGAAAGATTCTTAACTGGGCTACCACTGGCCCAATGTGAATAATTATTGTTGATTGGAAAATGGTATACTTTGAGTCAGCATTGCCTCCACCAACATGTGCGCTCCCAAATAGACGGAAAGAATATACAATTCAGAATAATATAGACAATTTTTGAAAATATGAAAATAAAATTCCATTAATATAATTGACGGAAGTATCAACGTAACCATATAATATTTTAGGGAACATTTATACTCTTTGTGCATTGAATCCTGTTTAAATATAAACTTTTAACCCTTCAGAGAACAGATTTAGTTATATCTGAGAATTTATGATGATTTTGTTATTGATATTGTGAATTGCAGGAAAAGGCCCAATGGAGGATTTTTGCTATGTGATTGCAAAGTACGATTACACTGCGCAAGGGGCACAGGAATTGGATTTGCGGAAAAATGAGAAATATTTACTTCTTGACGATTCCAAGCACTGGTGGCGGGTCCAAAACGCCAGGAGTCACTCGGGTTATGTGCCCAGTAACTACGTCAAGAGAGAAAAACCTTCCATCTTTGACAGGTGTGTGTTGAAATAATTGTTTGTTGCAATAAGATAATAATTGTGTTGCGATCATAAGTTTTAAGCTAGAATACATATTATTTTGGTTTTCGTGTAGCATTAAAAAGAAAGTCAAGAAGACTTCCTCGGGTTCAAAAACATTGCCAAACTCTCCTTCGAGAACTGTAGAGGCTCCACCAGTAACTCACATAAGTCCTTCTCATGGCTATAATAATGGATACACGGGAAATTATAAACCGCGACCTTTGGATCCTCAAGAAGCCATCGGGACAGCATTAGTTAAGTATGCCTACCAAGCTCAACAAATGGATGAACTGGCACTTTTGAAGGGAACGAGGATTCTAATCCTGGAGAAGTCCAACGATGGGTGGTGGAAAGGTCAGTACGGAAATAATATTGGCTGGTTCCCTTCAAACTATACTAAGGAAGAGATTGAGGATGAAACAGTTCATACTTACGCAATGGCTGAAAACGTGCTCGACATTATGGTGGCTCTCTACAATTTTACTGCTCAGGTAATTACTATGTATAATTTTATAGATAAGTGCATAATTATTTGATTAGTTAAGGAACCTGTTTGAAAATATTCTTTTCCTGACCTGGAAACAAAGTCCATTAAAAGTGTTTTACTTAACTCTTATTCAGTCGACTGCCATTAGTTAGTTGTTCCCTTTTGGAACATGTCTCGAAGACAATGCTATTAACTGTACTATTTGTAGTTTAATAGTTATATTCAATGGTTTTTTAATAAATATTTGTTTTAATATTTGACGTGGTTCCTATAGAACGATCAAGAAATGAATTTCGAAAAAGGCGATCGACTGGAAATCGTTGAAAGACCTTCATCTGATCCTGACTGGTTCAAAGCTCGGAACTCAAACGGCCAAGTAGGATTGGTACCTCGGAATTACCTTCAAGAACTGAGCGAGTTTCTTACTCAACCATTGAGGGATGCCAGTAATGGAACGAATAATCATCACAGTCGGGGCATGCATGATAAGGCAGTACTTTCTGGGAAGGCTTGGTATTTTAGCAGTATCTCAAGAACTCAATGTGATCAACTACTCAACGATAGAGGACTTGATGGCGATTATCTTATCCGTGATTCAGAAACAAATGTGAGACATTTATGATTTTCTTTCTCAGATATTCTTGCTTTTATCGTCGAGTAAATACATAGAATAGGATAATAGAAAACCAATATGAACTGTTGACTGAGGTTGGATCAGTAAGATCAATCTTCATACGTAGAAACATTTAATGTTTTTGTTTGCTAATCACTGGCCACTTTTTGATTTGTCCGCTAATGCACTCCAAGTTTACTAGCTTTATTTTCATTTCCAACACAAATCTTGAACATTGAATCCAAAGCTGTATAAATTGCCTAAATATTTGTATATGTCTTTCATGTTGTATTGATATTAATAAATTGCTCCCTAATACTGGTTTCCAGGCTGGAGATTTTTCAGTATCACTCAAAGCACCAGGAAGGAACAAACACTTCCGTGTGCACGTTGAGAACGGACAATTTTGCATTGGTCAGCGGAAGTTCCTTAATTTGGATCAACTTGTAGAGCATTACCAAAGGGCCCCAATCTATACTAATCAACGAGGGGAAAAGCTGTACCTTGTACGAGCGATCCCACGACCGGCGAACTCTTCCTGCTGAGCCTAAAAGTTAGATTTAATGTTAGCTATATAGAGATTTAGATAATCGTCTCTCGGCCAAATTGGTGAATTAGTGTGTAAATGATCGCCTGCAAGCTGTGTGAACGTCCTATTAAATTGTAAGCATAATACGCATTGTTATCCTACTGTTAGTTACTTATTCTGATGTAAATATGGTTTCAATTTTAAGCATAAGGTCGTCCTGTGAGACTTACCATCTCACTCTCAACTTTGAATGCTCCTAGAGATCAACGAATATTATTGTTGGATCTTACTAGTCTCGAAATGAATTATTACAAATGGTTGCATTTGAGTAACACAATCTCAGTAATCACTTTGATTTGAAAACTGTTAGATTTAAAGTTTGACTTGCAGTTGCAGGTGTACACTTCTATACCTAACTAACTATATATTATTAACAGTAGAGTAGCGGGACTGATTATACATGCAGCTTTTCTATTATTCATAATTATAATTAATTAATTTGTAACTTTATAAACGGGAGGCAACAAACTGATTTTGTACTACTGGCTGTTTAATAAGTGCTGCGATATTAAATTTAATGATTTTAGTGTAACTAGAATATTAAGTTTACGCTGTTATTTTTGGTATTATTAAATATTCTCTTCCTTGCATGCGAGCGCACACTAGAGAAGTTACTATGTATAAGCATAATTGCTAGTGCCATGTAGAAGTTTGTTCTAGTGTGAACGTTAATTATCTATGGCAGAAAAGAGGAAGTGGCATGAGTATAGGAAAGAGGTTTAGCTTGAACAGCGTCCGTTCATTTCAGGTCGGAATTCTTATGAAACAAGATTATTAAACATAAGCGGTTTATTATAATCTTTAGTTTTGTCCTCATAAACCTTCGGGTATATATCTCTTTCCTAACGGTTTTTAAATTTGGAGGATAGTGGTCCAGAAGCTAAATCGATTTTTTGGTAAATCTAAATTCAATCTCAGACACGCACATGTTTTTCTAACGTGGGAATAGACCTGCTTTTTACATGATCTGCAATGTTAAGGTAGGTTTAATGACTATAAATAGTATAGACAAAACGTTTTCGAAAAATAATGTCCAATATTAACCATGTATCCAATTTGTAATCGTGATTAATTTTGATACTGCAGAATTGCATTTTTTGGGGATCAGAAATTGAAACGGTTGGCTGCTGATATATGAACGTATAGAGGTCACGGAACAGTAGAGAAATAAGACTAATATTTTACAGTGTTGAGAGGAGAATCGATTTTTGTATGCTGATGGCATTATGAGTGCATTGAGGGGTTGGAAAACTTTTGGGAAACTGAGAACCCTGTTTTTTACAGAGTAATTACAATTCAAAGCCCAGAATGTTTCTAGGGACTTACTTAGGTGGGGGGGAGAACATATCGTGGCTGAAGAGGAAAAACGATCTACACAATATACAAAAATATATAGCATGTCGATCATTTTGCCTCTTCAGTGACGATGTTTCACTGGCTGTGTTTCTGAGTAAATTATATACTGTTTCATGAATGTTTTTATAAACTTGTGGGAAATTGTTTCCCAAATTTTTCAGATGTTTTTTGAAATGTCGGAAATTTTGTAAGGTCTTCAGGACCGTTTTGAGAATTTCCTCTCGCCAGGAATTTGGAAAAACTGCTTCAAGTCTAAGGGAAGATTTCTCCAAAGTTCCTGGAAGTAAGGTATTCCGTACTTTTCCCAATCTCAACATTAATTCCTCGAGGACCAGTTTTGAGGAGAATACTGGAGGATTATAAGAAAATGAACGCATACATAGCTTTTTTAATGCACGGCAGCAATGGAAGGAATTGTTTCAATCTCGTGGTTATTTCCTATCCAATATGTAATTTAAGCGTGTATTTTAATTTTGTACACTTGTTATATGATGTTCCCATACTGTTTTCGGGATGATCCTTGTCATTTATGTCTGCGAATAACTTCCTTATTACTGTTTATAGTCTACACTTTTAATACATTTTGTAACCATATTTGTGTATCTAATTACGCCAAGTTCGTATAGTGTTCTGTTAGTTTAAGGCAAATATTTAACAGTGAAGATCAGTACTTCAATTTAGACCGTACATATGTAATTATTACATAGATAATTGTGTGGCGAGCAATACATTCGGTGTGTGTACAAAATAAAGCAACCAGGACCTTACAAGGTCTTGTAGGGAGATGAGCAAGTGATGGTGCATTCTCGGATGAATCTGTTTTCTCGGATTACACCTTTGTCCAGTTTGACACAGTGTTACAGTTGGTATTAATAAAAATAGGGATTTGGCGGTTTCTCTAGGCTTGTGTGCATTTGTAAGTATCCATTAAATAAATTCAACTTTCCAAGTCTGAACGAAAATACGATGCTTCATCCTTGTGTACATTTGTCAATGAAGATACAATAGATAGAATGCATTTCAAATCATGTTAATACAAAGTGGACCAGAATCATTTTTGTTTATATGTAAAAGCAAAATGGACTATTGTAGAATAATTTTTGATCATGTACAAGCAAAGTGGAAAGGATTCATTTTCGTCTCAAATTATTTATCTAAATGCAATTTTACTAAATGCAAAATAACTATGATATTGCTTGTAGTCACAAATAGTTTTTTTGCCAATGCAGCGACCGTATCCTTTCAGAAACATTTCGTTTGAGTGCCATTTCCAGGAAAATCATTTGTTCTTGTGCATTTACGACATTAAACCAAGATTTTCTCAACTTGTTTTTCATTCCCCACGGCTCCACTCTCACTACAGCTTTTAACATTCTGAAGTTCTTCCTGAGAATTATAGTGCAATAAGTGTAGACACAGTAGAGACATTGATAGTTAACTAGAATTTATTATCGTACTTCAAAGCTCGCATGTAATGGATTGAATTTTCTTCAATGTTGCATAGATTCTCAAGCAAGGGAAAAGCAAATTTATATTAAGTATTAAAAGGTACTTATTTACGTATTTCGATAAAGCATGACCTGTACATATGTACATACATAGACAGGTATAAATTTTAACTGTGGGACTCTAATTTTTTTGCACTCAATGGCATCACAAATTACATTGTTTTTGATGTGTCCCTACAGTCTGCCCTTGGGGGAATAGGTGCATTTACGAATAATGACATCCTAAATTAAATATTTATTGTATACTTAGGTGCGTATTATTGGAGTGTAGATGCAAAAACACACAGAACATTTCGCCAACATCTTACTGGGGAAAATGAGCAACTTCTCAAACCATTATATGGTCGACAATTGCTAGTACAGAATTGCTTTACTTAAGGACATGTCATAGCTCTTTTGAAAACCCATTTAATTTGCTACCAAAAAACGTCAAAGGATATTCAAGGAAATATTTTGACCCAGAGCAAAAATTTTTATCCCTAAAAAATTTGACTTTCCTGGACGTTTCTGCCGCTTATTGTGACCGCCTCACCATCAATTTATAATTCAATGAAACGGATTTTGGAAAAGCTGTGAAAACATTGACTTAAAATTGAGGAATTACGATTTCTTGCAATCATTATCGCTTGTATGGACAAAGTGGATGGGAAAATGAGTCTGCCATTATAAGATAACTGATTTACTTCCAATCTCATATTGCACAATATATAAAAATTATTAGGACGGGAAACCCTGAATTTAATGTAAACATTCTACAGCAGTATGATAGATATTCCCCCATTGATTCCTCCTCCTCAGTTTTCCCAAAATTAGTGAGTTATATAAGGTCAGCCAATAAATACATATAGTAATGGAATTTGCGCAATGCCTCAATAATTGTAACCTGACACCCGAAAAGCTCCAAAGGAAACCAAACCATGCACGTGCACACAGTATTTATTTCTATTGCTGATACTTGCGGTTGGATTTATCAGACCCTGTATTATTTATTGAATGCAATCTTCCAATTTCCTTTCCTAGTTCTCCAGTGGTTTCAAGTCAAATACAGGAAACACTAGCTGGATGGGTTGCTCAAAGGACAATTTTTCCCCCTTTATAAATAATCCCTATTATCAGCACATAGTGGTTAAACATTGTCCAAACTTGGACTGCAAATACCGTTCTCACATATCCATAAAATCCCTTATAAGAGCACTACATTTTGCAAGAGTGTACTGTACACGTCAGCCTTCAGGATTTCCATCGAAGTTCGACAAAACCGCTCATTATCAGATGAGATAAGCAATTTGAACACACTTTCTAGTAATGCTGCTATTTACGAACGCTTGAGGAAAATTAAAAAAAACTGTTTTATATTCTGTAGCTCTGCAATTAATTCCCCATAAACGTTTTGTCAAAACTTTTTGCAAATAAACTGTCATTATTTCTCAAATTATTTTTAAAAATTAACTTCCTCAAATTTTAAGAATTTGACCCTTGAATTTTGTCCGTGTTAGAATGTCAATACGATAGATAATTATACGCAGACCAGACCAATGGTACCTAATCCGTCCCTTATGTAAAAATCTTTTAAGGTTTTCAAACTCGTTCAGGTCTAACATGTCCAAAGAGTGAATGGACGGGAGGTTCAGCATCAGCATACTCATACCAGTGCTCGGACAGGGTGCGGGTAATACTCGGGTAAATGGGTACGGGTAATTACTGGTATGGGTACTACCCGGTACAGAAGTTGCGTACACGCAAGTACGCGGGTACTACCCGGGTACTCCGGATTTAGAGGGATTATTAGAGGATTTATTTTACTCCGGAGCGTAGAGTCAGTGAAATCGCCTGTTTAACGACTTTGTGTTGTTGTGAATTTCAACTTTGTGAAAATTGTTTCATGTTCTCGAAGTTGAAAAGTCAGTTATGGAGAGTTTAGTATTAAAGAATTTGTCCCAATTGTTTGCCCTTACACCATATAAGAATTGTTCAATAACCAATCCGCGAGAACACATTTCATTTCATTCAGCAAGTAATTATTTTGGAGTAGTAGCATTTGAAGTTCGTCAGTGTTTACTAAAAATAAATCACAAAAGGCCTTAAATGATTTTTGAAATTGAAATAGGATGCCCTTAACGCCTAGGGAAAATTCCCAAAATCCCGGACATTTTTAATGGAGGACAAAAAAAATTGACAAATTAAAAATTTTCAGCGGGGCAGGCAAATGTCGTCGGGGATTTTAAATCGCCCAAACTTCCAGTACCCGAGTAATGCCCGGGTACAAACAATAGGTACTCGGGTACGGGTACAGATTTTGGGTACATTACGGGTACGGGTAAATTGTGGGTACAGGTACTACATTGTAGTTTCAGGTACGGGTACGGGTACTGAAATAATTTATCCGGGTACTCGGGTATGGGTACGGCTATAGGTACAGGATTTTGTCGTACCCGATATTTGGGTACGGGTACACGGTTTCTGTACCCAGTCCGAGCACTAACACATACACAACATTCCTTAAAATAAAAATCGCAAACCCGCAAAATAGAAAACTTCCGGATGGAAAAAAGCCCCTTCTTCTAAGTGACATCACTTGCTAAAATTCCACGGAAATACCGCAATGACTCGTCAGATTAGGAACTCTTCAACTTTAATCATGACAATTTTGTCAGCACTATTTCAAAAGTTGCCATCTGTTTTAAGCGGGTCGCTATTGTAGCATTGCTGGAGAATCTCGGACATCAGGGCTCTGTAAATGGATTAAATAATAATAATTTCCCTTCAGCATTAAATACTGCAGGTGTATATTATACACAAGCCTCATATATTTTTTGAAGGAAGTGATTCCTGTCAGGGATCCGTATTTCATTAAAATTGCAAACATTAAATGATGATTACAAAAACCAAATAATTACTATTCTCCATACAGTCGCACATTCCCAACAATATTTATTAGAAAGAGAATATTCACTCCAATACTCACGACGACGTCATTATTTACAAAATATATTATTTATCCTTTGAGAACCGCTATAGTTCCTTAAAACAAACTATGACCGTCAGGCATAGGGAGCGTCTGTTTGTATGTAATTAAGGTTATGAATTTACAAAGCTCAATCCAATATCGCAATAATTGTCCTTGCGAATAATTCCGCACTTTTCCTGGTTGCGGGCTTCATTTCCATCGATAAGAAAAACCCCATGTCAATATACAGTCTTCTCTCATTCCATACCATGTCCTTCTGGAGGCAAGAGGAGTATTAATTTCCCCTGAAAAAATTCCAACATCAATTTGTACAAACACAGTAGTTATTAATTTTCCAAGGATTTATATTAATTTACAAAAAAAAATTGACCATGTAAATTTTTCCAAGGGATTAAATTTCCAGGAGGATATCTGAGCTCAGATAATTCTTAATAATGGAAAGAGTGTGCAAGTCAGTAAGTCGGCTGACGATTATATTAATTATTGTGTTCGCGGTAGGTGTCAGGTCCCAGGACAAGCCCAAAATTGTCGGATGTTTTTCCAACTCCAGTTCCGTGAATAGTACTGGTTGTCAAAACGAATTCAGCAACTCCGAGTTTCTTTTCGAAGGGCGCAGTGAAAATTTTACCGCAGGAACGGTCATACTCACGAACCATAATGAGCTCTATCTTCATTTGAGATGCAATGCTACGGTCCCAATCCGATGGCTATCTCACAAGCCTGTGGTAAATCATATCTTCTTGATCCTATACCTGGACTTCCTATCCTTTACCACATCTAATAATTTATTTTTTATTATTTTCGAGGCTGGATTTATGATTTCAAATTTTTTTTTGGAATATAAATTATGACTAATTTGTCTTGGATTTTTACCCAACCTTCCCCAAGGGTGACATCACTTACCAAGGCGGGACGTACTTTACGGTTTCAGCTTCCGAGACAAATCCCAATGAGACAGTGTTCTCTGAATACACCCAAAAAATTAGGGTCTCAATCCAGTCGGATTTTAGCAGGATATTACGCTGTGAGAATTTCAATGACTCCACCCTGGCCGCAGAAGTCTTCTTGAATATGCCTGAACCCGGGGTCAACGCACACAAGTTGGTCCCATTTGAGAAGAGGGGTTTGAATTTCTTTATAACGGACACGGTCAATATAGCCCGAGAGTACACCGTGCCCTGTGTGGCCAAATCCTTTGGGATTCTTCCCAACGTCACCCTCACGAGGCGGAACAGCAAGGCCCCGGTACTCTACTTAATTCCTTTTAGTCAATGACAACATTAATTAAATATTTATAAGTTAAGCATAGGCTGTCATTATTATAAATAATGAATTAAATAATTTCTTGACTTGCAGATATTTTCCGAAAAATGCGCCGTTTGCACCTGTTTCGGAAGCTCAGAGTGCCCCAATAGTACCTTCCCATGTTTTTCCTCCAACATTTGTGGCTCCTTGTCCATGTCAATATGGGACAATAATACGAATCCAATTGACGGTAAAGAGTACATTTAACTAATTTACCGTTGAATTTAAAATAATTTAAGTTTAAGTTTGTCCCCAATGATAACTCAAAGAAGCTCCTGTAAAAGATGTTGTAAGGGGGTCCAGGATAGGGGATCATATTATCCCCCATCTGTGACTCCACTATAAAGATGAATGTAATAATTACAGTATTGTCCTTGCAGGGTATTTGAATCAAATTTGTAATAGGAAAATCCTGGAAATGTTAAACTCTAATAATGATTCTTGGAATTATTTTTCCTGGATTTCCCCTGACTTAACGTATTTATAATAATTATTATTATTCTCGTGTTTCAGAATACCTGGACTGCATCAGGAACTTCGGGTGCTCCATTTGCACAGTCCAGAGTCACATGAGTAAATTCCCATCTACAGGGAAGGATTGTAATGGGGATAATGTTTTGACCTGTGAGGACTACGCCCGACAATTTCTATTCGGGGAAGACAGTTGTACCGGAGATTTACAACCCCAGCAGAAGGAAATTTTCGAACGGTTTGAAGTTTGCTACGAACAGGTAATTATTATTAATATCATTATAACGTTCCAGTTTAGTAATATCCCTGATGTGACCACCGACAGGGGCATTTAAACCCATATTTGGACACTCTCCCCAAAATAAGAACAAATTCGCGTTTCTCTCTGTGAAGGAGGATCACTAAAAGTTTTTTGAGGGGTGCCTTTGTAGACTCAGAGGACACTGTATATATTTGATTTTGATTCTCTTTATGGTAACAAAACAATGAATGATTAATTAACTGACAAGGAATTAATACTCATATTTTTCAATCCCAGGCGGATGAGAACCACACCAGAATAACCGATAAGAATATCTACGATCCTCGAATCGGATTCAGATTGAAACTTCATCAAAGGGAAGGGGAGAAGCCAGATCTTGAGAACATGTACGAATGTTCCAGTACGCTTCACAGTGTGTTTTATATGAACCCTGTGACCGAAGGTAAAAATATCATGTGCGGAGGTCAACTCAGGGGTCATCAATCATGTCTGTTGGGACTCCCAGCTCTGACTCCAACAGATCACTCAATGAATTCGGGCACTTAACCCCCAAATTTTATAATAATATTATTATTTACATTTGCAGACAATAGAATTAGAGCAAAATTAGTTCCTCCTAATAATGCGGACATAACCTCGATAACTTGCACTCCTGACGATGCCGTACACAACTTGAATATACAAATTGGTTCCTGTAACTCCATCACAGAATGTGACTTCAAGTACAAGGCGATGAAGCCCTTCGTAAGTTACATTCTCTGTTATAGACATAATTGTCATATATTTAGGGTCAAAGCTTGCTTTGCTGTTAGTAAGATTCTGCTAATTAGAGTTTGATTTTATAAAAGGGCCAAAATTCTCGGACCCCACTATTATGAGAATCGCTTGTAACGGAATACTAATTTTATTGTAATGGAATAAGTGTCATAATGTTCTTTTAATTATTTCAGATTTCTTTCATAGAAGAGGAGCCCAGAAATTCTAATGTGCAGCAATTTTTTTCTATAAATTCAACTACTACGTAAACATTTCCAGTTCATAATTTTTTTGTACACATGCTGGTTCCATTTAGGACAATTATAGTTTTGTTTGGAGGTTTGTACTTATAATCATTTACAATGTGTTTCCAGCATTCGACCCAAGTTTCTTCATGGTTTTGTCCAGTGCGCTGCAATCTTCCATCCAGCTGAATTTCCCAAAACTCTTGGGTATACGAATGAATCCATGTATATGTTCCAGGGAGTAGATGGACAAAGACGTGAGGAAGATTTTATAAAATATGACAGTACTATACTAATATTGCAGATCCGTTCGGAGGATCGGATCTCTCGTGATGCATACACAAGACGTTTTGACTCGGATTCCTCATCCAAATCTACTTACACCTTTCCCTCAAGCAACTAATTACTCATAAATGATGTAATTAATACGATTTGTTTTTTCGTTTGTTTTTTCTTTCCAGACTATTTCCAAAGTAGATTCGACACGAATGAGTCAATAATCGCGATTGGAATTGACTCACCGGGTTATCAAATAGTAAACCGGTTCTATGTGATTGAGTGTACCATCTCAACATTCATTCTCTTGCCAACCGTTCGGTTTTATGTTCAATACAAGGGGGATGATCCTTACTCGGAATTAAGTGAGTCACTCTCGAGTACTCCCATACATGTTTGGAATTCACTGTAATTTCGATCTTTTACAGTTGATTTGATTCCAAGATAAGGAAGCTACTCTCGCGTAGATTAAAATATATTGATATTTTTATTACTCATCCAATTCAAAGCTTCTGACAAAGCAATGAACTACACGGAGTTCCCTGAGGACAAAGCTAAGGCTACCAGAAAATTTACAGTGAGGGTGAACGTTACAAAAGATATGGACATTATTTACTGTCAAGCCCCCGCCATCGACACGGGCAACCCGGCCACTGCAACACTAGACTTGGACGTCCAAGGTATGGAAACAAGTGGCATTTTTAAGGAGTCGTTCTAGGGATTTCTGTTGACATGACTCGCTAGCCGAGTCAAAATTTGCAACCCTTTTTGAGCTCTGTTTATTAAAAAATCATTATTTATTATTATTATTACTGATTCCATAATTTTATTCCTGCGAATTTCAGATGAGCCTCCGAGCGTCTTGTTTTACATTGCTATTATCGGAGCTGTGATCTTATTCTTAGTCATGGCGGCCTCCGTTTTGGTATTATGGAGGAAGTGGGTAACGTCAAAGGTAATGCATTTAATGTCCATTTTGAAACCCACGGCTTCCCAAAACCTATTTTGAGAATTTTGCTTAATTTAAAATTATTTAACAATTTAAAATTAATAACTTAAGAAAGTTAATAACATTTTTTAATTTAATCTTTGATTATGGTCTAACAAGGAAATTAATAAATAAAATATTTTTTTAGTCCATCATTCGAAATTTGACCAAGAATGAAGTCTACGAATTTTTCCATGGAGACAAGAGTCAGAGGGAAGGGGGGGATGAAGCATTCATAATAGAGGCCTTAGGATTTTCCAAAGATAAAGCAATTGCTACCGACAGATTAGTAGTCAATTGTAAGTTTCATGCAAGGAATTTCTATAAGTATATAAACTAATATTTTTAACTATAACCGTCATCAAGATTTTTGATGTGGGTTCTGTAGAACTCATCAGTTATTGTAAACTAGTTGTTTTTATATGTTCTAAAAATGGAATTTGGACACTAGGGTAATTTCATGCTCATAGGTTGTACTTTAAGATATCCCGTATTTTGTTTACTATTAAAAAGTCTAGCGATTGGATTGTAACAATTTGTGTGTGTATTTTTGGGTATCCAGCTGAGGACGTGTTGGGAACGGGTCAATTTGGTGTGGTTTGTAGAGGTTCACTGGATGATCATTGCGTTGCAGTCAAGACAACTAAGCCAAATGCAGACGTAGATTATTTCAAGGCCTTCTTGACGGAAATTAAAGTCATTAATTTCATTGGAGAGCATGCAAATATAATCTATTTTCATGGAGCCGTCGTTGACAAAATTCAGCAGTGTAAGTTGGGTCATATTTAAAAGGAAGCCGGTTGTGACAGCAGGCTTAAATTAAATTACCAATTTCAAGGGTGTATTTATTTAACCACGTACTGGCTACGGAAAAACATTTCCCTTTTGCAAAAATGCACAGAATGTAAATCCTGAGGTAAAAGTATTCAGTCCCCCATATTTTACATCAAATCATCTTTCAGGTTTAGAAGATCTGTTTTATGTATGAAAAACTCTTTTTATTTTGAAAAATATTACATTAATAATTGAGTTTTTCATGTTTTCAAAGGTGTTTGCTACGCTGCGTTTGAATTCAGTCCCTTCGGTAATCTTAATAAATACTTGAAGGACTATGCGGCAAATTACGTTGGTTCAGTCCCAGGAGAACCACAGAAGAAAACCCCGACACCGCTGTAATATCAATAAAAATACCGATTGTGATATATGAGTTTACTTACAGCAGTTTGACAAACTAACAAGCTGCGTCTTTGATTTTGGAATAATTATTTTTCATAAAACAATTTCAGTCCCGGCAGTGAGTCCCAAGTGGTACTCAATCAGTCCATCTTGACCAGTTTTTGCCAGCAAATTGCTACCGGAATGGCTTTTCTTGCTGAGAAAAAGGTATGACAATGATGAACTTAATGAATTTACAGGGCTAGATATTTCGTTTCCAAACTTTTAGCAAACATTTGGAAGTTCATCCAAGGTTTCCGACTTGGGTAGACAAGTTTGTCCATTTTGGATTAAAATAGCTAAGTAAGGCAGAAAAAATATTTCTTTGTAAATCTAGTGAATATGTTTTGCCCTTGGGGTTGAATATGGAAGTTAAACGTTACAAGTTTTGTATTTTCAAATGAAATCTCGAAATACCATCATATTTTGGACTAGATTGTAGATGCTGTACAAATTTTGACCTGTGCAGATACCATTGCTAAATTCTTTTGTAAAAATTTTCCTACAACGACGGATACTTAGACAATCTGAAACAAAATTCCTTATCAAATATTGGATTAGAAAATATAGGATAAAGTTTTGTCTGTTCTGTTCGAAGGTGATTCATGGGGATTTGGCTGCCCGCAATGTCTTGGTATTCCACAACAACGTTGTTAAAATCACGGATTTTGGACTCTCGAGGAAACTTTATGAATGTGGAAATTACGTCAAAAAGAAGCAGGTAAATACCCTTTTGCTATCATTTTTTTTAAATACAATCTAACGTACGGCATTGGTTTTACTCTTTCGTGCTCAGTACTTTTTGTGGTTCATTAGAGCTCACTATCCTGCAAGAACACCCGCATAAATAAACTTTAAATTATTATCGGAGACCCCACCCCATAGTCTTCAGAATATTAAATGAATTTCCTTCCGATCCTATTTAAAACTAAATTTGTTTTCCTTAGAATTGAACGTCATACTAAGTGTCATATTTTGATTCTTAAACACGGATGATGTTACAGGAAAAGTGAGCATAACGTAAGAGGAAAATGCATGTATAAGAGAGTATATATAAGGGAAGTGCTCCTGTAATAACACAAGTGTTAACATGATGACTACAGGGAAATTTGCTCAATCTTATAAATATGTTTAGAGGTGATCCAATAGTGAGATTTAACTGTAGTATTATTTATTCAACACATTTCTTTATATAATTAGGCTCCATTACCTTGGCGTTGGATGGCTCTCGAGTCCTTGCGCTACATGGAATTTTCCTCCCAATCCGACGTTTGGAGTCTCGGGGTCACAGTCTGGGAAATCTTCTCCTTTGCCCAAGTCCCCTTTGCAGGATTAACTTGGTCACCGGACTTTGTTGAAGATATTGAGGGCGGACTCCGACTTGCGAAGCCTCAGCACGTGCTTCCAGAAGTGTAAGAATTTGAACACATATCACATCCTTAAAATTCCAAGCAGCCTGAAAGATTTGACTAGAAATGTTACCCTCAATCTTACAGATTTGAATGGATGATGACATGCTGGGAAAATGATCCAGTCCAAAGACCAACCCTATCCGACTGCCAAGGCTTTTTTATAAATTATCAGTCCAAGGTGCACCAGGTCGACAAAATTTATGGGAGTCTCAATGCAGCGTGTTAGTTCCCGTCGGAGACATCATTTCCTTTGCTGTTGAGATTTGTCAAGATTATTCCTACTTTTATGCATGAAGGAAATCATGAGTATTTAAAGGATCACACGTGTATGCACATATTTATAGGTTAATACACAAATTTTGCTGTGCTAGTTGAACATATTCAACACGCAGAATACTGTAATGTGCGAAATGCAAGAGAGTGCCTTATATGCAAGTGCATTATATAATTATAAGTGGTGATTTCCTATTACTTCATTTCCTTCCAAACATTATTATTTTTAATCAATAATAATTGTACATTGCAATACTTTAACCCTAGATATACTCACACTATGAAACATTCATATACGAAAGTACAAGTTTATTTACAATAAGTTTTTAAGCCCATGTAATACTAGATGGCTTTCTCACAATGTCCGCACAATTATGTTATGTAAACAATAGTTATTACCCTTATAGATAATTACATATAATCTTTATATACAATTACATTAATTCAGAAATAGAGTACTTGAATTGGTTTAATTTCCTAAGTATGAAAATTCGCTTGTTTGCATTTTTAATTAATAGATCCATATGGGATCGCTCCACTGGCTTTGGGATTAATTTGTTTTCCTAGTATAGTTTTTCGCTGTTACTTTTGGGGATAATTTCGACAGTCATTTTGAGATCAGTGTTAGAAAATTTACAGTCATGACTGAAGTCAGTATTGGTTTGGAAACATTTTATCAGGATTAGTTAGATCCTCTTGTAAAACCACTCATTATTACAGTGCTAGAAACATGCGAGAAACCTGTTTATGACTGTCCACATTGCTGAATGAGACGCAGATTAAAATTAATTTATCCTACATACGATTTACGTCCGAAAAACATCCATTTATTCTCATATTTCGCTAAATTTTGCATCCACTGTAAGACAGAAGCGGTAAGGGACTTAAAAATTTGGAGGGAATCCAAACTTCAACTAACTGTACTTACTTATTTTAATCGCTGTAAAATAATTGCTTGGCATATAGTCTGTAAGATAAATCCTGATTTCGCATTCGTTCATGACGACCGTAATTGAAGATAGTTAATTTTCACAGTAGACTCAACACTAGTGGCATCTTCTAGATTAGAAATAAACTGTTTCCAGCATTAAAATGCGCAGTCCGGATGGGGCGACATGATATTTACTGGAACACCATTGTATCAACGTCCATAAAAGTTTGGAAGGAGAACCTTCTTACCCAAGATATGTGTTTTAATACAATCCCTTTTAATTTCCAACAATTGTCAACCGCCAGTATATTTAAGGATAGATTCTTGAAAAAAAAACATTTCTATGAAATGAAATAGATCATGGATGAAACTGCCCAGAAATAATACGAATGATTTATTTTCCGTTAAATAAATCTTTAAACAGCCTATTAAAATAATTTTTGTCAGCTGCTTTAATTCCATTTATCCAGTAGACTTTTACCATATACACTCAAAATCAGAGATGCGCAAATGAAATAGCCTTCCTTCAAGCCTTCGAAGGCGAAATTTCAGTAAAAATTTCCCCTTCAACATGTCGCAGAATGAAGCCTTCTAAAAAATCTGCCTTCCTTCACCCTTCCTTCCAAAATACATACACTCATTTTTGCCTTCAGCCTTCTTCTAAAAATATCCTTCCTTCAATTTTAAACTACAGCCCGCGTAAAAACGTTTTGCACCAGCCATACATGGGCACGCTCACGAGGGTTTGAGGGATGCCTCGCCCTCTCCCTCGTCCTCGCCCTCACAAAATGAGAGGGTGAGGGTGAGTACACGTTGATTTTAGGAGCCCTCATGAACATGAGGGAGAGGACCTACAGAGAGGGTGTGAACAAAAGAGGGGGAGGCAGAGGGGACATATAAGCCCTCATGACATTATCTTACCGGAACCTTTATGCGAAAATCTTTCAGACATTGCCCAACTCGTCAACTTCACTCACAGTAATCTAACAAATAACCGTCTCCCCCTTAGTAGGATAGAATGATATTTTATGTGAGGTAAGGTACTCGGTCATGCCCGGTTCAAAAATCCAAAGTTTTAATTTCGAAAAGGTTAAAGGTCCTCCTGTTTACCTTTAAAATAATCATGTTAAACTCCAGAATAAATTTTCATTTTAAGATGTCGGTGAGGCTTGGTAATTTGTAAACAAGGACTCTACCTCAGCTTTATATTTGATGAATGCTGTTTGCAGGCCCTAATATGAAAAATTACTGGTCTAAAGTTAAGGAACTACTAAGGCTTTGATCAATAAGTCATTTTCTGAGCCATTGCACATATAATAATTAAGAAATGTTGTCGACACTAAAATTGACAGAATTGTTTTTACCACAAAATAATATATTGTAGTACGACTACTGAAATTTTGCCATTTCGCTAAAAATCAAAATATAAGGGATATAGGCACTTTTTACCAATGAATTGGAATTTTGAAATTATTTGTAGGGAAAACCAGCCCTAAATCGAAAAAAACATTTTTATACTTTTATGCCAACCAGGAAACCTAATTTGTTGGAACGATTAAATACTATTAAGTTATAATTGTAATTGGGATTACTTAACTTGTAAAAATGAGCAGGTTCGTGTACGTAACGAAAAGAGTAAAATAAAGTATAATAAATAGGGGGAAATGTAGCAGGTAGAGAATACACTCCCTTGCTGTGAGGGATTTCGGGAGTTTAGTCTCTTGTAATATAATGTAAAGTAAAATATTAACTGCGTATTGCCAATTATAGTAATATTTATTCAGTGTACAAAAAGAATGAGAGGAAGAGTGAGAGCTAGAGAAGGAGAGTGGAGTGGAGTCCGGCAGAGTAACAGTAAGTTACAATGGAGAAGATCCGATCCAGACTCCCCGAGTGTGTGAAGGAGCTGGATTTATATACTGTAGGGTTAGCTGTAAAACAGGAATTATCCAGTTCAAACTGGTTTCGTTTCCGTTACATTTACATTGTTACTCTTATTCAGAGCTAATACCAATGCGACTACAGAGTCCAAGCTTCTTAGATGAAACATCCTTTTTTTAACCAATAGTTGAGCACGATACAATAGACAATAAGATTCTCTTTTCTTTACAAATGTAAGTGATATTCCTTACGTGTTACAGTTAACAGTAAGAGGCTTCATTGCTACTCTTTACATACAATGTAATATTTTTCTTAAAATACAAGTATGGCTTAACAATACATAGCTACATATTTCATAGCTATATTCTACGTTCAGTTAAATGTTTTTACCCTGCGTACCCATACCTGATGGTTTATAACCTAACTATCTTATTGAACCTGTACCCAAACCGAATGGGTGAAAAAATGGGTACCTAATACGCACCTCTGTACCTGTATCAAAATACTCGGGTAATCCCTGTACCAATGAGGTGCATTATTTTGAATACAACACATTGCTGTTTGTTTCATCACCAACTTTTTCCTAAAATATTTTTGAACGCTAGGTTGTACGAAATTTTATGAACTTTCTAAGCGATCCAAAAGGTCCTTACGTTTAGAATTGGGAGTATGTACTGCATGAACGAAGAGCAAGGTTAGGAAAATATTACTTCAGGGAAAAAAAGACAAAATTCTGATGTTGCCATTTTTTCATGGGGAGGGCTTAAGTTGCCCTTATATACAAATAACCGCTGTTTAGCCACCCGTCACAGCGAGATTAGCATGTAACAATTGTCAAATCTGCCTAGTATAGTCTCATAGTCGTTAAAGTTTTTAATTGTTTTTCGTCGAAGTGCAACAATTTTCGTATCTTACGGGGAATTCACATGCAAAATTTCAGTGGTCAGGGAATATTTTGTTGTTTTTGTGTTGGAAAAATAAAATTTGAGAGATTGAGTTTCTCAGTGTCAGCGGACATTATGTGAACTGAAGTGCAAGAACAAGAATAATGGGCCCATCATCACCGGAAGGTTAAGATTTTGCGACCACAGGCGGAGAAACCCCATTGGGCTCCTTCGTTTCAAGTTCAAAGGGTATTAACATTGGGCCTAATAAATTTTAATTTTTCATTCAAGAAAAGCGAAACATAGTCAAACATTGTCCACATATAATAAATTCACAATGACTTACTCCCTCGCCTTTTAAAACACATTTTGCAATCGCTTGTAGCGACTTGATAGGGCTATTCAAAGGGCTATTTATTATACATCGAGATTGTAGACAGGACCAAACAAGACACTAACCAAAGTTGAAGCAATTGATTCAGAAGAGAAATTGAACATTGAGGATGATACACTTTAAAGCTGCCATATTTTAACCAAGCGTCCGCAAAAAAGTTATTTGAAAGCTCAGGGATTGTAGAAAATTGTAAGGGAGTTGTTTTGCGTATAATATAAAATAACGAGGGTACTCATGAGGGCGAGGGAAAGGGGTATATTTTAATATGAGCACCTCACGAGGGTGAGGACGAGGGCAATCCGTAACGTGTCGCGCGATTGATGTCGAGGCAGAGTGTAAGTAGACTATATTCTATCCCTCACGAAAAGAGGCAGAGGGATAGATAAAGGCCCATCTATGGCACCAGCAGATTTCAGTGCAGTGAAGAGAGCGGGCACACATTGTCAGTTGTAAGGTCATGTATTGTGCTGTATTGTTGCGCTAGGAGCAAAACGTCGTTGCATATGCTATGCTTTCACGTTATAGATATTTCATGTACCTGGAAGCCTTCACGGCCTTGGAGGGCTAATATTTAGGAACCCTTCCTTCACAGTCCTTCACTGCTAGTTTTTGTGAAGGCTTCCTTCAGCCTTCAGAAAAAAGTATCACCATCCTTCCATTCCTTCTGCAATATAGCTCCTTATCGAGTTCGAGTATACCGGCGAGTATCGAGTACGAGTACGAGTTCGAGTCGAGTACGGTCAAATTTTTGTGAATACTCGATACTTGAAATGGGTTTCGAGTACGGGTAACGATTTTTCACATACTTACGAGTACGAGTATCAAACGAGTACGAGTCCAATAAAAATACTCATAAGGGTTATCGAGTTCGAGTTCGAGTACCACATGCTCAATATACGAGTACGCGTACACGTGCACACAAGTGTTGCAAACTTTTGAATTTCAAGTAAAGAGACGAAGGCGCTAATATGAAATTGTCACAAAAAATCGTTGTATCCACCAGTCACGACTCTCTCAGGTTTCAAAGTATAATCTCTCTCCATTTAGTACATTACTATTGAAGTTAAAACAATTAGTTAATTCTAATGGCTGAACATATTAACACAAACTCTTCCACAGGCGTAGTTGAATTGATTGAAAATTTAAAGAGACACTTTACCAACTGCATGATCAATTTAAAATTTTGGGGGAATTATTTGTGAGAAATTAAATGAATCTAAAAATAATCACTGTTCAATTGTGGTCTTGTTATTATTAAATACTCGAGTATGCAGACTCGAGTCACGGCACGAGTACGAGTACGGGATTTCGGTATTTACAGTTCCGTACTCGCGAGTATGAAACAAGTTCGGGTTCTGAACTGGAACTCGGTCGCTTATTTCAAGTATTTTCCTGAGTACTCGTATATGTGGCGAGTACGAGTACCTTGGATTGGAGTCCATACTCGATGCTTCGATTTCGAGTACGAGTTCGAGTACGGTTCCGCAAGGTAATCACTCAATAAGGAGCTATATTCTGCAACGTTAAGAAAGTTACCTTTCCGCCTTCAAAGAAGCCTTCTTGGAAGGCTAGCCTTCGAAGGCTGCGCATCTCTGCTCAAAATCAGTAATGAAAGTATCTCAATTAGCCCCCCATCCATAAAGGAGCAACCTCTTACATGGAGGCACACAGAGCTTCTGTTGGGGACAAAATTCTTGTCCCGTCCCCGTCCCGTCCCGATATTTTTTCAAAACCTTTGTCCCCAGTCCCGTCCCGACAATCGGGACACGGTGACAAAAACCTTGTCCCCGTCCCGTCCCCAAAAAATTATAAAAACGTTGTCCCCGGTCCCGTCCCGAAAGTCGGGACATGGGGACAAAAATCTTGTCCCCGTCCCGTCCCCAACATTTTTAAAAAACGTTGTCCCCGGTCCCGTCCCCAAAATTAAAAAAAAATATTGTCCCCGGTCCCGAAAATCGTGGCATGTGAACAAAATTCCTGTACCGTCCCAATAATTACTGAAAACAGTTGTCGACATTCTCAAACCGAAAATCGGAACATGAGGAAAATTTCGTACAAAAAATATTTGTACTAAAGACATAAAAAACACATTTATAGAATCGTGGCTCCAAGATTCTTCCTTAACTTTTTGAGCAACAAGCCTCATTTTCTACAACCTAAAATCGAATGTCTTACATTCGGTGAAATAGTGTTCACAGAATAGTTTACTCATGAGCATTAAAGCTGAAACGTTATCCTTGTTCTGCTATGCTTGCTCGTCCCGTCCCGTTATACACAGAACCAAAAAGCATGTCCCGTCCCGAATATAATGGGGACAATTGTTTTTGTCCCCGTCCCGTCCCGAATATAGCGGGGACAATTTGTTTTGTCCCCGTCCCGTCCCCGATATAATGGGGACATTTTTTTTTGTCCCCGTCCCGTCCCGAATACGACATGGGGACAATTATTTTGTCCCCGGGGACGTCCCGTCCCGGTCCGTCGAGTGTCCCGACGTCCCGTCCCCGTCCCCGGCAGAAGCTCTGGAGGCACAAAATGTCATATGCATCGTGATTGCACATTTGACATTGGCAAAAAAATATAACCCCAGTAAAATAATTATTGTTCATACACATTCCGTGTTATTTTTCCATTTGAAAACCACTATAGTTCCAAGAACAACTATTTCCAGTTCAATTTTATCGCAGACGTAGTCTATCCAATTAAGAGTGATATAACTCACTAAAATATCCAATGTTCCTTGCGAATAACCGCAATTTTCCTCCTCGGTCGTGTTATTGTAATGATAAGAAATTCTCCCTACAGGAAGTTTCCTTTCATTCCAGCTACTGTCCTTCTGGTGGCAAGAGGAATAATAATTATTTTCCCTGGAAAAAATTAATTTGCACAATAAAAAATTTGACTGGCTTGGAATTCGATTGGAAAAAGGATTTAGCGGACAAAATTTTCTTCACCCTTAAACCCTCTCAAGGGTTTGATTTTTTTCAGAGGAATTTTGAGTTAAATTGTCAGGGATATGGCCAGAGAATCCCAAAGAATAATAATTCTACTCAGCATCGTAATTTCCTTCGTGGGGACGGTTTGCTCCCAGGGCAGACCTATAATTGAAGGATGCTTTACCCGGCGCAATAGGGATGGTTACGAGAGTTGTGGCGAAGTGACGGAATTTAGCACCTCCGAGTTTGCCTTTAATGGACTGAGTAAGGATTTTCGGAACAATACTGTCAACTTGACTTCGAGGGGGGACTATTTGTATTTGAAGTGCATAGCAACGGCTCCAGTCCGATGGTTGTCTCATAAGCCTACGGTAATCAGGAACATGTACTTTCTCCTTTCAAGAATGATATATACATTAAACATGATATGTGTACTTTATATTTGAGGGAAGGATTTTGTGGTTGGGATTTTTTTACCATTTTGATTATTCCTCCTATTTTTCCTCATAGGGTAGGATTACCCACGGAGGAACAACATATCGGATGGGCTCAGGCTCAGCCCCCGCCCAATACACCCAAGAAATTTTTGTCCATTTGTCCCAGGACTTTAGCAAAATATTACGCTGTGAATATTTTAACAACTCTACCCTGGCTGCGGAGATCTTCTTGAATTCACCAGACGGAAAAAATAACCCCAAATTTGTCCCATTTGAAACGCAGGATTTGAATTATTTCGAAGTCGAAAAAAACCCGAGCGGGGAATACATCATCCCTTGCACGGCCAAATCCTTCGGGGCCGATCCAACCGTGACCCTTACAAAACGGAACAGCTCAGCCGAGGCATATATCATAACATTATCTGACCCCTTATATAATATCTAAGAGCATATAATTATTTACATAGGACCAAGTATAAAAAAATAGCTCAAGTTACAAAGGAGCTGCAAAAGCTGCTCAAAAATGTTGACCCAACGGAAGAATCCCTTGTACCTTCGTACATTTAGTACTGCAAATTTAATTAAGAATGACATTTTTGTTCCGCAGATATTTTCTGCGAAATGCGCCATTTGTGCCTGTTTCGGAAAGACGGACTGCCCTAATGACACCTTCCCATGCTTTTCCAAATTTATGTGTGGCCCATTGCCCCAGCCTATATGGGACAATGAGACAAATCCAATTGAAGGTAATAATTACATGATTCTTCAAAATACAGTCGGTCACCATATAGTCAATAGCATTATACATAGTATGGGATGGGTATAAGAGTATTTTTGGATTTGGGGGCCCCAAAAAGAGTAAACAGAGTTTGAATAAATCCTCATCTTTCAGATTATGACGACTGCATGAAGAACTTTGGCTGCTCCGTTTGCACAATTCATGGTCACATGAGGAAATTCCCACCTTCAGGAAAGGATTGTAATGGGGATGGTATTTTGACCTGCGAGGATTTCGTCCAGCAATTTTATTTCGGTGAAAGCAGCTGTGGAAGAGAGTTAAATCAGGAGGAAAAACCAATTTATGATCGGTTCAAATCCTGCTATGACATGGTAAACATCATTCATAACTCCAGTCGGAGGGAATCTATATTATAATTTTAGTTTATTTTAATTCACCCGTTTGTTTGAGAACTACACAATTTCGTAATGATTTTTAATGATGAACTTTTAACGAAAATAATGATTTTTCCCATTCTCAGGCCGAAGAAAATTTCACAATATTAACGGACAAAAGTACGTTCGACCCCCGAATGGGATTCAAAATCAAGGAACTGCCCGACTTTGAGAATATGTACGAATGCTCCAACTTGCTCTACAACTTGTTCTACGTGACCCCTTTGGCTAAAGGTAAGACGTATAAGAATTTGATGGACAAGGTGGGTCAAATCATGTCCGTTGGATTCCCTTCCGAAGCTTTAGATCCATGTCACAACTTTGGGGATTTTTATTTTGTTATCCAGAACGAAGAGTTCGTGCATCACTATCCCTTGACAATACTAACCCGGCGAAGATCCAGATTTACTGCGAGCCGATGCAAGAATTGCATAACACGAATTTACAAATTGGGCTCTGTTCCTCTATCACGGAATGTGACCTTATTTACAAGCCCATGAAGCCCTTCGTAAGTGAATAATTTAAAAAAAATCCTTTTCATGTAGTGCATTAATAAATAACCGTAAAGTTATTGTCCCATTGGGTTAAGAAATCTTGAGCAGAACCGTCAACTCGATCGTACCGGAATTGTTTCCTTAAATCAGATCCCCTGGAAATTCCGAAGATGATAATAATTATTGTACTAATTTTGTTAAAAATCAATTTACATGCTGCTATTTTAATTTTAGGTTTCGTTCGTAGAGCATAAGTACCCGCTCAAGTCGGAGCTGGATCAATTTATTAACATTAATAGAACTCACACGTAAGATTCTCCGGATCATTTCTGTGACAACTTTTTCCATTTATGATTAGAAAAGTCTCAATGCATTTTTCCAATATGTTTCTCAGGAAACGACTCAAGTTTACTCATGGTTTTGTCCAATGCACTGCAATCTTCTCTCCATATAATCAGCCCAATGTCTTTGGCTACATGTACGAGTCGGGTTATATGTTCCAGGGAGTCCTTGGGAACGCACGTAAGGAAGTTTGTTAATTTTTATATAAAATCCCGGTATTCCAAAAAAGAACCCTTGATGAAGGAATTCTTGCCCCAAGAGGTGCGTTTATCCCGAATGGGTCATAAATGATAATTATTCACTGCTTCAGCTATTATTAAGCTCCTCAAGGAAAATTTCTTCCACCTTCCTCCCTTGAAACGTTGGCAAGAAAAATTGCTACAAAGATGTAATATAAAATTGTTAAATCCAGATTTTTTCCAAGACAATTTCCAAGGGAACGAATCAATCCGCGTGGGATTTCAAACCTCGGATAATAAAATAGCAAATCAGTTTTACGTAGTTGAGTGTGAGATCTCAACCTTCGTTCTCATGCCATACGTCCGGTTTTACATTAAATACGGGATGGATGATACACCCACGGAATTAGGTAAGTCCCTATTGTAGAAACGTGAATCTATACAACGTCACATAGTCAATTGAATATGCATTACTGTGGTGTGATGTACATAGATCCAAATTCCGGAGACCCGAGATTGAGGAAGTACAATGATAAATCACGTCCCGACGAAGAAAAACTGACCAAAAAAATTACAATGGAAGTGCAATTGAGCATAGATGCGAAACAAATCTCCTGCGAAGCCCCGTCCATTGACACCGGCAAATACTTCAGTTCTACAAAAACGTTTGATACCATAGGTAAAGATGAATTGGATCTTGACCTGGTCCGCTTACAATTACCTTCCTGGACGTGACACCTCCCAAGATACATATTCCCCTATTTTGGGATGCTGGTGTCGACAGGGTCCAGTACCAGGAGTCGGATTTGATATAATCATTATATGACCTATCGGGATTTTATTCCTTTGAATTTCAGCTGAGCCCTTGGGAATTATCCAGTTCATTAGCATTGGAGTGTCTGTAGTTTTATTCTTAGTCTTGGCCATATCCCTTTTGGTGTTTTGGTGGAAGTACCACACATCAAAGGTACTGGATCTGAGTTCAATTTTTAAACTGCTTATACTTCTACCCCCTTGCAGATTACCTGAACACATGTTACAAGTTACACCTGCTTATAGTAGCTTGAGAGAATTAACTAATTTTGTATTCATAGGCTCCACTGCCTCTATAACAAGGAAGTTTATAATTAAAAATATTTTTTGTAGGGAATCATCAGGAATCTCACCAAGTACGAGGTCGATGAATTCTTCAATGGAATCAAGACTCACACAGAAGGGGATGAGGAAGAAGTGATGATAGAGGCCTTAGGATTCTCCAAGGATAAAGCTATTGCACAGCACAGATTAGTAACAAATAGTAAGTGTCAGGAAATTCATTTGCGAAAAAATATTTAAAATCAATTTTTTATTTATAACTTTCACAGGTGTTAATACTGTCATTTTGAGTCGGGGGAAGTGTCATTATGGAGAGAAATCTGTTATGGCGACTTGGGATTGCTTTATTTATGTAACTAGTAAAATATTTGATGTGAATTTTGTGGTATCCAGCTGAGGACGTGTTGGGATCTGGTGAGTATGGCGTGGTTTGCAGGGGAACACTGGATGGAAGTCCCGTTGCAGTCAAGACAACCAAGCCCAATGCAGATGTGGAATATTTCAAAGCATTCTTGAAGGAAATTAAAGTCATCAATTTCATTGGAGAGCATGCAAATATTGTCTATTTTCATGGTGCCGTCGTGGATAAAATCCAGAAGCGTAAGACAAAACATACTAAAGAAACTCTACTCATAAATATAGCCTTATAATTGCTAAATTGTAATATTCAAGCTTCCTAAACTACGTTTTTATGTATAGACAGACAAACTATAACCAGGAATTTTTAGGTCTCAAAATTTTAAAACGCTTTCTTACACGGAAGTAAAATTTTCAATTCAAATTTCTGGGGATCCTGCAGCTTTAGAATTTGGATATTGACGAGTATTTTCAAAATTTACCGTCAAATTTCCTACAAGTCCAGTATTACCAAAAATATTTTCTTAGATCTTATTTAATTCTGTTTTTATTTCAAGTTCTTACCCTTATAACTTAAAAATCGTAACAGAATGTGAAGTCCGTCAAATTTCCCTCAGTCAACGTATGTATATTTTGGGATAGAATTTGTTTCGGTGATCAGAAATTTTATGGTTAATTTTGAAATGATTTATGCTGACTTTGTTTTAAGGTTTGAACACCTGAGACCGCAAATACTGACCCAGATTAATGTCCATGATTTTAAAATATATGTCAGAAAATTGATAACAAAACAGAGAAATTTAATGTTTCCCCCCTTTTGCTTGGGGTGAAAAGTTATTGTGGTGCACTGTATGGCTAGTTTTCATTTAAGAAGTATACCTTTTTTAAAATCTTTAACTCATTGTCAGTGTGGCATGTTTTCAAAGGTATTTGCTTCGCTGTGTTTGAACTGAGTCCCCACGGTAATCTCAACAACTACCTGAAAGACTATGCTACAAATTACGCGGGTTCAATGTCAGAGAAATCAGAGAAGAAAATCCCGGTAGAGATGTAAGTTCGAGAAAATAACACTCATTATTATCTGTAAAGAGATATTTTTCAAAACAGAATGGTAATTTGGATAAAAATGTGCAATTTCAGTCCCGACTGTGAGGCCCACTTGGTACTCAATCAGTCCATCTTGACCAGTTTTTGCAACCAAATTGCTACTGGAATGGCTTTTCTTGCTGAGAAAAAGGTAAATGTCATAATTATTTTAAAAATTGGCATTTTTTAAAACAAAATGCTTCATAAGTATTCCGGGGTAAAATTTCAGCTAGTCATCCCCGAAAATGCTGCAATAATAATTTTCGGATATAACGGCTAACACAGCTTAAACAAATCCATTTTTAACAATACGTATGCTGTTCTTGTATTTGAGCGTTATGAGCTCAAAAATGTAAAATAATTTTAAATGGTAAATATTTCAGAGCATAGTTAGACCCATAATAATGCAGCTTAAATATTTAATAGATCACTATAAGTAATTACTTTTAACCTTTGGAGGGGGGGGGGTCCGGAAGATAATAACCATCCTTTAGATAGCTTCCGTAATTGTGGGAAAATTTAGGCCATACATTATTTTTTAAACTGTTTACTTGAAGGTAATTCACGGAGATTTGGCAACCCGAAATGTCTTGGTCTTTCCCAACAACGTCGTAAAAATCACGGATTTTGGACTGTCTAGGAAGCTCTATGAATGTGGGAATTACGTCAAAGAAAAACAGGTACATTAATGTATTTTGTCACATTAGAACTTAAACCATTCCTACTCATATGGTTTTGTGATTTTAATATTTTGACCCTGTACAACAAATATAATAAAAAATTAGGAGACTTTTAGGATTACTCGGAATTAGTAAGAGGGGTACTTTACGCTGTTGAGACTGGACTACTTCAGTACACTAACGTTTTGGTATTTTTGGTAACAGGCCCCGTTACCTTGGCGTTGGATGGCTCTCGAGTCCTTACGCTTCATGCAATTTTCTTCCCAATCCGACGTTTGGAGCCTTGGGGTCACAGTCTGGGAAATCTTCTCCTTTGCCCAAGTCCCCTATGCGGGCTTAACTTGGTCTCCGGAATTTGCCAACGAAATTGAGGGCGGACTCAGACTTAACAGGCCTCAACAAGCAACTCCAGAAGTGTAAGAATTTGTAAATAATAGTATTTCATTTCAAGACTTTAGTGTTTTATTTTGTCAATCTTTTCCCTTCATTTTGCAGATTTGATTGGATGACCATTTGCTGGCAAAATGAACCGGAGAAAAGACCAACCATGTCGGAATGCAAGGGCTTTTTTATTAATCTTCAGTCGAAGGTTAATCAGGAAGATCAGATTTACGGAAGTTACAATGAACATTGTCAGAAAAAGGTGTGATTAGATATACAAGGTCTTCCAAGTAATTATAGTTGATTGTATTTTAGGAGTGCTTTTATTAAAAATTCTCATCCTGACTTCTCCATGTTCCTATTTTATTGTCTTTTGAATTCCCTGATTTCTAATTGTAAGTTGGAATAATAATTATTAGCGCATTTGGAAACGTTCGGTACAAATAAATCTATTGAATTAATGGCCTGTAGAGAATTCTACCCTGGGATGTAGTAGACTCTTGGCATGATTTATGGAGCTCTAATAATTAGGAAATTGTCGTTCTTAAGTTTAATGTGTTTACGATTTTAATGAAGTAATTTTACTTAATCTCGAATCATATTGTTAGTGTAACGTTACAGTGAATGCTTCGACATAGGACTTGTTGTATGGCAAGTTGATTGTAATCCTATACCATTAGTTTGGAATGTGAAAGGATTAATTCTTTGTAAGATTTGTCATAGGATTGCTGAAGGATGTTCCTTGCCATTCGTCTCAAACATAATTTTTATTAGTTGTGAGGTTTAAATTGTTTTGCAAAATGAGATAATTACCAAATTATTGATCCCTCATTATAAAAGAAATCTCTCAAGTATTCAACATCATCAGCCTGTGACAAACTTCAGATTTTCTTGTAAATTGCTTTTGTTACTTCAACTGCTATAGGTTTGCATCACAATGTACACAGATGTCCATTTCTGTAGTTGTCATTAAAGTGCTTGGATGGAAGCGATATCCTGAAAAGCTGTTGTTTGTCCAAATTTTGAAAAAAAAATTACAGGAATATAAATTACAAATACAATATATTTAAGGTTCTTTTCAGGGGGCGCCCTTTCCATCCATATTTGCATATCGTCGGCTAAACTTGCTAACCGGCTAAAATAAAAAATGCTTAGAATGAAGACCGGCTATTTTGCTTTCGCTACAAACTCTAAAGTGAAACTCGGCCATAAATCACATTAGCAGTATATCATGTAAGTGGAATGAAGTACACCCCCACTTTTCCACAATTCCACTCCACTTCCCGTCCACTACCCCTCCACTTCACATTCACTTACATGCCACTCCACTCACCCTCCACTTGCCCTTCAATTACATTCCCTTCCACTTCCCCCTCAATTACATACCCCTCCACTTTCCCTCCACGTCCCCTTCAATTACATACCCCTCCACTTTCCCTCCACTACACCTCCACGTCCCCTTCAATTACATACCCCTCCACGTCCCCTTCGATTATATACCCCACCACTTCCCCTCCAATTTATCTCCATTTCACCTCCACTTCCCCACCACTTCCCCTCCACTTCCCTTCCACTTCCCCTCCACTTCCCTTCCACTTCCCCTCCACTTCCCTTCCACTTCCCCTCCACTTCCATTTCATTTACATTCCCCTCCACTTCCATTTCATTTACATTCCCCACCACTTTCCCTCCACTTCCATTCCCCTCCACTTTCATTCCCCTTCACTTTCATTCCCCTCCACCTCCCCTCCACTTCCATTCCCCTCCACTTCCATTTCAATAACATTCCACTACACTTCCCCCCACCACTAACCCTTCAATTACATTCCCCTCCACCTTACCTCACTTCCATTTCAATTACATTACCCTCCACTTCCTCTCCACTTCCCCTTCAGTTCCTCCCCACCTCCCCTCCATTTCCATTTCCATTATATTACCATCCAATTCCTCCCCACCTCCCCTCCATTTCAATTACATTACCCTCCAATTCCTCCCCACCTCCCCTCCACTTCCCCTCCACGTCCCCTCCACTTCCGCTGTATTTAATTGAAGAGGAAGTGGAGGGTAAGTGGAGGGGTTATGAATTGTAGGTTAAGTGGAGTGGTTATGAATTGTAGGTTAAGTGGAGAGGTTATGAATTGTAGGTTAAGTGGAGGGAAAGTGGAGGGGTTATGAATTGTAGGTTAAGTGGAGGGAAAGTGAAGGGGTTATGAATTGTAGGTTAAGTGGAGGGAAAGTGGAAGGGTATTGAATTGTAGGGGAAGTGGAGGGAAATGTAATTGAAATGGAAGTGGAGGGGAAATGTAATTGAAATGGAAGTGGAGGGGAAATGTAATTGAAATGGAAGTGGAGGGGAAATGTAATTGAAATGGAAGTGGAGGGGAAATGTAATTGAAATGGAAGTGGAGGGGAAATGTAATTGAAATGGAAGTGGAGGGGAAATGTAATTGAAATGGAAGTGGAGGGAAATGAAATTGAAATGGAAGTGGAGGGGAAATGTAATTGAAATGGAAGCGGAGGGGAATTGGAGAGAAGTTGAGGGAAAGTGGAAGGGAATGTAATTGCAGGGTTAGTGGCAGGGGAAGTGGAGGGGAATGTAATTGAATGTGAGGTGGAGGGGAGGGGAAGTGGTGTGGAAATGGAAGGGAAAGGAAGTGGACTGGAAGTGGACTGGAGGTGGAGGGGAAGTAGTGTGGAAAAGGTGGGGAAAGGAAGTGGACTGGTGATGGAGGGCAAGTGGAGGGAAATCGGAGGGGGAGTGGGAGGGTAGTGGAGGGGTAGTGGAGGGGAAATAATGGGATGGAGAGTATAGATGGGTAGTACGTGTGGATTAGTGCAAGGGGAGCGGAAGGTGTGGTCAGGTTGAGGGAAATGGGGGAATTATGGCTGGTTTCAGTATTAAGCGACAACGCAAAATAGCCGGTCTGCATTCTAAGCATTTTTTATTTTAACCGGTTAGCAAGTTTCGCCGACGATATATTCTACGTTAATAATTTACAATTCTCCTTGGCTCATTAATTAAATGCAATATAATTATAGATAATATTTGATTATGCAGAACCCTGTGTTTATTTACGAGATTATGCAACCAGGAGTAATAATAATATATTAAATCATTATTTTATGTCACTTGATTCTATGCTCTTTAGATTTTAAAATTGTAAGTAACTTCCTCTTAATTTATTTGAGATGGAATCAGATTCAGTCCATCCATTTCGTGTTTCATGAACTCATGTCAAATGAATCAGCAGTTGAACATCCGGTTAAAAAAAAAACAAAACAAAAAAGAAGTTCCGAAATCATTTTCAATTTTAATGCCTAAACATAAAATCCCAAGAACCTCAAAGCATCTTTGCGGGTGGAGTATATAATACTTTCGCCTTAAGACACTATTTCTTGTAATTTAGTACTTCCCTTATATTTTGACCATTTTAAGCATATATGTAAATTATGTAATGTATGCTGTAAACATGTTTGCATGAATTCCCCCACCGGCGTAAAAATACTTTTTACAATGTCTGAAAAACATAAAACAAAAATTAATATTATCTTTTATACATTAATGCAATGCATATTGATGTCAAAAAGATCAATATGCCTACTAGCCCACATAAGGGACAGTGGTGAATGATGTGATTTTTACCATTTCGAAATTCTAAAGTTTTCAAATTTAGTTTTATTGATCAACATCAATAATTACGATTACTGTCGTAACAAACGCGGAGTAAAATATAGGTTTTTAGGAATTGCTTACATTTAACAAGTTTATAGTACAATTTACATAAATCCCTATAAAGATGTTATCTCAAATACCACTTTATTAGGATATGGTTTGAACTTATTATACTCAATGAATTTTTATTGATTTATCGTATTCATTTATAATAAGAGTATTGTGTCCAAAAATTATAATAGAGCTACATTCAATTCAAGACGGGTTTTAAAAGTATTTTTGAGACAAAATGCAGTCCTTGTTAACATTTGCTGACAGAAATTGTTTTAATTTCGAATCTGGAACCCCCGTCTTTCTTCAAAGTAACTTTTGCCAAACAGGAGCGGTCAAACTGAAGAACTTTTCTTTGCTGTGCGTATCATCCATTACAATAGCTTCCACAAATCTTGGAACCATTGCCACATCCAACCGCAGTTTAGATAACGTTTCGATGATGTAATAGTATGTTTGACGGTTCAAAAGTACTTCGGCGTAGACGTGCTCAAAAACAAATGTACAGGTATGCCGTAGTGCTTTCACGGTTGCTAGTATTTACTCTACGGCAAAGGTGTCCAAAAGGTTCAACCTACCTAAAATACTATATATTTTTTGCAGCTTTGCCTTCCCTATATATTAACCTACATTATTTATCAAAAATAAATTTCCGACCTATTCGCCTACATATATACTCCTGTAATGTTTCTGCCTATATTTTAGCCTATAAAGGCATATTTTTTAGCCTATAAAGACCTATTTTTTAGCCTATAATTACCTATTTTTAGCCTATAACGGCTTATTTTTTCAACTATAAATCGTCTATGTATGTGCAATCGTAACACATGAAAAAAATCGAACTACTAAATTGTCACGTATTTGAAGAATATTTTTGAGATTTATTTTAAGGTTAAATCAAATAACTGATTGACAAATTTGTCGATAGATTATTAAATATGCCTATTTTACCTTCACAAACTGCCTACCTTGTTCCTAAATAAAAAGTGAACTCTTGCAGCTCCTACATACAATATAGGATTAATTTTAGCTGTAATTACTGCACCCTATTTTACTACCTATAATTACTTGGATTTTGCATCCCGCCTATTTTTATCCTATATATAGGCCTATAAATAGGATAGGTGGACACCCTTGCTCTAAGGGCGAGTATCTCGTTGGTTTTAAAATTCTCGTTTGTCTCGTTCTCGTTTTTAGAAAAAAAAACGAGAACGAGATTTTTTGAGAACGAGATTAGCGAGTGTAAGCATTGAACGAGACAAACGAGAATGGGCAAAAACTTGTTTTTTTTTCAAATATATGCAACTAAATAGTATCCTGCACAAATTCTGGTGACAGACCCTACAAGTTTATATAATTTCACTAATCAAACTAATCTGAGGAGTACAAAATGTTTATTTTTGGGTTTGGACCATAAAATTTTAAAACATGAAAACCTTGAAAATAACAAATGAAGGCTTCCTGCAACAAAAACCAGAACCAAGAGCTGCAAAATGTCTTATATAGCCAAATGGTATAGCAAAACACCACATTTTTCAGTTTGATATTGGTTTAAACAAGATTTAATTGCATTCAGTTCCGAATGTATATTGAACTGAACCGTTCCGACCACTATTATTCATAAAGACAACATTTAACGCGGGTTGAGCTTGACCTTCAGTCCATCCCTCGGAAACACAACAATATCTCCTACTGGAACCACCTTCAGAGTTGGATCTTCCAGTTCGACGGTAAAGTTTCGAAATATATCGGCGAGAATGATCTTTTCCAACACAATCGCAATTTTAATCCCTGTCAACAAACATCCCGGACTTTACATTTTTTGTAAATAATTTTAGTTCTTGCACGTCGTTCGTCTATTTAAAACATTTCGAGGTCTAACAAAATATTCTTTTTTAAAAAAGTGAACAACTATGTCCCAAATAATGACGCTTAATAAAATAGTTCAATTTACCCATGCAGATCCTCACTCCTGCCGAAAAAGCAAAATATGCATAAGGGTGTCTTCCCGTACAGTTTTCGGGAAAAAATCTCGAAGGTCTGAACTCCTCCGGCTCTGGGAAAAATTCTGGGAGTCTGTGGGTGACCCATGGAGATACAACAATGTCCACCCCTTTGGGTACCACGCAGTTCTTATCTATCAATTATTTTAAATTATTAACCACGCCAATAGACTTCTTAAATACAACTATTTATCATGGAATTAAATGTCATTACCTAATTCAAAGTCATTTTCCGACGTTCGGGGCATGATGGGTATCGGAGGATACAACCTCTCTGTTTCTTTGATGCAACATTCCAGGAATTTAAGCTTTGTTAAGTCGGATGATTCCACATTTCGATCCCGATCATTTCCAAAAACTTCATCCAATTCAGCGTGCAGCTTGGCCTATTAATCAAAACTTATTATTCCAGATTATAGAAAATTCTAATAAAAAGCAAACGTTCTTGTTTGACGAAATTTGCGTTTAAAATTGACATGGATGAAAACACTAACCTGCTCCTTGGGATTTGCTGCTAGCAGATACAGGGCAAAGGTAAGACCTGCCGCAACTGTATCGTGCCCCTTATTTAAAATTGCAAATATAAATGAATGTAACTGCATGCACCCGTGAATTAATGTAAAATTTTTGAAATTTCAAAACGTCTTGAAATAAAGAAAAACTGATTTCTCACAGCTAATATACAGGAATTCATGAGGTCTCGGATATACCTATCCGTAAACTCAGTGTTTCCTCCAAGTTGTTCCGACAGAGAATAATCTAAACCTGCATGAAGAAAAGTGTTTACAAAATAGGTGAAACTCAAAAATATAACAAAGTTCTTTTAATTACCTGTCTTTTGAAATTTATCCTTCATTTGTTCTACACTAATGTCAGGAGTATTTGTAAAAATTTCCGACTTCCTCTCTTGAACGACCTGAAATGAACATGGAAATTTATTAACGGATTCCAGTTGTTTAAATTCGTCCCCATACATGTTGTTGTTTTATTGTGGAACATAATTTTCCTTAAAAATGCATGGGGATATTACAGTAACCAAATTTTACATTGGATAAATAATCGACTACACCTCTAAACGCCTAAAATCTAAACGTATAAAAGCTAAACGTATAAACTCAACACACACAATCTGATTTTACCTGTACACATTGCCTGTACCGCCTGTACGTATAGATTATGTTCCTTTTATTCAAATTGCATCTAGAAGCATATGAAATAGACAATTTTGTGTCGTTAACATTTAACGACGATCCTCTTGCAAGGGAATGAATTAAAGAGAACGCCAAACATTGTTTTAATCCCTGACTTGAAATACCATCTTATTCAAACGAATGTCAATATTATTTACCTGTGCATTACGATACATTTTGCTACCTTATGCGTTTAAATAACCTGTACGTTTGGGCGATTATACGTTTAGACGATTATGCATCTAACTCACAATCAGTTAATTTACTTGTTACCTTATCCATGAAATCTTGCAAGTATTCCCTGATCACTTTCTCCTTCTTACCAATTGATGAAATATTCCAGCAAACTTTGGGCCACAACCAGGGCAGGTAAATGCGTTGGTTAATTAATTTAGTCTCACTGAAATTACATATACCATTTCGTTTACAAAATGTCTCCCATACATAGCTGCTTTACATGTGAATCCCCGAAAATATTTGATTGTACAATCAATATGTCCTCATTTAGTAATCCTTTTTACTAATCTTGTCTTTTGCATTACAGATGATCGAAATTGCGTAAAATACTAGAAGAGGCACAAGCCCAATGCAAGCCTTACTTATGAACAGCTGCCGGATATTCATTGTCGAATTTGGTTAAACATCCCATGCTTTTGCCCAGGAAGTATTCTGAAAATCACAATTAAAAACACTACATCCTGAAAAATAATTATTCAAGAATACAGGGCATCCTTCATTTATACTCATATGACATGTGCCATTCTTACGTGAAATATTATCCAATGTGCATAAAGTTAGGAGCCAACGAACTTCCACAGCCGCCCCTTTACCAGCCTCCTTTTTCAAAACTGACAGCAGGGTTTTCGAATGAGTATTGAAATTAAGCTCTAGATTTTCAGAGTGTATGTACGAAAACATGGGTAGGTACATTTTCCTCATTCTTAAATATTCCTTGCCTGCATACATTTAAGAAAACAATTTGTACACTTATAACATTTTTACAACTGGAAATTGTTTGATGAAATACCTTTAGCAGTTAATAAACATGTCGATCCGAGCCAATCAGTAAACAACAGTTCCAGAAACCAAGACCTGTTCATTTCTTTTGATGCTAAAACTTTCTGTAAATAGGATTTTATTAATCAAGAAGTGAAGAGACTTCATAATATTTCTGGACTCTGTTCCTGGAAGTTCTGTATAACATCTAACACTTGTTTGAATATATATGGCATAGCAAATTCACTCTCCGTCGTTTGAGAATTAAATATACTTACTGCTACATCGTCGGGATGGAACACTGTGAGCATTTTCTGAGATCCCAAAGTCATACCGACTCTATTGCCATACTCCTGCTGAAGAATTTGTAAGTTTTTAAGCCGCTCTGAAAAATAATTATTAGAAAAATCTTCAAACACTGGCATATTTTGGGCCCCAGGAATTCGAAAATATTTTATGCATTTAGAGCTGGAATTTTGAATATGGCGTGATCAAAGTGCTTGCCAAGCCCAAAATACCCTGAATGTGTGTTATATTGCCCGTTTCACCTGTACAAAACTTTGACATTTAGTTCTTTTGGTTAGGGCATATGACAGGCGAACTATAAGTATGTATTATTAGGTTACGTTGTGTTTATCAAGCGAACCATTTTTACTCGAGCACGTCACATCTACCTTACTTTACCTTCCTTGCTCGTGCCATTGGACCTGTTTTATATGTATATCGGAAATTTGAAGCGTCCACTAAAATATGTTTTAAAATTCTGAACCTATATTCACCAAATTAGTCCTAAATACTAATTTTAGATTTTAATCTAAAAACTGATAGTAATTTTAAATTGTTCCAAATATTAGATAATAATAAACCTGAACAAAAACTATGTAGCGAAGCATTCTGAATCCCTCGAATAGTCTCAGAAAAGATTTAAAGGAGATGTCACTTGTCCTAAAGTTGACTGCAAATAAAAATTTAAATATTTTGTTTTGGATCCAAAAGGTTATTTTATAGACTACAAAATAGGCCTGTACAGTCTAAATTATAGCTGCATGTATGTTTGTAGGAAATATAATAGGTTATTAATTTTAAGTAAGTAGGCTTCCCTGTAAGCTTATAAAAATACGTAGGAATTTAGGGAGGTAAATCAATGTGGACACCTTTGCCCTACACAGCAACGAAGTCAAAGACATGAGCTGGAAATATGTGTAATTGAAATATTTGTGTGCGCTATAATAAAGGTAGTATATTAGTATTCGTGCAATGTGTCAATTAGCTTAGCTGTTAAAAACTGGAAAACTTACCGGTTGGCCTAGCTATAAACCAAGCATTGCCAAGAAATGGTAGTTTCCTGGGACCAGAAAATCTTTGAAGGAAAATATCACTTCTGGATTTCTTTAAAAGTTGCCATAGAAGCACTCCCAATGAGACCAGAACTAAAATACTTGTGACGGCCATAATTATTTTGAGATATGTCCAGAACTTGAGACTTTCAAAGGCAAAATAAAACTGAAAACTAGGAAAATGTTGGATGGTTCCTATGTACCCTTGCTGTGGATATGAAGTCTCAAAACCGGTTTCAAAAAGTAAATTATACTGTTGGATTTCTCGAACTGTGTCACCGGCTTGCCTTCAAATATGTATGTAATTAGCTTGTAATTATTTAAGCAAAAACCCTGACATTGAAGGTTGCCGTCAGCCACCACCGTCAAAGTAGGATGAATTTGAGCTTTTTTCAAAATTTCAGAATTGTTTTCAAAAAAATGGGCCGATTTCAACCACATAAGCAGTAGCCATTTCGATTTACATCAGCAATATTCACAACAAATTTCGTTATTTGTGTTTTTATCGTTCGTCCAAAATTTCAATATTTTTTTTCTCAAACACTATCCAGGTGATTTGAACCAAATATGAACTCAGTCTTACTTTTGACACAAGTAATGTCCGTAAAAACAATTTCATTGAAATCGGACCAGTAGTTTTTGCGTAATCGTGCGGAAGGACACACGGACGTACGGACAAGGCTATTTTATTAGAGGACTGACGCCACCCTAAAAACCGGAAGCTCGTATATTAAACGTGGGCCACCTGTCAATCACTTAATCCAATTATGCATCCCTATTTTACCATTGATAAATACTTCGTACAAATATAATAATTTACTTAACCCTAATTACCCTAATAAGTATATGCCCCGTGAACAGCAAAAATTTAAAACTACAACTTTAACTGAAATTAACTGTAATAAGTTACTTCGTCTCACTAAGCCCCTAGCAATAGTGTAGAAGAGCTCCGTGCAGAAGATCTTTCCAGGCGTATTCCTTGAGCGTTCTGACTTTCCATTACATTTTTATTGCCTTTATACTTCAGAGAATGAGATTTACAGTATAAGATCCTGGTAACTCATATATGTCAATCTTGAAAAAATTCTATATGTTGGAGTAATTACCATAAACGAAGTTAGGGCAAAATATGACGTTTTAAAAAAATCAGCGCGTCTATGAATTCGACATGGATAAGAACTAACTACTGTCAAAGTATTTGCAATCACCTACAGCTTGAATGCAAAAACCTCCATGCAGATAAAAGGTGACCTCCTTGATGTTTCCCAATAGAATATTATACCCATAAATTATCCACTCAGGATGTTAAAAAATTTGCATTGAAAAACACTCAAGCTTTTGGGTGACGACCGGACGGATCGCATGGATGCATAAGAAACTTTTACTTTATAAAAAATAATGCAGCGATTGCCACTGTGTAGAAATCAACCTTAAAAAGTTGGAGTTTACTTTGGCTTTAATACAGCAAAAGACATTTGTAGTTCCGAAATCATTTAGATATAGTAAACACTTTTTTGTCTACCTTTCAGGATCAAGTCATGCTCAACCATCTTCACTTAATTGACGTGTAAATTATTCTTTTCAGTTTGCTTACACAACGTAACCTCAAAAACCTTACCATTCCATTTTTCCATTTTTATCCTGGAGTTTCAGTAATTACACCAATAACGTTAGAATTTATAGCAGGTTTTGTCTATAGAAAAAATGTCGTAACTGCAGATGCTGGAGACCGCCATTGCGAAAAAATTGTGCTTTCAATGTCCTTGAAAGTAGAAAAAATGAAGATCGAAGGATTTTTGAATACACGCAATCTCTTCTAATCTAAGGCTTGTTTTTTACGTAATTGCATTTATTTACAAGATGCTGGATCTTCGGGTCTAATTGCAAAGCAGCGTTATAGGAACCAGTAGGATCGGTTGGGCTTTGCATCCCAGTGTGTTAAATCCTTTTGCTTCCTTTTGTTATAATTGTTTTTAATTATCTAGTAATATTAATTTCCATTCATTCTCTTTTACTTGTTTTATAAGTAAACAGGGCATTTACGTATAATTATTGAAGTGTGTAGGAAAAAGGATTTTCAGTCTGGCGTTTCCCCATTTGAGTTAATTACTGTTGCATTGGGTGTGTTACTTGCAGATTAAATTTCTTATCATCTATCCCTATAATATCTATCACTAAGCATATCCCTGCTCCGCTATATGTAGTTGTGGCACGCTGAGAAAACTACGTTCTGCCTCCATCGTTTAGACTTAAAACAGCTCTCAACTTATACAATGCACAATTTGACCCCGAGCGTAACCTTTTTGGTGTACTGGTCAGAAAAGGGATTTAGGTCATGTGTTGTAATTCCTTCATATTTGGACGAAATTTAGCTTGTGCTGGTTTTCGGCCGAAGCAAGCCAAGAAAGCTATTCATTATTTTCAAAATTTGGCTTTCTCTAAAAAAAATTAGACCTGGGTGAAAGCGAATGATAAAAGTGCGAATAAATGTCAAAATTTCATTTAAGAAAATCAAAAAAAAAGTATTTATATTTCATTTAAGAAGATCAAAAAAAGTATTTATATTTCATTTAAGAAGATCAAAAAAAAGTATTTATATTTCATTTTAAAAGACCCAGACGGAATTTACAAGTTAGTACTTGCAATAAGATATAAGTACTGCAAACCAGATCAAAACACAAAACAAGATTAATTACAATCTCCGAAAGCCCAAAAATGCCCAAATATTTGGAAGTGCATAATTTATAAAAGCAAATACAATTTTGCATAAAATGGTGCTTCTGGCTAGAGCAGAAGTCAGTTATTACATTTTGTCTGAAACAGCCATTACAAACTACAAAGGTCCATGCAGATTTCGTCGCATTACACTTAAAATCGATTTTTGATTCAAAATCAATCCGGTCAGCATGAAAGTATTTATATGTGTGGTTATCATTTTTGCAGCAGGAATTTGCAAAGCAAAGTACGTTAAATAAAAGAGACTTTCAAGAATTTAAATATGTACAAATTTAATTTGTTTTGCAATTTCATGATAAATTTTTTTTCCTTGCCGAAATCATTTGAAATGTATTTATTTGTAATGCTTAAAATTTACAGAGAAGACAGGGAACACAAGTTAAAGCAACAATAAACTAGACCTAGCTTTAACCACCTTTTATTGTGGACAAAAACAAAACTACATCTAGTTTATCATTTGAACTCGGAATAAATGCAATTACAGGATAATTCAGCTTCATGAGACAGACTTTTACAGTTTATTATTTGTACCTATATACATATCTACATATATACAAGAGTTTGGAAATACTATTAAGATTTAGCGGAATCCTGTGTTATTCGCTAGACGTTCTATTGGGTTACTTGGGTTTGGTTAGATTCTAACGGCTAATTGTAAGGGCTAACGTGAACATACCAGCCATGGTCTTCAGTTTGATTATTTATACCTGGGCATATTGAACAGTATCTGTGTTTTCTCCCGCTTATTGTAACGCCCAGTAACGCTCTGCCCCAGTAAAACCTTCAAAATCTGCTTCGGGAGTGTGCACATATTACGTTTCATTTTTTCACCATTTTTGGACCCTACCCCCTCTATAGTCATCCTAACGTCATTATTCCTTGACACCTTGACACTTTCCTTAACAAAATAAACTAAATTTTGAAGGTAGAAAAAAAAAGGTAAACGAATGAATACCTAGTGGGAAACTTGAGATCGGGGTCATTTTATTTTGGTTTCTCCTTCGCGGACTAAAGCGAAGTTGCAATTATTACTGTTTTTGCAAAGAGCCTATTGTTATTTTAAAATTTACATTTAACGTCAGTAATATCGGCAAATTCGCTCTGTATCGAGTCAGCCACATTTACAATAACTTCCATCGGTGTTTCCGACAAATACTCCGCTTGAAATGCTGTGGAAAATTGCATTTGATTACTTTGAACAGATTCAGTATTTTTCGTGAAGCTTTCTAGCAAATTTCTATGAGCAATTCTTTTGTGGGGTTCATATGCAATGTTGATAACAAAATAGTAATTTATTGCACGCATGGTGGGTTTGGCTTTCAAGGTTGTCTTGAATGCTGGGGCAATGGTAGACAGGGGATAATTTTCAGACATTTAGAATGCCATTTGACAACAAACCGCCAAAGTAGGCAGATGAATCGTCCGGGTTTTCAAATACGTACTTCAGAACAATCCTGCTTAAAGAGCACCGGAACCTGGAGAAACTTCTATATTAAAATTCGTCTAAGTTGCATCGCCAAGGGCGACAGCAACTGAGATCATGAAAACAAATTATTTGCAAAAGTGAAATTGACGGACGTGATTTTGTAGCCATTCTTGCGTAAGCCATGAGTTTTTGGAATGCTCATGGTTGTCAGATATTTGGACTAATGTACGGCCAGAGTATGTTTATAAAATGCATCAGTGGTCTTTCACCAATAAAAGTTTGTTACTAAAAACGCTAGCCTAACAATTATCCGTGTTTATTCCTTACATTTTTGTGAAAATGGGTGAAACGTCATCAGTAAGATTACCCCCACCCTCCCTTGGTATACACAAAATCATCAGTTACAAGACCCCCTCCCTCCCCCAAAAATGAAACGTAATATGTGCACACTCCCTTCACGTAAATGCACGGCAAACAAAGGGGGCTTCACTGGGCCGGACTCCTAATTGTAAGAGACTTTAAATGAAGGTGGAAAGCCCCTTTGGGTCATCGCCCAGACGAGCATTCTCATTCTGACAAATAAATTCATTGCTTACAGATTGTAGCGAATTCATTTCCACAAAAAAATTAGTATCGTTGCTCTGCGTCATTTTATGGAGTCAAACGTAATCCTCAATTTTCTATTCCAATGAGTAGTTTAAAAAGGTTATGTAATGGCTGACCGAAAACTTCTTTTGTTGTTTGAATTTACGAGATAAACTTCAAAATGTCGCGGATTTTTCGGATATCTAAGCATTGGATACAGTATTGAAATATATTTTGAATACTAATTCGAATACAGATATTTCTTTTTGATTCAATATAGATTTAAATACTTGAAAAAATATGTTTCAAAATACCAATTCCGATAAAAATACCAAAAAATAGGAATGAAATACCGATTCCAATTCTAATTCCGATTCGAATGACCAGCCCTGGTTGATTACCATCACCTATGCGAAAACGAAATTTGGGTACCTCTAATTGTATGTACCTCGGTTTGTTTTTAATATTTTTCTGTAGCTGGAACGAAATAAATTCGGAGAATATAAATTTTTCCACATAACTTTCATTTTATTTAAACATTTAGAATGTACCACTTCCTCTACAATGATAATATTACAATGTGATGTTATATGATTCCATTAAAAGTGGAACTCATATATGATATCCATAAACGATTAGGCATCCCTATTGCTAAAAAGCACTACTTGTCCGTTTATTTAAATCTCCGCACGCTACTGTTAAAATAAACGCGCGTGATTTAGGCATACAATAAGTTTCTACGACAAAACTTGATTAATAAGCCGTTTAGCTTTTAATTTCTACACTCACACTACTACCTCTCCAAGTAATTGTCCCTGTGAAGTACAGGGGTTTTACTGGTGTCAAGTGTCAATTACACATTGTGAGATTTCGTGCATTTAAAAAAATTTTGCTAGACTTTCAAGAAGCGAGTCCATCAATGTTTGTCAACACGTTAGTTGCATTTGTTACAGCATCAGGATTTGGTTTGCTGGGGATGCATAATCTTCATTTACTTTTTCAATTGTTCCCGTATCAATCCTGTTGTCAATACTTGATAACAACGGCGATTTTTTAATTACGCAAGTGACGCTAGAAATAACCTCAAGCCAGAAAGTTATTTTAGAAGCAGCCAATCCAAGAAGATCAAGGTAGAATATAACCACAATGTCCGATGAATCAAAAGATAAGGGCTGAAAATCATTGATAGCGGCATCATTTGTAAGCTTTTCAGCCTTAAAATGTTTGTACCTTCTGAATCTAATCGCCTCCCATTTGAACCACAGCCCGTAAATGCCAGTCTCCACAATTGCAGTAAGACGTTGTAAGGGTATGTTTCTAAAATATGAACTTATGGGGAATACAAAAATATACGGAAACGTCTCAGTTTTCAAGGAGTCGCTTGACTGGAAATTGTGATGGAATTTCGGCATCCTTTTGGATTTGGATTTTTTTAAAAATTGGCTCCAATAATACTTGCAATCGGTCTCTTTGCATATAAATGCGGTGCTAGGTTTGGTGAGATTCATTAAAATCACTTTCTCCAAATCGTCGTAACAGACATATTCTAACTCCTCCTTCAGATTTTTCAAAAGATGTTCAAATTTCACATTCTGAATCCTGCTTTCGTTCTTATTTTGAATCATTTCTGTTGCTATATAAATAAGATCAAAACTGTCGAAAGCAATGCAGTATTCCAAAATAGAACTTCCTCCTCTAAATTCGACGTCGTCTTCATAATCGGGGTCGGAATACTGATAATGCTGAAGTTGTAAGCATTTTACATCATCCAGGACGGAAAATAACTTAAATTCTGCCAACTCATGAAAGCACTGCCATTTCGTTTCAAATGGGTGCTGAATAGTGTAGTCAGATTTAACTATGCCTTTATAAGAATTAATGAGCACGATTCCAGTGAGAAGCCAGATTGCAGACAATAAACGATAGATGAAATGTTTATTCAGTCCAGCCGTGTTTGCCATAAGCTCGTTGTCGCATTGCTCCAAGGTCGCTCTAGAGTACCAAGCCACAACCGATGCAGTACTTTCTTTCCATTCCGATTTGACCGTCACCCATTGGCTAAATACTGTAATGACTATAGCGATTACAAATGAAAATATAGCAGCAACCCAGACGCTCGTTTGAAATGGTTTAGTCAACAAAAACGCAGATGCGACAGGCATCACAGGATCTGAGGTCATAAATCTGAATCCACCAACGTTGAATTCCGGAATGTAAAGCTCCCAGTTATAGTATGTTTTCATTACATTCGATAATCTACTCCCTTCATTAACACTTGGTTCGAATTTCGAAAACTGAGTTTTGAAATTAAGCCAATCATGCATGGTATAATTGAGACCGTCCCAAAAACCTAAGGGAACCGAAATGTACCGAAACACTGGAAGAAACCTTCCAAACGGACTACTTCTTGGATTCAAAGAGCTTATACAAGGAAACTGTGGAAAGCATTTTTCTTCCAAAACAAAAGGATTTTTCCCGACGCCTTCAATGTTTCCATCCCAGAAAATGTCCTTGCCATTTTCACTGATGTGGTCAATAATCTGCAAAATGTTTCCGAAGCGTTCGAATCCTTCTTTCTTATTTTGTTCCCACAAGAGTATTTTAAATTCGTGGTTCTTTTCGCAACTGTCACATTGAGTCCCGTACAGAGATATCGATGCGGGAATACTGTATGGTACTGTGCCAAATTTCGAAGTTTTTAAAGCTGTAGTTTTGTCGTACAGCAATACTATTGTTGGAATTCCGTCGGCTCTAATTGGCCCCAGGAGCCCTGTTCGTTTCTCATCATGAGGATAATACTTGTCCGTAACAAGAAAGTTGAGAGATCTTTTGAATTTGTACCGTTCCCAGAAAGAGCTTCCCGAGGGGAAGTATCCCCCAATGCCGAAGACATCTCTTTTCCCTCTGGCATTTGCGTATTGTAGCCAAGTGCTTGTAGTAACAGAATTTGTTATCAAGAAATTAACGAAGCAGTTTACACTCCTTGCAATTATGTTTAGCTGGAAGGGTTGGTCAGACCTTGACAGAAACAGCGTATCATTTGTATGAAAGAAAAACGGTTTGAGCGGATAAGAAATTACCAGAGGATAATAGTTGTTTTCGTAAGTCGTGATTTCCGAGTACTCAAGAAGGTCTGGTACCAGCTCCAGGAAGTGAAAAATACAGCTTTGAAATTGTGGGAGGTTTGGATAAATTGGATAAATTTGTACTGATAGACGATCAGTTGTAGGTTGAATCCACGGGGAATCTTTGTAGAACAATTTAAAGGAAAGATCCGTCATTAAAGAATGTCATGGGCAGAATGTTACGATTGCTAACATTGCAACGACTTCTTGGGAAATTATCAAAATTGCGAACATTGTCCCAAATCTTGAATCTATTCTTTCAATCTTATTTCGTGTGAAAATTGTGTCTTCAATGTGAGTGTTCCAGTCGGTCGAATGTTGCTTTATGATATCTCAAACTGAATTTCATTTACTCTGCTCATATCCTGATATCGTTCTGACTTAAATGGGGGCGCATAAATACGAGTTGTTTCCAGGGTGGTATTATTAAAATACGTAAATATTTCACTTTACTGAAGTATTTCGTTCATGTACCGTTGATTGGTTCTGTGATGTTGGGAAAGGGAACCTCATCGGAAATGTACGTGCCGCAAATACTTTAAAAACTCCTTACGGCCAACAAACGTGAAGGTAAGAATTGACCATTGACAAGTTGGTGATAGAAATGAATCGTCATTAGTGAAATTATGAATAAACATTTATTACTGGCGGGAAACTCTTCAACTGCTACTAACGAAAGTGACCTCCTGGAGAAGTAAAAGTTATTTGTATTTGTTTACTCGAGTAAATTCATATTGTAATGAGCATGTAGCTACAGTTATATGAGCGTTTAGGGAATTTCAAATCTACAAATTTAAGTCATACGGCCCAAGGCTTTGGAGCCTCCTGTTAGATCTCGGTAAAAACATCTGGAGGTTGCGTCTTGAACAGTAGATCTGATAACTGACCCCAAGAAATCTGAAAACAGGAAACGGTCATATTTCGCGATAACGTTACCGAAAAATAAGCAAAGCTAATGTGGTAGTTAACAATTAAAATAAAAAATGGCAACTCTGTAAATATAAATCATAGGGAAAAACAATTTTGAAGATGTTGATTCCCAGCCCCAAGTTATTGACCTCAAAAGGTCACCGTAGATCAATAACCATTTTGCAGTCCCAAGATAAGAAAACGTATTGGAATCGGTCCAAAATTGTCGTCATAATACTTTTCCAGTATGTATAATTTAGCCGCTGAAAAGTAAATTAACGAAGCAAACGGCACTTCTTAAAATTATATTTAGCTTCAAGGGTTTGTCTGACCTTGTCAAAAACAGATTATCATTTTTACTCAAGGTTCTCTGGAAACATTTCAAGGAAGGGAAGAATACAGAGACGAAATTGGGGCAGGATTGGACTGCTTACTGGCAGAGGATCAATTTTTGGGAGAAAGCACAAGGAATCCTTGCAATGCAATTTTAAGGATCGATTCGTCCCAAAAGGTTTCCAATGGAGGAAAATTAGGGTTTGAAACATTGCAAATACTACTAGCAAAACCATTAAAACTGCTAACATTGTTTTATTTTTTTTTAAAGATACATACCTTTATACGTCTAAATTTGTTTTATCAAGGTAAGTTATGAATAATTATGTTGTTTTACTTAAAAAAATTAATTAAAACAGGTTTTCCTTTATACTTCACTTTCCAACATTAATCCTTCCTGTGCAGGATACAATTTTTCAGGCCAAGATGCTTGCTGTATGACTTCTTTTCTAGAAATTTAATCTCGTTGAACGTTGGATTATTGTTGTTTGTCTAGTATTTTTAAGATTCGTTACACTTCAAAATGAGGTTTCCATTAAGAGGTATATTCCCGGAACGTTTTAATATCATGAGCTACTTTAGGCTCATCTTGTCTTGTCTTGTCATTTTCCTAAAAATGCAACCTACAGTTGAATAAATAATTACTTGGCACCATAGGTTATACCATAGGTGCTGGCATGGAAGTACCTGGGCTTGTTTTGACAATAACAATTTTCAAGAAATTTCATCATATAATATATCTCGTGCTAGTATTTTACTACCAAGAGTATATATATATTTTTACCAATTTTCCTCATGCGGAGTCACTGAAATTGAAATGGAAACTGGTTGATTACGATCATGAAATTTCTATAGATACATCACGTACATAATTAGTTACATATCAAGCGACAATAAACCCGTAAATATCAGAGTATCTCGTAAAACTCCCAAGAACAAATGCCAAAATCGATTTATGTTGTTTTCCAAGTATCGGAATAATTAATGTTTTTCATGATGACTGGATAGAAAAAAATATATTATTTTCCCAAGTAATTTGCGATTTAAAAAAGTAAATTTCCAAAGTATCCCTGTAAAAGTAATGAAATGTATATATTCTTGTTTACATTTGTTACTTTACGTATTCTCGAATAAAAAGTTAAATGAAAAATTAAAAATATCCCAAATAAAAAGTCCAATGTCCAATTGGCCTCTTCACCGACGATATAAATTCCTGAATGCCTCCCCCACACGATCTCTACAGACGCGCATACACATAAACACACACACACACACACACACACAGAGAGAGAGAGAGATGAATTACATTAAATAAATAGTAAAATTGTAAAATTTGGGAATAATCGAACTAGTCATCACAATTATAATGGATAATGCAAGAACCAATAACATCGTAACTGGTACTGAAAATTAGAATTCAACTTGTCCGTAGTATTAAGTTTAATTGAATTAAATGAATTAGACTTTATTATTTATTTTTAAAATAATGTATAAGAGAATCTGATTTGAAAGTTGTAATAAAGTAATAAGTACAGGATAAGTACCTGGAGCAATTAATCAATATTATTGAGTACACCAAGAACGAGGGGGTTTTCATTTTGTGGCATATTCTCCAATCTTTTCCACTCAAACTCCATCCGTAGCATCTTGTCTTCTTCATCCTCACTAGCAGATGAAATTGACTGAAAGCTTGGACTAGGCACTTCATTAGCCTCGGGTGTCATTTGAAGACAGCTAGCATTATACTTAACGTTAGGTTCCTGGCGAATAAAATCTTCAAGTTCATTAAAAAATTCGTTACTTACGATACCTTCAAACTCTGTGAATTGTAGGTCCTCAGGTATTTCCAAATCCGTTGTAGGTAGTTCATTCGGATCCCCAGCATTTGCATTGGCTTGGTCGGTTAGACCAGAAGCCTCAATTTCCTGAATAACATGGAAAGCATCTTGAAATGCATTGTTAAAGCAGGGATCCTCGCGTAGGGCAGGCTCGGGATCTGCAAAAAAATATTGTACTGCACAATTATTCGATCCAGTAAGGCAACTACCATGCAAGCCATAGTAATCTGTAATTTTAGTTTGCTTGGATTTGCACATAATCAAATGAGAATTATTATTGCAGTTTCCCTCACCTTTGACTGCCTGCACTTCATCAGTCTTGGCATGTGATTCGGTGGTCACAGTGGGGGCAGCAATCTGAAATTCGATTTTTCCGTACAAGGTGAAATCATATACAAGCATCATGAAATACGTACATCATGCGTAACTGCAAACAAAACGTTTGGTGGATGTAGTATTTCATTAGCACAAATAAATCCTCATTTACGTTACATTTGGTAAATACTTACGCTGAAGTATAGAATTTGGCCGGATGTGCTTGTCAGTGCTAACAATCAGAGGTAGCTGCTTTTCCCCTTGCAAGATAGGGTTTGCAACATTGGCCACTAATGGCAAATATAAATCCAAAAAAGTAATAAAGCAAAGTCTAAAGTATAATAATTACTACAGCTTTATTAAATAATGTAGTTGTTAAACTTACATTCCAATAGTCCATACCACTCAAAGCGACTGACGGTCTTCCTTCGGGGACGATCTAGTTCATTGAATCTGCTAAAATTAAATGTACACCCTGCAGACCTGCACTTAAATCTAAAACTCGGGTTAAAATTCTCTTTGCAAAAATCTGTGCTGAACGCTAACAGTAAACACTGTAGATGGAATCTATGTGTAATGACTTTGGAAACTAGGTGAGATACATAGCCCGTGTTTCTCCAGGATATCTTCCCAGTATCGTTGCACTCGTCCAATATATTGGGAGTAGCACCTTGGTGCCCGTAGTAAAATGGTGTAAGAAATGGAAGAATGATTTTATTAGCGTTTGGCCCAGGAAAATCAGTATTCCTTTCACAAATTAGGCAGATCCTGTCTTTACCCATTTTACGAAACCTAGAACAGCCTTGCCCAGTTTGAAAATCAGTAATGAACCAGAAAATGATGGGAGTATAAAAATCAGGGTCATAAATTGGCATGATACATTTATTTATTATTGAAAAAACGAATTATAGAAATAATTAATTCACATTTGTGGTATTAACTCCAGCGGAGGGAGTTCAGTACAATGGGACGTTGACATAAGTCCGCAAACCTTCGTGGGCAGGCTGGAAACAATCAGCAAGCGGTGGAGGTTCTTCATATGTACCTTCAGCAAAGCTGGAGTCAACGCTTTGCTGAGTGTAAGAGACAAGAGGAATCCCCTCTCCTGCTCTCTCCACTGTAGCTGCATACTGGCGTTTTTTTGCCCAGACCCAAATTATCGCTCCAATTGTAAGCGCCAGCAGAGTCAACACGGCAAATGCAACTGCAATCAATGCACATTTGACTTTTACGACTTTTAAATCCTACTTTATGTCTTGCCTTTTCCCACAAAATCCAAAAGATCTACTATTGATTATTACCCCAAAAGAAAGTTGCAGCAGATATGGGTTGCTGAGGACAATCAGCGGCACTTCTTGACACAGACATGACCGCATCGTCCAGTGTACCCATATTTGAAACACAGCAAATAATCTCCTTCACTGTTTGCACAAAGTAGTTGCCTCCTTTAACACAATCGAGGCAGCTGCCCGTGTAGCCACAAACTAAATAGTAAAGAGCAATAATTTGGACTACTGCATTCGTAATGAACACAAAATTATGGTGTATGCACTAGGAAAAAAATGGACCTTACCGTCCTGTGGATTCATAACTGAATGGCACAAAAACTCGAATGATTTAAAATATCAGATTTTTTCCAAATAATAGTGATTGATCCAAACTTGACAACGATTCCTGACGGTCTGACAGCAGAGTAAAATCTCACGCGTCCCGTCGTTGGAAAAACGTTAATTTTTATTATCTTAGCCTATCTTCAAATTGTTATGCTTAATCATGGTTCGTGCTTAACCCAGTGGTGAGTTTGTAAATATGAAAAAGTATCGGGTGATTCTAGGGGTGCATTGGTTTTAGTTAATATGATAGCGTCAGCATATTACACATATACAAGGTTTTATTTAAATTCTTAGTTCATGTTACAAGTATTCACTTTCCATTTGAACTTGGGTTCCCTTGAAACTTCCAAGAGTTCGAATGGTAAGGAATGATACTATATTAGAACGCGAGCTTTTGTTCTCCAATGCATGTAGACGTCTTTGTCCATAGCATCGGAACCGGGACTTTTCTCTATCATTCACAAATCTGCTAGGGTGAATAAGTTTATCAAGAATCATAATATCTTGAAATCTGCCCACTCGCGACAAGGCAACGTAGCCGGATCTAGGATGTAGTTCCTTAGGTCCAAGAAATAATGAAATTTTATTAATTGTAAGACCTATTATATTATTAACAGGCAAGGCATAACAAATACGGAGTGGATAAACTTCGTATTTGAAACACTCTCGTGTAAAAGAACAGTACTCACTGTACTTAAAAATCGGGAGTCCCTTTGTGCCCCGGTTAGTTACGAATTCATAAGCTCCTTCATACTGTGGAAAATCCACAAGTATACACAGTGGTCGCTCTTTGTCCTCATATTTATTAAATATAATATCTGTGACTATGCCACAACTCCCTTTACAAAGTCCCCAGGGGAAAATAATGTTTTTTAACAATATTACCCTACAGCCGATGGCCAGCTGAAGAGTCTCAAACCCGTTGGGTATCGTGATAATTGAATCCTCATTGAATAATTCATTTAACATTAAATAATTGTGGACTTCAGCATCAGTCTGGCGAGGGTACACGTGAAGTGAAAGACGGAAGTTCTCTCGCTCTGTATCACTTAGTACGTATTTTATCATTGCTTTCAAATTAATTAAGTCCCCTTCCTCCACCTCATTGTTCTTCACCCGGTTAAGAAACTTTTTGTATTCGGACTGTTCTTGGTTCTGGTCTTTGTGACGGAATGAAGTCTTGAGCACAAACACATGCTGGAATAGACTAAGGACTGATCGGCGAGGTGCGAAGTCCGTAAACTCCAAATTGCTCAGCGTGCTGCCACCTATGTGTGGATTGGTGAGACACACGTCTCCAAGAATGCACACACTTCTTCCTGCAAATGGCAAGGCACTGTTCCTTGCATCATGTTTCCGAAGAATGTTGTCTACTGTTGACCAGGACCTTGGTCCAGTGTGGCAGAATTCATCTACTAGAATGAAGCATATCTTGCCAAATTCTTGTTCTGATGAAGCACTTATGTCAATATCACGGACAAAGTTATCAAAACTTTCCTCTTTGAAATGGAATGGTCGGCGTGTACAATGTATAGACCTGCCCATAATGTTATATGCAGTTATTCCCGTATATGAGAACAGTACAAAATTGAAATCAGGATTGGAATTGGCATACTTCTCAGCCAAATACTTGAGGTGCTGACACACTACGCTCTTCCCGGTGCCTGCAATTCCAGCACCGAGGAGTAATAAAGGAATCCTAAACTGGTCCTTAATTGGCAGTTTAATATGGCTCTGAACAGAGGCGATTATTTGTCGTTGCTGTAATGTAAGGTTTTTAAAAGGAATCTTCGGCTCTTTCGTGCAGGTTGGGAGACATCCCAACTTAAAAATGTTCTCCATACACCCCTGCATGTTAGACTAGTTTGTGCGGGGTAGTAGTACACTTCTTTCAAAAGGCAAAAGGACAGATTTTGCACTCACAACTAACATACAGTTGCACTTTTTAATTTTTACACCTCTTCTACTCTGGAAGCACTTGTGGCAAAGTCTATGATTGCAAAAGTATTTGAAGGAATATAGTTCAATGGTCTGATGAGCCGTTGGGACTACTTGGTTCAATAAATGGTCGAAATGAATGCAGTTGTGACATAAGCCCGAGCGGGACAGAATTTCCGTCTCAACTAACTTCCATGAATTGTCGGTATTGTACTCTTGTAGGGTACACTTTACTGCACGGAAGCAAGTCTCCCTTAGCTCCTGCATTGCGAATGATACTTGCATGCACAAGACCTGCTGGTCCTTCCGAGATCATAATTTATTCCAAATAAAGGGATTATTTATGCTTGTTCGAGAATAAGCCGTAATCTGCAACTTCGTGTACATATTTACAAATCCGAATTTATTTCTTTACATCAAATTCACAAAACCCTTCAGTACTTAAATTATACAAATTGTTTATTTATATTTATATTAATTTAAACTGCTGTCTCACCACATTTTTTACATTTCTTTTCCACTGCTGTCTTACCAAGTGCAAAGCAACAACATGTTTGGATTTTTTCATTAATATCATAAATGCCCTTTTCATTAAGTTTCGGAATACTCCGAACAAATTTACGTACAAACTGCTCATTATTCGTTAAATTAGAAGTAGTAAACAATCGCAGTATCTTTTCATACGGGACTCCCAAGGAACGTAGGTATGAAAAGTACAAAGAGAAGTGACCACACACATCCGATAACGGGCTCTGAAGAGCCAGACAGTTTTCCTTTATGAGCTTCCCGGGAGGTCGCTGCACATTCTTGTAATAAGCCCTTGGCTTGCCAAACGAATCAAAGTATTCGTAGGCACTTGGTGATAAAACAAAGAAGGCGATCCAGTGAGTGCCTCTGTCCGGAGCAAGATCCGTGTTGACAATAAATATGCAGGGATAGCTCTTAATTTCCTGATCATGCACGCGGTCAGCAGCCACTACAAAAAATTGGGTTTGGGATTTCCGATTGCACAGAAGCAATCGCAGACCCATGATCAATGAGTGAGTGTTCATACTAATGATCAAATATTATGTGTTTGTTGGCATCAATTTCAATTATGGACTGATACTGGGTGTAAATGACCACGTTCACGGGCTCATCCAAGGGCTCGCGGAACTTGAGCTGGACCTTGATCTGTCCACGGCGGTTGACACTGAGGGCGTTTCCGCTGTTGGGAAGCAGCTCCACTGCCGTTAGTACGTTACCTGCAAGTATACAATAAATTATATGCTTAGTATTCTGTCTCACTAACTTTTAGTTAACTTAAATTGTTATAATATAATTTATTCTATACTTACCTGCGGTAAAATTATCCCGGTTGATTCCGTTGCCCAACGCCGGATTTCCTGCGGTCTTCTCCAGGGATCGCACGGCGAGTAAAAAGTCATCCACTCCAGAGTATACGGTGACTTTCTTTCCGTCCTTAGTAGCAGTGCGGGCCTTCCGAAAGTTAAAGGGGAAGAGTCGATGCTCAACTGTCTCTCCGTTCCAAGTAAATGCCAGCTCTGAAAGGTTCTTGTCCACGTAGTTGAATGGCGACTTGCTCAGCTTCCCCAGAAATGATATACTGGGAATTATTCCTAGTACGAGAACGCGCGGAATTTTCCCAATTACCACAGAATCAGTTGTAATGCTTGTAAGTCCTTGTGCAATTGTAAATGTCTTCAGTTCCACCTCTGAGGTAGGATACTTGAATGTGTGTCCCAGACTTAGCTGATGGCGATGGGCATCAATGATGGGCTTAGAAATCACCCGCTTGGACGCGTAGTAAACTGCGTTGGTAATTTGGTAATTATATGGACACCCGTTGTAACCTAACTTTTCGTCATAGTTTGCTGTCAGGCATAGTTCTGGCAGATTTCTTCGAAGAACAATTCGAATCTCCGTATTACTTGGGAGGTAGCGATTTTGGTTGAAAATATTAGCAACCAAGCTACCCAGTAAAGTAAAAGGTTGGGAGTTTTTTGTCTTGTTAAATCGGGTGGCAAACCCAACATCGGCGGCAGTATAAGCTTCTGGAGTAGCATTAGGGTAGAACTCATTCAACAGTCGACCCTGCTTCTCACTCGGACTCGAGGCAAGCAGACGCTGGAGATATGCAACTTGTGCATATTGGTTTCCCGAATCTGAAACCAGCTGTCCGTTCAGGTAGATTTCCAAATTGGAGAACATAGTCTGGAAAAACAGGTTCGAAGGAGCGACAATGTCATTGTCGTCGCACAGCGTGCCATCCTGCCTAACTATCCTGCAGGTCAGGGAAAGGAAAGAATCGGCGGGGTCAAAATACCCTGACGAGTCCAACTGGATGAGAAATTCCAGAGGGTTGTACGACTCCTTGATGCTTACGAGAGGAAATGCTTGTATGTAGTCACTGCTAAGTTGCGTTGTAAGATCCGTGGGGGGAAGCTCAAACAATTGCACCTCTGAGCGTGCACTTTGTTGCGAACCTTCATAAACAGTGGGCTTCTCCTGAAACACGGCGTTAAGGTCCATTATTTACGCCTTACACACCGCCTCTTGCCCGCTTTCCTTCCAAACCCAACCTGAACCTTTCGTTTCCTCCCGACTCTCTTTGTACGTCTTCGCCGTCGTCTTTTACCCGCACCTGTTTGGGGAGTCGCAGGTTGCCTTTTCCGGCCTCCTCCGGTCTGTGATCTTCGGTGCCTACGACGAGAACTACTCGCAATGCTGCTGCTGGTGCCAGTGTTTCTCAAAGGAATTAAATATGAAGATGCTTCCGGGTTAAGTCCTCCAGTAGCCATGTAAGCTATTGTGTTGTCCGCTCCGCCACCTTTCTGCGTCTGCGAGCTTGGCTCAAGCACACAAGCGTTTTCATCACACAATACCTGACGCATGTTTCACATATATTTTGGCTTAAAATGAAGCGCCACGGCAGTTTCTCCTGGGCCAAAATCTACTGGCTTTAGGTGCTCGTCAACAAAAGAAATACGAATGTCTGTCACCTCTTTACCTTGTAACGGTAAATATGTAACTGGATTGAATTCGTACTCCTGCTCTTTATTTAAACCGTCGTTGAACTTTAGCTCCTTCAAGACAGTGACTTTTTTGCGTTCGTACGACTGGTTTTCAATTAGATTTGACAACACTAGTAGGCGTTTGTTTGCACCTAAACTCGGCGTTTCGCCATCCTCCTCATGAAACTCAATTTCTTCCTCCTGCTCAACCACCTCTTTTCTAGCTGGATACCGCTGCCGAGATTTAAACAATACGAGCTTTGGAAGTCCGAAATAATTTACAACGGCACTGGGTAGCGAAATTGCTATATCATCCGGAATTTCATTAAGGACTATTTCCCCATCCTCGTAGGAAAATTCGATAGGAAATTGTGCGTACAGTTGTTCCCTAAAGGTGTTATTAATCTCCAAAATGACATCGGAGACACTTAAAGTTTTTGGCTCTTTCATTGCGATAAACCGTAGTACAAAAAAACGGATAGTAGTAAATAAATTTTTGTTTGCCGGTATAGCATTAAATTTTGTTTCGTTGAACGGTCCATTTGCCCTATATTGCTTTGAGAACATAAACCTGTCATTCTCAAAACCTAAACAATCCACAAGCACAGCGGGTAAAATCATATAATCCTTGTCATTTGGAAGCGGCGAACCCATTGCTATGGTGCATACGTTGTTCTCGTCAAAGGAAAACGAGGCATTGAACCCACCGACTAGGAGTTGCGCCATTAACCTAGTGAAATAACTCTTGTAATCTTCCTTCGGCCTTGTCTGTACAACAAACAAGGAACTGAACTGCTGGTCAACCAGTATAATATTACTCCTAAATTTATTCGTGTTATACACCTGCAGGGAAAAATCGCTTGTCTCATCGTACTTATCGAACATACTCTGCTCAATTACCCACTGCGAACTTTGCTTCCCCTCATTAAATATACGGCGATTAAAGCCCATGGCAGTCGCAAAGGTGTTGGAAAGTATTACCCACGACCCTGGCTCTTGTTTTAAGACAGCCAACGATGGGATACAGTCGGTTGGACCAGGTCCGACATACCTTTGTAAAAGTACTATATTTATTTTCTTCCCAATATCCTCATTAAATTTTGATGTAAAACTAAGTATGTCCTGGCCTTTATCCTTAGTGAATTTATAAGTCGTTACTGTCGGAGGAATGTAGCCAGGAAAAAGTGGGCCTGCAGGCACGGCCGCATCATGTAGCTTTGTGAACCTTTTTCTAGACCTACGGACTCGCCTCTCCTTCACCCTTGTTTTGTTATTCGCTACCGACGACGGTTTTGTTTGTGTAAACCGGAGATTTGTAAGCCCTACTTTGTAATGTCCTCGCGGAAATGTGAGACCCACTGGAAACTGCTGGACAATATTACTCTGACTTCTTAATTGGCCAATGTTACCAGTGTTCTTTAAATAAACATAATGCTCCCTGTCCTCGAACGGGAGGAATGCGCTATTGAATGGGTGCATCATACTGGCTGCCTGCTCCTCTCGCTCTTCCCGATTAAATGACACAACAATCTCTAGCCAGTTCATTAAATAAGTAATTGCATTTATACCACAAATTGGAATTTTCAAAAACAAAATTTTATTTTCCCACAAACACACGAATAAATTAAGGATACACGCAAATATTTTTTTTACAATAAGTAGTACCTATTTACAGTACATTACAAACGTCTTACACGTCCATGACCAGGTCTTTTCCCTCCGAAACCGTAGATGCTTCAGATGAAGACTCTGATAAATAAGACTCCAAGTTGCGCATTCCCTGAAGCTTCAGGTAAAGCGTAGGGCCCAGCCAGTTCTTGAATTTTAGTGCTAGAGCGTCACTGATGGGTCGGTTGATAAGCAGCTCATAAGATCCTTGAATTCTGTTGAATACCAGACGAGCCCGCACGGACGAACTTTCAAAATCCGGAGACTTCCAAAAATCTTTCTTGGAATCAGGGGAATGATAAGCTCTTGATTGATCCTTGTCAAAGAATGGAATTAGGTCTTCAAAGTTCCGTCCTTGCGTGGGATGTACAGTGAGTTGATCCAGAAGTTCTCCCAGAAACTGTAAAAGGGACTTCCCCTCGTTCAAAGAAAAGTTTACCGTAGTTACTCCTCCTGTGCGGTTTCGACGTCCCAGATGCACAAAATTGCAGCGGTGTCGCTCGTTAAAAGCCGTACGGACAAGAGTCTCACTGTCAATAAAATAAGAATCCTTGCCCTTCTCAAAAAAGTTCCAAGTGAATGGTGACTCGTCCTTGTAGGTAGCAGACGGAGTTGCTACCGTAGATGCGAAACTGGAATCGAAAGGTTTCAACTTTGGTCGACTTCTCATTTCACAGGGCTTGCTCCCGTTAGAATTTTCGTTGAAACGACGCTCCAAATAAAACTTGTTCATTTTGAAGGGTTCACTGAGATGCTAGTTCGTTAATTGCTACTGGAAAAATGAGAGGCTGTTTAGGATAGCCAGGTCGTCTTATATACTTGTCGGGATGGCAATGCCATTGTTTAATCCCAGAATAGATTTACCACTGTCATACAATATATTCCATACAGGGAGCTTATCTTTTCTTGCTCGTGGATAACTAGAGCTGTTTAGTAAGCTACTGGAATACATTACCCGGGGTTTGCACCCCTGGTTCTAATTAATTCCACTTGGGTCATCTGACCTGGAATAACTTTATTTTACGAGCTGTTGTCGAAACCGTTATTCCCCTACAGTCTCAGTTTCAATATCTTTTGCCTCTTTAGAAGTTTTAACTAAATTCAGGTCGTAATCATAGTACTGCCCCACTATATCTTCCCCTGACATATCGACGAGTTTGTAGGTGTATGGAATGCTTTTTACTAACACCTGTGAAACTCTAAACAATTCGCGGCTGTAGTTTTCTGCGTAACCTTTTTCAAATAATAATTTTGCACGGGAAATTCTCACAATGTCACCCACCGCAAACTTTGGAGGCGACCTCGGAAGTTTTGCTTCTTCCAAATGCCTCTTGTAAAGATACCTCCAAGTTTCAAATGAATTTTTAGCTGTAATTTCATTTGGAGCACGATTTATTGATGTATGGAACGTATTGTTATATGTTTCAGTGAAAACTTGTAAAACTTTACTTATGTTCTTTGTTTTGTTTTCCGTCATGTATCTTTGCAATTTTGCAAAGATTGTACGGATAAACCGTTCTGCAATTGATGCCTTTACTATTGAATATATGTGGTACGGATGAATATCGTTTTTGCTGAGAAAGGCAGTAAAAGCGTTGGAGACAAACTCTTTTCCTCTGTCGCTAAACAAGTACAGTGGTTTAGCCCTTGCTTGCTTAAAAATAGACGTAAAAGCCTGTATCATGGACTCTGAATTTTTGTTTTTCAAGAGTCTGGTGTAAGCCTTCTTGCTAAAGCTGTCCACAACAATTAAAATAAAAAAATTGCAATCATTGTAGGGAGCAATATTTTCAATGTCCTTGAGATCTGTGCTCCAGATCTCATTGATGAAATTCACCATAATACGTCGGCGTTTATATTTTCTTCTTATTTGCTTGTGAAGTGAATAACCAAGCAATTTACGCAGTTCCTTTACCACAACTTCCTTGTCTTGGAACTCTGGATGATTTTTAAGAAACCCAGAGAGCCCTGAATAAGCCCCTGCTAATCTTTGATCTAAATAACTTTTTACAATATCACTCATTGTCTCAGAATTCGGAATTCTATTGTTACCAATATGATTTCTGTTTACGTTTGGGGAGTCGTTTCTTTTGTGCACGTTTAACTATTTTCTTCTTCCTTGTCTTTCCTTTACCCTTCTGATTTTTACGTGGTCTCAAATTTCGTTTAACTACTTCCGGTGGCTTATCCACATCTGAGTCAAGTTTTTCATCTAAATGGGGACTAGGTGCCTCTAGATTCTTATCATCAGAATTTCCCGGCTTGTCCAAGTCCTCAAAGGCTTTCCACTCTGGTTCCAATTTTAAATGTCCTGCTTGAAATTTGCAGCAGCAAATCTCTAGGGGTTTGAACTTTTTCTTGTGTGACCGTGAAGAACTGTCTTGTAGACTTGTATCAGTACTTTCGGCAGTAGTAGGCTCAATACGCTCCGCTTGTGTCGAATCTTGATCTTTTATCGTTTTCTCGAGTTGGATTTTCTTTTCATTGCTAATCAATTCACCACTGTTGCGGAGTTTCATCAACTCTGAATAAAGTTGCGGGTCAATTACCCGCATAATCTTAGCCATCGCAAATAACCCGTAGAATTTCTGCAGTCTCAACCTGAAGGAGGATATCGGCAAGTACTGCTTTGCTCAAATGCGGATTGATCAATACTTGATGTTTGAATGTCACAGGTTTGAAATTTGCAACTCTTGTTATTGAGCGAGGAAAAAATATGCGCAAATTTGCGTAGCATTCACAGGTGGCCTTGAGCTGTTCTTCGGTGGCCTCCTTGATAAACTTTGAAAATTGTCTGTTCGTGGCCAGAGAAAGCTTTCGAATAAATTCAATATTCGACTCGAGCCGGGTTTTCCTCTTGATGTTCACTCTGGGAGCCATGGTAATAAACTGCCTCACTTGGGTGAGAACACAATGCAGTCCTCAGTTGGAAAAAGCTTTGACCTAACCCAGTATTTATACTGCTTATGCTTGGGATGTAAATCTAAAATAAGATACCCATACTCACTTGTTGAGACTGCCTTTAAATACGCCTCTTTTAGGAAAGAAACTTTGCCAGGACAAATTTGTTTAGCCAGCGTTGTTATCGTTGAATGATCCCTTGGCTGGTCGAACAGACATATAAACTGCGTGTTTATGTTAATATTTCTCATGCCCTTAGCATAGCTGTTTTGCAAATTAAGAAAAATCGAAGCGCCGCGATGGTGTGAGTGTTTTGTAAAGAAATTTGTCACCAGGTCATTATTCTCGCCCCGTTCAATTTCGCTTTGCTGATCATCTAGAATAATTAAACAAGGGTCAGTGGCTAGCTCCTCAATGTCTTTAAGATTTGTAGTAAATGTTATGTTAGGATCCTCGTCCTGCAGTTGCCCGAAAATTGGCTGGTAGTCAGAATAAACGTAAATCACTCTTTCAATTGGTGTTTCAAACAACTCATTACTTCTTCTTATTATCTCTAGAGTCAAGTAGGTTTTGCCACTGGCTGTTGGCCCTTGCAAACTTCCTGTGCAAGGGTGGGGGATTTTAAAGTTAATAACTTCCATGCTTTCACAATGAACAGGTCTGTCATACTGAGATTTTATTTACAATTTTTTTCATTTTATTTATTATCTTTTTATTCACAGCTACACATAATTTTGTAATTTGTAGTGTCCTAATGGTAGGCTAAAATTAATATCTGAGGGGTCACAGTACACCCTATAGATATCTAAATTATGAAAGGCCACCTTGTTAACTGTAATACAGTACAAGTTGTGCTGCACACTTCGAATGTACTTTACGTTTAATTTAACAAGCTTGTCGTTTAGAACTACATCCTCGTATTGTTGGTGAGAAAACGATTTAAGAGCGGTTGATGTTATTCCTTTACATTTCATTTCTTCCTTGTAATCAAAGTATTTTATAGAGTACTGTTTCGCATTCAACAGTACTATATGTTAAATATGAAATGACTCGATCTTCCATTTCCCTGACACTCCTGCGTTTTTCATCCTCAAATCCTCCACGTGGGAATACTTTTTAAAAAAGACGTGACTACTTGGAATTTTTGAAAAATCAAAAAAGTCACGATGATTAACTAAGTCATCCCAGAAAGTATTACCAGGATCGCGGACAATACTTATACTTGAATCCGTGTCCATGTAGGCATTTGATATTCTATCACCGAAAATCATTTTTAGCTGCTGATAGTACCCCCAGTAAAATATAACCTTTGCCAAATCTAAAACAGTGACACCTGCTTGAATAGGTTTGTTCAATGTTACTGTCTTAGGCCGTAACATTACTATACTTACATTTTCTGTTAGTGGTAGGAAATCTCTGCATTCAGGTTTAGACAGTAAATGACGTGACTGTGCACGAGATCCACAAAATTTAACCTTAACGTTATTCTTATTGGATTCTAAGCACTTGCCAAAAATTTGGTTATTCTGATTTTTTAGGAATTGTCGCATAGATTCACTTGTAGCTGTCTTACGCTTATTAATATTGAAGTCAATATAATCCCGAAAATAATTAGTTTCCTTGAATGAAACTCCTGCACGGATTTTCTTTAGAATCATCCCCATTTTCAAGTAATACCTTAGAGCTTTATAGTGTAGAACATAGTTTTCTCGGTCGTAGCAGTGAAGTAGCAGTCTAGGTTGACTTGTGAAGGATCGTTTCGTACTCTTTCCCAAATTATCCATCGTAAACTGTTGTTTTTTTGACAATTCCTCATACCTTACAATCCGCTTTTCCGGGGCTAGTGGTAAATCAGATGTGATGTCTTGCACTTCGGGCGGGTACCCAAGATCAACTTCTAAGAAATATCCTTTATCGCCACTACCGTCATAGGTCTTCCAATCAATGCTCTGTAAATCATCTACCTGCTCCCACTTGTAGTCTGACTGCGGATATTTATCCAAAAGAGCTGTAGCATATAGACTCACCTTATCATTATAAATAATATGCGTCCTTTCCTTCCCAGGGTCAAACCCGTTTGGGCAATGCTCATTATTTGCCGTTTCAATTTTTTTAGAACAAAAAGCAGTTCCTCCACGTATTCCACGGGATAACCACTTTATCATTTTAGCATCTCGAATGTATTCAATTTCCGCTTTTGTTTTGAAAAGAAAACATTGGAATGAATACCCGGATCCGGTGCACATGTAAGTAGGGTCTAGACCGTACATGTCCAGTCCATTCTTCCGGAAATTTTCCCAGATGACCGCAAGTAGTAGTACATCAACAATAGTGTACAAACGAGTGAACTGTCTAAAGTCAGTTATATTAAAGGTTTTAATAACTTTCTGAACTAGTTGCCACTCATCATCTGTACATTTTTCATTTCTGAGATCATTGTTAAAATGATATTTGCCTGGAATAGGGTGCCCGTCTTTCAGTACTTCCGGAGATGATATGTATCTGTACGGATATGGCAACTTTTCAAATAAAAGTTCTGCCGCATCTTCGTATTCAGTTTTATTTCGTTTAAACCCACCGTTGCTACTATTTCCTAATATGTAAGGAATACTTTCGGAGACTAGGTTTAAGGTTTTTGAATTTTCCTTCTTCAACGCCTCAGACAATGAGCTGAGTGAATTCGGCAGAAACTGACACGAGTCTATGAAGCGTAATTTTACTTTCCTATTACCGGTCCATCCTTTCTTCTGATAATGCCCTGTATTATAGATATAATTTAAAGAGGGTACTTGCAAATCTCGAGCAGGTATCTCCAGCTGTACAAATTTTTCGGTACCCTTGCTTATAACAGAAATATCTTTAGCGTCAAAAATAGAGTTCTCTAAATGTTGCATTAAAAGGTGCAGGTCAAAACCAGCTGAATTATGAGCTATACATACGAGCTCGTGTTTAAATTTAATGCGCATATTACAGCCTGAACATATGCTGGCTACATACTTTCCAGTATCATGCGAATGGTGATATGTTTTTACGACCGTGCTGATTCTAGATTCTTTCATGCGCTTAGGTTTATTTTGGTGGCTCGGAGCCTTGTTCCAATCAAGTATTAAAGTTTCATCGTCTGTGCTGCCTGCTTCGTGCGCGTCAATTGTGTCATCCTTTGTCACTGATGACGTAAATTCGCGCCGACAGAATTTGCAGTGGGTAGCCTCTTCATGCTGTTTGCGCTCTTCATCTGTTGGGACTATAAAATTATTTGTAGTTCTTATGGACCACAGAATGTTTTGTGCTTGTGTAAAAACATTTTGGAAAAAATGTTCGACAGGATGATCTCCGTCGTAATAATCCTGTGCAATTATTTGCTGTCCCTCTTCATTGCTTTTGACAATTACAAAAGCATAACTTGCAGGTTCGAATTTTTTGTCTATAATAGTGTGACCACCCAGAGAATGCTTATCTTTGGGGTCAACACTAAAACATTCAAAGTCCCAATACAATATATACGGATAAGGTAAAGTTAACTCCGGTCTAGTAAATTTTAGTTTTTCCCCTTCTTTAGGTAATTTCTCAACCACTTCATTATCCGTTTTACAAGTCTGCGAATGTTCTGTACATTTTTTTTCTGTTGCAAAAAATCGAAAGCAACGTTCGCAAAAATATTGCGTAGACGTCTTTCGGAAACCTAAAAACTTATTTATACTTCGGAGAAGTACCAAATGGTAAAGGTGTTCTTTGCCAACTTTCTTGTGAATTAAAAACAGGTTCACAATTTTTTTCGCTCTAAGTTTGCTAGACCTAATCATAATTACTTGACCCTTGCGATGACTTAAAATATTAACAGCAATATTATTATTTTCCTCAAATACTGGAAGGTCGTTGTAGATATTAACACCATTGGTTATATTCCTGAAATCTATTCTAGAAAAATACGTTTTCCATGTTTTATGATTAGATAAATTTTTGTTACTTACACCCTCCCTTCTATTCTTATTAGCCTGTTCATCCCAGTATAGACCTGCGGAAATACAATACTTAAAACAATGGTTATCTTTATTTTTAAAATTTACATATCCCTGTCTGTGTTTGAAAGGCATTTCTAAATGCCCGCTAGCTTTAGAATTTGCAAACAACCTAATTTCTCCCCGTTTAATTTCAAATGATTCAATGCGCTGCACATTCCAGCCGGATCCATTTTCCACAAAAGTGTATTTTTTTTCAATTATATCAGAAACACTCTGTAGTAATATAGAATGAATAGAGGCAGGCGTTTCAAGTTCGTGATGTAAAGACTTAAAATATATTAACGCCTGTTTATAACCTTTACTCCCGTTTTCTTCAATAACTTCCTTTTCCATCTGAACACCAATACTGATTTCCACCTTTGATAGGGTATGTATGGCATACAACTCCTTTAATAGTTTAGAAGTAGCAGGTTCCACTTCCGCAAATGTAGCCTCGATGTCCGGCTTATTTAAGCTATGTTTATACTTATAGCTTATCATGCTCCCTCCGTGACTTCGACTGTACTCATAAAAATCACTTAGGTCAAGTTTGGCTCCGGCATCCACGTAGCCCATACGCTGACCTGGCTTATGACACTCGTGCGATTCGGAGTCTGACATATAGTTTGCGCAATCTATACAAAAATGCCTAGTCTCCAGATGTCCTTCGTAATTACAGTACGATCGGCAGTAAAAGGGACAGTTAACCATGGGACACCGTAAAACCTATAAACAAATTCGCCACTTATGATGTGTATCTATATTGTAATTTATTTGAATAATAGTTTAAAATATTATTACTTACATTGTTATTGGTTCCGGAACGAATCGGCTGAGGAGGCTGCAAATTCATTTTTGTATCACTTCTCTTCAGTGCAATAGTTTCTTCAGAGAACCAAGAGTAAACTAAAGTTTTCATCCCTTGTCATCTCTTGACACTCCATCCGAGGGAAGTCGCCCCTCCTTCCATGCCGTGTAAAAGGTTCGTCCCACTTTAAGAAGCTTTGTTGTTACGTATAGGCCTAATATAACAAGCAATACTAAATATACAAGTTGCAGTATGTGTTAAACATATATCACATAACATACATAATAGGAATATGGTGAAACTACTTACTCATCCAATTTTCTGTCTGTGTAGTGTACCAATCGTATTCTGGTCTGAAATCGGTGCTGCTATTCTTCTGCCCAGTTAAGAGTCTTTTCAAAACTATTTCCAAACCGCTTGCTATGATTTCGCTGCTCCCGCTTGCAAAATCTTTTTGCCCCAGTTCGCCTTGGCTTAATTTTGCTTCAATATTGTTTAATAATTCCATAGAATTGTTTTTTCCTGCAATGGACGCAAAATTAGCGCAAGCCATCACAACAAATACAAGTATTATCATCATGGTGACAAGATTGATAGTGATAAATTTGCCTATTCTTACCCAAGTTTTATTCCATTTTATAGGAGAAGAAAATACCCTTTTCCCGGGCAAAGGAAACTTGGGATGGACTTATTCACAGGAGGCACGTACCACTTAATCCCGTTGAACTCCCTGCTGTAGCCCCTCCCCTCTTTACTCGTCCAAAGAAACGTATTCAGCCGATCGAGTCAGAGAGTGAGAGTGAGACACCTGCAGACGAGCCCTGCAGTTCTAACGCTCTCAGCAATGTAATTAACTTGATCTTTCTAATTTCAGTTGATGTATATCGCGGAGCAAATTAAACAATTTTTATTTGAAGGCTTAAATTTGGTTTATTCCTAGGTTTCCTATAAGATACCCAAACTTCAGCATACTGCTCCTAAAGTTAGTCCAAACTGTTGCAACTGTAAGTTCGAGTTAGAATGGCAGAAACAAAAGGTAGACTTTCTGATGGGTAGACGTTGTCAGGCAAAAGCTAGGCATGATGAACTTTGTGCCAAACTCTCTAAAAAAGATGAAGAGGTTCGATTGAAAGACAAGATCATCCTGGACAGAGACAAAACTATTCAGGACAAGGACACAGCTTTACAGATCAAGGACAACGCCTTGCAGTCTAAGGACACACTCATCCAGTCCTTGAAAGAGCTCCTGTTGTCTAAGGATTCCGAACTGAGCCTAATCCGAACTCAGTTGGCTGATGCTAATGCCCGCATCAATAACCACGAGGTAATTGTTACTTTTCAATTCTGAAGTTATTTCATATCCATTTCTATTTTGAAAGCAATGTACATTACCTGCCATTATGCCATACTTAACACAATAACGGTTTTTAGATTTCATTACCGCCCGTGGTAAACCAATACTTCGGACCTACGCAATCACATTGGGCCCGATCCCGTTTTCGTCAGCCCCCACCAATTCACTTCCGCCCACAAGAAGCTCTCGCCCCGCCATTTATCAAAGTAAGTTTCTTACTTACCTGTTTGTGTTTGCGTTTTTCCAAGCAGCAACATGATAGTCATCCATATTATTTCACACATTTTCATATTTTACATTTACAGTTTCCTATCGGGTTTGACCCTCCCAATGATAAGTATTACTTATACTGTTCTGTCAAACCCATAGAGCAGTATTGGCGTAATACTGAGGCAGTTATGAAAGCTTTGACTGAACTCTTTGGAGCAGGATCACTGATCACTTTGGAAACAAAATGTTGTAAAGTTTTCTTTGATTCGCGCAGTTCTGGAGAAGATAAATGGCAACATCTTCCAGAATCAGAATTATTTGTTGAAGGGGTTCATATTAAAGTACGATAAATTGTTTATTTAAATATTTGCAATAGCAGCACATTTTCCAGGTTACTTATGGTTTTGTTTCATTGACAGGTCCTCAAACCTCGGAGCAACAACTACCACAAGAAGAAATAAGCTTGCTCATTTTAAAATTTTTTATTACATTTTATACATTTAAACTTAATATTTTTTTACACCACAGCATCCATATTACGTGACAATATATTGTGAAATTACTATGATCTTTTTTTACTTTTTAATTAAATACTAATTCCGATTGGAAAGCCTTTCTCATGTATTACACCACAACTTAAAAATACTGCTTCACTTATTCCCGAAACTATATGCACCTGTTTCCTATACCTTCATCAATGTTGAAGGCCAGAAAAAGCCAAATTCCGAGATTACTTGACCCCCGTCAAAAACCCAGATTAATTGACGGGGGTCAAAATCTATAATTAAAATGGACTACTAATCGAGATGATTGATCCTCGCTTTTTAATTTAAAATGTTGAAAAGCTGAACTGATTTTTGGTCAGCCCATCTTTGTAAATACAATTTTGAAAGACAATAAACACTCAATTTAATATTGTCTGACGTAGCGTGCCGTCAAGCTGTTTTTATTTACTGGTCGATTTTACAGATTTGCTTGAAAACGAAAAAAACCGTGTTTTTTTCCGTTTCTGTTATCGTTTCCGTTTTTAATTAAACGAGCTTATCGTTTGTTTTCGTTTAACCGAATTTTTGTTTATCGGTTTCCGTTTTTGTTATCAAAAACCGTTAAACCAAATTTTCGGTTAATAACGTTTTCCAATAACGTTGTCGAAAAACGTTTTCCATGTGTGGGTGAGTGTGATAGGAATTTAATGAGCAATGATCGATACTTATTATTGAAATCACTTTCAGTGAAATCTCTTTACAACGGACGCTTTTTAATTATAACGGAATTCTCATTACACCGGACACATTTGTTCGTTCCCGCCAAAAGTTCCTTTACAAGTATCTGTTGTCCGTTACGGCCATATACAGATTATTGTTCACACAGGATAAAAAAAATCTAAGATCCCTTACGATTCCTGTATAAACATATTTTACTGGTCATGGAATGTACCAAAGATGCCCAAAAGATTTAGCTTATCCCTCATCCGCGTGGAAATAGTTGTATGCAGTTTGATTAAACAACTTGCAAATTCTTATTCCTTCTATAATTTTTATCCTTGCGGTTCAATACACCAATAGTACAGTATTTACCTTTCCATTGGGTCAATTACGTAAACAGATGCTCTGCTTATATAATATTTTCATTTTCATTGAGTTTATTGGACGTTTCATTAATTGCCGTATAACAGCGTATAAAATGTATAAAATATATATATAATGTGCCCAGGTCAGAAGGCAGATTTAGGTCGTGTGCTGTAGTTCTTGCATATTTTGGACGAAATTCACCAGGGGCTGGTTGTTGACAGAAGCAAGCCAAAAACATTATTCAGTATTTTCAAAATTTCGCATTCTTTCAACAAAAGTTACATTTAGGCAAAAGTGAATTAAAAAAGTGCAAATAATTTCTAAATTTCATTTTTATCGACTAAATTAATTTAATCATGAAACACTGGCGAAATTTTGTTTAAAAACTATTTTACATTTTCCGGATACATTCATTTATATAAACTAAGGAAATATTTATGTTAACCTAGCAAACAAACAAAGTACCACATTTTGTTAATTTTTCAAAAAATGTTATAATTAAATTAGTCGTTTAGATTACTTGAGGGCGGGGGGCAGGCAAACTATAGGAATTAAAAAGATATGAGCACACATGTACATATCTGCAAGGTGTTTCTGAGGTTTCTGTACAGCTTGCAAGGCGGATATCGATTTTCTAGTTCATTCGACAAAACCATCGCGTTTAATTATAGCATGGTTGGGTACACGCGCTGAGCCATATTGTTAGTTGTGGTATTAGAATTATTCGGTTTTAGCTCATTCTCTGTAGAATCTGAAGTTGTGATCAAACACAACCTCAGATCAGGTCACACTATAAACAGATTTTTAAGTAACTGCTCCTATCCAAGGGACGCATTTTTATGTAAATGAAATGATTATGCATTTTCCCACGCTATGGCTACGGCCAAGGCAACGGCAACGACCGGTTGCTCTTTAGTAATTAAGAACAAACTTGTTAAATCTGGCTGCGTCGAGATTAGCTTATAGCCACCTTAGTCTAAAGCTAAGTAAAACTCTCCAGTGGTTAACTGGAAGTCTTTCTCTAATCTCGTATCTTTTAGATCCGATTATGTAACTTAAGTTTCCATTTCCTTTCCTTGAATAAAAGACTAGTCGTCGGATTAATCTCTCATAATTCCAAATTCACAATTCATTTAATCTTGAATTATTTACAGCACGATTCATAATTACTTTTCATTATTCCTTTTACACGAAGTAATTAATTAGGAGTTTAGTCGTTTCACCCAGTAACGAAAGGCTAAGCTTTCAATATGACAAACACTAGGGAGTAATAATATTTATAATTGAGTCCCAAAGAAAGGATAGAGTTGTAATTTCTACTATTTCTGCCTATGATTTGTTCTGATGATTTAACTGAAAAACTATTGTTGACACATACGGGAATCGAATCCTCTTCTGTAAAAAATCATAGTCGTTAAAATAATGATTCCCCCCTTACCATCTGAAATATTTGTGTTGAGATTTTTAAACGTAGTGAACGATTTTAAGATGTCTTATAGTCGTCTATGTTTAATAATCAATAATAAAAATCATATACGTATGTTTCGGAAAAATAATTAGCATGTACAAACAGGAATAGTTTAGGTTCGTTTAGCTCCGAGAAACGGTTTTAAATACAGAGATGTATTAAATTGGATGAAAACCCTACATATCGTTGCTGAAGAGGAAAAATGATCTACGGGCACATGCTTTTGTATGGCACTTACAATTAGACCATTTTGCCTCTTCAGCAACGCTATGTACATACATAAGCTAGGAACTACTGACCAGACCTTGCCTAATACGCTCATCCAATAACTAAGAAATACCGGTACAAATTTAGTTTCACAAAGTTAGTGTACAATGCCTTAGTACTTACAATTCATTTTATTTAGTAAACTCACAGTTAAAGACTAACCAAGTGTTATTCATAAATTATTAAATAATATTTAACGAGGGCAAAGCTTGATCTTCAATCCATTCTTCGGAAACATAACAATGTCTCCAACTGGAACCACCTTCAGATTTGGATCATCCAGTTCAACAGTAAAGTTTCGAAATATGTCCGCGAGAATGATCTTTTCCTGCGCAATCGCAACTTTAATACCTGTCAACGAAATACATGAACGGTAACGTTGTAATCCCACTAAGAGGTTTTACTAAAAAAACCTTACATGACAACCAAATTGACAGTTAATAAAAGAGTTGATAGAATTACCCATGCAGATCCTCGTTCCCGCCGAAAAAGCTAAATACGCATAAGGATGTCTTCCACTACAGTTCTCCGGGAAAAATCTCGACGGTCTGAACTCCTCCGGTTCTGGGAAAAATTCTGAGAGTCTGTGAGTGACCCACGGTGATACCAGCACGTCCACGCCCTTGGGTACCACGCAATCCTTATCTAACAGTCAATCCCGTTGAGTTATTAGTCGCATCACTTAATTTATTCAAACATAATTTTTTGGCGATATTATGTGCACTTACCTAATTCAAAATCATTTTCAGGTGTTCGAGGCATCAGGGGAATCGGAGGATAAAGTCTTTCCGTTTCTTTGATGCAACATTCCAAAAACTTTAGCTTTGGTAAGTCGGATGATTCCACATTTCGATTCCGATCATTTCCGAAAACTTCATCTAATTCAGCGTGCAGCTTGACCTATTAAACAAAACATTTGATTCCACATGACAAAAAATGCCAATAAAAACAAACGTTCTTGTTTGACGAGATTGCCGTTTAATTGACCAGAGATGCACAAAGGAAATAGCCTTCCTTCAAGCCTTCGCAGGCGAAAATTCAGTAAAAATGTCCCCTTCAACATGTCTAAGAATGAAGCCCTCTAAAAAAACTGCCTTTCTTCACCCTTCCTTCCAAAATACATACACTCATTTTTCCTTCAGCCTTCTTCTAAAAGTAGCCTTCCTTCAATTTCAAACTACAACCCGCTTAAAAACGTTTTGCACCAGCAGGATGCAGTGCAGTGAAGAGAGCGGGCAAACATTGTCAGTTGTAAGTTGACGAATTGGGTGTATTATTGCGCTAGGAGCATAACGTCGTTGTATATGCTATGCTTTCACGTTATAGATATTTCGTGTACCGGGAATCCTTCACAGCCTTAGAGGGCTAATATTTAGGAACCCTTCCTTCACAATCCTTCATTGCTGGTTTTCGTGAAGGCTTCCTTCAGCCTTCAGAAAAAAGTATCCCCATCCTTCCATTCCTTCTGCAACGTTAAGAAAGTTACCTTTCCGCAATCAAGGAAGCCTTCTTGGAAGGCTAGCCTTCGAAGGCTGCGCATCTCTGTAATTGACATGGATGAAAACACTAACCTGCTCCTTAGGATTTGCTGCTAGAAGATACAGTGCAAAGGTGAGACCTGCCGCAACTGTATCATGTCCCTGATTTAAAAATACGAAGCACATTTATAATAAGAGCACGCCACTTTTTACGAAAGATTAGGAAGCAACAAATAAATGTTTTCTCACAGCCAATATAGCCGAATTCATTAGGTCTCGGATATATCTATCAGTAAACTCAGTGTTTCCGCGAAGTTGCAGGTGCAGAAAATAATCTAGTGCTACTAAGGAATCGGTTCCTGTGGCAATAATAGCGTTTTTAAAAAGTAGTAATAAATATTAGAAGGGATAAAACAATTAACAAAAAGCTGTTGTTATTATATAATAATTATTATTATATTAACAACCGCCAATACCTTTTTTCTCGAATTCAATATTCGATTGTTCAAGGTTAACGTCGTTCCAATTTTCCAAAATTTCCAATTTCCTATCTTCAACGATCTACAACAAGCATGAAAGTTAATTAACGGATTGCAGTTGTCCAAAATCGTATACAAAAAAGTTGTTGTTTTATCATGTAACAAAATTTCGTACAGTTGCAATAACGATACAATTATCAAATTTCAAACACCATAAATGATCTATTAATTTACTTGCTAATTACCTTATCCATGAAGTGTTGCAAGTATTCCCTTGTCACTTTTTCCTTCCGGCCAAATGATGATAAGTCCCAACAAATTTTAGGCCACAACCAGGGCATGTAAATGCGTTGGTTAATTATTTTCGTCTCACTGGAATTATGAATCGTTCAAAATAAATTTTTTGCACAGTGTGCCCCAAAAATATTACACATTGTATTAATGTCCTCATTTAGTCCTTTACTGATCCCATTGTTTCAAGGCTATATGACAAAATTTCGTCAAATTGCGGGATAGACACAAGGTCTATGGGGCTCTTACTTATGAACAGCTGCCGCATAGTCATTATCGAATTTGGCTAAGCATCCCATGGGTTTGCCCAGGAAATATTCTGCAAATCCGAATTTAAATTAGTATTTTGTAGTCCACTTAAAAAGTTCATCCTGATAGATTACTCATGGAGTACAGAAACATTGCCCTCCAGTTATATTTACGCAAGTGCTGAAATCTTACGCGAAATAGTATCCAATGTGCATAACGTTACGAGCCAACGAATTTCCACAGCTGCCCCTTTACTACCGTCCCTTTTCAAAATTGTCAGCAAGGTTTTCGAATGAGTATTGAAATTAAGCCCAAAATTATCAACGTGTTTGTACGCAAACGCGGGTAGGTACAGTTTCCTCAGTCTTAAATATTCCTTGCCTGTACACATTTAAAAAAATACTAGTAAAAGCCCTGTGCTTCACAGGGGCAAATACTTGGAGGAGTAGTAGTGTGAATGTACAAATTAAAAGCTAACAATAAACGGTTTTCGAATGAAGCCCTGTCGTAGAGACTTGTTGTATGCTTAAATCGTGCGTGATTATATTAAGAGTAGCGCTTTAAATAAGCGGACAGGTACGTTAATAATAAGGAGTGCTTATCATGCCACCTTTTGGGAGTTGTGTGTGGCCATTGAACTATGAAAGTGCAAAACTTTAAATAAAAGGACAGAAAGTGCCCTTTAATAATAAAGGATTTTGTACACGCATGACAGTGATTTCGTCCTGATATTGTTTTATAACTTACCTTTAGCAGTTAGTAAACAAGATGGTCCTAGCCAATCATTAAACAACATGTCAATGAACCAAGACCTGTTCATTTCCTTTGACGATAAAACTTTCTGTAAACAAGATTTCCAATTCATTAATTTATAACCGTTTCCTCGTTTAGCTCTAACATCGTAGCAATAGTTTTAGTTCAATGCGATTTGTTACCATTATATTAGGAATTGAATCACCTATAATATTACTGGATTAAAATTCTATATCAAATCGAAGGCAAGTATTTGAAATACTGTATTACAATGCCGTTTTCTACCGTTTGAGAATTAATTGTATCTTACCGCAACATCATCTGGATGGAACACCATGAGAATTTTCTGAGGTCCCAAATTCAGAGCCACTCTATTACCATACTTCTGCTGAAGAACTTTTAAGTTGTTAAGTCGATCTGGAAACAAATTTAAACTTGAACAACACTGCAATTATTTTCTCCTAAATGCACACGCATTCCTAAGTGGCATTTAATTTTAATACATTTTTTGGCAGGGGTCGGATTTTTGTAAATCACCCAGAAAGACCACTTCTAAATTTCCCTGCGGAATTAAATGTCCCTGCAGGTAGGTCCTCAATGATTTCAAAAATCCCTGTTGAAAACAAGGTCAACGATTCTCAAAATCCCTGTTGGCAAAAATATTTTCCCTGCAAGATGTAAAATCTCGCCAATCTAACAATTCCTGTTTGAATAAAAAATTTCCCTGAAAAACCCCAACAAATTTTAAAATCTCTGTCAAAAAAAGATCAACGAATTTTAAAATCCCTGTTCACAAAATATATAGAGATTCCTTCCCTTTGAGATTTTTCCTGCCAGAAATATTTTTTCCTGGGAAGAATCTTCCAGAATCCCCACAAAAATCCGACCCATGATTTTTGGGTGCAATGACAGATGTGTCATATTAGTATTTAATTAATCTTCCTTTATACTTAAGGGTTAAACACGAATAAGCTTACCGGTCGGCCTAGCCAGAAACCAAGCATTTCCAATAATTGGGAAAATCTTCGGACCAGAAAATCTTTTCAGGAAGACATCACTTCTAGATTTCTTTAAAAATTGCCACAGGAGTACGCCCAGAGAGAATAGAACTAAAATACTTGTGACTGCCATACTTGTCACCACAATGTTTAGAACCGGAGATTTCTGAAGGCAAAATAGAACTGAAAAGTGTGAAAATGTTGACTTATTTGTGTACACTTGAAGTGGATACGCTAAATTAGTTTGAAAAGGTCAATTTTGTCGTGGGATTTGTGAATCTTTGGCTTGGGCTTCCCTTCAAATAACTTAGAATAAATTATTTTATACGGCAACCAAGACTTTGAAATTATAATCAAAACCGGTAGCTCTGGTATTAAATAACATTCGTATTTTATTAATCACCGATCAGTTCTTCGCACAGATAATACAATTCATTAGACGAATGAATTGTCAAAGTAGTTGCAGCTTACAATCAGAAGCTAATTAGCACTTTGCCCCTAACAAATATTTGTTGCAATTTGAAATTGTATCTTGAATCATTATTAACAATAATAATTCACTTAACGTCCGTGGTCCCTAACAATAATATCGAAGTGCTCCAGAAAAACCACCTTTCACGACGAGCTGCTCGAGCATAACGCCTTCCCAGTACATTTTCTCTCATTTTATACTAGAGGAATTTGTGTTTTATGAAGTATGTACCTTCAAAGGTAACGCTTATGTTTCAATCCTGGTTCTTATTCTTACGTTCTAAACTGCAATGTGGAGATTAGGAGAAAAACCACCGATTTTTATGTGTTTTTTAACTTGCCGTTTTTTTAACTTGAGAAGATGCTGCTCAACTCAAATGAATCCGTGCGAAATTGGTTACAAATTACAGCATGATGAAATATTTTTATGAGCAATAAACCGTAATTATATGAAAAATTGACAGAAATTCCTTTCTGCGTCCTTGCTCCTGAAGATGAATTTCTCAATCCTTGCGAATGTAAAGGACTGATACTAGCTTGAATACATGGTTAGGATGCCTGCCATGAGTTCATTGAATAATTTTGTAATTCCGAATATTTTTTTTAAGTTTTATTACCATTAGTTATTTTTTGAGTTCACAAGTCTATTCATTTGACCTTTTTAAAAGGAAATTACTTCTGCGGAATTCCTTAAGAAATTTTAATGATTAATTATTAGGTATCTCAACATGGTTTTTCAACATGGCGTTGTCCTTTGGAATCTCGAGATTTATTCCAGGTAAAAGTCGGTTCATGTAATGTGCTTCACTTGAAGCTTCATTTCTTGAATGATAGGCTCAAAGCTATTACTTATCACAAGGACATTTGTTTTTAAAGTAGCAAGACATCATTGTATGTAATAACTTAACTGTGCAAACCTACCTAAGGATTGTAAAATCCCTGGATGATTGCGAGCGCCACAAAATTTGCATGGGCTTAATGACATGAATTTGTGCCTAAAAATATTGCATTTCAACAGAACAATTATTATAATACTGTACTATATAAGTTCTTGTAACTTTAAAATTCCTTTGGATGACCAGTTTTGGAACATTGGAACACGTAGATACTTGTTGGGAATTTTTCTAGAAACCGTTTCATTTGATCCGTTGACTTATTTATGTTTGTATGAGTCAGAAACAAGTGGTGAAAGCATGAATTGTGGGGATTACACGCGTCCCGGAAACATCGTGCCGAATCGCTTCCGAAGATGTTGTGTCCGCTCAGTCAATATCTCATGATATTTGCTGTCCATATAAGAGTCGTCTGTACAAGAGATTTTTCCCCATGAGAGCATGTATTTTATATAAGACGGGTATTCTACATAGTGTTCTCATAAGAGTCATCTTATTTCGATATTTTCGATGCCTGTTATAGCCGGACGAACTGTAACATTAAATATTTATAAATACGCCGTCGGGCCGTGCTGACGAATATCTGTCCACCTTTAAATAAACCACGTCAATACCTCGCTCGAACAATCGCGATATCATCAAATTAAGTTTTAAATTTAATTAACAGGTTTTGAAAATTTTGACAGAGAAATCCTGAAAAATCATCGTAAATCCTGATATTTTTTTAACACGACATTACTTTTTACCTAAGAGTAATCAGCAAAGACCAAGCTTCCTTTAAGGACTAATTACCAAATTTTGAATAATTTTAAATATTTGGAATTCATGTCGACTGGTGTTCAAAATTTTGAAAATGTCGAAATGTGACTTTCATATTACTTTTGTAAAACTGTAATGACTTCGATCATTAAAACGGTATTTAATTTCTCAACAATCAAAACTATGGGAACCGAAATACTGGTAAGGTATTCAAATTGACCGATTTTCTAAACCAAAATTTCAAACTATTTTTTGTCAACCAGGTATCAACTGAGGTTTCAACTTCACCCTTCAAAAGTTTAGTATGAAGGAGTTTTAATCAAAATATTTTAAACTCACTAAAAATTGATACTCAAAATTTTGACAGAACAATAACCTAGAACCCGAGAGCCATTGTGAAATTTGAAAAACTGCAATGAACTTTGGCTGGGAAGCCCTATCTCGGTCATTAATACCTAACCTAAATGCTCTACTTCAATCGTTTCAACAGCCATTTCGAAATCAAGGTCACAATTTTGGCATGGTAATTAAAACTTTTCCAAACAAATTTTTTATGCAATTTAATTTAAACAACATCAAATGTCTTACCATCCCTGTCAGATGATTTTTATCCTGGCAGTTCAGTACACCAATAGTATGTATTTAGCACATGTTACATAGTGAAAATATTATTTTTTTGTAAGTACATATTTAAGCGAAAGCCCTGACATTGAAATATTTTATTAAAACCGGAAGCTCATATAGTAAACGTGGATCACGTGTCAATCACTTCATCTAATTATATATGCGAGTTGTATTAACCACTGGTAAATAATTCATACAAATATAATAGTAATTTTTAATTCGACCGATGAATTGTCACCATTACGGCACTTTACAATCAGTGACTATAATTCCTTCGCCCCTAATAAATATATCCCGCCGTGAACTGTAACAATTTCAAATTGCGACTTTAACCGAAATTAACTGCAAGTTACTTCGTCTTACTGGTCCCCTAACAATAATATGGAAGAGCTCTCAACAGGTGATCTTTCCCGATGAACTCCTTGAACTTTGTCTTTCCATTACATTGTCCTGTTAACTCAAATGTTTCAATCTTGTCCCACATTCTTAGATCCTGAGACTTTGATATCAGACTTATCCAGGTGATGTTAATCTGAAATGAATCCCTGTTTTTTCTACAATTACATCATTCCAAAATATTTTTATGAACGACAGGCCCTGCATGAAAGACTAACAAAAGTTCAGAAACTCCTTTCCGCATTTGTTCTCCTGAAGATAAATTCCCCTATGCTTGCCAAAACTAAAAGAGGACTTACGATTAATAACCTGAGCACATGGCTCAATATGTGATTTATCACATGAGTTAGTTGAATAATTGTGTAGGACCAGTTGGATTACCACTTGAGTTTCCAAGTCAGTTCTTAGGATGTTTTTGAAGGGAAATTCCTTTGGGGGATCTCATAAAATGTAGCTGTCATTAATTATTGGAAACTGCATGTGATTCCCATAGGATGCAAGTTCTGAATGTACCATAAATCCCACAAGTCCGGTAGAATCTTGCAGAAATCCTCCGTCAAAAACTTGCATTGGAATCTTAAAATTTGGGTCACCATACTAGGACATTGGTAGAAAATTCCTACGTTCAACTACCATAAATGAAGTTGGGGCAAAATAGGACGACTTTTAAAGAAACCCGTAGTTACGAAGATAAAAGTGACTTCCTTGATGTTTCCCAATAGAACATATTCTTCCCATAAATTATCCACTCAGGATTTAAAAAAATTTGCAATGAAAAAACTAATACAGCGATTGTGCGTGTCAAAATCAGCCATAAAAAGTTCGCGTGAACGTCATCGTTCTTTTTTTTGGCTTCAATCCAACAACGACTTTTGTAATTCCAAAATCATTTAGATAATACATATATTATTTTTTTGCCTACCTTTCAGGGTCAAGTCTTGCTCTTAACTTTCTTAACTTAATTAGCGTGGAAATAGTTGTATGCAGTTTGATTAAACAACCTCAGAAATCTTACCATTCCTGGGAGAAAATATGTATCCTGGCGTTTCAGTGCACCAATAGCATTATAGTATTTAGCACGTTTTGCCCAAAGAGCAAATATTGTAACTCCACATGATGGGGATTTTCATTGCTGTCATAATTTTGCTTTCATTGTCCTTGCGAAGTAGAAACAATGAAGATCGAAGGAATTTTGGCGACGCGTGGCTTTATACCCAATCTCTTCTAATCTAAGGTTTGTTTTTGCGTAACTATATCTACACATTTGTACATATTAAATAAAAATAAACCTAAAAAAACGTATTCCGAATTCCTCGAATAGTCCCAGGCAAGATCTAAAGGAAATGTCAATTATCCTAAAGTTGGATGCATATAAAAAACTGAATATTTAGTTTTGGATTTTATATAGACTACAAAATAGGCCTATAGTATAAGTTAAAATATAGGCAGCTAAGTTATAACTGTATTTCGGTAGGAAATTGGTCAGATTATTAATTTCTTGAACAGTATGTAGGTTTTCCTGTAAGCTAACCAGCCTTATAAAAACAGGTAGGAATTTAGGGAGGTTAATGCGAACACCTGTCTTCTACTCAGCAACGAAGTCAATAACATGAACTGAAAATAAATTTAATTGAAATATTTGTGTGAGCTACAATAAAGGTCGCATATTAGTAGTCCATCGTCCATCAATGTGTCCTTTAGCTTAGCTGTTAACAATTGGCAAACTTACAGGTTGGCCGAGCTATAAACCAAGCATTTCCAAGAAATGGGAATTTAATGGGACCAGAAAATCTACTAAGGAAAATATCCCTTCTGGACTTCCTTAAAAGTTGCCACATGAGTACTCCCAATGAGACCAGAACTAAAATACTTGTGACGGTCATTATTATTTTGAGCTATGTCTGGAACTCAAGAGATTCCAAGGCAAAATAAAACTGAAAACCGGGAAAAGTACAGCACCTTACAATCAGTGGGTAATAATCCCAGCGCCCCTAATAAATATATTCCCTGCAACTTTAATCGAAATTAACTGAAAGTTACTTCGTCTCACTGAGCCCCTTGCAACAATGTCCAATAACTCTCGGCGGACGCTCTTTCCAGACGAATTCCTCGTGCTTTCTGAGTTTCCATGACAATTGTCTTGCTTTTATACTCCAGAAAATGGAATTTGTAAGGTCCCAGTAACTCATGTGTTTCAATCTTGACTCACATTCTTAGGTCATGAGCCTTTGATATGAGACTTATCCAGGCGATGTTAAACTGAAATTAATCCCTATGTTTCCTACAATTACGTCACAATCCCATAAATCCTGTAGGATATTGCAGAAATCCTCCAGCTCATCAGATACTTGCGTTGTAATCTTGTACTGCGTCTTTTAAAAAAACCCGTAGTTACTTGAACAATTGATCTGCGCGCCTATGATTTCGTGCAAGACATGGATAACAACTGTCAAAGTACATACATATTTGAAATCAACTACAGCTTGAATACAAAAACCTCCATGAAGGTAAAAGTGCCCTGTTTGATGTTTCCCAATAGAATATTGGGAATACATATTGAGCACGCATAAATTATACACTCACGATGTAAAAAAAATGTTCATTCAAATAGATACGTAATACACCTATTGCCACTATGTCAAAATCAGTCATAAAAAGTTCGCGTGCAGAGCTGTTTTCAAGTCCATGTCTGTCTTGGCTCATTCAAGTCAAGTCCCAAGTCCAAGTCATGTTCGTGCAAACGAAAATTTTGACTTGAAATTTCAAGTAGAGGGTCAATTCCGTAACGAAATTTGAACACGAACTCATGTTCAAGTCTAGTCAAGTCCATGTTCTTCTAAAAGACTTGATAACCAGGTCTATTTCATGTTCAAGTTAAAAGACATGACGTGACTTGAGAAATGACTTGACTCCTCAAGTTCAATTCCCATGTCTAAACGAGCAGTTGACGTTTACTCACGTGTTGCAAATTCCTACAGAAATCGCACTCCCTACCGTTACTGTCGTGGCAGTGATGGTTGCACATGTTTTAAATCTTACCCAACCTGAGAAACATGACTAAGATTCGCAGGAACCATCAAGGAGCCCTAAACCTTCGAGAAAGCGTTTTTTATTAGACGTTTGTCGTTAAAAGTGTAGTGTTAGGATTGACAAACATTAATGGACTATTTAAATGTCTTCAACTATAGTTCCAATGGAATGCTTGTTTTCAATGGGAACCGGTCTTTTAACCCAAAAGAGACTATCAAGAATGATGGATGAAACTATTCAGCTGTGCATGAAAATACAGTAAAACCTGTATATAATGGCCGTCCATATAATGGATTCCTTTTAATAGTGGACACATTTTAATTCCAAGCCCCACCTCCTATCCTTTAACATAGAAAACTCCCTCCATATAATGATTTTCTTTATAGTGGAAACCTGCTCATAGTGGACTAATGATCCTACCCCTTCAGTTAAAAATGCAGCTTGAAGGACCTGTACATAGTGGTCAGTCAGTCAGAATGAAGGGATACAACTCGCGCTAACCCAAACCAATAACACAGCTGCTTGCGTTTAACTCAATTAAAGGCATTCGGACCATAGATGCACATTTTGTTTCGCACTCGCACTCCACTCGCACTCAGTACAAATTGAATGAACTGCACTCATCCTCACACTGATATGTTAAACATTGTCAAGTCTGCACTCACACTCGTCCTCATGAGGACAGAAGACTAGAATTTGATCCTCGCACTCGCACTCATGAGTGCATTTGATATGTATCTATGTATGTATGCATACGTGATTTATCCATTTGCAATACATTCAAATAATTTAGCTCCGTATTTATTTTTACATGTAAATTTATTAGGTTAATAAGCAAATAAAACTACATGTATCACTTTCTGTTCACACTAGCCGTTTTTTCAAGTCGGAATATTTTTACGAACAGAAAATGATCGGTTTAAAATGATTAACACACGAGTAAATAACAAATGCGTGCAATGGCTACGAAGACGGTAAAGGCTAAATGCTGCAAATTGTTATTTGTAAAGGTTTAGTTTAACGATGCAAAAATCACGGTAACACAAAATATTTGCAATTGCAGATCTTTTAAGCCTAGATTGTTTTTATTTGAACAAGAAGTCTTCATGGTTTTAAAAACTTAAATGAGTATATTTTTGTGTTCTCGTCCTCGCACTCATTAATAAACAAATCGGTGGTATGTACTCGCACTCATGATTATGAGTGCACGGTTGTAATAACATGCACTCGTCCTCAGCGTAAACTCGTGAGTACACTGAGTGCGAGGTGAGTGCGAGTGCTGCACTCTGTCCTCATGAGGATGTGCATCTATGATTCGGACTACGTTTTTAAGTATTTGAAGCGGTTTCGTGTTGTATGTGTATGTACTACATCAAATGCTTATTAATATATGTATTAGGTCCGTTGTATTGAAGTATTTTGTTTCTTATTAGTACTTTGAAGTATTTTAAATTAATTTCTAGTGGTTCCTAATCATCATAATATATTATTAGTTGCTTTGCAAGAAATCAAATAATTTAGGAATGATTCGATCGAAGTTACGCAAAGTTCTCATTCTCGCTAAGAAACTTACAATTATTGAAAGTATTAAAAATGGGAAATCCCAGAGTGAGCTTGTTGAAAATGGCCAAATATTTAGCGACTATTTTAGAAAAGTGTACAATAACTAGTTTTCAATAACGTATATATGCAAAAATGTGTCGGATTCGTGCTGGTATGCCTGTAGGTGTATGTGTTTATATAGTGACCCCTGACCACTATATACTTTGAAGTGGACCCTGTCTATAGTGGTCAAATTTTGGCGTCCCTAGGAAAACCATTATAATCAGGTTAACTGTAGTTAGATGCATGGCTAAGATTAAAATCCCATTTGCAGCATTTTGATCAAGTTCGAGCTGAAGCTGTCGCTAAAAAGGTTTTAGGAGAGACGGATGACTGAATTGCATAATATTTTTTTAATACTCGTTGATATATTTAAACGTTATTTGGTACTTTAGTCATTTAATGATTAATAACATGATTAAATACAACTTGATTGACTTGAAGTCCCATGTTCATGTCATGATCAAGTCACGTCATTTGAAACCACACATTCCAAGTCCTATTCATGTCCAAGTCATGTAATAAATGACGTGAAGGGATCTGATTTGAAAATTCATGTTCAAGTCTCAAGTCAAAATATCAAGTCCAGGTTGAACATATTTTTGGACGTGATATTCAATTCCAAGTCAAGTCCATGGTCGGGTCAGCGTAAAGACATGACTTGAAAACAGCTCTGTTCGCGTGGACGATATACAACAAAAGATTTTTGTAATTCCAAAATCATTTAGATGTAGTATACACGTTTTTGTTTACCTTTCAGGGTCAAGTCATCCTCTTAACTTTCTTCACTTAATTGACGGGTAAATAATTTTATGCAGTTTGATTGCACAACCTAACTTCAAAAATCTTACCATTTCTGCAAGATTATTTTTATCCTTTGAATACACCGATAACATTAGAATTTAGCACGCTTTGTCAGCAGAGAAAATATTGTAACTTCAGATGACGGAGATCGTCATTGCGAAAATTGTGCTTTCAATGCCCTTGAAAGTAGAAAAATGAAGATCGAAGGATTTTTGACGACAGGCAATTACATGTTTTAAGGGAGTAATTAATTTTTAATCTAATAAGGTTTGTTTTTACCTAATTGCATTTATAATATCAACCATGTTGAAATAATTGGAATACGTGGATATTGCTTAGAATCAATTTATTTGCCAAGCTTTCGAACTCAAACAGTGTTCATCTTCAGGGCTTAATTATGACTAACTATGCTATCCTTGTTTGATGTAGTATTTATAAAAATTTTACATTATTCTAATTTAAAATTATTGAGTTGTGAATATTTTGCAAAAAATAATTATTTTTTCAACAATTTAAATTAAAAAACAAGATCAATCTATTAAATTCGGGATTATTGGCTTCCATGCGTTGCTTAAAATAAAACCTTGGTTGACGTTCATCAATGACTGTTTTGATTGTTGGATAACTAAACCTTCCTTTATTTTTTGTCGTAGGAAATGATTATGTTCGGGAACAACAATCTTTGCATCGTCCCATGCAATATGATGACTTCTGTTTCTTATTATGTGTCTTGCAATAGCTGATTTTTTATATTCTTTTCTTCTGACATTATCTTTATGTTCTTGTACTCTTGTGTTTAGGTGCCTATAGGTTTCCCCAACGTATATTGAATTGCAAGTATTACAAGGTATGATGTATACTCCAGCATTCTCAGAATTTTCTCCATCTTTTAAACTTTTCATTAAGTTTTGGATTTTTATACCGGGTAAGAAAGTAGGTTTCCATTTCAAAACTCTTCGCAATTGCATTTGTTTTCAAGATGCAACCGGAGCTTTGGGTCTAATTGTAAGTAGCGTTATAGGAACCAAGGATGGGAATCGGTATCGGAATCGGAATTATATTCGAAAATTTGAGGATTTTAATTCATATTGGAATTCCAAATAATTCCCAGGAAGTATTTTAATTCAAAATCGCATTCAAAAAAAATGTTGGAATCGGAATTGGTATTCAAATATTTTTTACTGAATTCCGATTAAAATAAAGTATTGTTTTCAATGCTATATTTCACCAAGTGTACGTACTTAAATATAAATTACAAAATTGTCGCAATTTTTTACTTACAACGTAAGGTTAATCAAAGAGCATTGGTGAAAGTTTTCTTCATCCGAAATGAACATGCTTCCGCATTCTACGTAAAATAGAGTCGAATTATTAGCACTTGTCAGAGGCTTTTAACGGTTGTGCTCGAGACTATTGTTTGTCCTACAAGTTAATTACTCAAGTAATTTAAATCGTTGATACTAAGATTTTTATAGGTAACTACAAATGGGCCGAAAGAAAATTAGTAATGTTGGAGTTCAAACATCAGTTGAAAGTGTGTTTTCAGCTCTTAAAATTATACTTAATGACCATTACAACATTAATGATATCATGTTTCTAAAAGGTTGAACTTTTCCCGTAATTAAATTCTTTGTATTTTCAGTATACTAGGAGTATTCAAATAAATATTCAAATAAATATTCAAATCGGAATTTATAATGAACGAATACTCGAGGATATTTAAATCCGTATTAGAATTCATACTTTTCAGTATTGCTATACGTATTTTAAATCCGAATTCTTCGTTTTGAATATTTTAATTCGAATTAGAAATATTTTTCGGATTTCCCATCCTTGTTTCCATTATTCAATTATGTAAATATATTAAAGTGTGTAGAAAAGTGTAATTTTAGTCTGGCATTTCCCCATTTGAGGTAATTAGTGTTGCATTGGGTCTGTTAGTTGGAGATTAAATTTCTTAAAAGCTATCCCTAATATCTATCACTAAACATATCCCTGCTCCGCTGTAGTTGTGTCACCCTGAGAAAACAAAGTTCTGCCTCCACCGTTTAGACTTGAAAAGGTCTCAACGTATAAAATGTACAATTTGACCCCTAGGGTGACTTTTTGGGTGCTCCGATCAGAAAAGGGATTTAGGTCGTGTGTTGAATTTCCTATGCATATTTGGTCGAAATTCAGCTTGTGCAGGTTTTCGGCAGAAGCGAGCCCAAAACGTTATTCATTATTTTTGATAGGCTTTCTTTAAAAAAAATTAACCTTGGTGAAACCGAATTATTAAAGTTCGAATCAATTTCAAAATGTCATTTAAGGCGAAATGGAATGAATACTCATGAAACATGGAATTTGGTTCAAAAGACATTTTTGATTACCCGGTCAAAATATTAGCAAAACTTTTGAAAATTCGACTCAAACAATTATCTTTTTCATTCGAAAACAGTTTCGGAATGCGCTCTCTAACGACTGAGATGCTAATTTTATATTGTGCAATTATTACTGTAATTTGCTCGTTTTGTTTTGTTTTCTTCGGAAAAAACAAAATTAGAACAATTTAAGTTTGTTTACCAAATTTTGTTTTGTGTTGTTTTTAAACGAGACCAACAGTTCAAGAAACAATTTGTATTGTTTTGTTCTTAATGGGGTTTCTTTAATGGTCTAATAGACGTTAGAAATTTGTCAAATATTATTGTATTTTAGTACTACAGCATATGTACAGTAGTTGATTGGTATAAATTTGATGCGCGTACAAAGGAAATTAAAACCAAAAAAACTGTAAAAAAGCTAATTTTAGTTGGATCTGCCTAAAATAAATAAATAAATTCTTGGTAGATATACTATACTCCAATCAATCCAATCAAACTAGAAACAGTAAATTTCAAAAGGTAATTCCAACACTAATTTAAAGGATGCTGTTAAGCCATATTTGGACTTTAAGAAAATATATTACATTGTATGTAAAGAGTAGCAATGAAGCCTCTTACTGTTAACTGTAAAGAAAAGAGAATCTTATTGTCTATTGTATCATGCTCAACTATTGGTTAAAAAAGGATGCTTCATCTAAGAAGCTTGGACTCTGTAGTCTGATTGGTATTAACTCTGAACAAAAGTAACAATGTAAATGTAACGGAAACAAAACCAGTTTGAACTGGATAATTCCTGTTTTACAGCCAACCCTACAGTATATAAACCCAGCTCCTTCACACACTCGGAGAGTCTGGCTCGGGTCTAACCCTTGGTAACTTTACTGTTACTCTGCTGGACTCCACTCCACTCCACTCTCCTTCTCTAGCTCTCACTCTTCCTCTCATTCTTTTTGTACACTGAATAAATATCTCTATAATTGGCAATACTCTCTTAATATTCTCCCACTTTATTATTTAACTATTAGAGCTACACTCCTTTAAGGTATAAGTCCAATTATATCTTAACATGGCGGAGTTGCTACGTTTTCTATACTTTGAATTTGTTAATTCGAGTATAGACGATTCCCTTACCTCTCTGCGAGTTTGCTCCCAAAAATTCCAAAATATTTTTTGTGGCGTAAGCCTCTGCCGGAGGCTCTGCCAAAAATTTTTACACAATTCTCATTTTACCCCAACAAATAAAGCTAGATCTCTGAAAATTTCATAGATTAGATAAAAATTTACGGGTAATTTAATTTTAAAATCAGCTCCTGAAAATTCGAAAATTTTTTGGTAAATTTTTTCCAAAAAATTTTTTTCCCCCGTACCTTTAACGAACGAATAAATTATTATGTACCTACACTTTTCCTTTTTTATTCCACTATACAATCTTCTACTATAATAATTTTTCGTGGCGTCAGCCTCTGCCGGAGGCCCTGTCAAAAATTTCCCTAAAAAATTTCATTTTACCCCAAGGAGTAGAGCTAGATCGATAAAAATTTTACAGTATATGTATAAATTTACTAGGAATCATATTCTGAAATAGGCTCCTACGAAATCTAAAATTTTTTGGTCACACAGTTTTTCATTTAATTAAATCTTTATTTCGACCGAAAATTTGTTCCTATCTTTCTTCATTATTTCTTACTATCCAAACTATTTATACAAAATATTTTTGTGGCGTCCGCCTCTGCCGGAGGCCCTGCTCAAAATTTTTAAGACATTCTCAAAATGCCCAGACGAGTCAACCAACAATTTTGCCGACACCCGGATTACCGTTTGAAATTAATGGGAGAATTGATCACTCTACCCGTGATTTCCCATCGCAAAACTTCTGCCCATTGCAGACGAAACTCCAATGATGACCCTAGCCAAGTCACCAGCCCAATATTGACCTGCTCAACGACAATTTACGGACTTCACTCACCGCGCCCCATGCACGCCCTGGTTTTCAAAATAGCGACAAGACACGCCTCATGCCTCTTCCATTTACGACGTTACTACAGAAAAGTTTCCAGTACAGAGAAACTACCCAATGAATTCTTCGCTTCACCCGGTTTGTCTAACTATTATTTTTGAACGTCACGGTTAATCTACATTTTATTTTGAAGTCTCCTTTACGAACTGCAGTGTCTCCATTTTCCAGCCATTTTTGCGACAAACATTTCCACGACAATGTTATCATATTTCCAGTGAGTTAGAAGGTCCTCACACTAGTGATATTGTGATTTTATTTTTCGAGGACGAAAAATCTTTATGTAAGGTGAAATATACGTAAAAAGTGTCATTTTTATGAGAAAAGTCATGTATTCTGTGTTCAAATATTTTATTCATCATTCTAAAGAATTTTATTGTGTTATTGAAATTTTAATTCGGACTCAAAATTTTTACTGTGTACTTAATTCCACATTTTATATTTTTCCAACGATGAGGTCATCGTTTCCTCTAATCCAATGAATGTTAAGCCATATTTGGACTTTAAGAAAATATATTACATTGTATGTAAAGAGTAGCAATGAAGCCTCTTACTGTTAACTGTAAAGAAAAGAGAATCTTATTGTCTATTGTATCATGCTCAACTATTGGTTAAAAAAGGATGCTTCATCTAAGAAGCTTGGACTCTGTAGTCTGATTGGTATTAACTCTGAACAAAAGTAACAATGTAAATGTAACGGAAACAAAACCAGTTTGAACTGGATAATTCCTGTTTTACAGCCAACCCTACAGTATATAAACCCAGCTCCTTCACACACTCGGAGAGTCTGGCTCGGGTCTAACCCTTGGTAACTTTACTGTTACTCTGCTGGACTCCACTCCACTCCACTCTCCTTCTCTAGCTCTCACTCTTCCTCTCATTCTTTTTGTACACTGAATAAATATCTCTATAATTGGCAATACTCTCTTAATATTCTCCCACTTTATTATTTAACTATTAGAGCTACACTCCTTTAAGGTATAAGTCCAATTATATCTTAACAATGCATACTTGATAACCGCGGATGGAGATGCGGACTGTGAGATGAAAAATAGTACGAACTTGTGTGAAAATTGTGAAGGTATGCTCGAATCAATGAGTGATACTTGGCGTTGGTTAATTTTAAGAAACTACTGCTCATACAATCTAAAAACATATTAGTCAAAAAAGAAATGGCTTCAGCGCCAAAGTGAGCTTCAAGAACATTCTGGGGTCAACTCTAAGAATAAAAATACTTGTAACTCTGATTTAATACAAGCATTATACCTACTGTTGTAGTCTGCAAGAGTAAAAGGCGTAAGGTAATTACGTACATCCACCAGGCATATAATGACCGCATATGTATATAGACCAGTGCTCGGACTGGGTACGGGTAATACTCGGGTAAATGGGTACGGGTACGGGTATGGGTACTACCCGGGTACTCTGGATTTTAGACAATAAAGTGGGTACAAGCACGGGTACGGGTATGGGTACTCACTCAGTGACAACCGGGTAGTACCCAATAGGTGCGGGTATCACTATATAAAATATCTGTACCCGTGGGTGCTGTACCCGAGTATTTTTGGGTACTTCAAGATAGTGTTTCTAAACGATACCAAAACATGGACTCGACCCTACTCGTTTTCCCGAACCGGAAAAAATCCCGATTCTGTTCCCAAAACCAGAAATTAAAACTTATCGGTACTTATTTCTAGTTTGTATCAGAATTATCTTTCAATATTTGTTGCATGCGAATTTTTACAAAAGTTGAAAGTAAAAAAAAATGTTCGAAACAAGTATCTACCACTTATTTGGCAGAGTCGGTAAAACATTTATCGTAACCGAGGTAATAAATTCGGGAGTACAATATAAAAAATAATGTAGTAAATTACTTGCTAAGTCACTAAGGGGCGAAGCGCTTATATGTGTTGTAACGACAGGTAATATTTTTCAATTACTTTTCCAATGCGTAATATTTTTATAAAACGGAAAGCAATAGTATACCAAAAATCTAAATATTATTTAAAAACTTAATTTATTCATTTGTAAAAATAGATTAGAAAGTAAATTGGTTTAAACTTTTAGAGTTTAATATTTTTGAGCTAGGCCGTAGAATCATTTTTTACTGCTGCTGCTTCGGTTTTCGGTCCACACTTAAGCTTGCAGCACTCCAATGCACACCAGATAACAAGCACCAGAAGTGCGAAACCCCCCGCCAATGCACCGGCGCTGAAAAAGTATTAAAAATTAACATGAATTAATTAAAACTAACCAAATGATCAATAATATTTATTCCTTACCCCCATGTGGGCCATTGGCTTTCATCCTGCTGACGACCCGTGTTATTGATGACGGTAACCAAATCGTTGAAAATGGTTTTTGTCGTATTAAGACTCCCATTTATGTACAAGTAATACAATTCACCAGTGTTTGAAGTCATTTTAAAATAAATTAGATAACAATTAACAGCACGTCGCGTTATTAAATGCGTGTAGTGAAGAGAGAAGTGTGAGGCTGAATCTAATGTCTAAGATTTATTTACGTCAAATGAATTTACATTTTTTTTTGTTTTGTTGCAAGCATAATGGACGCCTGTGACTTCCATAGCAACAAAGAAATAATTACAAATACAAGTATATGGAAAATGATATTATTATTCATTACAATACCATGTAATACTTCTTATTTGTAAACACATTAAAGTTGTCTTTCTTTTTAGGGGCGAAGCGGAAAGTCTATTGTGAATAAAGGTATCACAACGATATTCACCAAATCAATGAAACCTTTCAGGGTGACTCTTGTATTCGTCATTTGAGAAACTGATAAAACTGCTTTACTGCTTAGTTGACTACCACAAATAAATTGCATGAGAATATAGTACACACCTGTATGTTATTATGGTGAATATACTTGATTAATGTTAAATCCATACGTACAGCAAAATCAGATGTGCAAACAAACCCTTTACCCTTTTGTTAGTATGTTGAAACACATGAATTATTTTCACACGAACACTACATCCGTGGTGAGTATAACATAAGGAAAATTAATATGCGGCAGTATTTAAATAAACCATATCTAGAAAATATCACTTTTCTCAAAAAGGTTTTTAAATTTTTCTGGATTTGGAGGTCTCCCACCAACATTAGCATCCTCATCGACTTTGAAGTGATTTTTCAAAAACTCTTTAGTATAACCTATTATATCAATCTTTGTGAAGTCCTTGGGTCCATTTATTTTTACTCGTGATATCATTTCAAGAGTATCCGAGTGCAGACTAGCCCGTTCTTTCTCTTGAATAGATTTTATTATGCTAAAACTAAATTCTGCACTTGAGCTCGAAAATCCAGTGCTAAGCATATACTTTACGATCTTCGTTGAGAAATATGACCAATTTAAATCCGCCTGAGATAAAGCTAAGGGCCAAAACTTTGAAGGATCTTCAAAAGCATATTCCATTAAAAAATTATTTGTAACCACATTACTTAACAATCTAGACCATTCTGATTTTATCATGGAACAATCTTGATTGCTAAAGTGATAAAATGAGCAAATGTTGTCAAACATAGATAATGGTTCGGTCAGTTCAAAATTAGAGTTAAAGTTGTAACAATTTGTCATTATAGAACAGTCTGCATTGCATTGGGCTTTAAAATATTTTGGGGAAAATAGATTGAAAGATTCTAACAGTTGAAGAGGAAAATAACGCTTTAACTCTGAATCAAGAGCATCGTACAGACTGCTTCTGTATTGGCTTAGATTTATTGAATATGCAACTTTAGACGAACTAATAATGTTTCCCCACATTATGTTCTCGCAATTATCATGCTGAGCTAGGGAACACGTGCCCTTTGAGCATATATTGGGACATTCGCATTCGTTCAAATAATTTTGTAAATACTTTCCAATAGATACTTTAAGGTTCGAAATATCTTTTATACATTGTCTAACCACCTCAGCTTTAGAAAGCATTAGCCCATCTTGTACCTGGAAGCTAAGGGACATAGTTGAAAATATTGCTAGTATATCTAGCATTTCGCAAAGAGACGGAAAAAAAGCTTTATCTGTGATTTTTGCGTGCATTGATTTTGCCTTTTCACGTGAACTGTCATCAAATTCTTTGTCAGCCGAAATCAGCTCTAAATCAGCCTTTATTAAATGAAAATCAGTGTGCATAGCCAACATAGCAGCTTTGTGGCTTGCTGCCCACCTAATATCAAAAAAGTATTTCAACCGAATGGGCGTAAACCCCATTTCTTCTGCGAGTTCAAACAAGTGAATAAACCTTTTCGAACCTCTGCTGTAGTAAAATGTATATAACTCGTTGTTGACTGAACCAAACGTTAAAAAATATTTATTTTCACTGCCATCTGCTTTCTGTCCGGTTGGTATCTTCATTGCATGTTTTATTGCCAGTTGAATCCTATGTGCAGCACATTTGATTAAAGCTACGTCTCTGCCAATATAATCCCGTAAATGAGTATAAAAGGAGTTCTGTGTACCTACCATGGCGCTAGCACTATCACTACTCTGAGCTATAATTCTTTCGCGAAAATACTTTTGAAAACCTGGATTGATTTTATCATCAGCTAAAATTCTATCTTTAAGATTATTGAGCATTACAGCTCCCTTTTCCCCATCCAGAGGTAAAAGACAGTAAAAAAAATTCTGGGGTTGTTTTTTTCGGTAGTTTGTAAAAGTACAACCAAGTAAGGAATGTTTCTAAAGGTTGATGCGTCTAGAATTAGAGTAAAATACGGATATTCAGTAACTAAAAAGTTCAGAAGTCGACTGTGAAACCCACGAGAGAAAACTGACATAATTTCTTTACTTGCTCGGCTCGAGTGCTGAACATTTCCGACATTTACACCTAATTTTAATAACGCTTTCATAAATAACGGGTGTTTATTGAAGCTAACATCCGCCATGATTTCCGTGTAAACAAATTGCATTACTAATATTGTCGGCTTAAATATATCAACATCTAATAATTCCTGTTTTCTAATTGCAAGTAATGCCTCCTCCCTACTTGTAGCGTCCTTAAGACTTTTGTAATAAGTAAATGCTCTAGAATGTAATTCATTATTATTGTGGGAAATAATGTGTTCCTGGTTTTTGCTGGGATTTGTAGAAAAATATCCTTTGTCAGTTTGCATGTCGGTTTTATACTTGAAGTCTATTCGAAATCCGTCAGCAAAAAACCGTTTACAGGCAGCACATGAAAATCGGCATTGTGTGGGAGCAGCTAGCACATCAATCCAGTTTCTTATTTGGCTATAACCTAAAACAATTCCTTGCCTAGGTAAATATTGTGTGCACTGTGTCTGCCAACCTTCATTAAATTCGTGTGTAACTTTATATGGGTTAGTACTTGGTCTATCTGTTGTGCCTACGGTATCTGAAACGCCCACAGAATTTTCTCGCCTCAGACACGAATTAAGTGGCGAGGTTAAATATTTTTGAAGAATTGCCTGAAAGCTTTCTTCTGACACTTGCTGATATTGTGATGTATGGACATTTGGGAAATTAGCATAACAGCCGCTAACTTGAGTTTCGGGAGCTAATGAACCGGCAACCACCGACGTAGAAGCTATTTCACGTTCTAGTACAAAGTGTGATCCCGAACAATCGTTCACATTTCCTGGTGTAGGGTTTCCTGTTTTAAAAACTGACATTTGAAATGGTGATTTATCATCGGAGCATCTATTTAACGAATAGTCATGGTTGCTGCTTGGTATTTCTAAATCTCTTAATATATATTGATTATAAGGTTGTGTCTGCACAGGGAAAATGGAGTCAAAAAATTCACAATGATTGAATGGAGCCTTTCGTCCTATCACTACCATATCCTTTGCCAAAGATTTAATTAACGAACGCTTCTGAATGTCGTTTTCTAAAGCGATAGGAAGATACTGTCCTTGCGGGGATTTAAATAGCAGTAAATCTCGGTTCTCGTTTTTATTTGGTTGAAAAACTAATATAACTCCCACTGGGCCAATGTCTGCACAAGGAAATGCATCACTTCTAGTTTTGTAAACATTGTGGACTGTATTTGATTGTAGATCATAGTCTACATTATCTACTGTAGACGTACCAACAACAACAAATCTTGTAAATGGATCCAAGGGTGTTTTTTTGTCGCCTAAATTAACTGAAGTTACTATCTGTAAAGGATTTGATGTTACAAAAAGCAAAAGAAAACCTTCCAACACATTTGTTTTTGGACGACCAAATGTTTTCTTCCTCAAAATTTCGAGCTCTACAAACTTCTTTCGAATTGATGCTGGGCTGTCAAAATTTACTTCGGAAATCAAAACATCAATTGTCGGTTCAATCCTTCGTTTTTTGTGTGGAATTCCGGATACCATCTATATATCGAATACAACACATTAAACTAAGAATAAAAATGATAAACGGCTTCATGTTGATCTGTTTTCCATTAGATAGATTCGTCCATTGTCCACTTTAATATTCAAGTCTTACACGAGAATCAAAACCGTGTACAAATATTTATCCAGAAATAACATATACAAAATATTGAAACAAATATTTACTATAAGAATGTTTCACGTTGCAAAACTCAAATCCCAAGTAGTAAAACAAGCTTTTAGGCCACGTAGTGCAGCAAAAAAACTATGTAGCGATACGTCTATCACTCGAGTACAATAATATTGTGAAAACAAAATATACAGACATCACATATATTGACCCTAGATCAAACCTGAAATCAGATTTAATCATCTAACTGTAATTAAATATTTGGCATTTCATATTTCAGGTGATGTTTATTGTCCTACTGTTAAGTATATTCTTGAATTTGGAAAGTTCAACTGCACTTAGATCCATGTTTCTTTCCAGAAGCGAATACTTGAAACTTACCCTTTCGAATCTTTTTGATTCCTTGGAATGCCTGACATTTTGCGTCACAATTTCCTTTTGATTTTTCTGTTTATCAACATGATTTCAGTTTAGAAATTGCTAAAATAGAAAATGAAATATACAGTTGCCTCAGTGCATACATACCTGCTCGGTTATTCCCAATGTATATGCTATGTATAGCGAAATTCCGATGACCACCAACTTGAAATCCATGGCTGTAATAAGAATTGAATTATGTGATATACTTTCTTAATTCAATGCAAATCCTAATATTACAGCGTTTAAGAAATTAACCTCAGTAGATATGCACAACCACCTTCTGACTCTTTACTTGGAGAAAACACACAAGCTCAACCGCCTTTTGATAAAAAATTACTTCTTGGCAAGTAAGAAACTTTACACAGTGATTATCCGAAATGTACTAAACGATTATCTACACAAAAATTAAATAAAAAACAATTTAGAGGATATTGCTACACGAATGTTTTATTTCAGTCTTTTTGAAGAAATGCTTAACTGCTAAAAATATTTTGGTCACAAATCAAATGAAGTAAGAACGTATAGTTTGTAAAGATTGTGGAACACATTGAAGTGCTTACAAGTGTTGCTTTCACATGCTGAAGATTGCATGGTCATCAAGTAAGCACATAATAAGCTTTAACACTTACTGCGCAGTTGATGGCAATCTAGTTGCTAGGCTTGACTGTTATACAACCCGAAGCACCCTGACCTTATTTCACCTTGTAACAGAATGTGAATTCGCGTCCAGTTAATCATTTAAGCAGAGAATACAAGCCCTGTTGTCTCAAATTGAAGAATTGTATTGACTTATTTTGGTGTGAATCAATCCAACGAATCATGGAGGGATTAAGAAAACCTTTTACAGGTAATTGGTATATACTAATTGTGTTGATTAAACAAATGACAATAATCTTAATAAATTTGTTTTTCTCGTAGTCTCTCTGATAATTGCCTGGATAATTTTGGAAATTGGCCCCATGCATGCAGAGATTTACATACCCAGCCGAGGGAGATCAGGAGCATTACATCAATTTTATGACCAACGTGTGCAAGCTCTCCGGCCATACATGCTTGTCGACATGGATCATTCAAATGCTTACATCTCAAGTAATCCCCGTGGTGGCTCTACATTGAAGAGAACGGTCACCAAAACATACTCAGAATACGTGGAAAAATTGGAAATAGATGGTGAGGCAAAACTCGATTTGTTGCTGAATATCTTTGAAGGCGGATTTCATGGACAAGGCAGTTATACAAAAATTGAGCGTCAGTCCTCCAGCTCGGTTTTTGCATTTGTCGAAATAATCCAATATACCCGAGAAGAAAAAACCGATCTTTGTGACCCAAAATGGATTAAACATCTGCAATTCCCACTTTTGCACTCGGACCATGTGCAAGTTACCCATGTTATCAAAGGTAAATTATATGGCTTGTACTTAGAAATTATTTTGGAATCCACGAAACTGAGGAGGACTCAAATTCAAATCTGGAATTAGATGTTCAGGCGGAGCTTGACAGTTTCCTTGCAAGGATAGATCTAAGTTCTAGTACAAGCAAGACAGTACTATCAAAGAAATATCTCAGCAAATCCAAAATATTAACATATTGCAATTTAATTAATTGCCCTACTCCACCCCAAAATCTTGACCAACTTGAACAGTTCATAAAAAATTCAATTTCAACGTTAACGCTTAACGAGGACAATCAAGGAAATGAAATTGCTTTAATTGCTGACGATTTACGGAGTTTGACGGAATGCTGGAATGCAACAATTGACAATTTTAATAACAAGACAAGGATGCACGAACTTTCAGGACAAAATGTCAATTTAATTGAAAGTGTAATAAGAGAAATTGAAGAAGGTGTTGCTAATGTAAACAGTTTTCACAAAAAAATGGAAGCGTTTAAAGAATGTATGCCGGAAACCGTGACGACCGATACACGACAATCGTCTATTGAAGCAATGGCATTTGCCAATACGTTCAAATCAAAACTTAAAAATTTATTATTTACGTTAGATTTGGTAAACGGAATCAAGGAAAGCCTAGCAAAAAAATTAGGTTGTTTAGATCAAGCTCAAAAAATCCTACAGTAGCTTTGGGAAGACTTACGTCTGATTATAACGATTGGGTGAAAAAAATCAGATTTTATGCAAGTATAAATAAAGCTAACATACATTGCTTACCAGCGAAATTGAATTTATTAACTTTGTTTGAAAGTAGCCGAAATCAAGTACAGGTATTCTATTTGATGGGAAATAATACCATACAAGACAATGACGCTTTCATTGCCAAATTACCCACATTTGCAAATATTTGTACTGATGTGTGCACAAATTGCACTTGCTATATAGCGGACTGCTTCTTCGAATTTTCATTTTGTACAACGTTTGAAAAAAATCAGATTCTAAAGTACAGCAATGGAATTTTAACATTAGCTAACAACACCATCAACATGATAATGAGTAGCCAGGATTTTGAAATGATACAGCAAGCAATTCTTTATATGTACATTCAAGATGCAAAGACAATGAAAACACTAAAAATTCTAAACGATAAAATAGATATAATGAGATATTATAATGAGACAAGGAACGTAGTTACAACAAAAATGAAAATTTTACATGAATTCAAGGAATTCGCTGAAATTAAGCACATTTTAGATCATGAATCATTCGGTAGAAGCAAGAAACAAAGGGTAGACAAAAATCCGGTTGAAAAGTTGTTACAGCAATACATTGATTTAAGTGAATAAGTAAACGCATGTATCTGTAAAACCAGTTGATTCGGTACTGTTGAACAAATTATTAATACGGCCCAAAGCGGTATATGTTTTAAGCCAAATTTTATTATCAAGGTATTCAATAGAGGAACATTTGGTGTGCATCACCTTATGTATACGAAAAACTTTAAGTACATAAAAGTTTAAAATTAAACGTATTCCCTATCCGTTAGCTGGTTGTAATGTCCGCATCATTCTACGTAATTTTAGAATGTCTAATTCTAAACAAGAAAACATGTTGAAGTTCTTAGCCACACAAAAGTAAAAGGGCATTACAACCGCCTTTAAACGGATAAATTTGATTGGTCATAAAAACACCGTATTGTCGTAACTACATAAAATGTAACAATCAAATTTTAAGACCTGAACTGCTACCGAGTTTTTACTGTATTTGTTCTTTATTAGTAAGTTTTAAGATAATTCAGATTATATAGGATAAAAATATTTGGTTGAGAATATTTTACGAGACTACAATGTTTTCCGTAAAAGATAAATGTCGTTTACATCCAGTGTATCATTTTAGGTTTCACCAAAAATTGTGTTATTATTTACTGTAGAAGGCATAAATACTTCGAATTAAATAGTATATTATTTACAGATGTTGTGATTTAATATGTTGTGCTAAGTTTTTTTTCATAATCTGGATCCGCACACGTCACATTTCACCCGTTTGCCGTAGTGTTTACCGTTAACATGAGTTTTCATAAATTTTCGTAGGATAAGGGCCGCACAAAACTTGCACTGTATTCGTTCTTGATTGCAAACCTGTCTTTTGTGTGTCTCCAAGCTTTGCTGGTTTTTGAAAAGTTCCATGCATTTCAAGCATTTAATTTTCAAATTCCTTCGGCTGTGGGTAAACTTCTTGTGCCGTTGTAACGAAAACCTAGTAGAGAACATCTTGAAACATTTTGTACAGCTAAATCCTGAAATGGCAAAACGATATATTTAAAATTTCAGCAATGCTGACAATTCGGGCATACAGTATGAAAGTTAAGTTCTTGTAAGGTTTGAATGTTTGTACCTCGTTTGTCAATACCACTGACATAATTCCACCAGACTGGAAATAATAGTCTTTCCGGCACCTCTGCAATTTTTTCCTTTAACTTCATATGGAACACCACTAAAGTCTCAGCACAGTCTGTTAAGTGACTAATGGATTCCCACGTAGAGAATCTATCTTCCCAATTTAGCCATTTAATTTTATAGCGCACTTGTCCTTTAATTATGCACACGCCTTGAATTGCTTCAATAAGGTAACTACCACCATTCACTTCAGTATCATATCCTAATGTTACAAAGCTTTCGTCAACAGGTACCTTTACTTCTACTTTGGTATAAACACACTCGGGACAGTTAACTGGCATCGTAAGTTCGCACGTCACTGATATTTGTTATAAAAATATATAGAAAGTATATTGTATTTGCAGTTTTATTTACCTTTTTTTAAATATCTTCCTTTTAGATCACTTCAAATTAAACTTGCTGTATTACTAATAAAACGCTTTACAAATACGGCTGTCTGTGGTGGTGTTAGTTGGAATTAGGAATATTACAAGCCCCAGCACCGTAAGTACTTTGTGCAGTATGTAGTTGAAATTTGTTTCTGTACAGCACAGTATATATAATGGTTTTCAGCTGATATGTAAAATTCCAACACTATATGCAGAGACAGCTGTATATGGCTAGTAAATGAAGCTGTATATAAGGGATGCAATCACAGATGCAGTTGACGTGTTTCATCTACCCCACTCTAGTCTGACTCCTCTCCCGTACTTCTTTTCGCTGGCAACCCTGCTTGACCTTGTTGTTGAGTGCTTAACTCTTAATATTAGACACTTGCCTATACGTTGAATGACTTGGAATTGTGTGTGTGTGGAGCCTCAGGAGTTTTCTTATTATGCGTATTTGTATTATATCACAAGCTACTTTAGAGCTTACAATACCTTGTGTACTACCATTATAATGAGACTTGTTATTTAAATTGACCTAACTTAATTCAACTTACATAGTTCTCCAACTTCCTGGGCATTTTGGGGTTCTAACTAAATATTGGATTAAACTCATTTGGATTATTGTCAGTTCCCTACCTGAGGTAATCAAACTCATCGATATGATTATTATCCTCTGATCTTTCAGAATAATTACTAAAATAATTTATGTGGGACATGAACTCGAAAGCATGTAATGTACAAATAAATCGGTGTAAATTGCAATTGATTCGTTTCCTGTTTGATTACTCCCGTAATGTACACCTGACCCTAAACCTAACCACTGAACCTAAATAATCAGTGGGGTTGTCTCCGGAGGGAATATCTACCGAGAAAAACTACGCCTGCAATTCGGTCGGGTATCCGCTTGAATAATTGTAGGTTGGCAATTGACCCATGAATACCCGTTTCTGGTTCGTGGCATGATCTACATTTCCTAATAGCTGGAGACTGGGTTCACGCGATGCACTTTTCGGATGGTGATTGGTCGCCTTGCCTGTTACCCACTTAAGGTAATATACAAACTCCTCTACATGACTATTAGTTTTACCTTTGAGAACAATTATTAAAATAATTCATACGGGACATAGACTATGCGTTGTTTCTTTTCAGATGTCCTGTAATATGTCCGGTATCGGTGTGAGTGTTTGTACGCTTGTTATTGACCCATGAATACCCGTTACTGGTTCGTGGCATGATCTACATTTCCTAATAGCTGGACACTGGGTTTACGCGATGCACTTTTCGGATGGTAATTGGTCTCATTGCCTGTTACCCACCTAATGTAATATACAAACTCCTCTACATGATTATTAGTTTTACCTTCGAGAACAATTATTAAAATAATTCATACGGGACATAGACTATGCGTTGTTTCTTTTCAGATGTCCTGTAATATGTCCGGTATCGGTGTGAGTGTTTGCACGCTTGTTATTGACCCATGAATACCCGTTTCTGGTTCGTGGCATGATCTACACTTCCTAATAGCTGGACACTGGGTTCACGCGATGCACTTTTCGGATGGTGACTGGTCGCCTTGCCTGTTACCCACTTGAGGTAATATACAAACTCCTCTACATGATTATTAGTTTTATCTTTGAGAATAATTATTAAAATAATTTGTATGGGACATAAAAAGAAAATATGCCGGTATAAATTTCAAAAGGAAATATCATTTTCATTAGTGAACATGGAGTTTGAAATTTGGATGATCTTGTTCAGCAGGGATTTAAAAAAATGTGAGCGTATGTTAGGAAATAATGTTGAAATAATTTTTGAAATTCGCAACAGCGACAATGCATTCATTATGGAAAATAAAAATGTATCTCCCAGAGAGATTTACAAAACCGACCCCCTGCAATTCTAAGAACTGTAACTCCTCCTGTAACATCAGAAGCCACTGACCCAGCTGAAATAGCCGTCAATCCGGTTAAGCATGACACCACCTTTTTAGTTCAGGATAGTAAAGGCAAGGTTAGGCATGTATAAGTAACGGTAGCAAAGGTGTCCAGGTGACTAAGCCTACCCTATATCATTCCTACAAATAATATTAGGACCGAGCTTACATATATGCCTACAAATAAACGGCCGAATAGCTCAGCCTGTCCTATAACCTTCCTATATGGGGATTACCAAGACTACATACATACAGAGGTGTGGAATATTTTGAAATGTTGTATCTAAAATAATATTTGAAATGCATTGCGTATCTTGTGTTTGGTATTTTTCTCGCCGTAAATGTTTCAAGATATTTTGTCAGCAAGAACATTTCTACGGTATTTTATATTTCGTATTTTCAAGATCAACGAACGTTATGAAAAACCAATTCTTCAACGGTTTTGGTTTGTTGCAATACTTATTTATTGGATAAATACATTATATTCATTGTATTTATGCATGTGGGGTCATAAAAAATTAGTGAAGCCAACATAAAAGCTGTGATAAGTTCTAATCACGTGCATCAAGTTTCCTGGATAATTTTCGGATGCCTAATTATTTCTTTAAATTGTCCAAGATACTGTGCTTGAATACGGTTACATCTCAGACGTATACTTCGAGAAAAATTTGAAAGTATTTTCAATATGTATTTTGCATTTCAAATACGGTATTTTCATTTTTGTTGGAGGCAAAGTATCTTGTATCTTGGGAAAATTCCTACGGATATCTGTATTTTATTTTGTATCCTAAATAAGTTGTTCCTAGTGACTGTATTTTATGTTTGTATTTTAATGTTTCTGGAAATGTATTTTGTATTTTAATAATAAATTTCATGTATTTTCCACACCTCTGCATGCATATATGAATACATTTCATTGATAAATAAGCTCAACTTATTTTACTCTTCCTACATCTTGTATAATTTTCGTTGCCGACAGGCTATATAAGGGCATTTTATGGTTCTCTAATTAAATCCCCTGCCTCAAGTCCACGGGATTGGAATAAAATAGTTCGAGTTTAGCCACCTTGTCCGAAGTTTCTAAGATCAAAGCAGTTTGTCGATCTCGCATTGGTTTAAGCTGAAATCATGCCAAAGACAACTCTGTTGAAAAGGAAAGTTACCCTATATATAGCCTACAAATAGGCCTACATGTAGGATAGGAGGACACCTTTGCAGGGGTTTTTTCCCCCAAGCTGTCAAGTTTATACAGAGTTTTCACTACCGAATATTACAACTTTAAATTTTGGCTAGGTTCCAGTGCATTTTAAAGCGAGATGGAATGATACATCACATATCAGCGTTTCGCCCCTTAGTGGCTTAGCAAGTAATTTGCTATATTATTTTTTATATTGTACTCCCGAATTTATTACCTCGGTTACCATAAAGTTTTTACCGACTCTGCCAAATAAGTGGTAGATATTTGTTTCGAACATTTTTTTTTACTTTCAACTTTTGTAAAAATTCGCATGCAACAAATATTGAAAGATAATTCTGATACAAACTAGAAATAAGTACCGATAAGTTTTAATTTCTGTATACAACAAAAGATTTTTGTAATTCCAAAATCATTTAGATGTAGTATACACGTTTTTGTTTACCTTTCAGGGTCAAGTCATCCTCTTAACTTTCTTCACTTAATTGACGGGTAAATAATTTTATGCAGTTTGATTGCACAACCTAACTTCAAAAATCTTACCATTTCTGCAAGATTATTTTTATCCTTTGAATACACCGATAACATTAGAATTTAGCACGCTTTGTCAGCAGAGAAAATATTGTAACTTCAGATGACGGAGATCGTCATTGCGAAAATTGTGCTTTCAATGCCCTTGAAAGTAGAAAAATGAAGATCGAAGGATTTTTGACGACAGGCAATTACATGTTTTAAGGGAGTAATTAATTTTTAATCTAATAAGGTTTGTTTTTACCTAATTGCATTTATAATATCAACCATGTTGAAATAATTGGAATACGTGGATATTGCTTAGAATCAATTTATTTGCCAAGCTTTCGAACTCAAACAGTGTTCATCTTCAGGGCTTAATTATGACTAACTATGCTATCCTTGTTTGATGTAGTATTTATAAAAATTTTACATTATTCTAATTTAAAATTATTGAGTTGTGAATATTTTGCAAAAAATAATTATTTTTTCAACAATTTAAATTAAAAAACAAGATCAATCTATTAAATTCGGGATTATTGGCTTCCATGCGTTGCTTAAAATAAAACCTTGGTTGACGTTCATCAATGACTGTTTTGATTGTTGGATAACTAAACCTTCCTTTATTTTTTGTCGTAGGAAATGATTATGTTCGGGAACAACAATCTTTGCATCGTCCCATGCAATATGATGACTTCTGTTTCTTATTATGTGTCTTGCAATAGCTGATTTTTTATATTCTTTTCTTCTGACATTATCTTTATGTTCTTGTACTCTTGTGTTTAGGTGCCTATAGGTTTCCCCAACGTATATTGAATTGCAAGTATTACAAGGTATGATGTATACTCCAGCATTCTCAGAATTTTCTCCATGTTTTAAACTTTTCATTAAGTTTTGGATTTTTATACCGGGTAAGAAAGTAGGTTTCCATTTCAAAACTCTTCGCAATTGCATTTGTTTTCAAGATGCAACCGGAGCTTTGGGTCTAATTGTAAGTAGCGTTATAGGAACCAAGGATGGGAATCGGTATCGGAATCGGAATTATATTCGAAAATTTGAGGATTTTAATTCATATTGGAATTCCAAATAATTCCCAGGATATATTTTAATTCAAAATCGCATTCAAAAAAATTGTTGGAATCGGAATTGGTATTCAAATATTTTTTACTGAATTCCGATTAAAATAAAGTATTGTTTTCAATGCTATATTTCACCAAGTGTACGTACTTAAATATAAATTACAAAGAACAGAACCTAAGTTGTACAGCCGTAAGCCCATCGGTGAGGTTCTGTCATGATTGCCATGGGCTACCATATTAATTCTAGCACTGAGATTAAAAAAAACACCGTTGACATATTTCTTTATCTATTATTACTTTAATTTGGAATAAAACTTTTTTTATGACGCCTTGGAACCTAGAAGCATGCTGAAAAAATTTTTTAATCCTCAGAAAATGCCTCTATGAAATTAAATATATAATGAATATATAATTATAATGAAATGTTTGCGGTAATCGTGATTTCCTTTATCTCTAAATGTAGAGCAGCGCCAAAATTCATGTATAGTACCAACTACATAAAGGATATTTTGATACCTTTATATGTTGAGGTGTCGGTGGGCTAGTGCTTAGGCGCTGAGCCGCGAAGTCAGTGACTGAAGCATCTAGTCCCCGCGCCGGTGGCAAAAGTAAAAAAAAATTGCGTATATATAATACGCGATTCCTCTTACTTTTTTGAAGAATTTTTTTTATATGTACGACACCAGGATTCGATGGCTCTCACATCAGCCTTATGAGCCAACATGCTCACCACTCTACCAACTTGGTGCTACAACTACGTAGGGGTTTTTTGAAAACTAACAGGTTCTGGAACTACTTTTACATACAATGTATCGAATGTGTACAATGTTTATACATACAACAAAACCAAACATACTTTGCACACTTTGAAGCACAAGTTGGCCCACTGTGTGGATGTACACATAAGTTAGCGGAGTTTTCAAACTAGACTTCAAATTGTTGGCTTGGAAAGGTTACAAAAGAAGCCTGTACAAGTTCAAGCAAGGTTTTAGATATACTGGTTATTGGTTACAGCTGAGTAAGTTCCCGCATATAATTATAGGCGAAATTGTAAACACAAATTATGCTCATAACTCAATGCATTATTGATGAGGTACAAGAAAGGAAGTAACAATAATTGACTTCTCAACACCACACCATTATTCCCTATAGCCCTATATTCTTTAGCTCCCTATTAAAAAACAGGTTGCATTATTTGTTAAGATCCCCACAGGTATAAGAATAATATTATTCGTCATGAGTACTGATTTTGACGGAAGTGTGTACTCGAACACCTGTCATCTCTTGAAAGAATTTTTTATTGAAATTGTTTCTAATGTTCAATTTGTCCTCCCCTTGTACCACACTTGTGCATAATGACATGGGACATGCAAACTATAGTCAGCTCATGTTGTGCTTCCAGGTACCATACAGTCAAACACGTTATCTGCTCCTACAGTATTTGGAAGACTCCTAGAGTATTGGAGACTGATGAAAATATTCCTTTTTACTTACAATAAGAAGGAGAAGCAGTATTTGAAAGTAGAGGTATGGCCTGTGTACTTTCTCTAGGTAAAAGGCCCGAATCGGAGTGTTTGAATTTTAAAACTACATTTTCACAATACGTACTGGTTAGATTCAGCTTTTAATTTTTACACTTTGAGGGATTAGAGCTAATAGGCATCAAATATAGCAATTATTATAATATTGCGTTCATCAACTCCAGAAATACCTTCGTTATGAATTATGAGCTGAAGTCATAGTCGTGATAGAAAATCCACGGTAGAAATTACAATATAAATAGTTCACTCTGTTTATATGTAAGGGCTGCCCTAAATGAACGATTTAAAATTTTTGCCCCTGGAGAGAGAATGTTCTTACAAGGGAATGTTTAATGACAACAGTGCACTTTGTATACACATGGGCCCGTCTCCAGTTGTGTTGTGGACTGACATGAATTAATAAATGTGACTTATGTGTACGTGCTGCGTCGCAATTACCAATTTCCTTATTTTTTCCCGGGCCCAGACACTTGAATGACTCCGAGTCCTCATCCCAGAAAGATCTTATTTGTAGTTAAGATTCTGGGAAGTTGGAAATTTTTTCATCATTTCTTAATGTGACCTCTAAAGCTAGTGGTTTCAAGGGAATAAAGTTTGTTATTGCAAGATAATAAAAATAGGAATGGAACGGTGCTAAAATTAAAATTGACTGCAGACATATAGGCCCATGGCTCAAGGAGAAGGGCTGATTGGATAAAATGCAATTGTCAAAACGTGGAATTTCAAAGGTGAATTTGAGACCCGCATTTGAGTCGTAGACGCTATGAGGAAGAGACTTCGAGACAGATAGGCGGTTTGTGGTTGGAACACCACAATTGTATCTGCAGTGCAGGCTCCGTATAAAGGACCTCCTCCTCCCTGTAACAACATTTTCTCTACATGTGAAGAAATGCCATATTAATTGGATACAGACCCTAGACTAGTACCCGCTATTACATGCATTGAGCATTTTTATAATTTTACTATTACTCAGACCACAACATTGTTTTTTTCGCGTACTTAATCCATTCTAGCTTTAAGGATATCCTCCTTGTAACAGCATTTACTAATTGTAATCCCAAGTTTAACCAACTACTATCCGACATTTCTTTTTAACTCAATGCTACTTTCCCTCCTATAATAATTTATAGCTAAAAACTTCCACATGTACCAGACGGATCAAACTTTGAAGGCTTTACGGTGGCCGTCATAGGACGAGCTAACTGTATGTTTTGAGGTAGACAGTGCGGTTACAGGACATGCATTATTATATATGTATGTAAGTATCAATAGGTGTTGTATAGGAACTAGTGTTGTCCAGTCTTGAGTGAGAGTTTGAGACTGAGTGGCAAATCGAAAAGACTGACTCTTAAAAGACTGAGACTGACTTTAAAAGAAGGCGTTTTTTGAGACTGAGACTGAGTGAAACTGTTACATTTTGTAAAAATACTGACTGAGACTGATAAAAAGACTCATGTATACAACGCGCGTATACAATATTAAGCAATTTTAAATTTTCGCGCCATTATTAAAGCCCAAGGATGGAAATTAGCGCCATTTTGTATCCTTGGGGACTGAGTGGGAGTTTGAACCAAGACTGATTGTGAGTTGGACTGATATGCTTAGCATAAAGACTGACTGTAAGTAATACTGACTGTAAGTGAAAGACTTTAAAAAACTGAGACTGATAAACTTCAAGACTGGACAGCACTAATAGGAACTCCCATTGGCTAGACGCTCCTGTAGTAGTCTCGAATGACTGACTGACTGTCAAGGCTTATAAAGTCGACTCTGTCAATAACGGCGCCCTAGTGGAATGGTACGGAAGTGGGAATGAGGAAAATATGTAAATATGTGAAAACATGAATAAATCAGACGAATATGTCATGGGTGACATTTTAGGGAGAGTATGACTGTCGAGAGAGCCGCAATAATGAGAGGCGACTGTACTGTTATTATTTTGATAGCTTTTCTATTAAATCACATTTAAAATAATTTTTGTGCTTATGATATTGGACGACCTTATTTATAGGACTGAGACAGTTGTTCGGAGGGGTGTTGTTACAGTAAGAGCGCACAGGATGGTCGGAGGTAGACTGTGGGTGTAGGAGATGTGTTTTTGAGATATATTTAATTATGTAGATATAGGAAGTGGGATTGGTTGATGTTGATTGTAGTAAGACTTGGCTATAGAGGAGTCTGGACTGACGACTGACTGCGAAGAATTATAGAAAAATGTTGGCATAGTGGCATTGACTTTGACATTGGCTCATGGTTACACAATTGCCAAGGAGCTCTCCTCCGTTAGTTTACCATTCCAAGCTCCTTCACTTCCCCAAATCAACTCATAATGTCCTTTTTTCCTTCATCCTTTCAACTCCCTAAATATACCATGGGGCATATATATTCCCATAAATATACCTACAAGCACATCTGTATGTATGCTCTGTATAATCCTGAGTGAAGAGGCAAAATGGGCTAGATGCATTTTCCTAAACACAAAATGCAGTCAATGTGTGAGATTTCACAAGGGTGCATAAGTCCATTAAATATTCAAAATTACATTCTCAAATTGAGCCCACTAGTGTAGGAGCCTTGTGTGTATACAGTAATTATTACTACGTGGCACGTGCAAGTCTTTTTAGGGCCTACATTTATTCTCATAGAATTATGTTCACAGTACATTACCTTATATTATACAATTCACGCGTAGGAATTGACGAATAATTACTGTGAGGATCAAAAACAATTCTTGACCTGAGATCAGTACAGATTTTCACGACTCGGATAACTTACGGTTCTGAAAGAGTCTCAAAATTATCTCCCAGGCCACATCATCACGAAAAAATGAAGAAAATGGTATAGGATAATAGAAAGATAGGAATAATTAAGTAGCCATAAATGTAGTTTTATTATTTAAGTATACATTCAGAATCCACGGCTGTATGAATGGTAATTAATAATATACACATACACAAAGATAAAAAGTACTTTCAGTACAAAAGACGTTTCCCCATTTTGATACCACAGCAAAGGTGTCACAATTTTTTAAACCTGTCTTGCTATCGTCATCCTGACGTCATTATTCCTTGATCAATTAATTAATAACTGATAATTATTATGTCATCAAAGCAAAATCACAGACAAAAATAAGGTAAGCATTTTCGCTAATATTATTAGTAAAATTTTAAAGTCAGTACTGTTGGCAAGACAACAACCTCTGAATCAGTGCTCGGCACGGGTATGGGTAATACTCGGGTGAACGGGTGCGGGTACGGGTAATACCCGGGTACCGATTTTGTGTACCCGAACACTTCCGGGTACTACTCAGGTACACTTTCGTCGGCTCAAAATTTCGGGTACGGGTACAAGGATTTGAAAACGTGTATGTACCCATAGGGTACGGATATAATGGGGTGATTTACTCGCACCCGCTACCATTGTACCCAAGTATTTGGATGGGTTGAGAATTGAGACATTTTATGAATTTTAGGCCATCATGTCCGTAAATTGGAAACTTCTGTCTGTATTTTTAGTGTTTCTGAATAGATATAGGTTATTGTTAATACCCTTTCAACCTTATTACCTACAGTATATGCATTTTGGACCGTGTAGCTAAAACACAAGCTTTTAGGGAAATGTTGTGGGAAGTATAAATAAATACACAGACGAGGAATAATAACAAAATAGAAGTGGAGAATAGGATTCACCGAAATGTACCTAACGTCTTCTTTAAATGTAGTATTTTGTCAGTAATTACATAAAGAGTGTGACATACGTACATGATACTTCATGAGACACAATGAATACATTTTACAAATTAGAGTTCTGATGAGTTGGATGGCAAGTTATTTTGCGTTACTGGCAGTTGATTAGAAGAAGGCGGATATTTGTGACAACATAGTAATGAGTTATTTGTAGACATAGCTAGTGAGTAGATAAAATTAGTTGAAAAAGAAGAATAAATCAATAAGTGAAAAGTCGAGTTCGCAAGTCCCAAGCAAAAACTGCATGTTAGTTAACTCTATGTATAAAAATGCGTGTACATATGGTCTGGGTGCCATAAAACACTTCGGCCATCAGCCTATTCAGAGCTGCGCTCAAGTCAAGTAAATCCCAAACTTGACCCTGAACTTGACTTGACCCTGACAGTCAAGTAGGTTTTTCAGACGGTCTTGAACTTGACGGTTCATGGCCAGACAATGACTTGACAATTCATGGTCAAATATTCAAGTACTTTTCGCGTAACTTGAACCTGGCCAAGTATTGCCGGAACAATTTTTGACTTTATCATGACTTGACCATGACCCGAACTTGACTTGAATTTTCAAGCCTTTTTCAATATAGAAATAGAAAAATAGTATTCACACTTACAATACAGCAAGTACTACATTTATTATGATTTTTATTGGCGAAACACTAAATAATTAATCTAAAGAAATACTCTTGACGTCAATTACTGCATACAATTAATCGGCAAAAACAGCAAATAACAATATTATTCACAATTCACAAGCTGCTCCAAAAAAATTTGATTGACAGTTTCAGTTAGATGCTTTGATATCTTCTTGCTTTAGTTTTAACCAACCTTAAGAAACTGAGAATAGTCTGCTAAGTTAGAGTCTTTGATAGGTAAATCAATTCCCATTGAATTTTATTACTAATAATAACAGCATGCTCTAACATTCAAGTTTGAATCGCTCCACTGAAAATCTCCATAGTTCAGCGTCCGCCCTGTTAATGAAACAATCTGGCTTTTGCATAGTAGAGCTATCATTATGTGCAAATGTTAATTGATTAAGAACTAATTATGTACTTGGATTTACGCAATTTAATTAATTTACAATATGTTTATTTTTTGCAACAATACAGTACAACAATTGAACACTTGCTTTCATAAGCGCTGCTCCGAAATTGTTATATTCTTATTCTTTCGTTCACTAGTACAGCCGTGGCTTTTTTCCAACCATGATTCATATTGATATTTGCTAACAACATATTGATTTTAAATATGGCAGATTTGGCTTTCAATCTTGTCTTGTTTGCTGACAGCAGTAGACTTACAGGGTGGTTTCCAATGTTCTGTCAACTATATTTAACATGATACTAGGCGGTAATCCCGCAAAGTAGTTTGGCAGTTGATTCATCAGGCTGCAAATACGAAATCCAGACACATAATGATGAGAACAGCACCGGAGCAGTGAGAAACTTCGATTATCCAATTGTCCAAGTTACTTCACCAAGATGACAGCTGGGATCATGACAACGAATCATTTGCAAAACACTGGGATTGACAGACCTGATTTTGCAGACACCCCTGCATAAGACAAGAGTTCTCGGAACGATCATGGTTGTCATTGAGTTTTGGACTAATGTATGACTAATGTATGTTTATATAATGTATCAAGGGTCTTTCAACAAAAAATTTTTGTTACATAAAACATTGAGCCTAACAAAAGCGCGGTTTATCAATCAATAGTTTATTGTCTTTCAAGCCTCGCCCATAACATATAATCAGGGAACAACGTCAAGGTAGCCCCTTGGAATACACAAAATCATTATTGTGAATGTCGTGATGCCCGAGCGAAAGCTACCGAACGAATGGTATCTGCAAATCAAAGCTTGAGGATAGATTAGTTATAAAGTAAGAAGCTGTTTTGTAAAGAAAACCCGTCATCAGTTATACATAAGAAAATAATATATCATAGTGTCGAAAGTATGTTCCCATATTGGCTATGATATTTTCGAAGATTATAAGGTATGTTAACTCATTGATTCTAAGAGACCGGATAATGTATATATAGATTTTACAGATTTTGAATTCCTAAATACAAAAAAGCAGGAATAATACATTATAAGTAAGTCTTCCGCTAACATTATTTCCAACGTATGACGGTTTGATCTATCGTTTATATTATGGATCACTGCCACGCATATACTTGATTATATAAATAAATTATCAAAGCCAGAGAAAATTGAATCTCCAAAGAGATAAAACTAGAAGTTTAAATCCACTTTGTGTTCTCCCGAACAGTTACACTTATGTAATTACAAGCCCACCAAACTTTCACAACAGGAAACAAACATTGAAACGAAAAGCTGGAAAAATCACCCACAACATTCTTTCATCATTCATTTATTAACATAGATATTATTTATTTATAATAATAGTTTAGTCAGGTCCAAGCTTTTAGAACCAATTGTTTATTTCTTGCGATATATATTATTTAATTATAATTGTGTTCAATTGACTTTCACATACATAACAGGATAATTGAGTTTAGTTGCCATATATGATTATAAATCCCTTACCATTTAAAATGGGCCAACTTCCTCCCATACTCAGCAGCACCCACTTTCCCGCGGAAGTTGCCCGCCTAAATATGCATATTTTAGCGTCAACTACGTGCGCATGGAAAACTGAAACGTTTTCGCAAGTGAAAGCAGTTGGCACTAAAATACACAGTGCTGCTAAGTTGACTGAAACCTACCATCGTAATAACAACACTTAAAGAAAGTTCCTAGAATAAGTTGACATTATTTTTGTGACAGACCAGATCATTTTGAATTTCAACGTAAATACGTAGGGTTTAGTTACCATATATGATTATAAATCCCTTACCATTTAAAATGGGCCAACTTCCTCCCATACTCAGCAGCACCCACTTTCCCGCGGAAGTTGCCCGCCTAAATATGCATATTTTAGCGTCAACTACGTGCGCATGGAAAACTGAAACGTTTTCGCAAGTGAAAGCAGTTGGCACTAAAATACACAGTGCTGCTAAGTTGACTGAAACCTACCATCGTAATAACAACACTTAAAGAAAGTTCCTAGAATAAGTTGACATTATTTTTGTGACAGACCAGATCATTTTGAATTTCAACGTAAATACGTAGGGTTTAGTTACCATATATGATTATAAATCCCTTACCATTTAAAATGGGCCAACTTCCTCCCATACTCAGCAGCACCCACTTTCCCGCGGAAGTTGCCCGCCTAAATATGCATATTTTAGCGTCAACTACGTGCGCATGGAAAACTGAAACGTTTTCGCAAGTGAAACCAGTTGGCACTAAAATACACAGTGCTGCTAAGTTGACTGAAACCTACCATCGTAATAACAACACTTAAAGAAAGTTCCTAGAATAAGTTGACATTATTTTTGTGACAGACCAGATCATTTTGAATTTCAACGTTAATATATAGAGTTTAGTGACCATACATGATTATAAATCACTTACCAATTAGAATGGCCCCTTTCCTCACATGACCAGCTGCACCCAATTACCTGAGGAAATTGCCCGCCTAAATGTGCATTTTTTAGTGTCAACCACACGCCCATGGAAAACTGAATTGTTTTTGCGAGTGAAAGCTGTTGGCACTAAAATAAGCTGATAAGTTATCTAAAACTTACCATCGTATTAACAAAACTTCCAGAAAGTTCCTACAATCAGCTAACACATTATTTTAGTTAACTGAAAATGCCACATTACTGCTCAATCAATTTAGCTTTACTACAAAATAGTTTATATAAAGTTGTTGAATGCGCAGTATCAAAATATAAAAAGCCCATATTCAATGTTTGAATTTTAGACGAAAATACATATAAATGGATTAAGCATTCTTGTAAAAAATAGCTGACTGATTCCTGGTTCAAAACATTAAAATCATTAATTAACTACTTGTAACTAGTAACAGTACATTTACACGGCACACAATCGCGTTGCAATATTACAATGGTGAATGAGATTACTAAACGTAGTGGAAATCAATTTTAGGATAAATCACTACTGATCCAAATCTAAAATAAATGTGAACGGGCTAACTTCCTCCCATACTCAGCAACCCCTCTTTATCCTAAGGGCCTGATTTCTGTTAATTCCGACCGTTTAAAAACCCACGCAAATTATGCAGATATATTAAAAAAATAAGATGTGTTATTTCAAACGGTCGAAACAACGGTTCCCGAACTTGTTAATTGATGAAGTTCTCAATACAATTCTCTAGTTACAGAAACCTACAGAAATCAGCCCCCGTTCCCACGGAAGTTGCCCAACTAAAAATATATTGTTTTGACATGGTTGCTGAGAAAACTAGATGATTGACTTTGTTGCAATATTTTGCACACGAAATAAGAGTGAATTTATTGGAATGCAAAAATACTTTTGTAAAGCCAACACGATCACGAAAGCATGAAATAAGATCCAAACGAAGAATAAGTAAGATACAAACAATGTAAAGAAGTTGTCTGAAGTAGGTAATTACCATCATTAAAGTACATCATTATTGTAGTTCAATGAGTCATTCTCGTTGAGTCCTAAGGAACCAATCACAGCACAATAGAGTCTCAATTATAAAGTAAGGATAAAGTACCAAATGAAATACAGTAAATCAATACCGAGAATCAAGTAGATTTGCTCCTATATTTCCAGCCGGGAATTTAAGATGTGGATTGTGACGCCCAATGCCGAAGTACCAAAGTACCGACATAATATGGGAACAGCATCCTAAGGTTCTAGCTCCGCTTTGGCATCGGCAATAAAAACCTCGAATACTGCCAGGTCCGATTCCATTTGGTCTATAATGAATCCACAATGTATGGACGGTGTCTCCTCGAAATCGTGATTTCATTTTGACACGAATGAGATCCAACATTTCCCTGTGCACCTGTTGGTTTAACTAAATGTTAAGAAAACACGTTCTATTGTATTACTACCATTCGCTTATTGTAGATCTGAAATTACACTGAATTGGTAATCTCCTTCCTGAACATGTTGGGCTGAGTAACTTCTAGCCATTCTTATTTGATAAATTCCCAGGCTTATATCACGAAGGCATTGCATTGTCAGTCTTGGGAAATCTTCTAGATGTTCCAAGTCCATGGATAAATAATTTACTCTCGATGTCAGCCATCCCCTCTCGGTTATCAGTTCCATTAGTAGGTTTGAAATTCCTACTTTCGATTTAATAAGTTGGGCTCGCTCTAGATCGCCCTCCTTGTCGGGCGCAACAACGGGAAAGTGCTTATTCAGAATGGCGCATGAAATCTCCAAAAGCTTCATCAGAAATCCATTTGCCATATAGCTATTGGATATGCGGTCTCTGAAGAATTTAAACTTATTTTTCAACCGCCCGTTAACGGCTTCAATTACCCATCTGATCATCGTCACCAGTCTGCTTTCGTTTGCTTCTGCGTCTTGAAATTGCTTTCGACCACCAGTTAGCAAGTTGGGCATGACCATGCGTATCCCCGCCTCATCCAATTCAGATTTGTTATCCCGGAATCCACGGTCAAGTATTAAAATGTCTTCTTCTTCAACGAAATTTTCGAAAGCGGAACCAGGTGTCATCATACTGCTTAGTATAGAAGCATCATTATTATTGCCGAGATAAAGGCCTTCAGCTCCAATAATGTAGCCGTCTGTACCCGTTACCAGCATAGGTTTCACTAGGTTGTAGTGCTTGTGGCCTGAATAGCTGTCATGCTGCAACTGAAAGTTACTAGACTTCTCAATTTCTAGATAGGTTCCATCAAGGACAAGCATACACGAATTTGGCTGCTGATCAAAAAACACTGAGGCAAGAGTTCTTGAGTGATCTTTAATGAAGTCGTCTCTTGATATGTGTTGGTAACCAAGATTAAGAGGCATAAACTTCTTGTGCAAAGCGTCTGCTACATTGTGAAATACTTCAGAGATTCGCTGTTGATCCATGCCAAATAATTCCCCAAGAGCTTTCTGAGAGTTGTTCATTCGAAGTTTACACAGGAAGACAGCAAGAGCATTTCTTTTTGAACGGTTAACGGAGTCATGGATACTTCCCGATAGATATGGAATCAAATCTTCAAAATCTTTTTTCGAGAGGCCGGTGTAAGTTTCATACGCCGATTCGGTCAAAAGCGGAGAATCAAAATCCAATGGGTTTTTAGGTTCTTCGGGAACATACTGAACTGCACTGATAATAAGATGCTTTAAATGTTTCAGAAGTTTGCTCTCGGTCATCACCTTCATTTGTGATCTGTTTGTGTAAATAATTTTGCTTCATGTACACTGCTGATTGAATACACATAAAAGCATTAATTATTAGATTTGAAACCTTTTGGACAATGATTCCAATGCAGCTTGAGAGAGACGGCCGTTTTCAACGTGCACATTGCAAATCCTATTCTTCATTGGAAGGAACGTCTCTGCAGCTACCCATGTGCAGGCTGATAGCATTCCTGAAACTTCTTGCATTGACAGCTGCCTAGCCTCCTGTCCACAAACGCTGCATATACGGTTAGTTCGGCCAACAGCTCGCACTAAAATTTCACCTGGACCCAGAGCTGGAGTTGTTCGATGAGGTTCAATTACAGATACTTGTGTTGGTTGTAGCACCCGGCTAGGTTCTGATACAGGTTGTTGTCCAGATTCTTGTGCGGTTACTTGTGCAAGATGTGTAGTTCCTGACGCTAGTGCCGATTGTTGTCTAAGTGTTTGTGCTAGGCCAGATGCAGGTGTTCGAGAACATCCTGGTGCTTGTGATAACGTCGGTGCTGTTGAAGGTTGTCGTGATGGTCCGGGTGCTGGTGCAAGGAATGCTGGTCCTGGAACTTCAGCACTTCCTGGAGCATGCGGTAGAGCTGGTGCAGGTGAAGGTTGTACTGTAGGTACAGTTGCTTGCGCTTGTCCTATTGCAGGTGCTGGTTGTGGTGCAGGTACACGCGCTTGGTCTGCTTTTCCACGAGGATTAATGAAATTATAAACCTTTTGGTAGCAACGCGGGCATATTCTACCTTCCTGCAAACGTGGTAAAGTTGGAGACCTATTATGCTCATGGAAATCCCAATACGGAGTGTTTCTCTTTAGACGCTTACAGTCACCGTTCTTCGGGAGTAAACACACATTGCATGTGTAGTTCGGCATGGCTAAAACTAATTAATAGATTAAATGATATTACATGTTCATACATTTTAAATTATGCATTACATAGGCTGAATTCTTGTTTCTTCAGAGCGTTGTTTTGTATTAGATCAATACTTTGTTTAGACAATATTTCATGTCAAGTTATTTTAGGCAAGATGACTTGAACGCATTTCTTCTATTTACAACGAAAGAAGCTAAAAATCCTGAAACGTCGTTTATTTGCAATTTGCATGGGTGATGGGCGCTGAAAAGGTTAACGCAAATTAGTGCCGCATCGACTTTACACTTTAGATTATCGTCATCAGTTCAAGGGTTTTGAATCATTTCATAAATATATTTTTTGTAGACTCCTAACTAAATTGCTTTAAAAGGTTGATATCAAATTAAACCACCGTTACAATAGTAATGACAATTATCTGAAATCTTATGGCATTGTTTTACTATATTTAGCCGATTTGGCAGAATGTATTATTAAACCCCTGTTTAGTGCTACAACCCGGATTTTACTAGTTTTTATTGGATAAGGAAATGAATTGAATTTTATTAGTAAATGTCATTTCATTCCAAGCTGCACAATTTCGCTTTATACACGCTTCATCTATTGGTTTATTCCGGAATGTATTGAATTGGGGCATAAATTGGCAACAATTCCTGCACGTATTCATTTTAACAAGCAGTGCTCATTCGTCCCTATGGTGGAATTGTTGGCTAATACCAAAGTTTTCGTACGTTCCGGTCCAAAGATTTGATTCATTTTAATCGTTCTTTTCCAACTAAATGCCAATCCAGTAAATAGTTTCATTAATTGTGGACCAGATCAATTGGGGCTTTGCTACGTAATGCCAATACTGGGGAAATGAGCCAATGTATTTTAAAGGTTATGCATAAGTCATAGTTCAGATGATTTCCGAGACGTTTACAGCTCCGTTTTAGTTTCTGAACTGAATTGGATTAAACTGTTATTAAGATTGGATTCAACACATAAAACGCATCAGCACAAGACAACTCTTACAACCTATCTTAGTTTCAAAACGTTTTAAATATACGACAAAAAATAACGGGTTACTGACTTTAAAAACCTATTTAACTGACACGATTTGATCAACTGCTCACCAAATATGTCAGGTGTCTATGTACGCAACGTTTCAATAAAATCTAGTAACGTATTTTTGAGTTAAGATAGTTTTATCCATGAAAATCCAGGTAACTGCAACACTGTTGATCGGATAGCTCATTTACAAACTCATCCAAGATTTATGTCTGCACACTAGAGCATCTCGGGCGGTTACAATTTCAGGGTAAGCCCGTAAAAATCCCGGCCCGCTTGGGATATACCCATATATTTATTAGGAATACTATTTTATAAAGAACGAAAAATGATCAAAAAAATGACAAAAAGTAAATACTCCTCGGTGGATGTGAACCCGAGTTCTTGGTGTAGCGTAAGATAAAAAGAACTCGGCACTCTGTACGCTACGCCACGCCGTCACTTCTTGGAAGGGACGGAATTACTTGAGGCTATATTCCACTCACCAAAACTTTATGACTGATTTGCGCGAAATCCAAAGCCCACACAGGCATAATATGTACACCATTGTAAAGCTCTCAGCAAGGGCTTTCCATACATGTGCATATCATGCCGATCGGAGTGTGGCAGGAGAAAAGGGTCCATTGTTAGATACAATGGACATAATAAATAAGCATTTGATTTAGTACAGATACATACAATACGAAACCTCTGAAAATAAAAACGCAGTCCAAATGCCTGTAATTGAGTTAAATTCAAGCAGCCGTGTTATTGGTTCGGGTTCGCGCGAGTTGTATTCCTTCGTTCTGACTGGGTGACCACTATATACAGGTACTTCAAGCTGCATTTTTAACTGCAGAGGTATGATTACTAGTCCACTATGAGCAGGTTTCCACTATATAGAAAACCACTATATAGAGGGAGTTTCCTATGTTAAAGGATAGGAGGTGGGACCGGGATGTAAAATGTGTCCACTATAAACAGGAATCCACTATATACAGGTTTTACTGTGGTATAGGCTATTAATACATGCACATTTTAATGTAGAGTGCACTCTCGCTATAAGAAACCTCTACCTGGAACATTTTCTATATAGTGAATATACTTTGAGACATTCCTGTCAAATATTTATTTTTGTTGCATAAGAACATATTGTTGGGTAAATTCTAAAAAGTACCATTTTCATTTGCGAACCCATTTAAAAAGCATAGGGTACGAAATGAAAATCTTATCTTTTAGAATGTAGCCAAAGATATGCTACTATATACAATTGGCCATTTTTATCCATTTACGGCCCAGTTCTACAGCAGAGTTCTACAGTCTTTGGTTTGATCAGTCCGAGTCCTCCATCAGTCCCACGTCTCATTCTGTCAATCAGTCCCAGTCAGTTTTGTATCCCGGATCTATCAGTCCCTATCAGTCTCAGTCCTGCTAAAAGTCCTTGCCAAAAGTCTCAGTCAGTCCACAAATGTATATTAATGTATTTAGGACTGCCAGAGCTCGCATAACGTTGAAACCACATTGAAAACGTTCAATTTCGGCAACTATGTTCCTATACACCCAGAAAGAAAATCCCCACTAATTGAAATTAGTTTATAATTTTCCAACCTATCCATTGCAGTTAAATAGGTGGTGTAGTAATTTGGAAAATTAACCGTTCGGTACAAGAATTCAATATAGAGGTCATGAAAGGGACAAGTGATGGTGGTTATTTGGAAAAATGAAATGATAGAATTACTTATAATATAATAAACTTTCAAAAAAATAATTTGGCTCTCTTTGTAACAAAACATTTTTCCAGTAAACATTTACAATATACTACAACTAATTATAAGTTGAATACTTCAGGAACAGAATGGTCTGCGAATCATGATTACATCAGAAGGATATAATTCAGTTTCACACATCGGAAAAAGTTTGAACTAATATTTCATTTTTGAATATGTAATCAACATTTGGCCTTATTAAAAGTCAGTCACATCAGTTCATTACATACACTGATACTGCACTTATAGTTATAATTTTAACGTTGCCCAACTAATTGTAATTTATCATTATTTATTATGAATAATGCAGCAGAACGTGGGAACTCTACTCAAGTGATTTGTACAATGTAGTGCGGGTGCGGGCCAACTAACAATATCTTTGTTAAACAATAACAACAGATGGAAGCCATAGTATAGCTGGAAAGAAGAGACCAATGATAAAAATAATTTAATGAAACGTATCGGAAATACCCTGCCACTTTGATTTGTCCATGCGATTTTTAAAGCTCATTTCAGTACTTGCACTCTTGCACATGCTTGAGCTCATTAGCAGGTCTCATATCAGTCCCAGTCAGTTTTGCCTATGAAATTCATCAGTCTAGGTCAGTCTCAGTCTTAAAAAATAGGACTCTGTATCAGTCCCAGTCAGTCGCAGTCTTCAGTCAGTCCTATGATCTACCCACTCAGTCTTTCCCCTGAGTCCAAGACTGTAGAACCCTGTTCTACAGAGATTTCGCAAAGTATACACAAGCGCGGATCTTCAATACAGATGGGAAAAGATAAGAAAGGGATGGAAAAATGAATTATTAGGAATCTTCTGGGTTCCTATTTGTTTACAAGACGTGTTTATTTCTCGAGAGATATTCCATTGATTTGGCGTAGTTTTTGTGGAAATATTATTTGTTAGCATTTTTCCCCTGCTAATTATGTTTTTATCACAATGCTGTATTTCCTCCTTAGACCGTCTTAGAGCCGGTAAAGAGCTACTATTCTGAGTAGTGCAAAACAGTGAAGATTCATTTTGATTTGGAGGAAACCCCGGAGTATTTTGTGACTCGTAAGTCGTAGCCCTGGTCGTAACAACGGTTTCCCACAAAAACCCAGCAGGATATATTTATCCAAAAGATTTCCCATACATGACCGGAGCTCTCATTGATGGAAACCCCTACTTTAATCTAATACATTCCAAGCCAATACATGCCATGATATTGTAACGCGGCCGAAATTCCTTACACTGAGTTGTGACTAACTTCACCTCCGAGAAACAAGAATTCCTATTGCTATGATTCCCTTGTAGGGGAATATTATTCAGATTTAAGATATTAAAATTATTACTATATTGAACTTATACATTTAGAAGTAAGAATTATTCTTTACCTTGACGCCCATTCGTGTTTTGGTTATTACTTGTAAGTTACAGCAACGTAGATTATAATACGCGATTTCCCTTACCAATTTACGTAATAGTACAGTGCCCTTCAAGTGCCAAGCAAAAATTATGAACGGAAAATCCACAGTCAGCTGAATGAAAATACAAGATGTACCACTGAATGGCTTAAAAAGTATAGGACCGTATGCATATTATTCTGAAGTAATGAAATAGTAAGATCAATTGTAAAAATATCGAATCGAGATGATCATTTCTTTTTATCAGTTGTTGTATTTTTCTCATCTTATTGTTAGTATCATTTGGTAACCAATGGCAATCATGACAGAACCTCACCGATGGGCTTACGGCTGTACAACTTAGGTTTTATTATGTTTTAAACTTTTCATTAAGTTTTGGATTTTTATACCGGGTAAGAAAGTAGGTTTCCATTTCAAAACTCTTCGCAATTGCATTTGTTTTCAAGATGCAACCGGAGCTTTGGGTCTAATTGTAAGTAGCGTTATAGGAACCAAGGATGGGAATCGGTATCGGAATCGGAATTATATTCGAAAATTTGAGGATTTTAATTCATATTGGAATTCCAAATAATTCCCAGGATATATTTTAATTCAAAATCGCATTCAAAAAAATTGTTGGAATCGGAATTGGTATTCAAATATTTTTTACTGAATTCCGATTAAAATAAAGTATTGTTTTCAATGCTATATTTCACCAAGTGTACGTACTTAAATATAAATTACAAAATTGTCGCAATTTTTTACTTACAACGTAAGGTTAATCAAAGAGCATTGGTGAAAGTTTTCTTCATCCGAAATGAACATGCTTCCGCATTCTACGTAAAATAGAGTCGAATTATTAGCACTTGTCAGAGGCTTTTAACGGTTGTGCTCGAGACTATTGTTTGTCCTACAAGTTAATTACTCAAGTAATTTAAATCGTTGATACTAAGATTTTTATAGGTAACTACAAATGGGCCGAAAGAAAATTAGTAATGTTGGAGTTCAAACATCAGTTGAAAGTGTGTTTTCAGCTCTTAAAATTATACTTAATGACCATTACAACATTAATGATATCATGTTTCTAAAAGGTTGAACTTTTTCCGTAATTAAATTCTTTGTATTTTCAGTATACTAGGAGTATTCAAATAAATATTCAAATAAATATTCAAATCGGAATTTATAATGAACGAATACTCGAGGATATTTAAATCCGTATTAGAATTCATACTTTTCAGTATTGCTATACGTATTTTAAATCCGAATTCTTCGTTTTGAATATTTTAATTCGAATTAGAAATATTTTTCGGATTTCCCATCCTTGTTTCCATTATTCAATTATGTAAATATATTAAAGTGTGTAGAAAAGTGTAATTTTAGTCTGGCATTTCCCCATTTGAGGTAATTAGTGTTGCATTGGGTCTGTTAGTTGGAGATTAAATTTCTTAAAAGCTATCCCTAATATCTATCACTAAACATATCCCTGCTCCGCTGTAGTTGTGTCACCCTGAGAAAACAAAGTTCTGCCTCCACCGTTTAGACTTGAAAAGGTCTCAACGTATAAAATGTACAATTTGACCCCTAGGGTGACTTTTTGGGTGCTCCGATCAGAAAAGGGATTTAGGTCGTGTGTTGAATTTCCTATGCATATTTGGTCGAAATTCAGCTTGTGCAGGTTTTCGGCAGAAGCGAGCCCAAAACGTTATTCATTATTTTTGATAGGCTTTCTTTAAAAAAAATTAACCTTGGTGAAACCGAATTATTAAAGTTCGAATCAATTTCAAAATGTCATTTAAGGCGAAATGGAATGAATACTCATGAAACATGGAATTTGGTTCAAAAGACATTTTTGATTACCCGGTCAAAATATTAGCAAAACTTTTGAAAATTCGACTCAAACAATTATCTTTTTCATTCGAAAACAGTTTCGGAATGCGCTCTCTAACGACTGAGATGCTAATTTTATATTGTGCAATTATTACTGTAATTTGCTCGTTTTGTTTTGTTTTCTTCGGAAAAAACAAAATTAGAACAATTTAAGTTTGTTTACCAAATTTTGTTTTGTGTTGTTTTTAAACGAGACCAACAGTTCAAGAAACAATTTGTATTGTTTTGTTCTTAATGGGGTTTCTTTAATGGTCTAATAGACGTTAGAAATTTGTCAAATATTATTGTATTTTAGTACTACAGCATATGTACAGTAGTTGATTGGTATAAATTTGATGCGCGTACAAAGGAAATTAAAACCAAAAAAACTGTAAAAAAGCTAATTTTAGTTGGATCTGCCTAAAATAAATAAATAAATTCTTGGTAGATATACTATACTCCAATCAATCCAATCAAACTAGAAACAGTAAATTTCAAAAGGTAATTCCAACACTAATTTAAAGGATGCATACTTGATAACCGCGGATGGAGATGCGGACTGTGAGATGAAAAATAGTACGAACTTGTGTGAAAATTGTGAAGGTATGCTCGAATCAATGAGTGATACTTGGCGTTGGTTAATTTTAAGAAACTACTGCTCATACAATCTAAAAACATATTAGTCAAAAAAGAAATGGCTTCAGCGCCAAAGTGAGCTTCAAGAACATTCTGGGGTCAACTCTAAGAATAAAAATACTTGTAACTCTGATTTAATACAAGCATTATACCTACTGTTGTAGTCTGCAAGAGTAAAAGGCGTAAGGTAATTACGTACATCCACCAGGCATATAATGACCGCATATGTATATAGACCAGTGCTCGGACTGGGTACGGGTAATACTCGGGTAAATGGGTACGGGTACGGGTATGGGTACTACCCGGGTACTCTGGATTTTAGACAATAAAGTGGGTACAAGCACGGATACGGGTATGGGTACTCACTCAGTGACAACCGGGTAGTACCCAATAGGTGCGGGTATCACTATATAAAATATCTGTACCCGTGGGTGCTGTACCCGAGTATTTTTGGGTACTTCAAGATAGTGTTTCTAAACGATACCAAAACATGGACTCGACCCTACTCGTTTTCCCGAACCGGAAAAAATCCCGATTCTGTTCCCAAAACCGGAGCCGATTTGTTCTAGTCTGGGACATTTTTGCCTTCCCGGAACCGATCCGGAAAAATAAAAATGGTTCCCGAACCGGTTCCGGTTCCTTTCCAAACCGGCAGAAAATGTATAGTACTCAATTTTTATGGAAGTCAAAATAGTATCGCCTTTACAAATGACAGTTGATAAATGCTTGACAATTGCATGTTTCGCGTTTTCATCCAAAACGGCAAACATTAACAAACCCTTTCTGTTTCCATTGTTGTTTCAAAAACTTTGTTTTGCTTTTTGTCCCCGAAACAGGACCGAAATTTAACGGTTCTTTTAACCGTTGACCCGAAACCATACCGGAACCGAACCGGAACCTCGAGAATTACCGATACCGAACAGCAACACTACTTGAAGGATTCCTACTGGGATGGATTACTATGGCCAACAATAAGACCTGCCAACAGTGAAGTTGCTTGTTTCTTTGTATACAGATACTTGCATTAGTGACAGAGCCAAGAGGCTTCGTTTCATTTATGATTACGCGGTCATTGCAATCTAACGCTTCTAATGATTGTTCAAATATATTGCTTTGTAAATACGTTGTATCGTTGTCGGAAAAAATGGCATGATCAGAAAATTTTACTTTACTCTTGTACTTTACTAACCTTGCTTCCTATTGACAGCAATTCCTAACGTCGGACTTCTGTTAAAAGATTTTTGAGAAAAAGATTAGCCGGGAACAAAATTTTTTCATGTTCTGGAAGTTGAAAAGCAAGTTTTGGATTAAGGCGAGTTTAGTATTAAAGAATTCGTCCCAATTGGCTATCCTTACCTAATTCAAGAATTGTCCAATAACCAATTCGCGAGAACACATTTCGTTCAGTAAGTTATAACTTTGGCGCAGTAGCATTTGAATTTTGTCAGTGTTTATTAAAAATAAATCCTAAATGACCTTAACTGATTTCTTGAACAATTTGAAATTGGATACATTTAACGCCTAGGGAAAACGCTAAAAATCTCGGGTTTTTTAATAGAGATAAAAAAAATGACAAATTGAACATTTTCATCTGGGCAGGCAAATGTCTTCGGGAATTTTCAATCGGTCAAACTTCCAGTACCCGAGTAATACCCGGGTACAGACATTAGGTACTCGGGTATGGGTACAGGTTTTGGGTACATTACGGATACGGGTAAATTGTCGGTACAGGTACTACATTGTAGTTTCAAGTATGAGTACGGGTACTGAAATAATTTATCTGGGTACTCGGGTATGGGTACGGGTATAGGTACTGCATTTTGTCGTACCCGATATTCGGGTACGGGTATGGGTACGGGTACACGGTTTCTGTATACAGAAACCGTGTATACGGACCGGGGTATACCCAGTCCGAGCACTGATATAGACGCCATATATCAACAAACGTTTGTGGTGGGTCTTACCTAACGCTACAGATACGCATTGTTTTGTGTTCGGCCGATGCCGATCATGATTCATTGAACGATCATTGAATTAATAACCTGTATTGTTTTTATTACGATTGAAGCGATATCATGGAATGATCTCGGTTCTGACCTTGTGGACACCAAGATGTGACCACGTAGATGTGCGAACCACTTCAAATTTTACAATTTTTAAAATTTCGACAAAATTTAAAATTATTATTTTGGTTTATTATTGGTTTACACGTTTCCCTGACCTCATGAATGATTAAATAACCAATTAGAATTTCCAAGTTTTTCAAAATTCCAAAACATATGGGAAACATTCCAACAAACGGAATACTGGAGCGACCTCGGTTTTGACCCTGTGGACACAAAGGCCTTTAAACCATTAAGCTTAGGTGAAAACAAATTTGCCCAACCACTTCGAATTTTTTCATTTTTTGAAAATTTTGAAAAAATTTCAAAAGCTCTATTTACGCTTTGAATTTGGCTTGCGCTTCCCTGAACATGTAAATATCCAAACCACTTTAAATTTTAAAATTTTCGAAATTTCGAAAGGAAAAAATCGAAAGCACTATTTACGCTTCAATTTTGTCTTACACATTGCCCTGTCGGTCGTTGAAAACCTTCCTGCAGGGACATAAGATTCAGAAGGGAAATTTAGAAATGATTTTCCAGGGAGATTTGCAAAAATTTGTCCCCTGGCTCATGCTTATTTGCATCTAACGACGTACAAATGAGAAATAACGTGTAGTTTACCAGATCAATACAAGAATAATGTTCAGCAAAATTTGTGTAACAATTGTCAGTCTGTAATTAGTTTTTGCAACTTTAACAGTAAGTGTTGAATCATTTTTTTCCAAGACAAAAGGCTTTACAACAAACTACCCAGCAAACCAGAAGTTTCGTTTCAGCGCTGTTCCGAACATGGCACTCACGGTTCTGTGCCGCTTAAGGATTCATGCTGGAATTCATCAGCGGTCCGGCACCGTGAAATATTATATCCGACTTACCGACCGCATGCCAGCACTGACCCAATGTTGGCCTGACAGTACCTTCCCAGCACCAGCAAAGCAGTGCTGGTGTGATACTGTAACGCGGCATTCTTTGCCGTAATTACACCAGGACTGGTCCAAAGCTCTCAATGCATATATGTACAAGCATGCAAAGCATACTAATTGTAAGCCGTTATAATTTCACATGCCTAAGCACTTTCATTACAGGCGTGCTAGAAGCCATGCTGGTTACCTTGAGATTCTTCAGTTAATTTTCGTAAAGCAAATAACAGTAAAAATTCGAGTGGTGTTCTGCGAGCATTTTTTTAAATACTGAATAGTACTAGTAATGTGTTACTACGTAGTGAAATTTCCTAAAGAGGGTAGCTTCGAAGTAGTTCCTGAAAAGTGGATGTTTGACGGTAACACAAAGTGTAATTGGCCTGAGGAAATAACCGATCGAGTTAAGTTAAATAACCTAATTCAAAAGGCCTCAGATCCTAGCGACCATCCCAGGATTGTCTGGAAACCTCATACCTGCGAAATTATACTTGGAACAGGTAATGTTGTCAAAACGAAACTTAAACCTTTTTAAAATTTCGTCCGTAGTAATTACAAGTGTATTTACCAAAATTGTGTATAAATTAGTTCCTAAACTCCTTTTTAGGATAGCAATATTATTTTAAATTTTAACCATTACAGATAGTTTCATTCACGCAAAGAAGGGTGCAGAAAAGGCGGCAAAAAGCAAAACAAGTGAGTTTGAGTTAACCGATATCGAAGTTCCTGATCTTCCAACAAGAGTTTTGCGGAACCAAATTCAGAAGCAAGTATATAAAGTTCGAAACAGCTCAAGACCTGTCGAAACATCCGAAAACAATTTGGGTGCAACTATTGTGAGTGGTGTATCAGAAACAGCAGATATCAATTCCATTTATGAAGAACACGAAAATATTGGGAACATCTTTGAAGCAACAGATTTAGGTATTTCTAAATAATTTTAAAAACTATGAACAACTTAACATGCTTTTCTAAATTTAAATGAATTTTATTTTTTATCAAAATGACTAAACAATTTCTCCACGGTCATAGAAGTATGAAAACAGTAATTATTTTACGTGATTGTTTTATGTGATTACGAGTGTATTTTCTATCTATTGTGATGTGTTACTCTTGTAGTTGTTGGTTCAGAAATTGGGGCAGAAGCAAATGTATTTACGGTTACTGAAGATACTTATTTAAATACCAATACACCCGACAACAACTGTATTGATAACGACCACCAGACGTTGCAGGAAGTCATTGCAAGGCTGGAACGTTTAGGGGACCGATTTGAAAAATTTCGTTCGGAATTTCAAAGTAAAATGTTTTCTATTTTATATGTTTAAAAAGTACATATACATCACATTCTTACATGTTTTAGTTGACAGGAATTACTGATAGCTATTTTTTAGATTTTGAAAAGATCGCTCTCGGAAAATTAGTCAAACTTTCGAAGGAGTTCGAGCATATTTCTCTTACACTTGGTCGGAGTTTAATGACGCCGCTAACAGTGGAAGATCTCGGCCTTCCTTTGGGTGTAGGACTTCCTCTTGCTGACGGAAAATCTTTTGCGGTTCTTCAGCATTGGCTACAGTCGCCAGAGAATCAAAATAAATTGGTACGAACATCATTATAATGACAATAAGGATGAAGCGTAATTATCACAGCAAAAATGATCGGGGTTGTAATATGGAGCACATTCTGGGTAATTATTACTACGACAATTTGTTGTGGCTCAAAAGGAGAACAATGATTTAAATAATTCTGCCGTTACCTAATTTTAGCAGTAAATTGTTTCAAAATTCCTATTTTACCTTATGAGCGAATACATACTTTAAAAAAACTCTTAAAAGTGCAATAGAAGATTATACCTAAGTGAGGATTCTCGTTCTATTGGGATTATTGCCTTTGCATTTTAATTTTAATGTGAAAAGTTGTCGATTTGTTTTGGTTTCCCATGTTTTGGATTACAACTGAATTGGATCCAGAACCAAAATTCATAATACTTCATAATTATTTCCAGTCAAATTATCTGAAGGGTATTGGAGGTTCAGACCTAAAAGATTGTATTCGACGGATATTGGAGAGAAATTTTTCCCCGGAGCTTGCTCGTGCTGTAAAGTTTTCCGGAGCAAATGAGAAAATAAGCTTCAAGAGTCATCGTATGCGGCTATGCTTAATTGGTAAAAAGCGACTCAATCATTCAGTAAATATTGATAAACGCACTTCTAAAAACATCAAGCTCAGGACTTTGTGTAAATTAACTTTTTAATCAATGCTTTTTTTCTAGCGAGCTTGAGACAAAATTAAGAATCCACCTCACCAACTGAAGCTGAGGTGGACAAGTGTGTACAAAAGTGGTTTGGTGGCTCCGGAGATCGACACGGAGGACGTGCAGCACGACAAAAACACGTATCAAATCAACCCAATGTTGAAGAACTGTCTGACAATTAGTGGATTATATTATGTATTTTATGACTATTAAATATAGATATGGGATTTTGTATTAGTGCTCGATCAACAAGGCGTAAAATTGCTCAAGAAAGAGATTTGTTACTCACAATAGTTCGTAATGCTGATAACAATTCAGTGAAAGATTTTCCGTCAGGTAATATAAGAAATGATGCTCCCATTATCCAACATGATAACATAGCTGTATATTACGATAGTTTTGAAGTTTTAAATGTGGAATCAGATTTCGATGAGGAAGTAGAAAATGAAAACCGTGCAGTAAGTTTAAACGATAGATTAGCTGAGTGGGCATGTTTATATAATATTACTCATTGCTCAATTAACTCATTGTTAGATATACTAAAAAGATATGGAAACAGTGATTTGCCTGGATGTGCTCGAACTCTTTTAAAAACTCCTAGATATGCAAACATAGAGAACCGGTGTGGGGGAGAGTACTTTTACTTTGGAATAGAAAACAGTACAATCGAACGTGTAAAACAGGGCCTGGATTTACAATACTATCCATATATTTCTCACCGATTTCAAAATATAGAAAATCTGCTGACACTGTCTATTGGTTGTGACGGCATTCCTGTGTGTAGGAGCAACAATAATCAGTTCTGGCCTTTAATGGGAGTTTTAAATCAGTCTTATAACCAAAAGCCACTTTTGATTGCCTTATTTTATGGGAAAAGCAAACCAAATAGTGCTAATGAATTTTTAGAGGAATTTGTACGCGAATTGAATCTTTTATATGAGAAAGGTATTGTTTTTGAAAATGTTAAATACAACATTAGAGTTAGTTGTTTTATTGCTGACGCGCCTGCACGCAGCTTTATGAAATACTGTAAAAGTCACAACGCCTACTTTGCTTGCGAGAAATGTAATGTAGAGGGAGACTGGATCGGTCGTGTAGTGTATCTAGAACGTAATGCTCCATTAAGAACAGACGATACGTATACCAGGCAGATCCACGAAGAACATCATACGGGAATTTCTTGTTTAATTAATGCAAATATTGAATTGGTGTCACAATTTCCTATCGACTACATGCATTTGATATGTCTGGGTGTAATGCGCAAAAGTTTATATGCATGGATTAAGGGACCACTACGTGTGAGATTAAGAGGTAGGGATGTAGATTTAATATCCGTGCTTCTTCTTAAATATATAGAGTACACACCAAACGAATTTAGCAGAAAGCCAAGAAGTTTAAAAGAAATCGAGCACTACAAGGCAACAGAGTTAAGAACATTTTTGCTTTATACTGGTCCAGTTTGCCTTAAAGGAATTTTACCTGAGAAATTGTACAAACACTTTTTGCTCTTAAGTACGGCCACTGCAATTCTTTTATCTCCAGCTGCACATCTGTTTAACTACAATGCAATCGCTGATACTTTGTTAAGGCAGTATGTTAGTGATTGTGTAGATATTTATGGACAAGAATTCATTACCTATAATGTACATTGTTTGATTCACATCGCTGCTGATGCACTTAATTTTAAAAACTTGGATAATTTTAGCGCTTTCGAATTCGAAAATTATATGCAGTTTCTAAAACGCTGCTTACGTGGGCGTAAACATAGCTTATCACAAGTTGTAAACAGAGTTCATGAAATAGAACATGCAGCAAATATACCTATATGTCAAGTTAATGATAGAAAGGCGAGATCCGTTGTAAGGTTAAATGAAGACAAGTACAGCTATAAAGGGATAGTCTTGTCCGCAAATTCCGGTAACAATTGTTTCATTTGCAAAAACAAAAAAATTATCATTGTCACAGGATTTGATAAAATTGCTGAAAATGTAATTACGTGTAAAACATTCTTGAGCGCGCAAAGATTGCCAGATTACCCAATTGATAGTCGTATTTTATGCATTTACCAATGTTCTATGTTGTCTACAGAAGCAGAAGTTCCTTTAAATCAATTATTTAAAAAATGCTTTGCTCTTCCCGTTTCAAACTACCCTGATTCATTTGTATGCCTGCCAATGTCTCTCGAACTTCATTGAGTTTATCTAATTTTGACATAACCACTACCTTTGAAGCTGTAGTTCTGTCAGAAAAGGGTAGGTAGTGTGAAAAAATAAACATATTCTAGCTCTATTAGTGATTTTGTTTTTTTAAATGTTATCAATAAATATGAATTGATCTTATCTCATTGTGATATTGATATTTAATTTGCATACTAGCATAGATGTATGTATAGTATACATTTGCCGGTTTATAACCTAATCTGGCCCGTTTCCGTTCCCACTTCAGGCATTGAACTGGCATGCAGCACTGGACCAGTTCTAATAGCCAGTTCGGGTGAACGGGAGTGGGCCATTGCTGCGCGGGAGGACAGATTTCTAATTTCAGTTACAAATAAAAAATAACAAAAGTCGGCCGAATGTTGCTTTATGATGTCTCAAACTGAATTTCATTTGCTCTGCTCATATAGACTTTCATTCTGATATTGTTCTGACTCAAATGGGGTTGCATAAATACGAGTTGTTTCCAGGGAGGTATTATTAAAATACGTAAATATTTCCCTTTACTGAAGTATTTCGTTCATGTACCGTTGATTGGTTCTGTGATGTTGGGAAAGGGAACCTCAACGAAAATGTACGTGCCGTAAATACTTTAAAAGCTCCTTACAGCTAAAATATGTGAAGGTAAGAATTGACCATTGACAACTTTGCGATAGAAAGGTTTGGTCATTAATGAAATTATGAATAAACATTTATTACTGGCGGGAAACTCTTAAACTTCTATTAACAAAGGTGACCTCGTGGAGAAGTAAAATTTATTTGTATTTGTTTACTCGAGTAAATTCATATTGTAATGAGCATGTAGCTACAGTTAAATGAGCGTTTAGGGAAGGACACCGCACAATCCTTACGAGAATATGCCCCCTGTTTGATCTCGATAAGAAAATTCCTGGTGGGTGCGCCTCGAAGAGTAGATCATTTTTGATAATTGGCTCAAAGAAATCGTAAAACAGGATTCGGAGATATCCGGGGTTAAAGTTACCCAAAAATGACGGGGGCTCATGGGGTACAAAAAAATTCAAACAGTGAAAATTAGCAATATAACTTCAACAATGGCAAGAATAAAAATTAAATAACGTGTACAAAATTTTTCAGCGAGATCTGACCTCAGAACTCCGAGATATTGACCTCAAGAGGTCAAAGAGCGTCGATACCGGTTTCATAATCTAACCGGTGATGAAACTAGCCCAAATCAGAACTAGAGCTTTATTTAAACACATATTAAACGTGTGCCGAGTTTGGTTCCAGTTGGTGATACGATGACCCAGCTGTGACCTTCGGGGTCAATATCACATCCATACCGGTTTTGGTCCCTAATAATCATTCGAATTTCCCGCAAATAGGCTAGAACTTTTAGTTGGGGCCCGGATGAGTTGCCCGTCAAGTTTGGTTCCAGTTGGTGACACGATGACCCAGCTGTGGCCTCCGGGGTCATTATTTTGCCCATACCGGATTCGGTGCCTAAAAATAATTTGAATTGCCCGCAAATAAGCTAGAACGTTTAGTTTAAGCCCAGACGAGTTGCCCGTCAAGTTTTGGTCCAGTTTGTAACACGACGACGCAACGGTGGCCTCCGACGTCAATATCACATCCATACCGGTTTTGGTCCCTAATAATCACTCGAATTGCCCGCAAATAGGCTAGAACGTTTAGTTGGAGCCCGGATGAGTTGCCCGTCAAGTTTGGTTCCAGTTTGTGCCACGACAACGCAACTGTGGCCTCCGACGTCAATATCACATCCATACCGGTTTTGGTCCCTAATAATCATTCGAATTGCCCGCAAATAGGCTAGAACGTTTAGTTGGAGCCCGGATGAGTTGCCCGTCAAGTTTGGTTCCAGTTTGTGCCACGACAACGCAACTGTGACCTCCGAGCTCAATATCACATCTATACCCGATTTGGTGTCTAAAGATTATTCGAATTATGTTATAGCAGTTGTTTGAAGTCCATTTTTGAAGTTATATTGCTAATTTTCAGTTTGAATTTTTTTGTACCCCATGAGCCCCCCCTCATTTTTGGGTAACTTTAACCCCGGATATCTCCGAATCCTGTTATACGATTTCTTTGGGCCAATTATCAAAAATGATCTACTCTTCAAGGCGCATCCACCAGGAATTTTCTTATCGAGATCAAACAGGGGGCATATTCTTGTAAGGATTGTGCGGTGTCCTTTCAAATCTACAAATTTAAGTCATATACGGCTCAAAGCATAGGAGCCGGCCAAGTTACTTTTTTCACTGTATCCATTCCCTTTTATACCGTGTATCTTTAGAAGCTTAGGCATGTATGTCATTTCAAACATTTAAATGTAATAAATTACTGCAAAATATGTTTTTAATGTAAGGTTAGCTAGTGTACATACGTTCGGGTAGTAATGATTAAGTGATGGAAGAGTAGAATAGGAAACGGGGGAAGGTGTAGCAGCAGAGAATTAGCTGTATGAGAGGTAAGAATAAGAATAAGCAAGTGTCACTCTTCTCTCTAATGTACCGTATTGTTTGTTCTTGCATCTCCGCGATTAGATTAAAGTGAATTATAAAAGGGCAAATAAATTTCAAAATTTGATTCATTAAATTAATTTAACCATGAAACATTGGTGAAATTTTGTTTCATTCGTCAACATTCGAACTGCAGTAATAAATTGTTTTGTTAAAATCGAACAGAGAGGCATTTTCTCGTACGGATTGTGCGGTGTCCTTACCGCATTTTGTGAATTTTTCCAAATATTTTTTAATTAAGTCGTTTAGATTACTTGTGGGGGGCAAGCAAACTATGCGAATTAAAAAGATACGAGCACACATAATTACATATAAGGTGTTTCTGAGGTTTCTGTACAGCTTTCAAGGCGGATGTAGATTTTGTAGTTATTCGACAAAACCATCGCGTTTAATTATCGCATAGTTGGGTACACGCGCTCGCATATGACAAAGACTAGGGAGTAATAATATTTATAATTGAGTCCCAAAGAAAGGATAAAGTTGTAATTTCTGCCTGATTTGTTCTGATGATTAAACTGAAAAACTAACGTTGACAGTTGACACATACGAGAATGAAATCATCTTCTATAAAAAATCATAGTCATTAAAATAATGTTAACCCCCCCCCCCTTACCATCCCAAATATTTGTGTTGAGATATTTAAACGTAGTGAACGATTTTAAGATGTCTTATAGTCGTCTATGTTTAATAATCAATAATAATAATCATATACGTATGTTTCGGAAAAATAATTAGCATGTACAAACAGGAATAGTTTAGGATCGTTTAGCTCCGAGAAACGGTTTTAAATACAGAGATGTATTAAATTAGGATGAAAACCCTACATATCCTTGCTGAAGAGGAAAAATGATCTACGTGCACATGCTTTTGTATAGCACTTAGACCATTTTGCCTCTTCAGTCACGATATGCACATACATAAGCTAGGAACTACTGACCAGACCTTGCCTAATAAGCTAATCCAATAACTAATAAATACCGGTGCACATTTAATTTCCACAAAGTTAGTGTACAATGCCTAGTGCTTACAGTATATTTTATTTAGTACACTCGCAGTTAATGATTAACCAAGTGTTATTCATAAATTATTAACGAGGGCTAAGCTTGATCTTCAATCCATTCTTCGGAAACGTAACAATGTCTCCAACTGGAACCACCTTCAGATTTGGATCATCCAATTCAACAGTAAAGTTTCGAAATATGTCAGCGAGAATGATCTTTTCCTGAACAATCGCAATTTTAATACCTGCCAACAAAAAAAGTGAACGGTAAAGTTGGTGCCATTAATTTAATTCTTTAGTAGTAGATACACTACCAGGTACGTAATTAAGCACTTCGACGTCCCAATAAGAGCTTTACTAAATAAAGCAAATAATATATATTCCAATCAAATTGACAGTTAATAAAATAGTTGCTCGAATTACCCATGCAGATCCTCGTTCCTCCCGAAAAAGCAACGTAAGCAAAAGGGTGTCTTCCAGTACAGTTCTCGGGGAAAAATCTCGAAGGTCTGAACTCCTCCGGCTCTGGGAAAAATTCTGGGAGTCTGTGAGTGACCCACGGTGATACCATCACGTCCACGCCCTTGGGTACCACGCAATCCTTATCTAACAGTCAATCCCGTTGAGTTATTAGTCATATCACTCGATTTATTCAAACAGTATTTTTTGACGATACTATGTGTACTTACCGTCAGCAGGGTTTTCGAATGAGTATTGAAGTTAAGCTCAAAATTGTCAACGTGTTTGTACCCAAAAGCGGGTAGGTACAGTTTCCTCAATCTTAAATATTCCTTGCCTGTACTCATTTAAAAAAATACTTGGTACATAAGTGACAATGATTTCGTCATGATATTGTTTTATAACATACCTTTAGCAGTTAGTAAACAAGATGGTCCTAGCCAATCATTAAACAACATGTCCATGATAGAAGACCTGTTCATTTCCTTTGATGATAAAACTTTCTGTAAACAGGATTTCCAATTTATTAATTTTTAGCCGTTTCCTCGTTTAGCTCTAACATGGTTGCAATACAGTCCAATGCGATTAGTTATCATAATATTAAGAATTGAATCACCCATAATATTACTGGATTAAAATTCCACATAAAATTGAAGGCAAGTATTTGAAATATTGTATTGCAAATCCGTTTTCTATTGTTTGAGAATTAATTGTAACTTGCGGCAACATCATCTGGATGGAACACCATGAGCATCTTCTGGGGTCCCAAATACAGAGCCACTCTATTACCATACTTCTGCTGAAGAACTTTTAAGTTGTTAAGTCGATCTGGAAAAAATGTAAACTTGAACAAGACTGCAATTATTTGCTCCTACAAACACATGCATTCCTGCGTAGGATTTAATTTTAATATATTTTTGGTAGTGGTCGGATTTTTGTAAATCACCCAGAAAGATCACTTCTGAATTTCCCATCTGAATCAAATGTCCCTGCATTAAGGTCCTCAAGGATTTCAAAAATCCCTGCTGAAAACAAGTTCAACGATTCTCAAAATCCTGTTGGTAAAAATAATTTCCCTGCAAGATGTAAAATCCTTGTCAAATACTTTAGGTCAACCAATCTAAAAATCCCAGTTTAAATAACAAATGTCCCTGAAACACCCCAATAAATTTTAAAATCCCTGCCAAGAAAAGATCAACGAATTTTAAAATCCCTGCTCGTAAAATATGTAGAATCCCTTCCCCTTAAGATTGTCCCTGCCAGAAATATTTTTTCAGTGGGAAGACTCTTCCTGAATCCCCACAAAAATCCGACCCCTGATTTGTGGGTGCAATGACAGGTGTCATATTAGTATTTAATTAATCTTCCTTTATACTTAAGGGCTAAAAACGGATACGCTTACCGGTTGGCTTAGCCAGAAACCAAGCATTTCCAATAAATGGGAAAATCTTCGGGCCAGAAAATCTTTTCAGGAAGACATCATTTCTAGATTTCTTTGAAAATTGCCACAGGAGTACGCCCAGAGAGAATAGAACTAAAATACTTGTGACTGCCATACTTGCTACCACAATGTTTAGAACCGGAGATTTCTGAAGGCAAAATAGAACTGAAAAGTGTGAAAATGTTGACCTATTTGTGTACAGTTGCAGTGGATACGCTAAATTAGTTTGAAAAGGTCAATTCTGTCGTTGGATTTGTGAATCTTTGGCACGGGCTTGCCTTCAAATAACTTCTAATTATTTTGTACGGCAACCACGACATTAAAATTGTTATCCAAACCGGTAGCTCTGGTATTAAATAACATTCGTATTTTATTAATTACCGATCAGTACTTCGCACAGATAATACAATTGATTAGACGAATGAATTGCCAAAGTAGTTGCAGCTTACAATCAGAAGCTAATTATCACTTTGCCCCTAACAGATATTTGTTGAAATTTGAAATTCTAACTTGAATAATTATTAGCAATAATAATTAACTTAACGTCCGTGGTCCCTAACAATATCGAAAAGCTCCAGACGAACTACCTGTCACGACGAGCTACTCCAGCATAATGCCTTCCGAGCACATTTTCTCTCGTTCTATGTTGAGGAATTTGTTTTTTATGAAGTATGTACCTTCAAAGGTAACTCTTATGTTTCAATCCTGACTCACATTCTTACGTTCTAAACTGCAATTATTGACGTGGGAAGATGTTGCTCAACTCAAATGAATCCCTACGAAATTTGTTACAAATTACAACATGCTGAACAGAGCTGCGTTCAAGTTCAAGTATAACTTGAATAGTTCAAGTGCGTATCAAGTTCAAGTCAAGTCAAGTGCAGACAATTTTGTAACTTGACACTTGAACATCAAGTTCAAGTGAAATTATAATTTTAACTTGAATTTTCAAGTTCAAGTTCGATCAAGTTCAAGTTAACAATTTATTACTTGATTGTAAAATCAAGTCAAGTTCAAGTACAATGAATGGAAGTACTTGAATAAAACTTGAGTATAACTTGAGTTTTTGTCACTGAAAAGCAATGTAAGCAATGCCTAATTGCATCCCACTAAACATAATATTGGGCGTCAATCATCATAATAATGTCATCTTTGTATTTGTTTTCATTCCATCGACATTAAAGTCGCCTCCACGATGGCCAGTGGTCGAGAATAATTCTTGTGTCCTGTTTCTATACTTTGAATTTTGAATAATTAAAATTTCCGTCTTATTGTTTTATAAAAATGTTCTTAATACTCGGGGTTCTTGCTCCATTATAAAAATGAAGTGATTGTTCACTTCACCTGTTCTCAAGAAGTTTAAGAATAATTTATTATTTCATGTAAAAATAATTTTTGCTGATATTAAACATGCTGGCGCAGACGGACAACCAACAATCTTATAAATCAACATTGGTTAAACAAAATTAACGACGACAAATATTTATGAATATAACTGCTGGTTACACACCAGATGAGTGCAACACTAATGTGAACATGTCAGTAATGTGATTTCTAAACTCTTAATAGTGCAAATTAGTAAATTAGATTGGACTACAATGTTTACAGTTATTTGATCAAGTATTTTAAATTAAGCAATTTTAAAGCAAAGAATATCACCTGCATGCCGTTTAGTTCATCCTAATCACGACCAAGCCATTATTAGCTATAATAGTTGTGGACGAAATTTTTAGTATTGTTTATTCATTTACGAAAAAATTACTTGAATAATCAAGTTCAAGTTCACGTTCAAGTCAAGTTATGATCAAGTTCAAGTTCAATAAAATGAACTTGAAAATCGAGTACTTGAATACTCAAGTTGCTTGAGAAACTTGATTCATCAAGTACAAGTGCGGATACCTCGCTTAGATTATTTTTTCAAGTTCAAGTCAAGTTCAAGTCAAGTTGTCTAAAATAACTCGACTTGAACGCAGCTCTGATGCTGAAATATTTTTCTGAGCAATAAACCGTATATGAAAAATTGACAAGATGAGAAATTCCTTTCTGCGTCCTTGCTCCAGGGGTCGGATTTTTGTAAATCTCCCTTGAAGATAATTTCTGAATTTCCCTGCTGACTATTATCTCCCTGCTGGTAGGTCCTCAACGATTTCAAAAATCCCTGCTGAAAAAAAGGTCAACGATTTTCAAAATCCCTGTTGGCAAAAAAACCCTTACAAGACGTGAAATCCCTGCCAAATTTGGCCAATCAAGACAAAAATCCCTGTTTGCTTAACAAATTTCCCTGAAACCCGTCAAAAAAATTGAAAATCCCTGCCAAAAAAAATCGACGATTTTACAAATCCCTGTTCGTACAAATAAATCCCTTCTCTTGGAGATTTTCCCTGCCAGAAATATTTTTTCCCTGGGAAGATTCTTCCCGTCTTCCTACAAAAATCCGACCCCTGCCTTGCTCCTGAAGATGAATTTCTGTATCCTTACCAAGGTAAAGGACTGATGCTAGCGTGAATACATGGCTAGCATGTCTGACATGAGTTATTTGAATAATTTTGTAATTCCGAATAAATTTGTTTTTAAGTTGTATTACCATTAGTTATTTTTTGAGTTCACAAGTCTATTCATTTTTTGGACCTTTGTAAAAGGAAATTAATTCTGCGGAATTCTTTAAGAAATTGTCATAATTAATGATTAGGTATCTTAACATGGTTTTTCATATTTTTTATTTAAACTCTGTGAAGTGAATTTCTTGCCATGTGTGTTCACGTGCGTTGTCCTTTGGAATCTCGAGATTTATTCCATCCAGGTAAAAGCCGGTTCATGTAATGTGGTTCACTTGAAGCTTCGCATTTCATGATTGATAGGCTTAAAGCTATTACTTAACACAAGGTTTGTTTTCAAAGTGGCAAGACATCATTGTCTCTACTCAACTGTGCAAACCTACCTAAGGATTGTAAAATCCCTGGATAATTGTGAGCGCAACAAAATTTGCATGGGCTTAATGACATGAATTCGTGCCTAAAAATATTAAGTTCTTGTAACTTTAAAATTCCTTTGGATGACCAGTTTTGGAACATTGGGACACGTACTTGTTTGGAAACCTAGAAACCGTTTCATTTGATCTGATTGATTTTCTGTAATAACAATATTCGCCTACAGCAAGAATAATATTCAATGTATGCATTTTTTCGTTGGATTTGATATGCATACGCTGACTGACGAAAGCCTAGCATTAAAATGTGTAAATTATAAATATAAACGGACAATTTCAAAACAATAATATCCAATTGAACTATCCAAACTCAATGTAAACGTCGATTAAATGAGCGCATAATTATTTTTGGTCCGCTCATGAGCTTGAGGGAGATTAAAATATGTATACCAAATTGTGAGGTAATGTGAGGGCGAGCGAGCGGTTCTTCATGGACTATGAGCGTGAGGTGAGGGTGAGCGAAATCAAAATGTGCATCTAAGATGAAGAGGCTACAATTAAATCCATGGCTGATACTGTAATCTGTCTACACTTTAATCACATCATGCTTGTACCTTGTATCCTTGTGTAGGCATGGGGGGAAAGATTAGTTATAGACTAGGAATTCAATGAATGGCAGGGTATCATGAGAATGTGTCTGATTCATGGAGGTTAGTATTGCAAGTAATCTAAATATAATACAGTGCAAATGCAACAACCAAGATGTTAGATTCAGAAAGGAGGTAGAATAACGAATGCTCAAATCATATCGTTACAGGGGGAAAATTATCCAAACGCCACAGATTTTTAAAGCAATTAATAATAATTTGACAGAATTATTATTATATATTTTCCTTCGCCTGATTATAACATCGGGAAGTCGGGGAAAGATTTGTGACAAATGACAATGATGAAAATGATTGAATTATTCATCCCGAGTCAAAATGTCGTTTTTACCTCACCGTAAAATAAGCCTTGAATTCTCTAGAGTTGAATGAGAATTCAAATCAATCAAACGTATTTATATTCCATTTTAAAAGATCCACATAGGATTTACAAGTTACTACTTGCAATAAGACTTAAGTACTGCTAGGGATTGTCGATTTGAAAATGCCATGGCGTTATGCCTGCCCAAAATTCCGTGTGTGCCCAAATGTGTTCGACACGGTCATTTTCATTCCTTGGCATACAGTGAATTTCCTATATAGTGGTTCCCAAGGGAGTGCCAAATTCCTGCCACTATATAGGGATGCCACTGTATGTTACTAATGGTTAACTATATAATATTAATGTTTATAGACAATAATTGTAACTAAATATATTTATAAACTTATTTATTTTTACAGAATATTCAAAATTATGAGGTATGCTAAGCTTCACTAAGTTTGAGATATTCAGTACTTTAGGTTTCCTCATACAATTAATAATGTTAGTCGTAACAAATTTTTCGACTGCACAGTCACCTTTCCAGAAACCAAATTCCCTCTGGTCTGTTTAATGTAATTTAATGTTCAATATAATAATTCAATTTATTTTAAAAAATCAACACGAATTGAAACTTATTAGCAGTGAGCCAAGGCAAAAATGGCATTGATGTGTGTCGTTTTAACTTAAGTCACGGATCATATGACATAAATCCAGCTAATCATACCAGGGCTTCAGTAAACCACAATAATAACCAAACTGTATTCACATTTGAAATTAGAATTGAACCAACCGACATAAGCATGATTAACCGCCCGCACGTTTTATGACATCATCTGTTATACTTTTGCCATTATCTAGCTAATTTTATGCCAACTGCCATTATATTTTCGCATTTTCTGAGCCACCGTAACACATAATAGTGACATTATAGAGGGAATACCATTATAGCGGGTGCCACTATACTGCATACCTTTAACATTGCAAACCCCTAGGGAGGGTTTTTTGGTGCCATTAAAGAGGGAATGCCATCTAAGAGGAAACCACTATATGGGAAATTCACTGTATTCGGTATTTTTAACATATTCAATTCAAATTTTCCGGTCGATTGCCTTTTCCCGACATTATCGGTCGCTGCTGCTACTTCCACTCGCTACTACTTCACACTACCCAGCTCACATATAACTAAACGAGATTACTCGACGTTTTTAACATACAGGTAAATAAATCTGGTCAGTGGACAATTGTAGAAGTTGTAGTTTTTACGTTTAACCATTGTTGCTACTTGACTGGCGGTTAAGGAATTCAACAATTAAACTGATTGCGAATTATTTTAATTTAGTAATCAAATTAAACTCACATTTTGTAATTCAATTACCTATGTCAACCTCGAAGCGCTCGTCAAAAAAATTTGATTTGAGAAATTTGATTTGCGCCAATATAATTTCAACCTAAAGCGGAGCAGCGGCTGCAGATAATGAAAGTGACAAATCAAAGTTCCGATGAGGAAGTTTTTTTGAGGACGCACTTAGCATTGAATAACCACACGCGAGAAGAACTCGAGTCTTCCGAATAACTTTGCACAGAATACAAGAGTTACATTCGTCAAATCAATATGTGCGTTCTTTTTGAAACATTGAGGAATCAAATTAATTTCAATGATATGAGGTAATATAATTTATCTCTCATATGAAAATCAATCACAGCAGGATTGACATGCGGAATAAAAATATAATCGACCGTAATTTTCGGATAAATGGCTCGAGTAAAAACCAACGCACATCCTCCACACAGGTCCCCCAAATATTGCTTTTTTGAGTTTATAAGTGTGGACAAAAAATTAGTGTATGGGTTCAAATTTGAACAGAAACGTTTCCAAGACATTTTCAAATCGACTGCCAAATTGTACAAAATGTGCTATTGTATTCCACGCTTCTACCCAAAATGCCCAAATGCCGTTAAATGAAAATGCCCAAAATGTCCTCCCCCAATATGCCCTATTGTGTCGCCCTCGCCCTGAAATGAAAATGCCCAAACTGCCGAACATTTGATATTGAATTACTGATAATTCGGGTGCTTGTTAGGCTTTCGAAGAATAACAACTAAAAAAATGACTAATATGATACATAATAAAATAAATAATCAAAATGTCCTGATTGCAGCCATTTTTATTTTTTATTTCGTGTTATATTTTTGGCAACAATTTAAATTAGTACAACCAAAAATACCAGTGTAGGTTTAGGTACTTTCACATTACACTCGGGTACAGATACGGTTTTGGGTAATTATTGGGTATAGTCTCTTTTCTTTTTCATGTTCTTCTGATATAGTTTTAGCCCGGGTACAGGTTCAGGAAAATTATATCCCTGTATTCAGGTACAGGCACAGTCACAGGTTCCAAAATCCATGTACCCACGATTTAGGTACAGGTTCTTACCCGTACAGGGATTGGAATACACCAATTTCCACTCCACCAGATTTGAGAAAATGTCAATGAGTGAAGTCAATTGAAGTAAACTTAAAGCAACAAACCTGAACGTTCAAGCAATGCTTACTACAACCGGGACTGTCTGAGCATTAAAATGTTACGTCAAACAATCGTTTTATAAACTCATCAGCCATGGTTGTGTTGGATCTTAATCTGTAATAATTAAACATTGCATGTGGGAACTTGGAATACTGACTACACCTATTTTTATTTCACCAGATTGGCAAAAATATCAATGATTCAAGTCAATTGAAGTAAACTTGAAGCAACAAACCTGACCGTTCAAGCAATGCTTACTGCATCCAGGACTGGCTGAACATTAAAATGTTACTTCAATAATGTGTGAAAGTCAAGTTTGGAGCTGTTAACCTTCCTTAAGTTAAAAACAATTTCACCGGAAATCGTCTCATGAACTCATCACCCATGGTTGTGTTGGATCTTAATCTGTAATAATTAAACATTGCATGTGGGAACTTGGAATACTGACTACACCTATTTTTACTCCACCAGATTGGAGAAAATAACAATGATTCAAGTCAATTGAAGTAAACTTATAGCACCAAACCTAACCGTTCAAGCAATGCTTACTACTTCCGGGAATGGCTGAACACTAAAATGTTACTTCAACAATGTGTGAAAGTGAAGTTGGAAGTTGTTTTGTATTCAATGCAGTTCACCTGAGACCGGTTTGCTGACGTTCATGATAATTGATATATGTGGTACGAGCACTCCAATTCCATTTTCGACAAAACAAGTAACAATGTACAAGTAGTTAATGTAAATGCAGTGGCAGAGTACATTCTGGAAAATAATGTATGTGTAACAGAATTGAAAGCAGCAGTAAAACTTCTGGGCAATAATAAAGCTGTCGGCACCGATAGCATTCCGCACAGTGTGTACAAAACCCTTAACGATAATATCCTAGATTATCAAGCTAAATGCTTTAAGAATGTTATCCAACATAATGTATTAGTGGGGCGAGAGCATTACTGTGCCAATACATAAGAAGACCCGAAACACTACTGCCCTATAAGCCTACTTAATACGATTTCAAAATTGGTTATATGTAATTTGGCAAAACGAGTCAACATGTACTGCAATATGAAGGAACTCTTGTCAGATAACATGCAAGCTTACAGAAAGGGCCGTGGCTGTGCCGAACATGTGTTTTCTTTATACTGCCTTATATCAAAACGCTAGTGCAAGCAAGGGGTAAAGTTTACGAACTATTCATGGACCTGCCACAAGTCTTCGACTCCATTAGTCAAGCAAAGCTTTGGAAAAGTAGTGTGTACACTTTTGGGACGGTTTTTATACTGTTGTGTTTCATTACTGTTGTGCGACTTTTAAGCATAATTTCTCATGCCATATTATGCAGCGAATTTAGTATGTATGCGTAATTTTGTATACCATTTTATGCGCAGTATTTTAATATACATGCATAATACTATATATCAATAAAACTTCTACTTCCTAATCTGGATTAAACTGAAGGAAATATGGGTAATTATGTATTGAAAGGATTCTCTTGACTTTTTTATTTTAATACCACTTTGAGTAATAATTATACAACATATAAGCACTAATAATTTCATAACCTTCCCAACCGGAATTACTTTCGGCTTTCCGTATCACTGCTGTAATGAGGCGAACAGTTTTACAGTTGATGTCTAATGTTTCATTTATATTTAGTTTTCATTTACACAATTATAAGGTATAACTCACCGATTATTGCGTCTCGCTTTGTTTCATAAATGGAGACCATAGCAAGTAGTGCTTTATCGGCGTTGCACTGTCTTCCAAATAAAGGCTTCTTCCGATGGTTGGATACTTGAAATGCCAATTGTTGAGAACATCATCGAAAACTAAACGTCTTACCTTTTTTTCTGGGTCACAGCGTTAGAACTTCCAGGATTAGTCGCTTAGTTTAGATCTTCCCGAGGGTTAAAATTTCTCTAATTTGTAGCGCTTTATCGAAACGTTTTGGTTTTTTAGCGCCAAGTTCCTAAATTTGTAAATATAAGTATAATGAAATAAAACTAAATTAATGAATTCAACAAGAAACGCAAGCTTTTACTTAAAACATTCTTACCGAATCCACATTCTTGTTTAAAACCGGGTCATCGAGAGATGATTGAGGGTCCTTCGTGTGCAAATTCACGTCCTTTTTTGGCGCTGATTGATAAAAATAATTTCCAATAGTTATAATTACGAATTACAATAACCGCAAAAACGACAACAAACACGAATACTAATTATTATTACCTGAGAATATAATTTTACCACGTAGATGTGTCGTTTAAATGAAATTTTCAAGCTATCGCAAGCCTATAAATTGGAATTACATTCTTTGCTCTTACTACTATCGACAACATTGACCTTCGCAACAGAAGAAAACTTATTTTCACCTTTCTACATGACTAAATAAAATCGGGAATATGACTTCTGTGCCGACATGCTGTCCAAGAAAATAAGTGCTTGTAAAAGTACAAACTAAAATTACTTTTTCAATAACTTGAGCTCATGTACCGTTACACTGAAACCATGCGTTTCGTTTATCCCCGCTCAAACTTAATTGGAATTATCTCAAAATGCAGCCAAAAGAATATAATTCGCATGTGCAAAGAGCAGAAGTCAAGAATCGTTATTGACGCATGTACATACATTACTTGCATTTTCTGTACATTGCTTATACAGAAATCCCCAAGTTCTACCAAGAGTAACAAATAGTGTGCTCAGTTTTCCTCATACTCACATAGGGACTAATATTTAAGTTGACTAAGTTTTGATCAAAATTTAAGTTTACCTAATTTCTTTGCAATTGTAATATGTTTCTGTTCTACCATGAAAGATCACATTCTTAGGATTTTAAGCGTCTCTTGTAGTCATTGATACAATGTAGACTATCAACGTTTAACAACTTCTAACAATTTTGGCAATTCATAATACACAGAAGCTCAGCTTTGTAGCTAGTTACAATTGATAAATTTGACTAAATGGCAAATTTGCTGCAACTATCATTTTTATTTCCCATGGGACATTTTGTAAACAACGTTTTGATATTGTGAATATTTTATTTAATAATACAAAAATCCAATAATGAACACTATATTGCTTTTCACAATTTCGCCAATCCTAAAACAACACGAGAATATAAGATATACTCGGGGACGTTTAAATTATATTTTGTGATTGGCAATTGCAAACTTGAAATAATTGCAAGTCAAACTAGACTAGAACTATTACATGTATTGTAAGTTCGATTGTTACGAAACCCAAACGTTCGAAATATTACATTTGACTTGTTTGGCAACATTGAGCTTCCCATTTATGCTAACAATTGGAATCAGGGAGCAAAGTGGTGTATTAGCAATGTCGATGTTTTGCGTGTATTCCCCAAAATAACAGTGAATGTAGACATTCTTGTCCGCTTTTGTGAAATCAGAACTAAATTCTTGATTAGATCGGTAGGTGACCATTATTTTAAATCTGGAGTCCGGATTAAAGCGGTATTTCTGACCACCCTATAAAACAAAATGAAATATGCAACGTGAGCACCCGAGCCGTGCATACAATGAACTGAAGTTTTACTTGTACATTTCCCCTTTATCTTTTGAACATTATTATTATTTTTAGTACATCAAAACTACGAATATAACTGGAGTGATCCCGTTTTAATGTTGGAAAAAGTTGGAGTACCGTGACAAACCCGTCAAAATATTAAAGTAAGTTATTAGCAAAAATACTTTACATTATTACACGTATTAAAAGATATGCATTTTAAATATTTACAGAAACGAAGAACAAACGAGGCTTCATCATCTAGCAAAGCTTTTCCGGGCAGTTCAGCCTCAACGTTTTCACTTTTTGAACGAGGTATATAATTAAATAAAATTTAAAGAATAACATTCATAGAGTAGCCTCACCGTGAAAACTCTGAAAGCATCTCCTTCGAAAGCATACAGTAACTGGAGCGCTGTTTTTTGGGACCGCAAAGCCCGTTTTAAAATATTTTTTGAAGCCGATTTTGACTCAATTAAATTCTTGATGTAAAATTCAATTGGACTGCTAAAATAATACATTTGCGAGCCGAATTTATTTTCCTATAATAGCTGCCGATTCTGTTGCAAAATATGGTGTTCAAGGTATAACACAAATTAACGGAGACATCGGGCTCCAAATCGGCCACATACGGGCTTTGTACGTGACTCGGAAATTTTTTGAGATAAATTTATTCAAGGGGAGAACATAAAATCTTACAATGGAATTGAAGAGCAAGTTCTTTATTACTGCTGCATAAATGTGATATTGTCAACTGATTTCGCTTCGATTATATGCATACGTCTTGTATCGGTGCTGCTCGGACATGTACAAATGCTTAGTTGGACACTAGAAATCACAATTGATTGTGCTACACTGGAAACTACATACAAGACATCAACGCAAATTATAATACCTGGAAAGTTCCTTTTAATTATGAACTGAATGTGCATACGCAGTGTTGAAGAAATACAATTTTGGAAACCAGGCGAATTAAGAAATCTGACACATGTTATTCCTACATTATTACAATAATTGTTGGCCACATAATATTTATTATATTATAAGGTCCGCACAAATTTTATTAAATTTGTAAAGGCCCTGTAGATTTTCTGTGCCAAACAGAAGAATGTAGTACATTTTTTACATGCTAAGAATTGATTTTGATCAATTTTTGCTTTTGAAACAAGTGTTGAAGGACTGTACACCAAATCATTTTGTTCTTTCAATGTGCATTTACTTATCTACGCTGCAGATTGCGTTCGTGACTGGGGACCTTTGTAACTATTCCCTATTTCATTTTGAAAATTTAATGGAATTTTACTTCAGTTTTGTTAAGATTCAAATCGTATTGAAGCTCAAATTATCAGAAAAATTATTTAAAAGTCACACGCTTTCCCGTCTGGAAACCGATTTTCAAAAATTCCCTAGCAGTAATTCTACGACGAAATTAGTGTCCAAACGAAAACTGTTGGTAAACTTTCAAAAAGTTTATTCAACATGTTATTTACTTCTATTATCTCAGGAATACAATTGAAATGAACATGAATTTCATTTAATTAAATGTCTGGGACACCTAAAGAATGTGGGTTCGTGGTGTTACTGTAAAACCAGTTTAATTAATACGGCTCATACTAAAACATAGTAAACATTGCTAATAAAAGATTAGCTTGTGTAATTAAGTCAAATTTTTATTTTTTTGTTAGATCGATAATTTTAATTACATTTGCGGATAATATTCGTCGGTATGGTTCAGCTTGCTGTAAACTGAAAAGGCAGCAATTGATGGATGGTTACTTACAATTCAGGCATTTGATTGGGAACCCTTCATTTTCAATTTGTTAGGTATGTACGAGTAGAAAATCTTTGTCCAAGTCGATTGGTGACGATCATAGCGTTGAATGGCTAATAGGAGAGCCAGAAATCGCCTTTTAAAATTTCAAAGCTGGTATACATGTATACCACCAACATTTCATTGCCACAAACGTTACAGTGATGGCCCAGTGGTTAGTGCACTGGACTCCATGAGTGCAGGGAATGGGTTCGAATGCCAACGTTTTGCAATTTACGTTGATAAACGATAGATAAAAAGATAAATAATACAATAACTCATAATCACTATGATATATATAAATATTATAAAAGTTTATATTGTATTATTAAAGTGATTAAACTATTTAGCGACACGTTTAAAAGTGGTTGGACAGAAATAAAATGAAATGAACTCCAACTTTGTGAAGTAAAATCTACAAACATCCAGATAAAATAGATATTCTTATGATATTAATTGCTGTATTTAAAACTAAAACTGTTGTCTAAAATTCTGTATACCCACCTCTCTCCATGAATTAGGAAATGTTTCGAAAATGTAAGGCAACTTTTATTTCAAGAATTGTGGAGTCATTGCTTAAAAGCATTTTTTGCTGCTTAACATTTGACGCTGGAATCGAGCTAATGTATGCTATGTATAATACTATTGTTTTTCAGCAAACTGTCTCACAAGTCTGTACGATAAAATATGTTAGCATGACCTGAAATATAGTGAGAAAGATTTATGGAGAAATGTAGCATCAAGTGAAAAGAGAGAATAGCGGTGAATTTTCTCGTTCGTTCTACCAGCACACCTTTCCAGAATAAATGATGGGCAAGAAGGTGAAAGCATATTTATAGTAGTATAAGTATTGTATACCTCCGCATTCTGTTATAGTTCGGTCGGATAATATATTTTGTCCTTCATTTTGATTCGCTTAAAATGCTGGAAATTTTCGGTCGTTTATGAATAGTTTTGTAACGTTACATGTCTGCTTTAATGAACAGAACTCACAAAATTTGATGATATTGCAAAGAATTATTTTGCAGAAAGTTATATATTGTATTTGAAAATAACAGATTGTTATTACGGATAATTATTTGCACGATATACCATCATGTAACATCGCTTGGTTGTTCAAAACGTTGAAAACATAATTACTTGCTGGGTAGATTCGAACCGGTGGCTTTCTTACGGCCTTAATTTTTGAAAAAGCGTACGTTTATGTAATAGATGGTTGACCAACTTGTTAGCACAACGTGCCAGTAATAAGTGCATGTAATTCCAATTCTACTTGTGATTAAATTACCAATAAGATGTCATCATATGATATTGTGGTTCTGGAAGGACCTAGAAGTGGAAGATTTAATTGAAAATGACTAAACCTCAGACCCTGAAAGATCTCTTTGATAAAAAATATAATGACGAACATTTCCAATGACAATGCTATTGTTCTGTTAAGATGTCTAGTATCGCCAAAATAGTGACAAAGCAGAATTGTCTCTCGCTTGTAATTGCTGTGGTGTCTGGTTTTAAAAGTCATTTAAATAAATGTGTTGAGAGGCACAAATCGTTGACAGTCTTTTTAAAGTACCTGATTGGGTACGTAGAGAAATATTTCAGGTACACGTCCATATACTTGGTATATTTTGGGTACGGGTAAAATTCAGATAAAGGTACGCACTACTTACAAAATATTCAGGTCTTTTCCAGTTAATTTTTTGTACCCATGTATATATATACAAGAGTTTGGAAATACGATTAGGATTTTATGCGATCTTGTGGTATTCGCTTGGCGCATTAAATTATTTATGCTTGGCTTTGTACAATTCTGAAAAATGCTTTCAAAAGTGCTGTTCAAATAACATTAATGTGCTACATTAGTAGCTTTTATTCATGCACGAATCTTTGAGTTGTACAAATTCAACCTATACATATTATAATTTATTGTGACACAAAAGCAGAAAGCTCTGAAACTGTTGGGGAAGGGGGGACTTATGCATCATATCGTAAATTAAATAGTTTAAGAATGGCCACACACTTGCACAAGCTACAAGAAAAGATACTCTAAAGACATAATATGTTTTATAAGCTAAATCCACGGCTGCACGTTTCTCAAACACCACGCAGAGCTCCTGCAGATCCAGATTGATCAAATTACCCTTGCAAACAAATTTCGCTGTAGGAAGTTCAAAGGTAGTTGCAAAAAGATCGATGTCAAACACGGACTGTAATGACATCAAAATACGAATAATTAATTTGGAACCAACTATTTCAGAACAACATTCATCTTACATTTATGACTTCACTAAACGCCTTTGCACTGTCCAGGGATGTCTTATTTTTAACCTTTGGCCGAAAAAGTGATGGTGACATAAATAAAGCAACAGTTGAACTGGAATGTCCTGCAAATTTATGAAATAAAAATACCATTTTAAAGCTAAAAAACTTAACTTCAGTTTAGACAACTATTACGTAGATAAGTGCCCTTTGGTCATAAATATTAATTCTGTTACCTCCATCAACTATGCTAAAAGGAAGCATACTTTTTCGTGCATGCAAAAAACTAGCAAATATATATGAGATGAAAAGTGGTAGGAAATTACGGCTCCAAAGACATCCATCATGCGTGGCCATTTTTCAAAAAGAATCATTGAAATCGAGTTTCCCCTGACAAATAAATATTTTCCTGCGCCTTGTTGGAAATGGTTTTCACAGACAATCGAAAACCTTTGCGGAGGGGCGGTATGGTTTTGTAACCATCGTCGGCATTCCTCGATCTTATCTTCGTGTTCTGTAAAATTAATAATTACTATTGTACCAATTTCCCTTATTTTGGATATTTGAACATTCATACTATTACAGAAATTTTCATACACTGACTCGTTTTACCTGGCAAATCAGTTTCTTCTACCATCAAAAAAGTATCTTACTTTGCTGTACCGGAAGTCGTGCCACCACTTTCACGGACGCTCCTCCAATTTTTTAAAAAAATATTGGACATAACCTGATGGTAAAATAGATTTTTTCCCCTGTATTTGCGTCCAAGACACTCACGGAATGTGAAAAATAGGAATATTACAAGAAACAGTATTGTCACAATTGTCAAAGATACTGCTAAGATAACACTATATAGCCGGTAGTTCCTAAAAGAGTAGTACTTTAAAATCTTGTCTACCCTTGCCGACAAGGGTCAGACAATACTCTCGGCCAGTTGGTTTTTCTGATCTGTTGAAAGTCTACAGATATACAAAGTTTGTAAAATATCTTAAAAACGTGTTTGGGCATTGACATGTACATATATACGTAGATATTACTATATAAATATTTACTCGTTAGACTGACAATTTTTGATTATGTCCTCACACAAGCATTCAACTAAATGTCTTCTCAAACGGAATGTAAGAGGCTTGAAGTACGCACAGAGTTGAATAATTCGTTCACCTTATGTAACATTCATGGAGCTGTCAAACATTTGGAGAACCTTCTTGACATCCTGCAATCAAGAAACAACGACGAAAAAAATCGTTGACGCTATCGTGGTCTATTTTGTGTTGATGAATTTCAGTTGTATCCGTGCCTACGTTGCTCGTAACAATTCCGCCACATATGAGGTCATTTTAAACAAATAAAGTTACCTTTAATGTGGGAAATGAGATGTAAATATTTCTGGACAAAGCGTTATTCAACACATTACTATAAATGGTGGTGTGAAGGAGAGTGTTCTGAGCTGGACGTGTAAAAAATAAGCTCCTGGAATAATTGACAAATACAATCGAACAATCAGTGCCATAAAAGTGGAAAAAAGACTGAAGGAAGCCAATTTTGCATACTGTGAAGTGCGTGACAATAATAACTTTTCAAAAAGCAAGAAATTGTGCAAATTTAACCCAAATTACGAAAATCAGGAACTTCTGAAGGAAAAAAACATACAACCTGATAAAGAATGAGTTTAGCTGGCACAGCAAAACGCACACTATAAATAGAATTGATAAGCAGTGCAGCGATAAGGAAAAGGACTCTACATTGACACAAAACTACCCAATGCAAACAATACCAATACACAAGGGAAACAAAAAAATAAAATAAAATAAAATCACACTACAGGAACTAGACTACAGCCCTGGCTCTGACAGGTCATTGAGTTGACAAATTAGGGTTTGGAAATCAGACACGAGAGTCAGACCAGGGTATACATATGCGTAAGTACAAACAAAAACATTACTTCAATTGCATAAAAGAGCAGATGGAGATAAAATTGTAAAATATGAACGGAAAAAGTACTTAAAACCATTTCGCTGATTCCTACTTTTATTATTTTAACCTATTATGAGGGAAAGAAAAAATCCCTAAATCAGCCGGATCACCACGGAAACGAACTACTAAGTGTACAAAGACAGAAAGCTGCCGTCAACCCGAACACTTGGCCAGAGTTGAAAGCTGGTTGAAGCACTGAAACCTAACACCGTAACGAACACATATCGAAACACATGGACAAAAACCCAATTCAGTAAGGACTAAAAGAAAAACGCCTATCACGAACACTACTATCGGAGAATAAGGTTAACTGTAGAGCAGCCGACAACCCGAGCACCGGGACCGGGGTAGAAATCCGGTCGAAGAGAATAACTCCATCTAGTGCCAGCACGCTACCTGCACGCTATCTGCTAACCACCCAAAGGAACTCTAAGCTCACTATAAACCCACACAACGGACACATGAATTGTACTATGACACTTAGGAAATGCTAAAACCTGTAAAATTACTCTGATTAATCCCAAGAACCCACATTGTACCTATTTACCTGTTATGAACTGGTTTATTTATTTATCACTAATCCCTAAAATCTAAATCAAAACAAATATACATGAACTCACACGTACCTACTCTCCAGGAGTACGAACTGGAAAAAATATTTAAGCGTAGTAAACTCACACCAAGAGACTCACCTGACTTGACCAAAACGACCCTAACCAAAGCGTCAAACGTAATCTCAGCTACCCTAGTAGAAGCAAGTCACTTTGAGGAAGCTAGCAACAGGAAGAGACAACATCAAGGAGACGAAATAGATCAAGAAAATCAGAAAAGAAAAAAAGATACGCACGCCCCAATAGTAAGCACAATCATGGATGCGGACACTATGAGGACCTTAATTGCTCAAACAATTGCTCAAACTCTCGCCGATAATAATAGGGACATCAAAGAGCAGCTTCAAAACATAACCGACAAAGTAGAACAAATTGCAGACACTATACCGAAAGTGAACGTGCTGGAAGCAAAATGCCATGTGCTCGAAGAAAAAGTACATAGGTTGGAGAATGAGAACGAGAATCTGCAAAAAATGATACGCAGAAACAACTTACTGATCTCAGGGATACATGAAGACCCAATAGAGACCCTCGAAAATCTAAAAGAGAAAGTAAATGGAATGTTAAAGCGATACAGAATCTCAAGAAATGATATCATCATCGACACCGCTTTCAGAATCGGGAAGGTAGGGCCAAAACCAAGGCCGATCAAAATTCGGCTACTTTACCAATCTGATGCAGACCACATTCTTTTTAAATCCAAAGAAAAGGACTCCGAGACTCGAAAGGCAGGGATTTATGTAAACGAAGATGTATCAGTCACTGAAGGAAAAAATCGATTTTTAATAAGGAAAGAAGCTCAGATGGCAAAACAACAAGGAAAAACAGTTGAAACTTGGAGAAACACATCAGCAATTATAGATGGAGTCATAGTTGAAGCCAAAGGTGGGCAAATATATAGGAACGGGACTGAAGACCCAGTACCTAATAGGAATTTCTGAAGAGACGGCCGCCTATCATCATCAACATCACCCAAAAACCAAAATAAAATAAAAACCATACTCTACTGGAATGTACACGGTATCTACAACAATTTACAGATGAAAGCAGATACAATTAAAAATCTAACACCGGACATCTTCTGCCTGGCTGAAACCTGGACAGTGGACAACAAAATAGTGGAGAAGATACTCACAAATTATAAATGCACAACAATCCCAGCAAGAAAAAACATTTATGGAGGAAGACCTAGTGGGGGTTTACTTATTGGAATCCACCATTCAGTTGAAAACAATACGAAAATTAGCTTTAAATCTGATTTTTACATAGAGACTAACAGTCAAGAGGACAATAAACTTAGCATTTACTTCGCGTACTTCCCTCCTTCCGAAAAATATGACGAAGAAGTACTTGACTTTCTTAATAACATGAAACAAACACACGCAATCTTATTGGGGGATCTGAATACAAGACTTGGAGAAAAGTGCCAAATACAGAAAAGAGACTACAGCAACAGCATAGCACAAACACGCAAAACAATGGATAAGAACATGAACAGAAGAGGAAGATTACTGCAGTCAACATTTGAAGCAGATGATAAAATTATCATCAATGGAAGGACAAAAGGGGATCCGAAGGGTGACTGTACCTACCACGCATACAATGGCTCATCTATGATTGACCTCTGTGTTGCCACACAAGAAGAAACAAATATAGAAGACTTTAAAGCCTTGAACGTACACCTATCAGATCATTTACCTATTCTCCTAACAAGATCCGATCAAAATACAGTAAAAGAAAGACAAATAACAAAGTTGAAGACGATCACCTGGGACAACAGGTTTAGCAAAAAATTCAAGAATAGAATCTCTAAAGACAGTGAATTTATCAAGGTCAGAGTAAAAGGAAATGTGAACCTGCTCACGGAGGAAATGTTCAAGTACGCAAACGAATCGGGAATGAAAACAACCAAAAAAACAAGTAGAAAATGGAGAAACACTCCGAAATGGTTCAATGATGAATGCCAAAAGCAAAAACAGATATGTAACAAGAATCTAAGAACACTCAGAGCAGACAGATTAGACCGGGAAGCAATAGCGAAGTACACTAAATCAAGAGAGCAGTTCCGGAATCTCTGTACCACATCAAAAGAAAGGTACCACAAAATGTTAGCTGACACTATACACAACACCAACGACTCGTCAACCTTCTGGAAAATTTTAAACAACTTCAGAGACAACAAACAGAAACACAATAGCGACAATAAGATAGATCTTTTAAAATGGGAAAATCATTTCAGACAATATTTTACAGGGGATACAGACACAGACGAAGTAATAAGGGGTGAGAGAGCAGAATTATTTACATTCCACGAAATAAGAATGGCCCTGAAGAGATTAGCAAACAATAAATCTCCTGGTGCGGATGGAATTCCCAATGAAGCCTGGAAATATTTACCTGAAGAAATGCTGCCATGTTTGCAAGAGTGCCTGAACAGATGCCTAGTTGAAAGCTTTCCAGTAATCTTACTAGAAATAGTAATTGCCCCTATCTACAAGAAGGGAGACAAGAACGACCCAGGAAATTACAGGCCCATATCACTAATCAACACAATCGTAAAGCTTTTCACTATATTACTTGCAAATAGACTCAACATTTGGATCAAACAGAATAACCTTCTATCAGAATCACAAGCTGCGTACAGGAAAAACAGAAGTTGTTTGGATCACCTATTTATACTCAACAGCCTAATCCAATTATCCGCCCAGAAAGGGAAGAAGCTTTACTGCCTCTTTGTCGATTTGTCAAAGGCATTTGACTCGATTAAAAGGAATAAACTATGGTGCAGGCTAAGAAAACTAAGGATACCCAGTTACATAATTGAGAAAATACGAGAACTCTACAAATCAGCGCATGCAAAAGTGCGGTCAGCCGACGGGTTCAGTCAACTTATACCTATACTAACTGGAGTACTGCAAGGTGAAACGCTAAGCCCAACACTCTTCAACTTATTCATTGACGAAATCACTTGTATCCTAGAAAACTCTAATGTCGGCGGTGTTAAGGTGAATGGAAAATCAATTAGAATTCTTATGTACGCTGACGACATTGTACTTACTGCAAGCACTCCACAAGAGCTTCAAACCCAGATAACATTACTCAGCGGATTCTTCAACAAAAACGACCTGAAAGTTAACTTAGATAAAACGAAAGTTGTGATTTTTGGAAACGGAAGAAACCCCAAGAAAACGAAGTTCTACTACAATGGAGAAACTATAGACATCGAATATTCATACAAGTACCTAGGTATAGAGTTCCACAGAAATGGGCACTTCAGCACCCACTCCAAACAAATCCAAACGAGAACGAATGCTGCTGTAGAACAATTACTGAAAACAATAACCTTAACAAAAATCCAGGATATAAACATTACAACCCGACTTTTCAATTCTCTAGTAAACTCAATCCCCCTGTATGGTTTTGCCATCTGGGGACCATCGTACACCGAGCACATCGAAAGGATTCAAACGAAATTCCTCAGACGAATAACTGGAGCCAGTAACCTAACCCCTGGCTGCATATTAATACTAGAAACTGGAACCCCATCTGTGAAAACAATAATTGCAAAACAAATCATCACTACTCTATACAACGTAGTCTTCTCCGACCACGCTACTACCCAAGCCCGAAACTGCTACAAGGAACTACTGGCTGTTGAGAACAGCAACAAAATGAATATGACAAAACAATGGGAGAAATACTTCGAAAACCTGAATCTCAAGACTGAATTTAGCCGAATCAATAAAGAATATCTCGAGAAATCTGCCAGGGAACTGTACAGAAGAATTGACCTAGCGTCCATAAGTTCAGATGTAAGAGACATGCAACTCCTGGCTAGCGAGGACTACACAATACTAAAGACTCATGCGTTGAGAGAACCCTTCTACGAAATGAAACATAGTTGGGCCATGATCAAATTTATACAGAACCTACGACTGAATTTACCCAGAATCAGTGTCACAAATAGAATATTCAACCTTAAATCCATGTACTGTAAATGGAGAAGAAATCAAGAGAAACAAGAAATTAGCTGTAAATGCAGAAACGGAGATGAAGACACGTACCATATTATGTTTGAATGCAAAATATATGAAGACCTCAGAAGTAAATATATACCACCAGAACTCATAGAACGAGCCACTAAAAAAAGCTTTATAATAGATATATTCCAGTGCACGAACCCGGACACCATGCATTGTCTATACACGTACTGGTGCCATGCGCTGGATAGAAGAATCTAATCAAACCACACGCACTAAAAGCGTCCCGTATCAGGAAATGGATCCTCTACCTGCAAAATCACAAGGGTTATAAACCCAATAGAATAAATCAATGATGGGCAAAGGCCACACTAGAAAATTAACTGTAATACTTATACCTAATTAGGAAAACGAGAAAGGCGACGAAGCCTGAAATCATACTGTCTACAACTTTTACCCTTTTATATTTACGTAAAATACAACGTTACTATAATCATTTCACATTTATATTTTAAACTTTTAGTATCATTACCATTACAATACAAGTAATCGAAGTAGAAATAATGTCAACTTACACAAAATGAAATTATAAACATATATGACTGTAAGAGCTTCTGCCATATCGGTCAATAAACGCCTATATATATATATAAATGGTGGTGTAAAAGTTGTAAGTGTAAAGCAGTTTTCTAAACTAATTTCAAACATTAAATCCAAACATTTTTTCATTTTATCCATCAAATCAGTTCTGGTAGTCACCTAAGAACAGAAGTATAAGAATTAGTACCACCGCTGGTGAAACCAATCATGACACTGATTATTACAATTGAAGTTTTTAAACTTATTGCAAGGAATTGGATCTTCTATTTCCAAAAATTTCAAAATTATTGTTTCATATAGTGTTCACATTTAAAACTTTATGTGCCCTATAATGGGGATCGTATTTTGTGATCATTTTAAGCCCCATCAAATAAATCTCTAAATTCGCATTGATTATATTTTCCTCACATGTAAATACGAGCTCGTTGTTTTCAATGCGACCTGTAATTACTACTGAATTATTTGTAATTCGTTTTTTATGTACATATTTTCTTCCAGAATTGTTCTTTTTTCGTCTTTAAATTTGTTTGTAGCTTCACACACCAACTGGCAATATTTTAAATCCTTTAAATTTACAATCTGAGCACCAAGCTCCACAATTCGTTGGGGATTAAAACCAGAGTTGAGAAAAAACCTATAACTGACATGCAATTGATTTCGACACATAACGGATTTGCAAATATTTCGAACGTTGCAGCCGTTACTGTCACTCCCTTGAAAAAACGATGTCTTGCTTCGTTTCGCATGTTCCAATATCGGAGTTGAGGTCCTGCAAGTCGAATCAAATCAGCGTAACGAGTTACGAAATGATGCTTCGGTTTCAAGGTTTTATTTGAAATGTTTCGGTAGAGCAAATGGTGGTCTTCAATTAGATTTCGCAAAAACGGTATGCTAACTTCACTTATTATTGGAGGCACTATTAATTTAAAATGTCCTTCTGAATTAGTATTAGCTGATAACACTGGCTACTTGTAGCAAAACAATCGTCAAAAATAAACGTAAAGCAGATAATTAATGTAATATTTTGTGCGGCTGTTTGACCAAGTCTGGTGTCAGTCGGGTTCAATTTGTGTCCAATTATAGGGGAGAGTGGTTGTATTGTCCATAATCAAAATTCTTCAGGTGGCTATTTATTTCAATCAGTGAAAGATATTTGTTAGAATGAATCTCGTCGATGACAAGTTTTAAATCCAGTGGTACGATTCCTTCAAAAACGTCGTGCATTCTGTCTGCGCAGTAGTTCTGTGTGATGTGAAAATATTCTAAATTGTTAAATTCTGAAGCGCATTTAATTCCGGTGTCAGAAGAAGCGTTCCTGTTTAAATCATTTTAATAATTGTTCTTAGTTCTCACAAGCGTATTCTCGGATTTTCCTTCGACTTGGCACCTCGATCTAGGCATCTCACAGAATCTGCAGTAAACGTTGGCAGAAAAGCTTTGTACCAAACCAAGCATTTGATGAATTCCGCCGAATTGAATTGTCGCCGATAACGTGACCTAGACGAATATTCACAGGACCGCATTAGTCATTTGTATACATTTGTAACCCTGAGATCGCAAGCTTTCGTCATTCCTGGACCAAGATACCGAAAATTCGGTTAAGGGAATATTTTGCGATGTGCTTGGATTTAAATAATTGAATTCAGCGTGGACATTAACTAGTGAAATGTAGCCGTTTCCCAGTTTATGTAAACCCGCTCGGGAAGACAATGGATTTGAAATTTCAAGTTCGTAATAAAATAGAAGCAAATAAATTGTAGGAAGTTCCACATCGTAGCTAGTTTGAATGTTGCACTTAAAATGACTGCCGCACAAGGGGCTTGACTAATACAACACACAATTTGCTCGTGAAGTTACGTCCGTGCAAATTGTCAATACTCCAGGTATTTCGAGAATCTTTTTTAACAAGAGAGATAATGGAATATATTGCATGGTGTCTTTGCAAAGAGTTGTCTCGGTCTTCGATTTGTTGCTCTTCATAGCATGATATGTCCCCGACACAATTTCTTCGGGCTCTATAAAATGACCATTTTTGATTAAGAATTTTTCGGGTTTCTAATTTGCGATGTTTTTGAACGGATTTTGTATTACTGCGAAAACAGATTGATCAATTTTGTCATCAGATTCCTTGAAAATAACGTTGGCTAACGTAGATGTTGCTTGAATTAATAACTCTTTGGTCCAGTCAATAATTTTAGCCACTACTGTCTTCGGAATTTTCCCCGAGTACAACAAATTTCCAATATAAATGGCAGCTTGACTCTTCCAAGTCGCAATAAAACCTTGTTCGCTTTGGATATTATCGGAGTTCCCCAGAACTTCATAATTTATGGTTTCGGTGTTTTCATTGCATAGAGATTTGGTGCACAGTGATTGCATTTCAAATATATCTGCCTTGTTGCTATGATTCTCGAAATGTCTCTTAAAGGACTTATAGTGCATAAAATGGGTAATGCAAACTGGACATACATATCTATTAAACCGAGAATTGATTCCGTGTACTGTTTTAATATGTGTCCATAAACACTCCCAAAGGTCAAACTGTACTTCACAATACGTGCACTTTACCTTGGAAGTCTTCTGCCTTTTGAATTCATCCACAATGGCAATGCGATGCCCAGTGTTAATTACTACTGCTTTAAGCTCATCCTTAAGTTGATCATCTTCCGATATCCGGTATAAAACACCATCGTCCAGATGTTCTTCTGTTTAATTATTTAAAAATACTGGAAGTACAATCATACCAACTGCCAAGCAAATTTCAGTAACATATTTTCATTACAGTATATAAATATTTTGTTCGTACACGGACATATTATTATGACTATAATCGGCAAATTTTCTGACTTTTAAAACTGCATATCATTCCATATATCTAATAAGTATTTGCGGACACACTTAAATGTATAGATATGAATATAAAAATTACTTGCCATAAAATGTCTGGCGATACATTTCCACCAGTTTTAACTTCTCTAGAACTGACTCAATAATTTCAAAACTCATTTTTGCAAGCTTTTACTCTAAAACTGCTAGAGTAAATGTTCTCCTGAAAGAATCAATGTGATTAACTATGCTGAAGCAAATGGCCGTCGAAGAGCATGCAAGCAATTTGAGCACGTTGGAGAAAATGTAACCGTCAATATGATTTACTTCTGCTTGAACTCTAAATTTAACCTCTGGCGGAATTAATGTATTACTTGCTACATGTAAAAATTTCGAGTTGCCCATACAAGATGAAAAATAGCTGACATGAAAATCGGCTCGCACAGCACGAATAATTTCTTCTTGTATTTTTTGTGTGCCGGTGTAAATATTGTCTTAAATCGGTTTAATCTTTATTTATTCTGCATGCAGGACAAACCCGTCGTTTCACTTCACCCCTACAAATTCAAAAAAACAAGTTGTGTTATTATTTACTACAAATTTGTAAGATAGAAAATAACCACAATGTCAGATGATTCCAAAGGTATGGGTTGAAAATGTGTGACAGCGGTATCGTTTGCAAGGTTTTCTACCTTAAAACCCGTAAGTTCCTGACCCCTGGACAGATTGTCGCTGGTTTCAATTTTTGACAAATTTTAATTTGTTGACCCGAAACTATTATGCCCTAATAGCTGAATGTTTTTGTAATCGTTCACGAACACGTTCTACACTATATGTTCCACAATTCTACAGCAAAATTACAGGGTAATCGGTTGGGTAGTGTTTGTCTAACTAGTAAGCGGTGCTTTCCGATTTTATGAAAATGCAGGATGGAGCACTGGGCCTTGTAAATTTAATCAATGCTAGGCTGGGTGCACACACAAGTACGAAAATAAGAGTAGTTTATTTTAGTGTGATTCTAAAATACAGAGTAAATGTGCGTGGAATAAAGTTTAGTGTGTGTCTCATGGAAGTGACAAAAGCAGACTCTTCTATATTGGAAAAAGAGAGTAATTCCTGAGGAAGTTCTCTCTGAGACAAAAATGTAGCGTTCTTTTCTTAAACCTTAATTGGAGGAAAAATATCGCATGAGCCAGGAACTTCCAATAAGGTATGAGGTCAAATGTACAAAAAGGTAAAGATTAGGAATCTTTAGAGATTGTAGGTGAATAGCTAGGGATTTACAAAGGAATCATATTTGCATATTGATAGTGCACAAATTCCTTCACTTAATTAATTTTTCCTTTTGGCTGGCCTAAACATAGTCCCCCCATGAAGCTTGCTTCATAAACAGAAAAATTACATGGCTCACATGTACATACGTATAATAAAGTGTAACATTAATTATATATCAATTGGTAAAATACATAATTTGACAATGGGGCGTTTGTATTCCCCTGAGTTGGTCTTTACGGTGACCACACGAATGAATCCATCCTTGCCCGGGTAAGCTTCAGTGACTCGACCTAGCTTCCATTTCAACGGGGGCAAGTTCTCATCCTTGAGCAAGACCATGGTCCCGATGCCAATGTTTGCCTTCTCGCTCTGCCACTTGGTTCGTTTCTGCAGATTGGCAATGACTTCTCTGCTCCATCGGTCCCAGAAATGTTGCGTGAGATACTGCACTTGCTGCCAGTGAGATAAACGTCCCTCTGATATGCTCCTTAAATCTGGATCTGGAAACGAATTAATTGCTTTACCAATAAGGAAGTGCCCTGGAGTTAGGGCCTGCACATCATTGGGATTCGGAGATAAAGGACAGAGGGGTCTAGAGTTGAGAATTCCCTCCACTTGGCAGAGTAGAACGTGAACCTGTCCTCTTGTTAGAGTGGTGTTGCCCATGACTCTTCGCAAGTGATGCTTTGCGGATTTGACCGCCGCCTCCCAAATGCCACCAAAGTGGGGAGAAGCTGGAGGGTTAAAGACCCATTTGATTCCATCTTTAGCGAGCTCTGGCCCAATTTTGTTGTTGAAGGCTCCAGACTTGATGAGTGTAATGAACTCCTCCATCTCCCTGGCTGCGCCTACCATATTGGTCCCACAGTCGCTCCTGATTTCGGCTGGTTTTCCTCTTCTACTAATGAAGGCACGAACTGCCCCCAGACAGGCATCTGTCGTAAGGTCTTCCACCAGTTCCAGATGGACAGCGTGAGTGCTGAAGCACACAAAGACGGCAATGTAGTTCTTGAAGATTTTTCCTCCCCGACCAGCTCTATCTTTGACATAGATGGGCCCAGCGAAGTCCAAACCAACGGTTTCCAAGGTGGAGAGCTTTCGGAGCCTGCTCACAGGAAGGTCTCCCATAATCTGCGTGCAACTTTCAGCCTTAAACCTAAAGCACTTGATGCATTTAGAGATGAAGGAACTGACCTGTCTTCGACCTTGAATAATCCAAAACCTTTCTTGGATTGATGAGATTGTGAGTGTTGGTCCTCCGTGCAGGGCCTTTTCATGGTACTCACAAATTACTAAAGTAGTAAGATGGTTTGATGCGGGAAGTAAAGCTGGGTGCTTCTTGTCATCAGGAAAGTCCCCACGCTGAATACGTCCACCGACACGCAAAACCTTTCTACTGTCGAGAAATGGATGCAAGTTCCATAACTTGCTTTTCGTATGGATTTGGTCCCCGTTGGAGAGGGCCTCAACTTCTTGCTGGAATACTTGTCGTTGAATGACTCGAACGTGAGTCATTAGAGCTTGTTCCAGTTCCGATGGAGTCAGTGGCCCAATGGTTCTGTTGGCCTTCGGTCCCTTACTATTGTGAGCAAATCGAAGGATCCATGAGGTGATCCGCTTCAATTTCCAAAGGCTGGAGTACCGTGGTAGAAGTGCCGTATCTGCAGTAGCAACTGCCATGACAATCCGAGCCTTCCTTATTTCCATCAGGTCCGGGTCAATCCTTTGATGAGCGCCTTCAGAATAATCAAGTATGTCTTTCTTCAACCAGGGTGGCCCAGTCCACCAGAGTGAGTGAGCTGGGAACTCGGAAGGAAGAATGCCCCGAGACGCACAGTCGGCAGGGTTGTCCGTTCCCTTCACATGGTGCCACTGAGATGATGGTAGGGATGACTGGATTTGGGAAACGCGATTGGCAACGAACGTTTGCCAGCGACCAGATTCAGCTCGGATCCAATGGAGAACAATTGTGGCATCTGTCCACCCATGAATTTCCTGAAACTCCAATTTTAATGAGGACCTGACTAGGTTCAGTACCTTTGTAAGTAGAAGGGCTCCACACAGCTCCAGTCTCGGTAAAGTGACTTTTTTGACCGGGGCTACTCTTGTTTTGGCGCATACGAGCCTTACTTGAATATTTCCATCAGGTGAAATGGACCTAAGGTAAACAACGGCTCCATAAGCCACTTCGGAGGCGTCAGAGAATCCATGGAGTTCTTGACGGCTGCTCCGCGATTGAGTAATGCAACGGGGAATGCGAATGGGTTCCAGCTGAGGCAGTTCAGCTTTGATTAGGGCCCATACATCCTTGACATCATCTGTGAGTTCTTCGTCCCATTCTGTAGGGACTTCCCATAATTTTTGAAATGTAACCTTGAACTTGATAGTTACTGGGGCTAGCCATCCCAAAGGATCGAAGAGCCTTGACATCTCGGATAGCATGGTTCGTTTTGTGAGACCAGGCTGATGTACTGGGACCCTGACCTTGAAACTAAATGTATCCCTGCTGGGATGCCATTGGAGACCCAGCGTTTTGACTACTGGATCGTCATCTATTGAATGCGTATCTGCGTAGTCCAGAAATTCCTCAGGAATTGCAGCGAGAACCTGAGGATCATTAGAAGACCATTTCTTTAAAGGAAAGCCTCCACACGCAAAAAGATTTACCAGCTGAGACTGGAGTTTTATAGCTGCTGTGGAGGAGTGTGCCCCGGACATCAGATCGTCGACGTAAAAGTCGGTGCTGGCAACTACTGCGGCTTCTGGGAATTGGTCCCTCTCATCACAGGCAAGTTGCTTAACACACCGGACGGCTTGGTACGGAGCGGATGCAGTTCCGTACGTTACTGTGTTGAGCTTATAGGTGTCCACAGGAAGTTGAACGTCCTTTCTCCACAGTATCTGCTGGAACGATCTGTCCTCAGGGCTGACTAAAATCTGACGATACATCTTCTCAATGTCCGCCTTCAGGGCTATTGTGTGAACCCGGAATCTGAGGAGTATGTGAATGAGGTCCTCTTGAACTTTAGGCCCCACCATTAAGGCCTGGTTAATGGACCCCCCGAATGGACCCTTGGCAGATCCGTCGAAAACGACTCTGAGTTTTGTAGTACTGCTGTCAGGGCGTACTACTCCGTGGTGAGGGAGGTAGAAGTGTTTGTTAGTTGAAACTTGGACTTCCTCCGGAGGCACCTTCGTCATGTGACCAAGTCCCTCATACTCTTCCATGAATGATGCGTATTGTAGTTTCAATTCAGGCTGGGAATTGAACCGACGCTCCATGGATTGGAGCCTTCTGCGAGCGACTTCAACTGTTGTTGAAATCTTCGGAGCATTGGGCTTGAATGGAAGCTGGACTATATACCGGCCCTCCTCATTTCGCTTGACTGTTTGTTGGAAATGTTCTTCACACATTTCCTCTTCTTGAGACATGTTGTTGGCTACAGGAATTTCCTCCAGCTCCCAGAATTTCTGTAACTGTTCTCCCAAGTCGGTTTGAGCAAGATGTGCTGTGACAACCTCGGTGGACGTTGAGAGTGTAGGTCCCCCCAGTACCCATCCAAACCTCGTAAGTTGTGCAACTGGGGATCCATTTTTGCCTGGAATTATTTGAGACTGAATTATTGAATAATAAATATCGGCCCCAATAATTAGGTCTACCCTGTCGCTTTTGAACCATTGGGGGTCAGCAAGCTTGATCTGATCAAGGTGAGTCCACATGGTCGGAGCACATGACTTTGGAGGGAGAAATCCTGTAACAGAGGAAAGAATAAGAGCTGAGACTTTAATTTCAAATGCTGGGTCGAAATGAGACCCGAGTGTTAGATGTGCAATTCCACGACTGCTGCTGCACTGAGTGGAACCGACACCGGTAACTTGAACGTTAGCATGAGACCGTGGCATCTTGATGCGTCTAATACAGTCCTCACTGATTAACGTGGCCTGAGAACCATTGTCGAGAAGGGCCCTAATGAGTTGGTGTTGACCAAATCTGTCTTGGACCTTCACTATGGCTGTTTGCAATAATACTTGACCTCCCTTTACGTTGGAGTACAGGGTGGCTACAGAAGCTTCTGGTGAAAATTCTTTTGGGCCTTCTTGTGGGGAAGGCGCGGACTTCTGGTTGTCACTATGGAGGAGCGTGTGGTGCTTCTTGTGACACTTTCGGCAGTCACTGGATTCACAGCTAGCAACTCCATGACCAGGGCGTAAGCAGTTGAAGCAAAGATGCCTTGACTGAACCAGACTTCTTTTTTCGGAAATGTTCATGGCAATGAACTTGGGACATTTCCACAGGTTGTGTTCTTCACCTTCACATAGTGTACATGAACTGGAGGACACGGAGAGATTTGAAGCAACCGATTTGTGCTTCCCACTAAATTTTTCATTAGACTTTGTATGCTTTGGGACTGTAGATGTGAGCATTCTCAAAGAACCTACCCTTTTCGTTAGGAACTGAATGAGGTCGTTGTAGACTGGAACCTCTGTAGCAGATTGTTGGCTCTCAAATAATTCGCGAGATTTGGGATCAAGTTTCTTGATGAGGATGTGCGTCACTATGGTCCCCCATTGATCTGTTGGTTGGCCCTCATTCTTGAGAACCGAAAGACCTTGGTACGTCTGGTCTAACATCTTTTGCAGAGCAGGGGCTGATTCACTGGACATCTGGGGCAAACTGAGAATCTTCTCTAAATTGTCATGAACGATTAGCCTTTTGTTCGAATAATTTGTTTTTAGCAGTTTCATTGCTGGGACAAAACTAGCATCAATAATAGGAAAGTTTTTTACTGAATCCTTAGGAGGACCACTGAGGCATCGTACCAAGTACTGCAGGCGTTCTGCATCTGTTAGGGACGTGTCATCCTCGATGGCAGATTTAAAGATGGCATAAAAAGATGACCATTCATCTCTTTCTCCAGAGAACTTTGGAAGTTCAAGGGCTGGTCGATGTATTGATATTGGCTTGACCTTTGCGTCTGGAGGAACCACCCGGATGTTTTCTAGGTCCCCTTTTGTGGTCGCTATTTTGTGGATGATCAGCAAATACTCCTTCTCGTGAACTGGCATGTTCGCGTCATCGACTTCCTTGCTGATTTTCTCAAGGTTGACGTCCAGCTTGCTTTCGTAATTCTTTAGGTCCTCAATATACGTGCGAATCATCCCTTGGCTGAGAGGCGATACTCCATGAGCAGCCACACACTTTTGCACCATTGCAACTTTATTGTTTATTGTACTACGAGCACGGACTAAATGTTCAAGCGCCATTTTACACTACAGTTAACTTCAAGGTTCAGAATTAGGAACTTTCACAATTTTCTCAAAATTGGTGTCCCTGCGAGGGCGCCAGAATGTTTGTCTAACTAGTAAGCGGTGCTTTCCGATTTTATGAAAATGCAGGATGGAGCACTGGGCCTTGTAAATTTAATCAATGCTAGGCTGGGTGCACACACAAGTACGAAAATAAGAGTAGTTTATTTTAGTGTGATTCTAAAATACAGAGTAAATGTGCGTGGAATAAAGTTTAGTGTGTGTCTCATGGAAGTGACAAAAGCAGACTCTTCTATATTGGAAAAAGAGAGTAATTCCTGAGGAAGTTCTCTCTGAGACAAAAATGTAGCGTTCTTTTCTTAAACCTTAATTGGAGGAAAAATATCGCATGAGCCAGGAACTTCCAATAAGGTATGAGGTCAAATGTACAAAAAGGTAAAGATTAGGAATCTTTAGAGATTGTAGGTGAATAGCTAGGGATTTACAAAGGAATCATATTTGCATATTGATAGTGCACAAATTCCTTCACTTAATTAATTTTTCCTTTTGGCTGGCCTAAACAGGTAGTTTCGTCTAAACGAATTTCGAAAGAAAAACTTTTTGTACTCGACGGCCATGTACAATGTTAAATAAACCTCCCATATAAGCCCATTGGGACCCGTAAGATATTACAAAATAAATAAATTTTGCCGGTCAACATAATTCAGTCACAATCTTGCTGGTTTTAAGTTTAGTTTTAAGTCTGGGTTCAAGTCTGGGTTCAAGTGTGGGTCTATATTGTGAGGCTCAATGAATCTCCCCCCAAACCTCGCGCTCACTCTGCGGAGGCGCGAGAAACCACTCCCACCTCCTAATTTTAATATCCTTAACAAAATCTGGGGTTCGCATATAAAAACTAAAGATTATTTCAAAAACATTTGAGATATTCCTCATCATTGTTGTTACCTACGGGTTTTCCCATTTGGGATTTTAATCTTAATTTTTACAATTTCACTGGAGCAAGTTCCAGCATAATTGCCCTTTTCCCACTAATTTCCCCATCTTACGAATTTTCTAAATAAAAAGAGTCAGCTTTGACTTGAGGAAAAACCGTCTCCATCCTTCGCCCGATTCCATTTCATCCTACGGCCATCTCCTCGCGGATTAATATGTAGGTTCAAGTTTAGGTTTATGTGTGGGTTCAAGTGTGGGTCTATATGTGGGTTCAAGTTTAGGTTCAAGTGTGGGTTCAAGTTTAGGTTTATGTGTGGGTTCAAGTGTGGGTCTATATGTGGGTTCAAGTTTAGGTTCAAGTGTGGGTTCAAGTTTAGGTTTATGTGTGGGTTCAAGTGTGGGTCTATATGTGGGTTCACGTTTAGGTTCAAGTGTGGGTTCAAGTTTAGTTTCAAGTTTAATTTCAAGTTTAGTTGGATTTTTTAAAAGTCGCTTAGTTTGTTGAAAGAAACCAAATGTTTGAATTTCAAAACAAGTGATCTAGTTCTTGAATCGGGGATTTAGTCAATAAATCAGGGACAAATGCAGAAATCGGACCTCGTTGTACATCAGGATACCGTGGAGAAGTCTGTGGTTTTTTGGACAATTTCTTCAATTGTCGAAGAATCAACCCGCTCCAAGAAGGTCAAATTTAGGTTCTCTAACATCTTAGATTTCTTCAGCACAAACACAGGGGGGCTAAATTGTGGTAATAAACTACTTACTTGGTTCGTCGTGATTACCAAAAATGTTTATATTGCAAAAACGTTTCTACAATTACGCCATCCATATAGTGAATATCCATAGTGTTAAAGCACTTTCGGGATAAAAATGAAATTACCTGCAGGATGACTTTGACGTGTCGTTAGATTTAGGAGAAATTAATTTGGGTATGGTTAAAGAACTGTCAGATTCTTCAGAGCCATCGGATTCCTCAGAATAGATCGGAGCATCTGGGATCCGTCGAAATTTAGGCTACCTTTTTGGTCCACTGAAATCTGTGGGGTCAACAAATTTGTTCTGCTTGTTTCTTTTAATACCACAGTCTGTGTTGACGTCAGATGTTTCAACTGCCAACCTTTCTTTCTGTCTTGCTTTAAGTTCTGTCCCTAACATATAGTAGAAACGTGAGGAGCATATATTATTATTACTTACAAAGAACGACATGATGGATTTTCATGTACATCCAAATTAATTATTTAGTTTTGTAAAACTGGTTGCATACATATTATTTCACATGGAGATATATATAACCAGTAGTTGCTTTGATCCGTAGCTAAAAATGAAGTGGAACATTTTTATAAGTATTTTAAGCTTGGTTACCGTATTTTTCCAAAAGGTTCTTCAAAGTAAATACGTCCCAGTGCTCCTCCGAGGGAGTTAACTTTGACACCATTTTTGAAATTGACGAAGGTTTTGCGTGTGATGGCCAAAACCATTTTGTGTCCTTCGAGTGTATCCATGATATTGGCACTACATTTCAATTCGTATCTCCAGTCGGGTAACAAAATTCCACTGTGCAAAAAGACATGTTCTGGAGGAAAAATTAATTTAAATTAATTACTTTAGGATTTGAACCTTTATGTACGTAGCAAAGCAAAGGCCGCATGTTGATTAAATTTCATTGGCATTAATAAAACTTTCCGTTTTACCACATAAATATCACAAATTTCGAGTTTAGGCTTTTCACTAAGTTTCACGCATTGAACTGCTATCAAAGAAGATTTACACGGAGAGTTGCAAAGGACTTTCCCGGTATGTACAAGGTGAAGCAATCAAATTTATTTTGTTGTGGCTGGAGACAATATTCTCTAATTTATAAATGTACCCTTCGATTGTTTCAAAGTAACTATCACAAGATTTAATTTTTAACAAAAAGTTTTCAAATTTTATAATTTTTTATTGTTCTTGCGGTTCATGTGTAATCAAGGGGCCCAAATTTTGATTTGCACATACAGTAGGAAGTTTTTCTCTTAAAGTGTCTTGTATCTGGTCTCGTGGATTATTATTTTCTTTGATTGTTTTTATGACTTGCTGTAATGGCTTTGCTTTTCCTCTCACCAGTTTTTTGATGTTCTGCAAATTATTTTCAAACTTGCATGCACTAAAATTATCCAAAGACCCAAAACAATTTCGGTCTTTAACCAGATGCAGAAGACCATGAATATTGTAAGACAAATTGTGAAATCCGTATAATTTCTGAAACTTGGCTACAAAATATTGCAGCAGTTTTTCTGCAAGAACCATAAGTTCATCGGGGGCCGGGTGTCACATAAAATAAATATGGCAACTTGCAAGCACATAAAATGCTCATAGTACTCAGTTTTCAATATTTTACGCAGAACAACTGGGGCAAAATATAATAAAAAATTCCGATACTCTGTGAGCTTCCACCGAAGCAATTCAGACAAACTTCTGGGCTTTCGGTTCAATTCGGACGGTACAAATTTTTGTAATGCACACAGACACTTAGACACCTTAATTATTTCTTTACAACTCATTCGACATTTCAAGTTTTCCCCATGTGTCCAAAGAACCAACAGTTTTTTCATAACTCCTAACCCAACAAGATGCATGTAATCGTTAGGGAAAACGTTTACAATATCTTTTGGCAAATCTACTAAAATTGTATTTCCAATATGATATTGTCTGTTGGTTTGCTCACGAAAGGATTTATCACATCGAAGTTCCTTTGTTTTCTTATAAAATACAACGCGATGGTTGTAATATTTTCCCCTTTGATTACACTTGTGACACCCATAATAACCATTGGGAGAAACGGCACCCAATATAAACGATTTCGCAGGTGCATCACATATGAAAGCTCTTATTTCCACTTGTATCAATTTCCCACATACACCTTCGACCAAAATAACTTTTAATTCTTCGACAAAATCATGCAGATACTCATTCCTACATATTGGCTTCGAATTACCATAGTAAATCCCGACAACAAATGGATCGCACTTCGGGTCATTGTACACATCGCATTGTATTGGCCAAAACTAGCTGGAACTACTTTTCCATAAAGGCAACCCATCGATGTTTACGTCAAGTAGGATTTCATCTGGAGGCAAACGATTTTGGTAGATTTCTTTCAAAGTAAATACAACCCCGAAATGATAGTATTCACCTGTTTGGAATTTCTTAGTATGCGTCAACCTCGGGGTTTTCACGAATGTCCGGGAGTCCAATGGTAGACGTTTAAAGCCAGCTTCATTTCGTAAAATTTTCAATAGTTTGGACATTGATTTCTGGCTTACGTTTTCTTCAAACTTCCATCGAAGCAATGCTGAATGCAAATTGGAATTTTCGTCGTAAATTATTGGTGAATTGTCTTCGAACTGATTACTATTTTTTTGTTCCAATGATGGGTCAGTATTGTTTATATTTGCACTGTTGGTGCATTCTATATTGGGTAATATATCAACGAAGTTGCACTCTGCATAAGGTTCCTCAACGGATAGGATATATCCCCATATCCGCGGATAGGATAAATTTCGGATAGGATAATTAATGATTTTATCCTATCCGCATTTATCCGCTCGGATCGGATAGACACATTCTATCCGTTCAAGTAATGCGGATAGGATAGGATACATATGCAAAATTATCCGCACGGATACGATAACAGAATATTCAGTTTCGGATAAGCCGTCGGATAACTGCGGTTATCCGCGGATAGTTCCATCTGCCATCTGTTGCTTACCAGCGTAAACAATTTTGATTGTAAACTTACAATTTGAATGAAGTTAATGAGGAGAAAACGATGAAAATACGTTTTTCTATTTAAACAAGTACAAAAAAGTGCAATGTATTACTTAAAGTTACCCATCTAAATCATTTCCAGTAAAGCCCATTTAAGGAAATTAACTGCCATACAGTATTATCAAATCCAAACTTGAGTTTCAAAATGTCGACCAACAATTCAGCGGCCACGGAAATAATCTGAATTAGAATAAGAATTACGATTCGCAGTTGGTGTTCCTCCTTATTAATGATAATTGTACATTTCATGTTACTATGGGAAGAATGAATATTTTAGTCAAGTAAGTGGTAGCGTACGTGTTCTATGTAATCCTTTATTGACTCTCCATATAAACTGGAGTTTGTATTTAAAAAATATTTTTTTATGAATTTTAGTGTTAGAACTGTATACCCGCGGATGACTTCGGATATCTGCGGATAGGATCGGATATGGTGTCGCAATTATCCGTCGGATACGGATACAAATTATATCCGATCCGAAATTTTCGGATAGGATTCGGATAACAAGAAATTAATATCCGAAATTAGCGGATAGGATAGGATTATATTTTAATTTATCAGAGAATTTCCGGATAGGATAGGATACGGATAGGATAAGTCATTTATCCTATCCGTGAGGAACCTTAACTCTGCACTATTTACTTTGTTAAATACATCACATTTTGGTGCACTGTCCAGATTAAAACTTAATACACTGTTAACTTCTGCAGCTGCTAGACGATTAACATGACGATTTGAATATCGTCTCATTTCAACTAACGTAACTATAAATGTAAAAACTATAATGAACTATGTGAAACTCAGAATATTTTGAAGGCAATATTAATTATTACTACTTACCAGCAAAGTCTTCAGTTAAATATTTTTAAAGATTTTCCACGGGTAGTCAGCAAGGTCCGTTACACAAAGAAACTCCTTCAATAAGAAAGGTCATTCATGTTCACCGCGTGTGCATTATTGGTCGTAACATGCGCGGGAAAATTTAAATTCGTTTACACTTTCGACGGCCGGTTGTGAACGTAACGAAAACGTTTATTAAACGTATAAAAGTATCACGTTGTTAGCGCACACGGTATATACACGTGTTACGTGTTGACCGTGCTACATGGGCATAATTTCAAGGGTATTGGTACTACCCGGTTACCGATTTTGTGCACCCGATCAATTTCGAGTACTACACAGGTACACTTTGGTCGGCTCAAATTTCGGGTAGGGATACGGGTTTGGGTACGGGTACACGAATTTCAAAATGGGTATATACAACCGGATACGGGCATAATGGGGTCATTTACTTGTACCCACGACCATTGTACCTGATATATGTACTGCGTTCCGCGAAATCTGGATATATAATACCCGAGTACGAGTACGGGTACGACACTTAGTTACCAACATATGGGTACAATTTTCGAGTATTTTACGGGTACGGGTACAATTTCGGGTACAGGTACATGGTTTGAGATTACATTGTGGATATGGGTATGAAACATTTGTACCCGGATACTCGGTAATATGGTATTATGGGTACGGGTATAGATTGCAGATATTGGAATACCCGCACGTCGGGTACGGATACGGGTACCGATTTTTCGTACCCGTGCCGAGCACTGACCAGTACACACAAGCTGACATATAAGCAAATGGACATACATGCAAACTGACATACAAACGGGCATACACACAAACTAACAAATGGACATACAGACATACTGACATACATACAAACGGGCATACAAACAAACTTACATAAAGACCAAGTGGCCATACAAACAACATAAAGACAAACAAGTCGACAACCGGACATACAGACTAACTGACTTCCATCAAACTGACATACAAGCGAATGACAGATGTTCATAAAGACTAACGGCCAAACACGTACAGACAAACTGATTTACGGGCATAAGGACACATGGATACACTGATATCCAAATTTTATAGAAACGTTACTGTGATGGCATTCTTTGAAATATGCTTATGACCCCCCGAGAAATAATAACATGGGACAGTTTGTCCATACGTTGGAAGCATCCTGAAAACTACACGAACTATAGGGTTAACGTACTTGTACCGTCTGAATCTAATCACTTTCCATTTGGACCCCAGCGCGTAAATTCCAGTCTCAACAAGAAACATTGCAAACGTTGTAATGGTATGTTTCTGAAATACGAACTTATTGAGGATACAAATGTATATGAAAATGTCTCCGTTTTCAAGGAGTCACTTTACATCAAATTGTGATGGAATTTTTGGATTTGGTTTTAGTAATACTTCCAGTCGACCTCCTTGCATTTAAATGCGGTTTCAGGTATGGGGAGATTTATTAAAATCACTCCTTTCAAATCGTCATAGCAGACATGTTCTAACTCCTTCAAATTTGCTAAAAGTTGTTCAATTTTCCCATTTTTAATCCTTATTTCATTCTTATTTTGAATTATTTCTGTCTCGATAAAAAATACTGCAGGGTGCATCTTGAATAGTAGATCATTTTTGATAATTGACCCACAGAAATCTCATAACAAGAATCGGAGATACATTGGGTTAACGTTACTGAAATCGGATATTTGTAAATTTCCCTGCTGAATCTTTAGTTCCTCCAGGGAAGTATTCTACGGTTATCAAAATCCCTGCTGATGAAAACGTCAGCAGTTTTCGAAACTCATGTTGGGGAACAAAATGTCCCTAGAAGACGTCAAACCCATGCTAAAAAGTTCCCGGAACGCATTTTCAATTCAGCTGCTTACAAAACAATTTTCCCTCATACTGTAGACTCCAATAATTTTGAAAATCCCTGATAATAAAAATTAAAACAAATTTTGAAAATCCCTGATAATAAAAAGTAAAACAAATTTTGAAAATCCTTTTACCAAGCTCACGTTAAAGATGCGCGTGATCAAGATATAGATATGGACCTTAAATATTATAAATACTATTTTTTCAAAAACGGGTGCTTATGGCCAAATAGATTATGGTAGAATGATCAAATAAGAATATGATATTTAAAAATAAACATACACCCTAGACCTTATATTTAAATTGCAAAACAATAATCATTCTTAATGGAAATATAGTACTCTTGTTTTGTAGTCTCGTTGTATCCGCGTAGGATATCTTTATGATGTCAGTTTATGAAGTACGCACTCCCTTGTAATATGGATATGTAGAATTTACAACCTGAAAAATTATAGTGGAATCTTATTTTAGATCTTTATTTTATCTCGGAGCAGTGCAACACCTTAATGATCAGATGTTGTCAGTAGTCAAAGTCCGTACCGGACACGATCACTCAAAAACTTGTGTACCGAATGCATTCAGCTTTGGCAGACTTGTTCCGCATTGAACTTTGAAATCATTTGATTCATTTGTATTTGAAAGATATGACCTACTTTACGCGCGCAATTTTGACGTGCGCTATACAACACATGTGAAAAATTGGTTGATATTTTTGTGTCAAATGCTTTTAATTGTGCACAAAAGAATTTGATGATTTAAAATCATAGTATTAAGAGGGACGGCCATTATAACTGGTGGAACAATGCTTATGCGTTGTTAAGCCATTATTGGCTTTAGAAATTATTATGGATCACTCTGTACTATGTAATAGCGTTAATGTACATATATGTCCGGTAAAAGTACAATAACCTCTGTAAAATACATTAGGTTCCTTTATTTGTTACATTTCCATTGGTTAAAATAATGTCTGGAATATTTCTGGAGGTGGGCACATAAGTGCTCACCTCCGTATATAAACCCCAGCCTTCTCAGTCTCGAGAGACGAGAGAATCCCGAGCCACAGGCTGAGAAAGATCAAGAGACGCGTGCTAGAACAAGACAAACTGTATCCTTTGTACGCACAATATACAAATAAAATATACTGCGTGAGTAAAAGAACTATAGTGCATACGCACTTATTTTAGCACGACGGTCGTCTCATTCCTCTCACACTGCAAGCATCGTGTGCTCTCTGCCTGCCACACATTCCCCCGTTCACATTCTCATTGCCATTCTCTCTTCTATTTCTTCCCTCTACATTTTTTCCTATTTTAATCCTTTTTAATCCCTTTACCTCATTTTGAGCTCTATTCCCCCAAACATCAATTATAACTTAACATGGCGGAAGTGTGGCGTTATTCTGTACTTTGAATTTGTTAATTCTAGTATAGACGATTCCTGACCTCTCAGCGAGTTCGCTCCCGTCTCAATCTATTCCTTAATATTTTTTCTGGCTCAGGCCTCGGCCAGAGGCTCTTGCAAAATTTCCTACGTCTTCCTCACTTTTCCTCACAAAATCCCATGTCTCGACAAGAAATCAGACTCATACGAGTAGTGAAATTAAATTCTCGTAGTGAATTTATCCGTTTTAATAACATTAATTATATCGCCGTCCTCCAACGTGACGCCAACAACGTCGATCTTAATTCTACCGGACAACAAAAAGCGATAGATAAATATCCACACCTCACTATAGAAAAAGCTATCAGTCAGTTTAGATTCTATAAGTTATTTCGCCAAAAACTCCCCCATTACCTCAACACGGACATCGTGCCAGAAACGGTCACCGCTGAGGATTTTGACGTGTTACACAAAAAACGAAGCCGTATCCCACGGTCGGTCAACACTTCAACAACTTTGGACGAGTCAACTGTAATTCCAGTACCAGCCGGTGCACGAGCCCAAACTCCACCGAGCACGGACGGAGAAAATACCGAGGGCGCGACTCCCGAACCACCGACAACGCCAAACGACTTCAGGTCATTCAACCCGTCCCGAACTTCCACACCAGCCATCTCTACTGGACCACATGATCCTGATAATACGACCGACAATGTAAGTCATACTTTTAATTTCCCTACTGACCATACTATCATCGCCACCCCCACCGCTACAACTTCCCAACCTGCGTCCACTCGTCTGTTCAACAATCAAAATTACTTTGAAGAAGTAGCTCAGCAATTTGTAGATCGAATACAGTCTAAGCAACAACGTGATTCATCAGGGACTAGCATTGTAAATTACCCATATTATCAACAACTTTTAGCAGATCTCAACTTAACTACGGCGTTGACCCCAGACCTTAGCTTTTTAAATACCAGAGCAAGTTTCAACCGTATTGTTGCAAGAATCATCACCATTTTCCAACATTGGCAAGCCAACTGTAACGAGCACGCATCTTTAATTGAAGAGCAGCAGGATATCCAGGAATCCCTCCTGGCCACCCATCTCCTCACGACTGTCACCTCAACCACAACAATTCCCACAACTTCAACTGCCACAGCATCCACTTCTTTCCTCTCTCACCTTACTCCTACGTCTTCCGCACCACAATTCTATAGTCTAATCCCTCTTATTAGTTCGTGGGCCGACAGGCTCAAAACTTTGAAAAGGCAAGACCAAGACATTACTCACCAACTGACATTAGCTTACTACCTTAACCTTGTTGCTGAGAATAACCTGACCAATAAAGTCACTCTTTCCAACTTCCCTTTCACATCTTCCGACGCATATAGAGAAGCCATTTTTCTCTTGCCACAAGAATTCATTTCTGAAGCTACCCACCAACACCCAAACCTTCTGTCTATCCCACCATCTTCCTTTCCCGAGAATCCTCAATCAAATCCTCACCAAAACGATAACACTACTGAGATTGGCCCTGAAGAACCCACAACTATAATTCCTAACGACGACAATCCACTCTACAATATTCATATCACACCTCCTCCTGCACCAAACCCTGACATTGATTCTGATTCAACTTCAGACTCAGAGTCCCTTCCTTTTACGACAGCTTCAAATAGTATTTCCTCTTCTCCAACTTCTTCTCGAGCCTCGTCTCCTACTCCTCCAATTTCTCCTGTTCTTCCTCCCGTGGCACCTCAACCCATCATGGACAATAACAGATTCCTCCTCGATAAACCAAAATTTTCCCCACCAGAACTCTCCTCCGACAATCTCCGAAAGTTCTTCACACGTTGTAATTCCTTCTTCGCCACATTCACTGCTGATCACGCTACCAAAAAAGCATACATCCAGCACCAAATCTCAGATGCCTCACCAACAGGAAAGAACTACCTAGACCACTATTGTGACTTACGCTCCACAACGTAAAACATATGCCCAATTCTGTGATGACATCCTCAATAATATTCTGAAAGATGTACCAGATAGTAAGACCAAAATACTCAATGCCCTCTCTATGTCCAAATATCCAACGGAAACCGCAACTATGTTTGCACTGAGAGTTAAAGCTGCAGCAGGTTCCGACTGGAACAATTTTCCGGAAACTACAGCAGTGGAATCCATACATGAAAAACTGGACCCTACAGTGAAGATATTCCTGCAGCGACACAATGCCAAAATCCGTAACTTTGCCCATTTACTCGACGGGCTCAAAGCCTACGAGACCTGTGCACCTTCAGGTCCCAAGGAACAAGCTGCTCCTACTCCCACGCTTCCTTCCAACTTGGTTGACAAATTGGACGCTGTTCTCGAACGACTAGAAAAATTGGAATCTACAAATACCGCCATCATGGCTGTCACCCACCAGATGCCTCAACAAAGACGCCAGTACTCCCAAAACTTTCAACAAACACAAACTTCAAACCCTGTCGTATGCTACAGATGCAATAAGCCTGGCCATATAGGTCGCCAATGTCCCACCGTTGCTACTCAACAACAAGGACAAGCAACTGCGTCTACAGTTATTTGTGAAAGATGCTCAAGACCCGGCCATCAGACAAAATTTTGTCGGCAACATCTTCCTATGCATTATACTGATTATGGCAACTATCTTGCTGCAAGACGACAACAAAGAGAACAACAAGGCCAAAATTTAAACTCGCCAGGGCAGGCTGCTTTAGGCCTGCCTCAAACTCAATTACGAGCTTTACCAGCTCCAGACACTCAAGCCTCCCACCGAAATTAATAATTCCAACCATCTCCATGCTGTCTATTACTCCACTATCCATTAATTCACTCTCATGTTCTTTGAAAATTATTATCACTATCCATAGCCACAAACTCCGCTGTCTCATCGACACAGGAGCTGCGGCTTCTCTTATTCACCCCACATATGTACCGCATGGACCCCGAATAATGCCGAGTACAATAATACTTGCAGACGCTAGTGGAAATCCAATGCAGAACAACGGCATAGCTCTTATTAAATTCAAGATAGGTCAATGTACTTTCAACCATCCCTTCATCGTAGCTCCATCAACTTCTCTCAACTGTATTTTAGGTACAGATTTTCTTTACTCTAAAACTGGGTTCATCATAGACACCACAGCAAATACACTCTGGAATAAATTTACGGGACACGTTCCCCTTATTCACACGGTACTCCAACATGAAAACGCTTTACAAGACCAAAGTGAACTTCCAATTTTACTTCCAGAGTCTACTATAACAAAAGAATCTGTTTCCAAAAGGTCCTTGCACCTAATCTCAACAGCAACGAATGCTACGCTTCACCAACAATTACACAAAGAACAGGAAATTCATTACGTTGACCCTCCTCTGCCTCCTTCCAACGAACCCTGCACACCTTCCCGAACATCTTCCTCAACACAAACTCTTCCCACTTTTACAGACAGCTCATCTCAAACCCTTTCCGCTAGGAAAAATAAAATTTTACATGGAAATAAATATTTCCGACCACTGCAACGATATTCAACTACAGCAGAAACAACTTCTGACGAATCTGACAAGGGATACTCCCATAAGTCATCCCATCCAAACCGTAAACGTATTTCAACTTCTCGCCGGGCCACTATTAACACTATGCCCACTTCTATATCTTCCCAGTCTACTATACCTCCCAAACGTACAACATTTCAAACTCTTCCCATTTTGTGTGTTTCACACACAAAACCAAATCATGTACTACGAGTACCGGGAACTCAAACTATTAGCCCCAGGTCCCATGTCACAATCCCAACTTTTCACTCCTGTGAGGAAACCACTCCAATGTATTTCCAGCCTCATCCTTCTCTGTATAACGATTATCACATTTTAACTCCACACGCCATCCTGTCTCCAACCTCTAAATGTTTACTCATCACTAATCCCACCAATATTCCCGTTACTCTACCCGATGGCCTCGGTTTAGGTCACATAACTCCTTTAGACTATCATGACAACTCAATGACTCCCGTTCCCATTAATGCCATTAACAACCCTCAACTTGACCACGACGTTGCTTCATTCAAAATTAACCCCGACCTTGATTCCGAAGATACAACCAAAATCAGAGAGTTACTCAAAGAATACCGTAGCTCCTTCGCATTTCGCCCTAACGAGTTAGGCAAGTGTGACACGATCCCATTTAAAGTTGAACTGGAACATCATTTAAATCGTCGCCCACAAGGCTTATAAAACATCAGCTTACCAGGACCAGATTATTAATACCGGAGTACAAAAATTACTTGACAACCACATCATTGAACCATCAACTTCCCCTTTTACTAGTCCAGTCATTATCGTATTTAAAAAACCCAATGATGAAAGATTACGAAAACCCCGAATGGTGATAGACTTTCGATCTTTAAATACACTTACCAAAGCAATGCACTGGCCCTTGCCATCCATTGATGAAATCCTACGCCGTCTTCAGACTCAGAAATACTTTTCTAGTTTAGACCTTGCTCAAGGTTTCCACCAGATAACTGTTGACAAAGATTCCCGTGAGAAACTCAGCTTTATTACGAAAAACGGACAATATCAGTACCGCATGATGCCTTTTGGCACGAAGAACTCCCCGTCCCATTTTTGCAGGATAATCGACGTCATCCTATCCGATCTAAAGTACACAACAGCTTTATCCTACTTGGACGATATCATCATAGCCAGCCAAACCATAGATGAACACATCAGCAAATTGAGGAAAATTTTTAACAGATTCAACGAACACAACTTAAAATTCGAGCCTACCAAGTGTAGGTTCGGATTTGAGAAAATTAATCTCCTAGGATTTACTATCACCTCTTACGGTATACAACCCTATAACGAAAATCTCGATGGCATCAGAAACATGCCCCCTCCACACAATATCAAATCAGTCCAGTCATTTTTAGGAATGGCCAACTTTTTTCGCAGATTTATCCCTCATTTCGCCCAGATTGCTTCTCCATTACGAGAACTGACCAGACAAAATGTGTCCTTTGATTGGACACAAGAATGCCAACAAGCATTCGAAGCCTTAAAAAATCTACTCCTCTGTCAACCCGTCCTTGCCCATTACGACCCAAACAAACCCACCTATTTATATACGGATGCCTCTCAACTGGGTATCGGTGCTTATCTCACTCAGCTACAACCTGATGGACACGAACATCCAGTTTATTTCCTCAGTCGAAGACTCAACAAATATGAGTCAAAATACAACATCAGACTGTTAGAATTATTAGCCATCACATGGGCTACTATGAAACTCAAGGAATACATCTTAGGAATTCCATTCACAGTAAAGACTGACCACCACAGTCTGTGTTACATCATGAAAACAAAGGACTTCTTCTAAAAATAGTCTTCCTCCAATTTTAAACTAACACCCGATTACAAACGTTTTGCACCAGCAGGATTCAGTACAGTGAAGAGAGCGGGCCCACATTGTCAGTTGTGAATTCACGAATTGGTTATATTGTTGCGCTAGCAGCAAAACGTCGTTACATATGCTGTGCTTTCAGGTTCTAGATACTTCGTGTACCTGGAAGCCTTTACGGCCTTAGAAGACTAATATTTAGGAACCCTTCCTTCACATTCCTTCATTACTAGTTTTTCGGAAGGCTTCCTTCAGCCTTCAGAAAAACGTATCCCCATCCTTCCAATCCTTCTGCAACGTTAAGAAAGTTACCTTTTCGCCTTCAATGAAACCTTCTTAGAAGGCTGACCTTCGAAGGCTGCGCACCTCTGCCTGAGCCTAAATGTAAAATACCTGAACTTTCAGGTACTTCTCAGTCAATTATAATTTCCAAGTAGCACCTGTAAAGGTGTTGTTGAGCTTTAAAAGCTCATCCGAATTTTTTACCTTGACACATGTTAAATTAAAATTTATACGTATAAGCTCAGTCATGAAAACTAATAATTCCACCCTATGGGAACACGTGGCTAGTTAACCAGCATTAGTTGGAATAACCAGAGATTTTTAGTAGTTCTTGGAACTATATAGTATCTGTAACCTTTTCAACCGTTATGTAATCATTTATAACTACCGGAATTAGTCATGCTTTCGAAAAATAAAAAATATAAATAAATTTGATTAGTACAATCGAAAATACCCGGGTAGGTTCAGGTACTCCATTCTTCGGAAACAACAATGTTTCCAACTGGAACCACCTTCAGATTTGGATCATCCAATTCAACAGTAAAGTTTCGAAATATGTCCGCGAGAATGATCTTTTCCTGTGCAATCACAATTTTAATCCCTACAACAAAGGTGCACATCCTTCCTCGAAGGATAGGACTTATAGGCATATAAATAGGATAGGCATTAAAATCGGGCTTTTAATGTAGGTAGGATAGGATAGTAACCAAAATATTCAGCGTGCAAAAATAGGAATAGGATAGACAGCGTTTTGTACTGCAAGTATAAAGGAATATAGGCAGGACTTGGTTTCATAAAAATGTTGCCTAAAATATAGGAAGGAATCCTCGGATTTGGTGTATATGTATGTCGGATAAGGGAGCGTCCATGTTAATGATGTCATCAAAATTTTGTATGTTTTAAGAAGACCCCCTCATAATGCCATCACCTCCTGTCATCAAATAGTGTAGTGACGGACCCACCCATGATGATGACGTCAGCAAGACTGAACGCATTCCAGAATCGCACAAAAATTATGCATGTCTTACCTTTGTTAAGTCCTGTGTATACTTTATCTTGTACTTCTCTTTTGCTTTATTTTTGCTGCGGGAAAACGTCTTCTTTAACTACATGCATTTATACTTTACTCCCGCGTTCCCTCTATGTCACTAATCTCTTTGTTGTATGTTTACCGCGTTAAAATGTAAAGGAAAGTATAAATAGTCAAATAAAATACTATTATGTTTGGCAAGAACTCAGCGCAAAAATGAGTTTTAATCCCGAATTTTTAAGAAAAGTGTTGTTGGCATATCTTTTGTGTAAATTTAAAAATCGACGAATAAGATCTTTTTATATGAGATCAATATTTCAAAGAAGAGATGTGTTGGGAGAATCGATACTAACCCACGAGTTAGCTGCTGAAGACCCCGAATATCATCATAGATATTTCAGGTAATAACGATTTAAATAACATTATATTTGCAGGTGCAAAAATATATTTGACTTTCATTAGTACTTTAATACCGTGTTTTCATACGTATGATGAACATGGACCAATTTGATTTCATATTAAAGAAAATTGAAAGAAAATTATTTCATTCAGCTACTCACGCTCGTCCCATTTCACCCCATCAGCGACTCTCCATCACACTTAGGTAATTATCCCATTAAAATCTTTACAAGTGAGTATGCTTACACAAGTACATGGTTGATAAAAAATTAAATATCAGTGTATGTATATTTAGGTACTTAGCAACAGGAGGAAAACAAGTATATTTAGCTCTGAACTACAGAGTTTCGCCTTCAAGTGTTTGCAAGATAGTTAAAGAGACTATGCTTGCAATTTGTGAGACTATGGAAATGGAATATCTGCAAGAACCAAAGGCAGAAGATTGGATACATATTGCTGAAAAGTTTGAAACACGCTGGAATTTTCCGAACTGCTGCGGATCAATTGACGGCAAACACATCCGAATAAAAGCCCCGAGCAACTCTGGTTCCGTGTTCTATAACTATAAGAGCTTCTTTTCCATAGTACTACTTGCCATTGCTACTGCTGATTATAAATTTGCTCTTGTTGATATTGGGTCGCCGGGGTCAATGTCAGATGGAGGAATTTTGAGACGGTCAGCTATTGGTGCAAAAATGGAAAATGGGGAGCTCGACTTGCCCCAAACAAGACATAGTGCTAGCGGTGCACTTATTCCACCCGTATTTATTGGTGACGATGCCTTCCCCTTAAAGCCGTACTTATTAAAGCCGTACGCTGGAAGAAGTACTAATGAGCTGCAATTGCCGGACCAAATTTTCAACTACAGGCTTTCCCGTGCACGAATGGTTGTTGAAAACACCTTTGGTATATTTTCAGCTCGCTGGAGAATTTTTGAAGTACCAATTGATGCAGATCATGACACAGTTATGCTTATTACAAAGACATGTGTGATATTACACAACTTTTTGACCCAACGAGGAGATTTAAATGGAATAACTGCAGATCGTGAAGAAAATGGAACTTTAATTCCAGGCAGCTGGAGAGCAGTGGTAGCCAACGATATTGGAATGGCGAACATACCACATCAGGGAAGCAACAACGCTGCACAAGAGGCATTCAAGATACGGAGCAACTTTAGGGACTACTTCATGTCCCCTGAGGGTCAGGTGTCGTGGCAACTAGCTTGTGCTTTGAGAGGGTATGAATAGAAATAAGTTCCGCAAATAAATGTGATTTGGAGAATAAATACTCTTAGATCATTAATCTGCTGATCCTTGGTTGGCGCCTTGTTTGAAATACACCTAATTTTTAACTTCTCCATGAAATCCAAACTTTGTTTTTTAAAACAAACTGTGTTTTTGACGTACAAACCCACCAAAGCTAATCTCGCCGATCTTATATATATATACTATACCAATTCCGATTGGAATAATAAACATTTGCCAACGTTCGTGTCACAAATTTGTGAAAAACTCAGGACACATATGTACATAGCAGTGCTTCAGGGTAAACCTACGGAACATCACTCACTCAGCGTCCAAGCCCAAGGAGCCGCAGCCGTCATTTACTATCATACGGCGCGGGACTGACTTCTTTAATCGCCCGGAAACACTAGGCTAATAATTAGCAGTTTGTTTTGGCACAAAAAGCAACAGTTTGAGGTGATTTCCGGGCTGAAATACAGGCGAGCACAAATTTAAACTTATGAGCTCCGACAAATAATTACTCATTTAAAATCCCAGGACTTAGACTCTAGTCAATGCAATTTTTGTTGGCCCTCCTACTGTGTATCCTGTCTCTCATTTGTAGATGCATCCAAGAAGAAGATACTTTGCCTTGACACATCAGATCTGACTTCCAGTTTACCTCCGGGAATGCCTTTGGCACATTCTCCAAAGTCCTCAGCAAGTACCCTGGAATATTCAACCCCATCAGAAAAGCGAAAAGCAGAGGCGATCTCACCAAATCACTCTTTACAATACCCAACAATACTGCATAAAATCCACAGGCAGGACACTCAGGCTCACATGGAATCCACTACGGATTTTGACCGGCTGGCTGCGCTAATCCTATCAACGAAATCAGAAATTCTGACTGCCACGAAAACCGAAATCAAAGCAATAGAATCCAACCTAGCTACTCTCATCGACGTGAAAGTACAAGCACTGAAAGCAAAATGTAGTATGCTCCATTTGGATCTAGTGTCGCACGGGAAATTAACAGAAGAACTACAACTAAAAGTGTCCTCTCAGGAGGGAGAAATCTCAAACCTTCGGGCACAATTATTCCACATTGAAAACAACAATAATTTTCACTCCTCTGAAAGCCGTTCACTAAACCTAATTGTTAAAGGTCTGCCTGTTCCTCCAATAAACGACCCGCATGGTCCCGAGAATGTAGTCAAGACGTTGCTCCTGGAAAAGCTTTTAGATTCCACAGCAGATGTGAACACAATTGCTTCTTGGTTCGAAACAGAAACTATTCTGACTAAACCCAGAAACGACCGGAGCAAGCAGAGCTCAGGGATAATGTTCAAGCTTAAATTTAAAAATTCTAAAAACTTGATGATTTTTAAATCTAAATGCAGGTCCTTGAAAGAACCAGGCTTTTTTATCTCGGACGACCTCTCCATCCCGCAACAGCGCATCAGAAATTCACTACTAACCAAACGCAGAGAATTTAAGGATCAAAATACCCAATGCTCGATTTATGCGAACCGCTACCTGATTGTGAGATCTTCGTCTGGTTCAGAAGAATTCTACGAATCCGATGGTTACAATTTGATGAAAATTTCAGGCATCCCGAATATCAGACCCAGATCACATCAACACAACCAATCCCCTCTATAGGAATCCGGCGGGCTCATCTCATTTACGAATTTGTGTAAAATTATATTTTGGAACTGCAATGGTATTAACTCTTATTTCAATTTATGTAACTCTGACAAGGCAATCCTGGGAAAAGCCGATATTTTATGTCTTGCCGAAACCTGGCTCACCCATCCTGACTTTGGTAATAATAATACGTTTAGAAACTTTAATATTTTTACAAACCCTGCCACCAGACAAAGTCAGTTTGGGAGACCAAGTGGCGGTCTTGTAGTATTTATAAGTAAGGAATTTAATATAATTAAACAATGCAGCTCTTATGATTTTGTATGCTCTTTCGTTTTATCACACAGATATTCACACCAGAAACTAATTTTGTTCTTTCTTTATGTTAAACCTAGCCTGGGAAATGTCGCATTTGTAACTAAATTGGAGGAAATTATAGAAGAAGTTTCACTTAAATTTCCTGGCGAGGCTATGCTCATTCTTGGAGATATCAATGCAAGGGTTGGACAGGAGGATTACTTCCCCAATGTAAGGTTTCCTAATCTCAGTAAGACGAGAAGCAGTATGGACAATATAACTAACCCTCGGGGTAAATTAGTATTCTCTAAACTCTCGGAAAGAGATTTCGTTTTAATTAATGGTCGTTGTAAAAGCGACTCTCCTGCCAATTTTACTTTTGTCTCAAGTATTGGGTCGAGCGTAATTGATCTAGTTTGGGCAAATACTTATGGTCTTGAATACATCCACGATCTTGTTACACTTGAAATTTCCTCCTCACCCCACTTTCCTATCTGTCTAGATCTTTTAAATATATTAGATCGACCAAATTACTCTCAATCCGTGGGTGTAAAAAATGTTTTGAAATGGCACGGCCTTACGGAAGCATACTCCAGCTCGTTGTATAATAACCTTGCCTTAATTCCAGATTCTCTAGATACGAACAATTACAATGACGCAATTATTGAATCTATTAAAAGCGCAGCAAAGAACTCTGGAATGCAAAGACGCTGGGGTCATGCGGATGGTAACTCTCGGGACAAGCCATGGTTCGACCACGAATGCAGACAATCCAGGAATTTGGTATCGTACAGATTAAAACTTTTGAGGAAAAATTACTGCCTAAACGTCCAGCGATTGGACTATCTGGAATCTAGGAAATCGCACAACCTATTGATTAAATCCAAGAAAAGGATGTACCTGGATAAGATTAAATTACGAATGCGCAACCCAAAATCCACTACTACGTTTTGGAGTACATTTAACTCTTTTAAAGCACGATCGGATTGTCGAACCTCAATCCCCTTAGACACTTGGCAAACATTTTAGGCAAAAGTCATGCCCCATAAGGAATCCCATCTTTACCCCCGACAAATTTTCCAAAACCAAAACGAGTACTTAGACGCTGACATCTGTCCTGACGAACTTACAGATGCCCTTAAATCCCTCAAACCCAACAAGGCAGCCGGTATTGACGGCATTGGTAATGAATTTTGGAAACATGCTACACCTGAACTCAATCAGCATCTATTATCTCTATTTAATGCTGTTTTTTCGAGTGCAACTACCCCCATGTCCTGGTCAGAAATCGAATTATTTATGCTGCACAAGAAAGGAGACATCACTCTTCCTGAGAATTACAGGGGTATTGCTCTAATCAATACCATAACCAAGCTGTTTACTCGAATCTTGTATACCCGTCTTTCAACGTGGTGTGAATCAAATGGTGTTCTTCCGGAAACCCAATCAGGTTTCAGAAAGAATAGGGGATGCATTGATCAGATCTTCACACTCTTAGCAATTATCCAAATTAAATTGCAATCCCCCGTTGGGAAGGTATTTGCACTCTTTGTCGATTTGGCCCGTGCCTTTGACTCCTTAAACCACGACCTCTTGTGGAAAAAATTGGACAGGATAGGAATAAGCGCTAAGTTTATTAACGTTCTATTTACTCTTTATGATAGCGCGGTTCTTAAGGTACGAGTAGGCACGGCTCATACCTCACCTGTAGAAGTTTCGCAAGGAGTATTACAAGGTGACATTCTAAGCCCCCTAATTTTTTGCTCTTTATATTGCTGATTTAGACAAATTTTTCGAGTCAAAGGGAGCATGCCCGGTGGGATTAGGGGGTCCAAATTCCTGTAACCATTTGCTTCTAGCCGACGACAACGTCACATTAGCCGAGTCTAAAGTTAGTCTACAGAAACAAATCGACATTCTGGACGAGTACTGTAATACCAATTACCTCTCTATTAACATGTCCAAAACCAAGGTCATGGTATTTCGTAAAGGGGGTAACATCCCGAAATCCTGGCAATGGTTTCTCAAGGGTTCCAAAATTGAACTGGTGTCAAAATATTTATACTTGGGTGTCAAATTTACCCCATCTGCTACCTTCCGGTCTGCATCAATCGATATGAAACGCAAATCATTGTCCACTATAGGGCCCACAATTAAAATTTTGAATGTCTCAAAAACTGACTCTTGGGACTCCAGGATGAAACTTCTAGATACCGTGGTTATTCCTCCAATGATCTACGCAGCCGAAATTTGGTCACTGTACATCCCCAATGAGATGGAGTTCATTCAGAACCAGTTCCTCAAAAGGATGCTTTGGCTACCTCAAGGCACTCCGTCTTATGCCCTCAGGGTGGAAACCGGCAGGACTAAAGTTTTTTTCCGCATTGTTAATGGAGCACTCAGGTTCTGGTTTAAAATACTTTTAATGCCCACGGATAGATTGGTAAGGATTTGTTATGAGAGACTAAAATTAGTTTCCAGTAAGTACGATTCCGTTAACTACAAGGCAACGTGGCCGAACTTCATCAAAGACACCTTATACAAACATGGCTTTGCTTCGGTCTGGGAATTTCAATCCGCAGAGTACCTCGCCGGTTTTTTCAGCACTATTATGGCTTCATTATTAGACTCCTTTGTATCCAATGATCTAGACAGAATCACGTCATCCTCCTCCCTTCCTAACTATAAATTCATTAAATCACATTTCTCGACTCCTAGCTACTTAACTTACAATATCCCTTTTCAATACATAAGGTTGTTTGCCAGCATTAGATTAAATTCCCCTACTCTCTATACCACAAGGGTTAAATTTAAGTTCTCCTACCCAGACCCTTGCATTATCTGTAATCTCCAGGAACAGAATGATCTACTGCATCTTTTGACTAAATGCAGAGTATACGATCTCCCAAGGCGAATTTTCCTGGGAAAATATAATATTTATAATTAAAAATCTGAAATCTCTCTTTTCTCACTTTTTAGAAAACCTTCCAAGGATCTTATGTGTGATATTTTTAAGTTTATTTATAATTGTAATATCAGGAATGACTTCCTGGTTTCACTCTCTAATGATTTTTAAAAAAATTATATTGTTTGGATGATATGGGCGCCGCCCGAAAAGAATCCGTAATAAAGAATAATAACAATAATAATCTGCTGACTTTTATTTTATTTGCCCAACTCTTGGTTTTATGTATTTATTTAAGGGTGTCCATTTCGGCTTCAAAAACAATTTGCTGTATGTCATTTTGCAATCGACATGCCCGTTTGTTGTCAATATCTGAAATTGACTTCAACTTCATGGCGACAGATTGACAGAAGTGTTGGTACTCACTAAGCTCTTGCCCTTTCACAACTTCCAGAAGATGCTCCGCAAATGGGTCCAACCTTGATTTCTGTAAATTATTTATAATTATCATTAACTACTTATTACTAATTATCGCGTGAGTAACTGAAGTCATTTAAATTAAGCTCATTATAATTTTATACCTTAGTAGCTTGTGCTTTCGGAGTACTTGGGGGCAGGTCACTATTGTTAATTGTAACAATAACTTGAGAACTTGTATCAGCCGAAGTATTAATGAATGCCCCGTCATCAGAATTTATATCATCAGGGCCGTCGGATTCCTCCGTGTTATTTGCGGCGTTACAGTAATTTCTGACATTTGTTTCAATTAAAGTTTTGCAATTACAAACTGAATTTATAACAAAGACGTAGCGAATATTTCTTTTAATTAAAAAATTAGTTTTAAAGAATACTTTTTATGACACGGAAATCAAATTCAACATTTTAAGAACGTTTAAAGGTTACGAGAATGATAATAAAGCATTAAACAAGTATCGGAACATTTCGTATCTCTGTACCCGCACTTACGAGCTTTCAATTCTGTCTGGGTCATCAAAGTACTTCATTGACTCAGCGTGCCGGAAGTTCGGCGGCCGCCCTCCTTTTTTACCTGTAGATCCCTTTGACTTCCTTTTGTAAGACATGAACTGAGTCCATAAATTTTTCCAGTGAGCAGCAATGCCACTACCTGTAATTAAAATGTTAGTTACATTTACTGTATTATAATTTCACGTTTCTGGTTTCATTTGGAAGATTGTCAATACTACAATTTAAATACAAATTAATAAATGCAGGAAAAAATCAAGATGCTTTAATAAAACTTACTCTAGGCATGATGATTAAATTACTTACCATTTGTTGCAAAGTCAGTTGGTTTGATTTGATCATAAATGAAATTCCAACAATTCGCAATAAATAACGCATTGGAATGATTTGGGTCGTTCTTTTTCCAAATCGCCGGTCGAGTTTTTACAAATTCAATAACTTTTTGTTCAAATTCACATTTTTCGGCCTTATTAGTCGCCATGGTTGACTAAAATTAGTATTGTAGATGCTGAAACGCTGTTGTATATGCTTACTTTATTTTTCCCCATTCCAAAGCTGAATCAGTTTCAACTTTGGGAAAAGAGAAAAGCAAAGCACAATTTACCGCCTAAACATAAAGTGTAAATGGTCAGACGCAAGAAATTAAAGTGAAGGGAGCGCGACAGTAAACATGCGTGATATCGCGAGTATGCTTTTAAGTATAAACGTACAGAAAGAGAAACGCGCGAGAAAAGCAAAGCAAAAGTACGGTAAACACAAAGTGTAAACCCAAGGTTAGGTGGAAACCATTGCGATACGATTTTCGCTGGAGGAGCCGTGGGTAATACATAATTTACTAACAAGACATGCACAATTTTTGGGCGATTATGAAGTATTTTCAGACTCTTTCAACGTTGTAAATTCAGTGTTGTTTCTGCGGTTTCAGAATGAGTATTCATTAGTATCGTTGCGGTTCTATCTTCTCAACAGCTTTAAAATATTTAATTTTCTTCTGATTGCTGCTTAGTTTTTTCATTTTGATATGTTTGAGCAATGTTTAATTTTCCATACACTATTATGTCGAGTCGGAGAAAAAAAGATGAATGAACAAATTAATTGATAAACTTATTGTTTGGTAATAATTTTGATTAAAATGCGGAAATTATCAATTATTAATATGTTGCTTACACTTTAACACGACATTGTAATTACCTTCCTGAGACAGTTGGATTTTTGAACTGATTTAAGGAGTATACATAAGTAATGTGCGGACGCAAAAGGATCGCTGTTCATACACAGAATGAAATTTATAGGATAGGAATAGACATGTATGCTGCTATTGTATCCTTTATAGGAAATAGGTAGGCAGCTTGAGCAGGTTTGACAATCCTATATCTATATATAGGGGGATCGAGAGTTTTCCATTACTTTAAATAGGATATGTAGGATGTATTCTTAGTTCCCATTTGTAGGAAGGTTATAGGAACGCGGACACATATGTGCATCTTTGCCCTACAAACAAAAAAAGCGAACGGTAAAGTTGGTGCCATTAATTTAATTCTTGCGTAGTAAATACACTACCAAGCACGTAATTAACCACTTCAACGTCCCAATAAGAGCTTTACTAAATAAAGTAAGTAATTTATATTCCAATCAAATTGAAAGTTGATAAGAATAATTGCTCTAATTACCCATGCAGATCCTCGTTCCTCCCGAAAAAGCAACATACGCATAAGGGTGTCTTCCAGTACAGTTCTCGGGGAAAAATCTGGAAGGTCTGAACTCCTCCGGCTCTGGGAAAAATTCTGGGAGTCTGTGAGTGACCCATGGAGTTACAACAATGTCCACCCCCTTGGGTACCACGCAATCCTTATCTAACAGTCAATCCCGTTGAGTTATTAGTCACATCACTTGATTTATTCAAACAATATTTTTTGAAGATATTACTCTATGTACTTACCTAATTCAAAATCATTTTCAGGCGTTCGAGGCATCAGAGGTATCGGAGGATACAATCTCTCCGTTTCTTTGATGCAACATTCCAAAAACTGCAGCTTTGGTAAGTCTGATGATTCCACATTTCGATCCTGATCATTTCCGAAAACTTCATCTAATTCCGCGTGCAGCTTGGCCTATTAAACAAGATTCCAGAAAACAGTAAATTCTAATAAAAAGCCAACGGTCTTGTTTGACGAAATTTGCGTTTAATTGACATGGATAAAAACACTAACCTGCTCCTTAGGATTTGCAGCTAGAAGGTACAGTGCAAAGTTAAGTCCTGCCGTAACTGTATCATGTCCCTTATTTAAAAATACAAAGTACAGTTATAATAAAATCTCACCACTTTTTACGAAAGATTACAAAACAACAAAAAAATGTTTTCTCACAGCCAATATAGCGGAATTCATTAGGTCTCGGATATATCTATCAGTAAACTCAGTGTTTCCTCGAAGTTGCAGGTGCAGACAATAATCTAGTGCTACTAAGGAATCTTTTCCTGTGGGAAGAATAGCATTTTTACAAAGTACGAATAAATATTAGAAATGATAAAACAATTTAACAAAACAACAAAAGACTTATTATTTTGTTAATAATATTCATATTTACAACAGCCTATACCTTTTTTCTCGAATTCAGCATTCGTTTGTTTAAGGTTAATGTCGTTCCAATTTTCCAAAATTTCAGATTTCCTTTCTTCAACGATCTGCAACATGCATGAAAGTTTATTAATAGATTGCAGTTGTCCAAAATCGTATGCAAAAAAAGTAGTTTTTTTTATCATGTAACAAAATTTTCTTTACCGTTGCTTATTATTCTTACAGTTATCAAATTTTAAACACCATAAATAAGCTATTAATTTACTTGTTACCTTATCCATAAAATTTTGCAAGTATTCCCTTGTCACTTTTTCCTTCCGGCCAATTGATGACAAATCCCAACAAAATTTGGGCCACAACCAGGGCATGTAAATGCGTTGGTTAATTATATGATGTATTAATGTATGATAATATTATGAGTTGGTCTCACTGGAATTATGAATCATTCAAAATAAATTGTTTACACAGTGTGCCCAAAACGTATTACACATTGTATTAATGTCCTCATGTAGTCCTTTACTGATCCCATCCTTTCAAGACCATATGACAAAATTGCGTGAAATTGCAGGATAGACACAAAATCAATGGTGCTCTTACTTATGAACAGCTGCCGCATAGTCATTATCGAATTTAGCTAAGCATCCGATGGGTTTGCCCAGGAAATATTCTGCAAATACGAATTTAAAATATTATTTAGTAATCCACTTAAAAAGTTCATCCTGATAGATTACTCACGGAGTACAGAAACATTGTCTTCCAGTTATATTTACGCAAATGCCGTATACTTACGCGATAGTATCCAATGTGCATAACGTTAGGAGCCAACGAACTTCCACAGCCGTCCCTTTACCTGCGTCCTTTTTCAAAATTGTCAGCAAGGTTTTCGAATGAGTATTGAAGTTAAGCTCAAAATTATCAACGTGTTTGTAGGCAAACGCGGGTAGGTACAGTTTCCTCAATCTTAAATATTCCTTGCCTGTTCACATTTAAAAAAATACTTTATACATACGTGACAATGATTTCGTCCTGATATTGCTTTATAACATGCCTTTAGCAATTAGTAAACAAGAAGGTCCTAGCCAATCATGAAACAACATGTCCATGATCCAAGACCTGTTCATTTCCTTTGATGATAAAACTTTCTGTAAACAGGATTTCCAATTCATTAATTTTTAACCGCTTCCTCGTTTAGCTCTAACATCGTTGCAATAGTTTCAGTCCAAAGCGATTAGTTATCATTATATTAAGAATTGAATCAAGCATAATATGACTGAATTAAAATTCTATATCAAATCGAAGGCAAGTATTTGAAATACTGTATTACAAATCCGTTTTCTACCGTTTGGGAATTAATTGTAACTTACGGCAACATCATCTGGATGGAACACCATGAGCATCTTCTGGGGTCCCAAATACAGAGCCACTCTATTACCATACTTCTGCTGAAGAACTTTTAAGTTGTTAAGCCGATCTGGAAAAAATTTAAACTTGAACAACACTGCAATCATTTGCTCCTACAAACACATGCAGTCCTACGTAGTATTTAATTTTAATATATTTTTGGTAGTGGTCGGATTTTTGTAAATCACCCAGAAAGACCATTTCTGAATTTCCCTGCTGAATCAAATGTCCCTGCAGGGAATTCAACCAAACCAAAAATCCCTGTTTAAATAACAAGTTTCCCTGAAACACCCCAACAAATTTTATAATCCCTGCAAAAAAAATATCAACGAATTTTAAAATCCCTGTTCGTAAAATAGAATCCCTTCCCCTTAAGATTGTCCCTGCCAGAAATATTTTTTCCCTGGAAAGAATCTTCCTGAATTCCGACAAAAATCCGACCCCTGATTTTTGTGTGCAATGACAGGTGTCATATTAGTATTTAATTAATCTTCCTTTATACTTAAGGGCTAAAAACGAATACGCTTACCGGTTGGCCTAGCCAGAAACCAAGCATTTCCAATAATTGGGAAAATCTTCAGACCAGAAAATCTTTTCAGGAAGACATCACATCTAGATTTCTTTAAAAAATGCCACAGGAGTACGCCCAGAGAGAATAGAACTAAAATACTTGTGACATCCATACTTGCTACCACAATGTTTAGAACCGGAGATTTCTAAAGGCAAAATTGAACTGAAAAGTGTGAAAATGTTGACTTGTTTGTGTATACATGCAGTGGATATGCTAAATTAATTTGAAAAGGTGAAATCTGTCGTGGGATTTGTGAATCTTCGGCATGGGCTTGCCTTCAAATAACTTCTAATTATTATTTTATACGACAACCACGACATTGAAATTGTAATCAAAACCGGTAGCTCTGGTATTAAATAACATTCGTGTTTTATTAATCACCGATCAGTACTTCGCACAGATAATACAATTCATTAGACGAATGAATTGTCAAAGTAGTTGCAGCTTAGAATCAGAAGCTAATTATTACTTTGCCCCTACCAAATATTTGTTGCAATTTGAAATTGTAACTTGAATCATTATTAACAATAATAATTAACTTAACGTCCGTGGTCCCTAACAATATCGAAGTACTCCAGAAAAACTACCTGTCACGACAAGCTGCTCCAACATAATGCCTTCCCAGTACATTTTCTCTGATTTTATGATGGAGGAATTTATTTTTTATGAAATGTACCTTCAAAGGTAACTCTTATGTTTCAATCCTGACTCACGTTGTTACGTTCTAAACTGCAATTATTATTGACGTCGGAAGATGTTGCGCAACTCAAATGAATCCTTACGAAATTTGTTACAAATTACAGCATACTGAAATATTTTTATGAGCAATAAACCGGTTATGAAAAATTGGCAACATCAGAAATTCCTTTCTGCGTTCTTGCTCCTGAAGATGAATTTCTGTATCCTTGCCAAGGTAACGGACTGATGCTAGCTTTAATACATGGTTAACATGTCTGACATGAGTTAATTGAATAATTTTGTAATTCTGAATAAATTTGTTTTTAGGGGTGACGTAAGATAATCGATGTCCGTCCGTACGTCCGTGCGTCCGTACATCCATTCCCACAATTACTCAAAAACTAGACCAATTCCGTCGAAACCTTTTCTCGACATTACTTGTGTCCACAGGTAGGCTGAGTTCTTATTTGGTTGAAATCGGTCAGATAGGTTTGTAGAAACAAATTTTTGAAATTTTTAAATTTCAATTACATCACAGTTATTTCAATCACTACTAAACCGATTTCGATGAAATCTTTCCTGGGAATTATTTATGTTAACATGTAGTCTTGGTTCTTATGTGGTTGAAATCGGTTGGATAGTTTCTGAGAAAAATTCTCGAAATTTAAAAGTTTCAATTAAATGACGGTTATTTCACACGGAACATCACCTGTTTATTATTACTTCCAAATCGGGTTTACCCCGGAGGAGCGTCTACATCGCCCCTTCGTGCAAGCAGCAAATCGCGAAGGGATGATTTTTAAGTTGTATTACCATTAGTTATTTTTTGAGTTGACAAGTCTATTCATTTGACCTTTTTTAAAGGAAATTATTTCTGCGAAAATCCTTAAGGAAATTGTAATAATTATTAGGTATCTCAACATGGTTTTTCCTATTCTTTATTTAAGCACTGTGAGGTGAATTTCTTGCCATGTGTGTTGTCCTTCGGAATCTAGAGGTTTATTCCAGGTAAAAGCAGGTTCATGTAATGTGGTTCACTTGAAGCTTCATTTCATGATTGATAGGCTTAAATCTATTACTTATCACAAGGAAATTTGTTTTAAAGTGGCAAAACGTCATTGTATGTGCTCAACTGTGCAAACCTACCTAATAAGGATTGTAAAATCCCTGGATAATTGTGAGCGACACAAAATTTGCATGGGCTTAATGACATGAATTCGTGCCTAAAAATATTCCCTGCCAGCAGAACAATTATAATAATACTATAAGTTGAGGAGGCTTGGGGAATGAAGGCCACTGAACTGATAAAGCCGGCCAAATAAAGGCCGGCCCAGAATAAGCCAGATTTCAAAAAGCCAGCAAAATAAAAGCCGGCCGAAAAAAAGCCACCAAATGACACTGAATGTAGTTCATATCCCATCTAATCAGCTTAAAACTAGCATTAAACAGTAGTATGCACAACAGTAGATGGCACAATCATCACTCAAAAATTGAAAATTTACATATGATATAAATCAATGGGAACATTTTAAATAATAGCGAAGTTATAATCTTAAATTACTCGATTCATAAGAAAGATTTAGAAAATTTAGACTTGTTATTAAACAAATTAAATTTGTTCAAACGATCTTAAAATATAGCAATGCTTATCATTTAACGGCAAATCAAATCTCTGAAGGTGACAACAATTTCATTTTTGACAAAAATTCATATAATACAAATTACAACAATATTTGCCAACTTTACAACCAATCTTCTACATTTCCAAGCGGATCGAAAAAATCTTCATCTTCATCGTCTGTCATCAAATCTTCAATCAATTCCAGTTCTCTCTCGATCGCTTCCACATCCAGAAACATTTCAAAAATGAAATTCTGACGAGCTTGCTCTATCGACAGCACTTCCACAACATTCTCCGGCACTGGAATTAAATTTTGGGGTTGACCCTTCCACCATGATATGGTAGTCGCCAACAAGTGTTCACACCAGCGAAAAAATCCTTGAGCCATTTCTGGAAGAAATACACAACCGTGTAGTACAAATTAAATTCGATGTATATTGTATTCTTGTATTTTGATATACATATCTTGAATGCGGTCTTACAAGATGGTACACCACAGAAAAGAGAAGAAACAAGCACAGGACCCAAGCTCGATGAAAAGGAAATCCAAATGGCTGCCACAAAGGTCGAGACAAATTTATACACGATGAGTTTTGCCAACGTCTCCAGATATATCCCTAATACAACGATCTGTCACAAATAAATTAGGAATTGGTAAATAAATGTAAATATTTAAGAGAGAAGTTGTGTCCAAAGGTAAATTATGTGATTTGATTTTTGAAAGTATTCACTTACCGAAAGCAAAGTGGAAAATCGATGGATTAAACTCAATCACTAATGCCTGACACTAAACGAACAAGTTCTTGGGCTGATGAAGTTCGTAGTCAGGTAAAGATATGAGCAGTAGCCTTTTTCATTGGAAAGAAAGAAACCATAATTCCTAAGGAACAGCCCTTCAACTAGGTAATGCCAGTTAAAGCGTAATCACTTATGAGCTTGTTATTGAAATGTCTTCTCGGGTGGATACAAGTAACGCAGTTGATTTCAATCACGACTGGTTTCCATTCTAAAGGCTTATGGAGGTTTTGCATGATTTTTTTGAACATTTCAACGCTTAAATTACGAAATTCAAATTTTCAATTTGTTAACTACTTACAAATAGAATTAGTGTATTCTGGCCAGATGGGTAAGTTCTCAAATATACTTGTTTCCATATCATATATAACAGTATTAATTGCATGTGAGTAAAATCCTTATGTTAGTGTATTGAAACAACGCTGCAAATAACTAAAAAACTATTTAAGGGGGTCATTCAAGTGAACGAAAGTACCCGAAGGTTCAGGCTGAAACCATCAAAGCAGCTATCGCATATTACAGAAAATGTAAAAACCAGAGGAAGACTTGCCGAAAATTTGGGTTGACTCGCTCAGTTTTCCAGAAGTATTTAAAGTGGAATGTTGCAGAAATTCCTGAAGAACTGTCGCAGGGCCGTAAGCCAATATTTTCAGCAGATCAGGAACAAGAACTTATTAGTTATGTTATATCTCTAGCGAACAGGTTCTGCTATATCTTAACGGAAACTTTTATTCCCAAAATATTGTTTTTATATATCACCAGTATCTAGTTAATTATGAATGAGTATTGACGAATACATATTTTGCAATCCTAGATTTTATGGCATGACGCGGAAAGCAATAGGCGAATTTGCATATATTTTGGCTACGCGAAATGGAATCCCAAATGCGTTCCACAATATGATTGCAAGTGAGGATTGGATACGCGGATTTTTGCAAAGGCATGGTCATATTCTCTCTCTAAGAACTGGAGAGCCTCTTAGCCTTGCCAGGATCACTAGATTCAATAAGGATGAAGTGGAGCGATTCTGTGACTTCCTAGAAGAAATTGTGACCGCTAAGGGATTTAGTGAAAACACAATTTTCAACGCAGATGAAACGGGATTCTCACTTGTGCCCGTATGATTAGTTTCACTAAGACTCCTTAATTATACATAAGTTTTATGATTCATTTTTTTTGATCAATTTAACCATTTAGTAGCTCTGCACTAGAGCATCACCGCGTGGGATATTTTAGGCCCGTGGCCGCCCGCGGCCCGTAAATGTTTACCCGTGCCCGCCCGGCCCAAAATCAAAGTTCAATTATAAAGCCCGTAGCCCGCCCGCTAATACCAGTTCAGCTTCTAAATGCATAGTTATAGACCCAGCACAATTTTCTTATTCAATTTTTCATTTTCGCCTTTTTTTATATAAATTGGTAAGAATACTTACAATTATGTTTGGCCAGAGTTGATGTCTCTCTGGCGATTGCCTGCTAAAATATTTCTGCACTCATTGCAATTCACATAATTTGCGGAAACCTATAGTCAACCAGTATATGTATGTTTAAATGTTTTCCAAAATTTCCGGCTATTCCCTGTACTATAATTCGTTGACATTGAATGTTAATGCTTTGTTTTAAAGGTAAAATAACAAACGTTTGAAAAGCGTTCAATGTATTCATGTAAATATACTTTTACAACCCATGATCCTGCAAGCAACATACATGAATTTTTTCACGGTCTTTTACGGGCTTTCACGGTCTTTTTTAACCGCATTGAAAAGACCGTACCCGCCCGTAACCCGTCAAGCGTAATAAATTTTACCCGTACCCGCCCGAAGCCGCCCGGGCGGGCCGGGCTTTTTACGGGCTTACCCGCAAATTTTAACCGCCCGAGATGCTCTACTCTGCACAATATTAAAATTACATTTTAACCACCCACATACAGAATCGTACACCAAAGCGTATCGCCAAAAAAGGTTCCAGGCATGTACATATTATGATGCCTGCAGAAAGAGGGGCACTATGTACAGTCATGTGTTGCTGTAATGCTAACGGGAAATTTCTCCCTCCATTTTTCATATTCCCCCAAAATTCTGGGCGAATTGAACCTGATGACGCTCCTGAAGGATCAGAATATACGCGTACATCCCGTGGTTGGAGCACCACAGAAAGTTTCCAGTTATGGCTTAAACATTTTAGAAGAAATGCGACTCTAAATCCAAACACTCCGGTTTTGCTAATTTTGGATAATCATGGATCCCACATCAGTTATGATGTGGTCAAATATTGCCGAAGAAATTCAATTGAATTGCTCACTCTTCCCCCCATTCTTCGCATAAAATGCAGCCTCTTGATGTCTCATTTTTTTCACCCCTAAAAGCTAAATATAAGCAGGAGCTTGGTAGATGGGTTTCTAACCACATGTTGACGCTCCAAACATTGTGGACATCCCCGAGATACTGGCCCCAGCGTACCGGCAATCAGCAAAGCGGTCGTCCGCAATAATTGGCTTTAGTGTTACAGGGATCTGGGAGATAGATCCACAGACAAACATCCATAAATTTTAAATCCAAAGTAAGGCATTAATAATGAATTGTATTTCAATTTCCAATTAGAATTTCTGTATGAGGGCTACCTGCCTGAGAGTAAAGATGTATTTTCTTGTGAGATTCGATTGTTTTGGATTAAAATATACTTTTTGCGAGTGATACCTTAGGAATTTGAGAATTGTTGTAGCTGTAAGGAAGTTTTTTCTTGTGAGAACCGAATGTTTTGGATTAAAATAATTTTGTGAAAACTTCCTTAGGAATTCAAGAATTGTTGTAACTCCGTAAAGAAGTATTTTCTTGTGAGATCCGAATGTTTTGGATTAAAATAATTTTGTGGACATTTCTTTATGAATCCGAGAATTGCTGTGTAAGTAGGTCTTTTCTTGTGAGATTCGAATGTTTTGGATTAAAATAATTTTGTGAAAATTCCTTAGGAATTTGAGAATTGTTGCAACTCCGTAAAGAAGTCTTTTCTTGTGAGATCCGAATGTTTTGGATTAAAATAATTTTGTGGACATTTCTTTATGAATCCGAGAATTGCTGTGTAAGTAGGTCTTTTCTTGTGAGATTCGAATGTTTTGGATTAAAATAATTTTGTGAAAATTCCTTAGGATTTTGAGAATTGCTGTGTACGTAGGTCTTTTCTTGTGAGATTCGAATGTTTTGGATAAAAATAATTTTGTGAAAATTCCTTAGGATTTTGAGACTTGCTGTGTACGTAGGTCGTTTTTGTGAGAGTCGAATGTTCTGGATTAAAATACACTTTTTTGTAAAAATTATCACATCAATTTGAAAATTTGCGTGAAGAGGCCTACCTTTGTGAGATTCGAATGTTTTGGATTAAAATACTTTTGCAGGAAATTTTCAAGTTTTTGGTTGGAAATCTGTTTAAGTCAACTAAGCATCTCTTATATATAAGATCATTGTAAACAGGTTAAACGAATTAGAATCAATTTTCTGTATGCGATGTTTGTCGCCAATTTATAAATTTTGAAACACAGTTGTACTACGTTTTCTCACAGAGTTGGCATTTATAAATTATTGCGACTCCCCAGCATTGCTACCGGATGTGCATTTCTAATGAATATATTTTGTGCATTTTACGTGGCCTTTTTTCGACCGGCCCTAATTAAACTGGCCTTTTCTGGGGTGGCTTTTATTTGGTTGGCTTTTTTACGTTTGGTGGCCTCTATTCCCCAAGTCTCCTTGTAACTTTAAAATTCCTTTGGATGACCAGTTTTGGAACATTGGGACACGTACTTGGGGGGAATTTTTCTAGAAACCGTTTCATTTGATCAGTTGACTTATTTATGTCTGTATGGGTCTGAATAGCTCAGCAGAGTGACCTTGTTGCCTTTATCATGGCTTTAAAGCGGTTTAGCAGGAGCTTAGAGTAAAGTGTTAGGAGAAGAGCGCAATAAGTATCCTGACTTGAGCACCTTCAGAGCAACTCCATTATGGAGGGACTCTGAACTCCCCCATAACATACATACATACATGGGTCAGAATTAAGTGGTGAAAGCATGCATTGTGGGGATTACACGCGTCCCGGAAACATCGTGCCGAATCGCTTCCCAAGATGTTGTGTCCGCTCAGTCAATATCTCATGATATTTGCTGTCCATATAAGAGCCGTCTGTACAAGAGATTTTTCCCTATGAGAATATGGATGTTATATATGAGGGGTATTCTACATAGTGTTGTCATAAGAGTATCTTATTTCGATATTTTCGGTGCTTGTTATAGCCGGACAAACTATAACATTAAATATTTATAAATGCGCCGTGGGGCCGTGCTGACGAATGTCTGTCCATCTTTAAATAAACCACGTCAATACCTCGTTCGAACAATCGTGATAGCATCAAGTCACGTTTTAAATTTAATAATCAGGTTTTTGACAGAGAAATCCTGAAAAATCGTAAATCCTGATATTTTTTAACACGACATTACTTTTTACCTAACATTAATCAGCTAAGACCAAGCTTCCTCTAAGGACTAATTACCAAATTTTGAATAATTTTAAATATTTGGAAGTCATGTCGACTGGTGTTCACAATTTTGAAAATGTCGAACCGTGACTTTCATATTACTTTTGGAAAACTGTAATGACTTTGATCCTTGAAAATGTATTTAATTTCTCAACATTCAAAACTATAGGAACCGAAATACTGGTAAGGTATTCAAAATCACGGATTTTCTAAACCAAAATTTCAAACTATTTTTTGCCAAGCAGGAATCATCTGAGGTTTCAATTTCACCCTTCAGAAGTTTATTATGAAAAAGGTTTTAAATAAATCTAAATATTTTCAACTCATCAAACTCACTGAAAATTGATGCTCAAAATTTTGACACAAAAATAACGCAGAACCCGACAGTCTCTGCATGAAAGACTAATAAAAGTTCAGTAACTTCTTTCCCCATTTTTGCTCCTTAAGATAAATTCCCCTAAGCTTGTCAAAACTAAAAGAGGACTTACGATTAGTAACCTGAGTACATGGTTCAATATGTGATTTATCACATGGGTTAATTGAATAATTGGTCAGGATCAGTTGAATTACCATTTGAGTTTTCAAGTCAGTTTTTTCGACCTATTGAAGGGTTCCTTTGAAGAATCTCATAAAATGTAGCTGTCATTAACTGGAAATTGTATATGATTCCTATGGTATGCAAGTTCTGAATGGACCGTAAATCCAGTCACCAAAGTCACCAAAGGACATTTGTAAAAAATTTCTATAAGTTGAACTACCATAAATGAAGTTGATTCAAAATAGGACGTCTTTTAAAGAAATAAGTAGTAGTTTCTTGTTTCCTAAATTTTTTCAACAAATAATCTGCGTGGCTATGCATTCGAACCAGAGCTCCGCATGGGTTCGAGTACCTACTCGAGTTTCAAGTACGAGTACAAGTACGGGTCGAGTACGGAGTCACAACAAATTATGTACTCGTACTCTCGGGTCAAGTAACTCTATGCGAACTTGTATTTGAGTTACTTTGAACCGAGTATCGTAACAAGTACGAGTTCTCACAAAGTACTCAAAGCAAGATACGAGTACAAGTACAAGTATTGAATTTTAAATTACTTGGTACTCGTACTTGAAATGCAGAAAGTACTTGGTACTCGTACTTGAAATGCAGAAAGTACTTGGTACTCGTACAGTGAATTTCCCATATAGTGGTTTCCTCTTAGATGGCATTTCCTCTTTAGTGGCATCAAAAAACCCTCCCTAGAGGTTTGCAATGTTAAAGGTATACTATATAGTGGCACCCGCTATAATGGTATTCCCTCTATAATGGCACCATTATGTGTTACGGTGGCTCGGCCATGCAAAATTATAATGGCAGTTGGCATAAAATTAGCAAGTTAATGGTATAACACGGTGTTATAAAACGTGCGGGAGGTAAATAATGTTTGTGTCGATTGGTTCAATTTTAATTCTAAATGTTACTGCATACCATGAAATTCTTATTGTGGTATACTGAAGCTCTAGTAATGATTAGCTGAAGTTAGTCATTGACTTAACAGGTAAAACGAACAGTTACACAACAAAGCATTGGTATTTTTACCTTGGCCCACTTCTAATAAGTTTCAATTCGTTATTTATTTTTTAACGCAATTTAAACGTTTTCCATAATCTGAAGCCAAAATTCGGTTTCTGGAAGGACGCTGTATTATTTTGATGATGTTTTGGAAAGTGTACATTCCATAAAAATGTGGATTTCTTCACAAGTAGCTCCGACCAATCGGTCTGGAATGGTGACCTTGAAGCCAGTTGAAAAGTTTGCTACTACTTACAATATTACCAGTGTGAGGGTATTTATATTTACTGAATATTTTTAACTTACTGACCTTTGCATACCTCATAGTTTTACGCATTCTGTACAAATAAATTATTTTATAAATATATTTAGCCAGTTATTAGTTATAAACATTAATAGTATAGAGTTAGCCATTAATTCCATATAGTGGCATCTCTATATAGTGGCAGGAATTTGCCACTCCCTTGGAAACCACTATATTCAATGGAAATTCACTGTACTTGAAATGCAGAAAGTACTTGGTACTCGTACTTGAAATGCAGAAAGTACTTGGTACTCGTACTTGAAATGCAGAAAGTACTTGGTACTCGTACTTGAAATGCAGAAAGTACTCGAGTACTTCCACCTAATCATGCGTAGAAAAAAAAGTCCCATCTTTTGCCTTAAATCCTGCATCATTGGCTATTATTTTGATGTGAGCCGAGAGCCACCTTGTGCAACACATCTACATATGGAATGCTATACTTCAATGAAACTACTGAAAATACAATGAAGGCATTGTATGGTACAAAGAACTCTAACCGCTAAAGTATTGAAACTTTAGTTCACATTCAGTTTAATGGGCAGACTTCATTGTAGTGTTTCTGAACGGTACCAAAACATGGACTCGACCCGACTCGTTTTCCCGAACCGAAAAAATCACGCTTCTGTTCCCGAAACCGGAACCGATATGTTAGAGTCCGGGACATTTTTGCCTTCCCGAAACCGGTCCGGAAAATAAAACCGTTTCACGAACCGGTTCCGGTTCCTTTGGCAAAAAATGTATAGGATTGATTTTTATGGAAGTCAAAATTGTGTCCCCTTTTCAAATGACCCAAATTTAACGGTTCTTTAAACCATTGACCAGAAACCGGGCCGAAATATAACCGTATTTGAAGTACATACAAATAATAAGTTTTACGCTAGTTGGTCGAAAATTGTGCAAGCTTTTCAGAGAGCCATTGTGTGTTTTTATATAAGCGATAGTGGCGAGTTGAGAACACGTACAGAGAACAGAGGAAACAAGGTTTAAGAAATTATCTTCAATGACGTATTAATGGTAACAGCTAAAAATATTGCGGATAAGAAAGATTTTAATATCAACTTTTTTAATATCACAGCTCACAGTTCTGAAACTACGTCGTTATCGACGAGTTGTTGCAAAACTTTCATAGGTAAAACTCAATTAGAGTTATTTATCATTAGGATAAGTAATGAATTGCCACCACAGCATCGATGATGTTAGACGATGAATTATTTGAAAATTTATCGGCAAAACAAATCCTTTTGCTCGTTTAAGATACGCGTACTCTATAAAGGCTAGAAATAATAGCAAAAACAGTGAATCATTTTATTACATTTAAAAAAATAAATTAAAACTATTTGCGGCTGACTTATGCAAACTAAAATTTACAAAAGTAATTGAAAAAGTAATTGACCCTCGAGTACGGTCCAAGTACGATTTCAAGTACGGGTCGGTCCGGTTTAAAAAAAAATACTTGAAAATTCGGTCCGAGTACGAGTGCGCCTACATTGTACGTTTACCCGCACTCAGAGTACCGGAATTTGTACTCGTGCTTGAACGAGCAAGTCCGGATCTGACTCTGCTTTTACCCGAAAATTCAAGTACGGGTCCGGTTCAAGTTCGGTATCAAAAATTACCCGACCTGTGCGTAGCTCTGATTCGGACAACACATGGATAACAACTATCAAAGTAATTGCAATCAACTGCAGTTTGAATGAAAAAACCTAAATGAAGATAAAAGTAACCTCCTTGATGCTTCCCAATAGAACATATTCTTCCCATAAATTATCCGCTTAGGATTTTAAAAAAATTGCATTGAAAAAAATAATGCAGCGATTGCCACTGTGTCAAAATCAGCCATAAAAAGTTCGCGTGGACGTCATAGTTCTTTTTTTGGCTTCAATCCAACAACGAGTTTTGCAATTCCAAAATCATTTAGATAATACATATTATTTCTTTTCGTACCTTTCAGGGTCAAGTCTTGCTGTTAACTTTCTTATTTTAATTAATGCGGAAATAGTTGTATGCAGTTTGATTAAACAACCTCAAAAATCTTGCCATTCCTGGAAGATAATTTTTATCCCGGCGGTTCAATACACCAATAGTATTTGGCACGTGTTGCCTATAAAAAAATATTGTAACTCCAATGACGTAGGTTGTCATTGCTGAAATTGTGCTTTCAATGCCCATGAAAGTAGAAAAAATTAAGAATTTCGCCATAAAATCTTGTCGGAAAGCCATATATTTTTATTGAATACCATGCAATTCCTTACTATGAAAAATCTTCTTCCAAAGTAATTGAAGTTCTTTGTCTTAAAATTATATACTCTTACTGCGTTCATTATTGAACTGCAAGTTGAATGCAAAGACCTCCAGGTAAAAATGACATTCTTAATGTTCCCCATTAGGGTATTTATATCCCGAAAAGTATCCGCTCATGATTTAAAAAGTTTACATTGACACAAATGATACAGCTATTGCCTTTGACAAAATCAGCCATAAAACGCTGGCGTGAATGTTATCTTACCTTTTTGGCTTCAATACAAAAAATAATGACATCTGATTTCAAGGTAATTTAGATGTGACACTCATAGACTCTTTTGTCTACCTTTCAGGTTCAAGTCTTGCTCGTATGCCCCGTTCACATTGCCACTTCTGCAAGCAAAAAGTCGCCTCTGCAAGTATTTACTTGCAGCAGCGCTGCAAGTTCTATTCACATTGGTCGCCTCTGCAAGCATTTTACTTGCACAGCTGACTTGCAGAGGGTGGATTGTACTTGCAGAAACGAAGTAGAACTCGCTTCTACTTTCCTCTGCAAGCAGAAGATCATGCTTGCATTTCCTATTGAGCTCCTTGTAACGTCTTGAACCAACTCCTATGTCGCGCAATGTTAAATTTGTGACGATTACTATTCTGCGCCGTGTTAAATTTATGACGTATAGTAAAAGTTACTAACCGTACATTGTCAAGAGACAAATTGCTTGCGCTTGCAGCTGAAGAGCAATGTGAACAGAACTTCCATACGTGCAAGTAAATTAACTTGCAGACCGTTTGCTCAGCTAGCACGTTTTACCCATAGAACAAGTATTGTAGCTCACATGATGGAGATTGTCATTGCTGTCATTAATTTTGCTTTTCATTGCTCTTGCAAAGTAGAAACAAGACAGAAGGAATTTTGACGACGTGTGGCTTTATACGCAATCTCTTCTAATCCGAGGTTTGTTTTTGCGCAACTGCATTTGTTTAGAAGATGCAACTAGAGCTTTGGATCTAATTGTATGCAGCGTTGTAGGATTCAGTCGGATCGGCTGGGCATTGTAGCTCACAAGTAACCCTCGCCCCATGCCAACTCGGGATCGGAATGAAATTTTGTGGGACCTTAGGTTAGGTATACCTGGCCCAATGTCCCAGCGAGAGCAAACGTTTAAGCCATCTCGCCCTGGTGTGCGCGGGAAATCGCACAGAAGTTTTAAATTCTAATTCGTGAGCGAAGGGCCCCCCCCTGACAACTTAAATTTTCCAATGTTAAATACCATAAGGAAACTTCATTTTCAAATTTCACGATAAAAATAAAAATGCGTAAAAGCTCATTAAAATTCCTTATAACACAATATTCGCATGTTTGCAAACTTGGTTTGGGCCATATCTAGCCCTCGTTTCCGGTGGAAACCGGATTTGCAGCTTGTACCTTGTATCCTTGTGTACGTAGTAAGATTGAAAGATTAGTTATAGAATTAGGAATTCAATGAATGACAGGGTATCATGAGAATGCGCCTGATTCATGGAGGTTCGTATTGCAAATAATTTAAAGATACTGTAATACAGTGCAAATGCAACAACCAGGATGTCAAATTCAGAAAAGAGGTAGAATAACGAATGCTGAAAATATCGTTACAGGAGAAAAATTATCAAAACGTCACAGATTCTTAAAGCAGTTAATTATAATTTATAGAGAATTATTATTATATCATTTGCTTGACTATAACATTGGGAAGTCGAAGAAAGATTTGTGACACTGGTCAAAATGATTGAATGATTCTTCCCGAGTCAAAATATCGTTTTTACCTCACCGTAAAATAATCCTTGAATTCCCAAAAATTGAATGACAATTTTAATCTGATGAACGAATTTATATTCCATTTTAAAAGACCCACGTGGCATTTACAAGTTTTCTTCGAAAATTTGCGTAATCTCACAGATACAATATTTTATTTAATGGCAAGTGCACATATCACAATAGCTATTTCTAGTAAAGAGGAAAATTGTAGAATAAATGGAAGCTTATTTGCGGATAGAAATTTCATTCCAATAACAAAGCAGTCGCTTCCAAGAACAGAGAAATTCATATGCATTGTACATGCTAAAGTTAATACAGTTACTCAGCTAAACCTGTGCCAAACATAATTGAAATAATTTACACCACTCTCAATAAATATTCTGAGTTTCGTAATAACTGCAAATAAGATCAAAACACAATTCAGGGTTATACATATATATATATATACAATCTCCGAACGCCCAAAAATGTATAATTATTCCATGTCAAATCATTTTTGCAGCAGAATTTGCAAAGCACCTGCACGCAAGTTACATGCTTTTAAAAGAAACTTTTAAGAAATTAAATATGTACAAATTTTGAGTTTTTTTTGCAATTTCATGATAAATTTATTTATTTTCCCTGCTGAAATCCTTTGAAATATAGCCACATATTTGTAATACTTAAAATTTACAGAGGAGACAGCGAATGCTCTCCCCAAGCTTCATCGATATTCCAACTCAAAAGCAGGATACCATTTCTACGCCACTGACCATTCTCCAATATACAGTTGGAAACTTGGTAAGCGAAAGGGATTTTTTTTCTCGAACTACTAAAAAGTAGTTTAGAAAAATACCAGGAAATAAATTTATGAATATTGTTCCCAGATTTCTAGCTTCCAGAGTAGTTAGGAAAACGGGCTTACGTTCGTTAAATTATCGATTGATTTTTAACGATCGTAAGCCCTTTCTATTAACGGATAGCAGGTGTGCTGTCATAGCAGGTGAGATGAGATGGGTTGTGTGGGAAGATTAAGATCCCGCTCAGCCCTCGGAGGTGCTTGCAAGTCACGAGCTGTTTCTACTGTATTTTAAAGCGTGGTCATATATGTGTATGTGCATATGCATGGGGAACCTTCGTTGGACGGGCAAGTGTCTCTGCTTCCCTCGCAAGCACTTGACGGAATGTATAGGTCGTCGAGGGTTCCCTATATATTTTCATACGTAATGTTCTGTATGTTTGTGTGTAGCTGCCTGAAATTCCCCCCAACGTATTTACAACGTCGGTGTGGAAAGTAGGGCAGCAGGCGGATTACATGAAGGTGTGATTTTAATGCGTAGTTGGATGAGCTGGACTATTTTCCCTCTCAATTCGGTAAGGTTTTTCCGTTTATTGTTCATATTAAAAATTAATTAAGCTGTAGAATGGGCTAGTTAAATAACGTTTAAGCAATTAAATGACTGCATATGTACAACATCATTTTTTTGTGTATAGGGGTAGATACATTCCTTTAAAATAAGTTTCCGGTGAAAAACAATTCGAGCGTGGAACATTTTAACAGGGATTTTAAAAATACGACTGTGTTGTACCGAAAATTGACAACTGGAATTTTAATGTGTGTTTACTTTTTTAGGTTGAATTTTGTTTTTCTTTTCCACAACGTCATCAGATTCGCCAGTAAAAATATCAAAAATTATCTTCCAAGGAGACTGACCTGGTCCCTAACATTTCCTTCACCATCCGAAGAATCATTGGAGGTAATGTAAATATTTTTTAGCTTAAGTTTACTATGGTTGCTCCTTTCGGATTTTAATAAACAATTGGTACACATTCAATATTTCAGCAGTAGATTAAAAAAAACTGAAAGAATATTTGACCGCCAACAATTAGTTCCCGCGGCATGCGTGGTCAAAGGGACGTTCACGACAGTAAAATATAACTGCAAACTTCAGTTTGGTGAGTACGCCTACAAGTGTTCAATCACAACATTTACGTATTAATGACTATAATATATGAGTTTGAAGTGTTCCTATTTTTGGTTAGGCTTTCAATTTTAGTTTCAATGTACTGTTCACAACCTTTATCTGTTAATTCCGATTTTACAGATCAAATTATTTAGAAGTTCTATCGCTGTTTAGGTTAAGTTTTCAATTTTAATCCCCGATCACACCACGTTGATATTGAAATTTTGTCTGTCAGGTTAGATTTTATAAGCTAAATCCGAAGGTTTTTTAGTAGCAAAGGTGAACTTTGATCTTCGGGAACTATAGATTTGCTGACAAAAGTTCAGTCAGTTTCGTAATGTAGAATTGAAGTATTGCATATGTACCAATTTTTATAAAAGTAAGTGCAGAGCTACAATAGTAAACTTGTTCGCAATTGATAAACGTAAACAAACTCCAGCTTCATACGGTAATATTTCCATGTAAGTTTAAAGAACTACATCATTTTTGTAGGAAGTTATAAATGGGGTGAGCAAGTCGAAGCAAATTGAATTACATGTGTTTTCGTTTAAAAACGAAATTATCTTCAACCGGTTTCACCAAAAGCAAAATGATCTGCAATCATATGTATGTATATACCGTGTACGCAAAAGTTTAAGGAGTATTTGCATGAAAACGAGTGCTTGGCTTGCACTATGCAGCCTAATTCGAACGAAATCTATGAGTAGGAATACGCCTATTTTCCTAGTCAGGGTTATTCCATTCTGTGTTTTCATTATCTGGCTAGTTTAGTCTATATAGTCCTTCTAAACCATGCATATCGCTAGTCTATTCGAGCCTATTTATTTCGCTCGTCCTTAACCACTAGTCTAGTCTATTCTTTATTTTCCTAGTCAAGTTGGACTATCGGCTAATTCGTTACTTATGGTCAGTGACTAGTGCATCACTTGGGTTCAGGTCGCACCCGGGTATATGGGTTCAGGTTCAGGTTCAGTATGGGTTCATGTATTTTGGACCCAATAATTTTTTTGTCCTTTCTGGGTACAACATTTTATACCCGTGAATTTGGGTACAGGTTCAGGTTCAGGTACAGAGAAAACCCCGTTTTGATTTTACCTGCCAGGACCAGGTGTAACACATGAAAGACCTGACCCTGATCGCAAAAGACCTGAAGTATTTGGGTTCATTGATTGGAAGTTAAAGACCAGAGAATTTCGAATTTCGAAGATGATTTCCATTGCAAAAGCAATGGCAGGGTTTCCCACGAACCAGTGAACATGAATTCTAATTAATTTTAAAATATATTTTGTACCAAATTGTACTTTTAACACGAGATAAAATAAAAAAAGTTCTGATTCTCAAGTACCCAAACATGTTCAGGTCCGGTTCAAAAATACCCGGGTTCAGGTCGTCTTTTGGGTTCTTTTTCGAGTTCGGGTACTAATCAGGTGCGGTTACTACAAAAATCGCAATTGGACCAGGTTCAGGATCGAAAAATTTGAACCTGTTAAATGGGTACATTTTCAGGTGCAGGTTCACAATTTTGAGGTACCCAAAGTTTGGGTCCAGGTACAGGTTCGACTATTTTGAACCCATGCGATGCACTACCAGTGACCAGTGGTTGTTTCCATAATTCTTAAAAAATTAAGCCCCAACGAAGTTGCAAATATTCAACGCTGTACATTATAAAAACATTTGGATTTAGAAAGAACAATTTGCACAGTGCCAGTATAAATTCCGTATTTTTAATAATGGCTTGTAAAGTATAGGAAGTTGTACACTTTCATTATATACATAAGATTCGACGGTTATAACATATGTCAAAACTTGGAGCTTCCGTAGCAATCTTTGTGTCGACTTTCAATATTGCATTTAATCAACCGTAATAAACTAGTGTAATAATATATAGGATCCCAAAATGTAACAATAAATACATTTAGATAACGACGAGTTTTGAAGCTTACAAAGGTATTTTTAATCTTTTAACAACTATTTTATGTTTTGGTGTTGCATCTTTGCCCAAATATGTTTGTTCTTGAAGTATAAATAATTGCAGACAAGGTGTACAAGCAAATATTTACAAAATAAGCAAAATAGAATTAATATTATTTTCCCATATATATGTATATATCAACTTGCTCCAGGTTTCAACCTTTTTGGAAACAGTTTATTTCTATAAATTTATCATGTAATCCAGTTGAATATTAAAATTATTTGCAACATACTGTTTTGTGACTTAATTTGCAAAATTAACAGGTAGCTAATGTTTAAAAATTGGAGCGAATATGCCCCAAATGCCTAAAGTGTCATAGATGACGAAAATACCGTAAAATGAAAATGCCTGAATTGGCAAGGCATTTTTGGGCAGGCATATTACCGAAAATGATATGGTATTTTCAATTGTGTAACCCTGATGATACTAAAATGTGGCAATGATTTATCTCTTCAGATAAGTTTATACATAATTACATAGCTTTATTTACTAAGGGCGTTACTGTGCATACAGCCAAAAAATGAGTTGATATTTCACCAACACAGGAGAAATTACTTCAAAATCCGAGATTATTGGTACAGTGCACTTCAAAAGTCCTACAAATTGAGAATTGCTTTGAGAAGGTCAATGTATGTTTATAGGCATGTTTATGCTTTCGCGTGGCGGACGAGATTTAATAGTGTATTCGGGGTATTAGCAAAATAGTTTTGTTGGAATTTCCGGAATCTGGAGGTGGGATATAAATTATAGTTTACATTTTGAGACTGCAAATCATAAGATAATATTATTAAACATTTTAATGTCTGGTAAAAAAACAATTTGTTATGATATAATGTTAGTAAATTTAAAGATAATGTGGTTGTCTTTGAATAACAGTTTCCTGTTGAACCAAATTTTATCGTTGCTGAGGGACCTCTACACTATGGCTGCCAATTCTGGTACAATGTAAGAACCACACATTTTTACCTGTATTTTTGCTTTTTTGTTTTCTTTTCAGGTTTAAGACTATATTCTTCAGGCATATCTATATACAATATTTCATCATACAATTGCATATTCTGTGGTACTTGCAATCATTACATTTTCTTATTGAATTATGGTGTACTTCAAATGGATTATTATTAGAATTGCGTGCATCTTAATAAACTCGTGTTTCACCCTGCGTGTAAATTAAATTTGACATACAGCGCTTTAAGTAGTTGCGTGTTTTCCACTCTTCAGTGAAGTAGTAGCGTGTTTTTCAACGGAAGCTTACGACTCTTCAGTAAAGTAGTTGCGTGTTTTTCAACGGAAGCTTACGACTCTTTGGGGAAGTAGTTGCGTGTTTTCCAAAGGAAACTTACGACTCTTCGGGGAAGTAGTTGCGTGTTTTTCAACGGAAGCTTACGACTCTTCAGGGAAGTAGTTGCGTGTTTTTCAACGGAAACTTACGACTCTTCCGTGAAGTAGTTGCGTGTTTTCCAAAGGAAACTTACGACTCTTCCGTGAAGTGGTTGCGTGTTTTCCAATGGAAGCTTACGACTCTTCTTTGAAGTAGTTGCGTGTTTTCCAATGGAAGCTTACGACTCTTCCGTGAAGTAGTTGCGTGTTTTCCAAAGGAAACTTACGACTCTTCCGTGAAGTGGTTGCGTGTTTTCCAAAGGAAACTTACGACTCTTCCTTGAAGTAGTTGCGTGTTTTAAAAAGGGAAGCTTACGACTTTTCAATGAAGTAGCCTTTTCAGTTCCGACCCAGCCACATGCTCCCGGTGTTGGAGTAAGTTGGAAACATCTCTTTCCCCGTATGATCGCATTGAATGAAAATTATTTAAATCCTATCAAAATGATTGATGACAAAAACAGCGAGGCAAATCCAGCTCGGGATAAAGCCGTGCCTGAGCTATTGCTTCGAGCCGTTGATTTATTTATAAAAACGTTAAGCAGTGGAAGGGGTGGTCAAGGAGAAATACCTGACTGGAATGGTAAGGACTAAATTAGCATAAATTGTGTTCTGTCACCCCTCTAATCATGACTCATTTCTAGCCATCTGCATTTGCCTGGGAGTAATAGCCGTGCTAAAACTCTCAGACCTGCTCCTGAAATATTACTTTAAACTCCGGGACTCGAGGAGAGTACACACTCTCCCCTCCAATCCCGAATTAAATGGATAACGGAGAAACTTCGTCAAAGCCGGTGGCTTTAAAAACGGGCTCGATTCAAACAGTAAGCATATGATCTTTATTCACATATTATGAAGCCCTTCTTCATTCAAATACAAGCATGAAAGCTTTCTTTAGATTTACAGATGCCCTAAGTCTCGATGTCCGTTTTACTGCCGTCGAAAGTCGGCATTCAACTCTCATGTGGAATCGCAGCATTATTGCCTAGACTGTGGAGTCTACTGTGATAATCTGCAGAAACATGTCTGCACGAGTACTGGAGCTCGACAAGGGCATGTTGATGCAGGCGCCACACTCGATCTAACTCATTTTCAAGAACTCTCGAGAAGTCACCGGGGAATCGTACTAATGTACAAGTACAACAAAGATGTTGACTCAGCGGATATTGAAGACGTGTTTACAAAGCTAAATCCATTTGTTGTAAAATTTATGGAGCAGTTGTTTGATATTCATCACCATTCCAAAATAGAAATTGGAATGGGCATCCGAATGCAAAAGGAAGTTCAGGACGATGATTTGAATCGTGCACTGAAAACAAGTGTGATTTATTTTAAATCCAGTCACTATGAATTGCAAAACAAGCACCAAATTGGGGATATTTTGCTGAACGCAGCATCAGATATCGTGTCCAAAAAGAATTTATTTATGGAAAATGGATCTGGCTGGACTATTGTAAATATCGAGTCTTTTGAACTAAAAATTGGCGAAATTCGCCTAATCCGTGATTTGGCTGGGGGCGACTACCTCCCAATGCCAATAGCTGGAAAAAAGGGTTACATAAATTTTCGAAACAGAAACAATCTGTGTTTTTTGTACTGCGTGGCCGCGGCTATGTTTGCTCAAGAGGAGCAACATAGAACCGGAAAATGTGTATCTAGACTTGCATTCAAGATGTGGGAGAAATATTTTTACAGGCTCACTACAACCGGAATGTCATTTCCAGCAAGAATTGAAATTGATATTCCTATTTTCGAACAAAATAATAATGTGGGAATAAGTGTTTTAGGGTATCGCAAAGGCAAGGTCTGTGTTTTACGAACGTGCCACACTAGCTTCAAAAAGAAGATTACATTATTTCTAATTGAAAAGAAAACAAATGAACATATGACGTGTCACTACGCACTAGTAACGGACACAAACAAATTTTTAAACAATGGTTGCAAAAACAAGCAATGGGTTTGCGAAACCTGTTTTCGATCTTTTTCAACTGTAAATGCGTATTCTAACCACGAGTGTGGTTCAACTGCTGTGTTGGAGACATTACCAAAAGAAGGCGAATGCATTCAATTCAGACGTATGGAAATGTCTATTCGCTACCCTTTCGTATTGTATTATGACTTTGAATGTTTTTCGGACCCTCTAAATACCAGCAAGGGTGCGTCAACATCACTGAATTGTGAGTACAAGCCAGCTAGTTATTCGTTGTGCCTAATTTACACGGGCAACGCTGGTCCCGTTGTAAAGGCGTTTGAATACTATGACGGCGTAAATCCCATTCACCATTTCTACGAGCGAATATTTTATCATTCGCAAAATGTTCTTTCCGAAATTCGTAACACAAATAACTTTATGCAGCCCACAAGTGAGGAGCTCGCGAGGCATTTGAGTGCAAATTGTTGCGCGTTTTGCGAGCGCGTATTTTCCACACCGACCGACACCACGAATGATGGTGAACAAACGAGAAAGCCAGTTGTCAAGTGTTACCATCACTGTCACCAATCAGGTCGATACCTGCATGCATTATGTCAGAGCTGCAATTTGAAAATCAAGTACAAGAACGAGCTTGTGTGTGTAGCCCACAATTCATCCAAGTTTGATATTCACTTTCTGCTTCAACATTTGGATTCGCCCCTTTTCGACTCGAAGGACGTAAATGTTATAGCCAAGGGAGGGGAAAAAATCATCCAGTTGGAAATAACAGCAAAAAATATGTTTATCCCTAGTTTAAAGCGATCTTTCGATAGGAACGATTCTCGAAGGTTTTGCGGGAACCGAAGAGTTAAAGTTCGGCTCATTGACTCGTATCAATTTCTACCTGGAAGCCTGGATAAACTGGCGGCGTTGTTGAAGAAAGAAAATGCAAGATCATTCAGACTTCTAAAGCTCGGACTGAAATTCATGTTTCCGGAAGAAAATGGCGAAATTAAATCCGATCTTCTTACTGAAAAGCTAAAATATCCTTATTCGTACTTATCTTCGAGCAGGGTTCTACAACCAGGTCATCCAATACCACCCAGAGAATGTTTTTACAACGATCTTACCCGTGAGGATCTTAGCAATAAAGACTGGCAGAATGTTCTGCAGTTAGTTCGGGATTTTAAAATCAAAGATTTCGGGCAGTTTACTAGAATATATACAATGATTGACACTATTTTGCTGGCCATAGTCTTTGAGAATTTTCGCGAGCAATGCTTTGAAACGTACAAGTTAGACCCTACGTACGTATGCACAACCAGCGGGTACTCGTGGCAATGCTTTTTGTACTTTACAAAGGCGAAAATTGACTACATTCGAGACGTGGAAATGCTACAAATGATCAAAGATGGAATTAGAGGTGGAGTTAGCTTTTGTACTCAAAAGATCAACACGGCCAACAACGAACGTTCGCCAAAGGGTTACGATCCCGAAAAGGAGCGAACGCATCTTTTGTACTTTGATCTAAATTCATTGTATGCCACTGCGTTGACTGATAAGTACCCTGTGTCGAACTACGAGTGGGCAAGCGAGGAAGAATTGAATCGCATTGATTGGAAAATATACGAGGGCGATAAGGGTTATATTTTGCGAGTGGATTTAAGCTACCCAGAAAACCTGCAGGATGAGACCATTGACCTTCCTCTCGCACCAGAGAAATGCGTCATCCACGCTACGGAACTGTCCGCGGAGCAGCAGCGAGATATACAAAATCTGTATAGTGGCAATACATTTATATCAAAACCGAGACTGCTGCTTCATTGCGGCGAGCGAAAGGGCTATGTAGTCCATTACAAAGCCCTAAAGTACTACCTGGAGATGGGAATGATTCTGAAAAAGGTCGTTTCGGGATTCAGTTTTGACGAAGCGCCATACTTTAGAGATTATATACTTTTCAACATTGAGCAAAGAAAACTGGCAAATACCGAGTCCCAAAGGGCGCTGGTTAAGCTGTTTTCGAATGCAATATTTGGAAAGAGTCTGCAAAGTAATAAGAATAAATTGATTGTCAAATTTTCCACGTCATCAGTTCAGGCCGCAAAATTAATGGCCTCACAACGATGCCAAGATTTCACACCCCTTACAAACACACTCAGCATGTTTTTGTTGCGACCGAGGAAGGCCAAGCTGGACAACCCTATTCAGAGTGGATTCGTTTGCTTGGACCTGGCTAAGGTCCTCTTCTACCAAGGGTACTACCAAAAACTGAAAAAAACGTTTGGCGATCGGATCAATAATTTATACTCGGACACCGACTGTAGCGTGTGCATAGTGAAGGATCCAGAAAATACGCTGTGGGAGGACATGGTTAGAACGCGAGACCACTTTGACTTTTCTCGCATTACACCTGACCATCAAATATTCCAGCAGTTCCCTAACATCCCTAATTTGCGCATGGAAAATGCAGGCAAGGCTGGTTTGTGGAAAGTGGAATCTCTGGACATAACAGAAGCCGTCACTTTGAAGGGAAAGCAGTACAGTCTGCTCTACTTTGATGGAGAGGAAGATAGGAAGTGCAAGGGGTTGCCTAAGGCCCAGCTGAAAACGTTTCCGCACGAGCGCTACAAGTCCGTCATTCTCAACAAGGAGCAGGTGTCGTTCAAAATCAACGCAATACGGAGCTTCAAGCATAAGGTGTACAACATTTCCGTGGACAGAGTTTGTTTCAACTGCTTGGATATTTACCGAGTATACCCAGACAAAAATAATATAAATAAGAGCTATCCGCTCGGGCACTATCGCCTTTCATTAATGTAATGTATTGTGTTTGTGTGTAAATAAATAAAACATTGAAAATTCCAATTGATTCAATTCACTTTTATTGCATATAGTACGTTACATAGGTTGGGGAGGGCGGGACACCAAGTTCAGCTCCGGCTCGTAAAACGAGCTGTTCAAGGGCTCATCTTGTGTGTCCACTAGTTTATAAGTATAGGGAAACGTTGGCTGTATAGATTTTATCTTGAACAGCTCGCGTCCCCAATTTTCCGAGTATCCCTTGTTAAACAGCAGCTTGGCTTTTGAAATCCGGACAAGGTCGTTGACTTTAAACCTCGGTCCCCTTCTAGGACGTTTCTTTTCCTCTAGAAACGTTTTATACATATACTCCCACACCGTGTGACTGTTTCGGGCTGTTACCTCGTTCGGTGTTCTTCCAATGGTTCTGTGGAATGTGTTGTTGTATGCTCCGACAAACGCTTGTAGTACATCTTCGTACTTCTTAGTTTTATTGTAAGTGAGGTAGCGCTGAATTTTCGTAAAAAGGGTTCGAATTAGCCTTTCTACGAGGCTAGATTTGACAACCGAAGTAACATGGTACAGCTCTACTCGGTTTTGTTTGAGGAATTCTTTGAAGCGGGCATTGGTAAACTCTGTACCGCGGTCAGAGAAAATGTACACGGGGCGAGTGCCTGCCTCAGCAAATACGCTCTCGAATGCGGGAATCACTGAGTCCGCACTCTTATCCTTTAACATTCGGCAGTAGGCCTTCTTGGATAAGGCGTCCACCACCACAAGCACATACTTGTACCTCCTGTTGTGATAGGAAACATTTTGCAAATCTTTCAAATCCGCGGCAAATCTTTCGTTAAGGAAGTTGACCATAACTCTTCGACGAGGAAAACGTTTACGAATTGGCTTGTGCAGAGAATACGCATCAAGCATTTGCAATGTGCTGGTCACCTCATCCTTGTTTGCAAATTCGGGCCTGTTACGGAGAAACCCCGATAAGCCCGAGTATGCCCCTGCAAGTCGCTGGTTAACGTACGCGTTTCTTGTCTTTTCTTCGGCCATGTTTTTTCGGACGACGACGACGACCCTTACCCACTTGTCTCGGCTTTCTTTCTCTTAACTTCCTGTCAGACCCTTTGGGCTTTTCTACAGGGTCTGCGACGATCTGTTCGGGTTGTTCGACGCTCGCAGACTTTTGCGTACTTTCAGCGCTATTTTCCAAATCCTCAAATGTTTTCCAGTCCGGCTCAAATATGGTGTTGTTCTTATCGCTGTACTGCCAGCAGCATAAGCATTTGCATTCAGGACTCTTTTTGGCCTTCTTCTTAGGCGTAGGGATAATGGGATTGGTGTCTTCAGGGACTGCCGGAACCGGCTCTACTGGCTCGGCCGGCGTATCTTTTGCCTCGACCGGTTTTTCCTCTTCCTTGCTGTGCAATAGCGGCATCAATTTTTCATACAGATTTGCATCAATAACTTTAAGTACTTGAGCCATTAGCTAGCCGAAGTAAAGGAGCATTAAAGCTAATTCGAGCCCCAGAATTTCTCGAACGACCGTGCAAGCAGTCCTTTTGACCAACGCAGGATTCTTCGCAAATGCTTTCCTAAGACAGCCCTGAAGCTTGAAGCCTTTTTTGGCATTTGCAATGCAATCAACCAGGCTTTTGAGTTCAGCACTGGAACACTTTTGCACACGTTTCTTCACCGCCGACTTTTTGGAAAATGCAATCTCCGTCAGGAAATCAATGGTCTTATCTACTCTCATTTTGGGGTGTAAACTTCACAAGACGGGCCTGGGAACAATTCGGACCGGCACCAGTATCTGTACCTTTTATGTTTCGGGTGGAGGTCGATAATCAGTTTGCCCCACTCTTTTCCCACCACCGCTTTTTTATAAGCATCGAGAAGGAAAGCAGATTCACCAGGGCAGATTTGGCGGGCCAGTGACGTAATCACCGATCTGTCCCTTCCAAAATCAAAGAGGCATGTCCATTGAGTATTGAGATTTATTTGGCGCATTCCTGGTGCGAAGGCGGACTGTAAGATTAGAATGACAGTGATTCCGCGGTGGTGGGCATGTTTTAAAAAGTATTTGGTTACTAAATCGTTGTAGCGGCCCTTCTGTATTTCGCTTTGTTGATCGTCTATAATTAATAAACAATCCGATGAGGTTAACTCCTCGATTTCATCCAGATTGTTTGTGTAGTGGACTTGGGCATCCTCAGATTGCATTGTGTAAAATTCTGGCTGGAACTCGGAGTAGACATAAACAACCTTTTGAGGCGGAGGATCAAATACCTCCCGTCTCCTTCTGATCATTTCTAACACGAAATACGTCTTGCCGGACATGGTGCTTCCGAGCAACGTCACCGTTGCTGGCGTGGGAATGACAAACGATATGTCACCCATCTTCAAACTTTTGAAAACAAATGATCGAGGGAAGACTAAACATGTAACTTAATACATGTGCTCGCTCGGAAGATTGGACCCACGATGACTTTCAATTACCATTCCATCGGTAACTGCTCGATAGAAAAGCCGTTTGTCAAGTGCAAGAAGAAAATGAAGCCTGAAATAGGTCTTAATTTTATTCTTAAAACTTGTGCTCCTGTGTATTTTAAAAAGCTTGAGTTTTTAAAAATCGATTTTATTTACAGGGTGCTTTAATCCCGGAGGGTGCATGGAGTGTGTGTTCGGGGGGAAGCTGTACATAAAAACCGAGACGGGGTTGGTTTGCTGTATCAAGAATCCGAGTAAGCTGGATGTCAACATTGCGGAAGTGATCTCTCGGGCAGCTGACTGTCCCGAACCGGAGAAATCGGGGAATCTTTTGTTCCACCTGGCAGGTTGGTCGTGAATACTAATTAGCAGTGTAAATGTGTATCGAGAATCAAATTGTGCATCTAACCATGAATACTAATTAATTTTAAAGTGGGACTGGCATGTTCTCTTCTGTTGACCATTGCTGGATGGTTGGCCTACTGTTGGTATCGCCGTCGTCATGGCAGACGCCGAAGAGTGAGATTCCATCAGCCAGAGATGATTCCAATGACACCATTGTGGGGGCACGGGTCCTACAACAGTATGGACTCCTTTGAGGACGAACTGGACCGTGCTCAGGAGATAATTAATGCATACCGAGCCCCGGAAGTTCAGGAGACTCGTGTGTACGATGTTCCTCCTCCTCCACCACCTCCACTTCCTCAGTAAGTGTGACAATGAGTAACCGAATAAACTGACTACTGGTCAATGAAATTATGAGCTTATATCAATTATTGCATCTGCCCGTTGTTTTTGATTCTCATCACGTACTATATGCACACGGAGTTTTATTTTCACTCCGAAACATTAATACAATTTCTAACTTTGTACTGTTCACATCTCCATAAAGTCCATACAAGTTTTCATACGACCATAATTTTCACGAAATTCTGGCATGGGTGACTATTGTCAACTTTGTTTCACGGATTTGACCCGCTCGCCGCAAATCGGAAACGATTTGCTCTTGATTTGGCCTCTCAAAACGCCAATTTTGCGAGGAGCCGACCATTCCCATTTTACAATGGTCGATGAATTCAACAGCACTGGACTACTAGCCTGGAGGAATTTTTCCTGGGTCAACATTGCCAACAACCGTCCATTGGCCAGTGCAAGCCACCATGGTTGTCAGCATGGAATGCACTTGCCGTGCATGCTCAAGAATTTGGAACAAGTCTTCAACAGTTCGCAGAGGAATGCGGACAGGGACTACACGGTGTGCTGTCACCGTTGCAGTGCTTCGTGTAAATGGTTTTTCGAGATGGAGACGCATACTGAACCCGAATACATTCTGGACGACTTTGTTGTTGCCAAAAGTAAGTTATTTGAGTGTTTGTATGCAAATATTAACTTTAAAATTAAGCATGGTGTATTATGATATTTGTGCTTGCAAGTTAATTAAATGCTACATTGTTTGTTTGGAGTTCCAACAAATGGAGACAAGTTCGGTCCGACAGAGTACACCCGCGAGGGATTCGCGAAGATGTACCAGCGGCCAGTGGAACAGCGGCGAAGAGATGAACTCTACCCGCCAACGTCTCCACCCAACATTTTCTACAGTCCGCCAGCCTCTCCATCGTTGCTGGCGTCGGGTATAGGGCTCTGGAACAACGAAGTCTTCACTGGAAGTTTCAACCGACGTGCGTCAACTTCCAGCGTGAGCAGCAGCTCATTTACCAACTTCGCTGCCCAACAGAACATGGACGTTGGGGTCGTAATTGATGAGATGGTAAGAGACATGGAAGACCAAAATCGGAATCGGGCATATCTTGACCGGCAGGGCCCGCCCTCCGTCGAGATTGTGGCTGAAATCAACTTTGATGTGCCGACTATGTCGCCTGATTCCCTTGAGGAATTGGAGCAACATTTGAATGGACAGTGAGCAATTAAGTGTTTTTTTTGCAACTTTTAATAAATGATGGTAAATAAACAATTCTCTGTGGAACATGTTTATTAATTTTTGTCAAGTATTTGAAGAGTTGTAATAAATATAGAATGAAACATTAACTTGTGAATGATGAGTATTTAATTTATTTACATTTTCATAAAACGCATGTTCGCATAAGTCGACAATGAATAAACTTAGTAAACGTATTCCGTAAAATTGATCATGTCTTGTCGAAAAACGTCTTTGCATTGATTTCTCTCCGCTGCAAATATGCAGCCACATTTATCTTAACACTTCTATCTAGATGAGTAAGACGGAGTTCTTCCCGAACCATTGCCAGTTCGGTTGAAGTATAATTAAATCGAGTGTAACTTATATGGTCATCCAGCAGCATGATATCGTCAAAACGTTTTGTGCGACTCAGGGAAATGTAATCCATGCCAGGGAACATTTGCTTGTGTCCTAAATAAACTGAAATCTTAGGGACTGTCAGGCCTTGCAGGCGATGGACTGTCACAGCATAGCATAGCTGAATTGGAAATTTATTTTTCCAGATAAATTTCGAATCCTCATATACACTTGTGTACACCCGGAAAATTGGCACTCCACCGAATTGCTCGGCGTAAAGTCCTGTGTAGCCAGGAAAATCCACAATGATGCAGTAAACACTGCCGGTCTTGTATATGATTTTCTTTACACTTCCTCGACTAGAGTTTACCAGTCCCATTGACGTGCTAATGGTTTTCAGCAAAATAACGGGAGCGCCTACAGCGATTCTGAGCATTCCATCGCAGTTGTCAATGGAGACAATCTCGCTCTCGGTGTAACAGCTACTCAGCATTTTCCTGATTCAAAACATTCGCATCTTTAATGTATGTCCTCTCGAACGAATTTCAAACGTACTTACGAGTTGTGAGCGTTGACTTGCTTGTTCAAAGGAAACGCGTGAATGCTGAGCTTGAACGTTTCCTGTTCCTCATTCGACAATCGCGACTTCATGCGACTCCTCAAGTAGTCGACGTCGTCGGCTTGGCAAGCTCCCTTTCTTATCTTGTCCAGAAACTTGCGAAATTTCATGTCGTTATCCTGTCGGTATACATTTCGAAAAACAAAGGTGGTGGTAAATTGTCTGTAGAGCTGATAGCCTGCCACTAGGTGAGGCGAGTCCGCCGGTGGATCAGTAAAGAGCCTTTGATCTCCTACCGGTCCGATTTGGTATACGTCTCCCATAAGTACCACACTTTTGGAAGCAAAGGGCTGGTCTTTTTCCGTAAATGAGACCCGCTTTAGGATTTTGTCAATGAGTTGTAGCATATTCTTGCCCACAAACGAAATCTCATCTATCAGTATAAACTGTGTCCAACGAAGTGTCATCGCCTTCCTGGATGTTATGTTAAAATGTGCGAGAAATTCGGCTTGATCCTCGGGTTTCAAGTATTGAGGAATACCAAAGGCAGAATGTAAGGTTGAGCCGCCAAGCACAAGCGCGGCGTTTCCCGTGTAAGCGGCAGCAATGTAATTGAACACACGTGTCTTCTGCTTGTGCTGTTGAAGTAGGTACTTTATATGATGACCCAGCACAGATTTACCGGCTCCCGCCGTACCCTGACATACAATTCGTAAAGGACTCTTGAGCTGGTCTAACTCTGACTTTTTCAAATGAGATCTGACCTCATCTAGAATTTGACGCTGCTGCAAACTAAGATCGCTTTCGTGAATCGCAGGTTTCTCTAAGCCTGGATTTACCGAATTCCTTGCCCAGTGCCTGAGAGTTCCAGGGTGCAGGTCTTCCATGGTCTCGGTCAGTTTGTAAATTAACTCGAGCATACAAAGACAACGCCGAACCCGGGTCGAACCGTGGGAAAGTCCGAAAAGTCGGGTTCCCACACAGGTGACTCATATTACCCGCAGAAATCGTGGGAACCTACCTGTTGCGGGATTCCCACCGTATTCGGGAATCAAGATTTGAGATAGAAAGTGGTATAAAAGCCCCGAATTCTCAGCCAGAAGTCGCTCACAGTTTGAAAAGCAATTGCCTAATCTCTCTCTCTCACTGCCAGTCTACTCTCTTTCTCGACCTCCAAACCCTCAGAATTTTCAAGTGAACACCTGTCATTTCCTCTAAACACTTGTCTACTCCGAGACGTTTCCACACACACACAAAATGCAGGAAAGTAAAGATACTGCCGGACCATCGTCCAGGAACATTCCCAGTCTAAAATCGCTGGCAGACTTGGGAGCGAGCAAGCAGGAAAACTCTGTGGGCTACGACACATCCAGCACTTGGTCGTTTTTCGAAAACGACAAAGAGAGCTTTCATGTAAGTCTAGCATTTGATTTTCCTAACCGAACCTCGTGGTTACCTTAGAAATTCGTTTTTACAGATTGACCACAGCATAGTTGCTAGGACAGCTGTCAACGGCCACCACCGATGTGAATTTGTGTATTTGGGTAAAAAGAACAAATCTGGAGGGGTCACTGTGGTCAAGTTCAGCGTGTTTGAGGGAACTTTGCTACTTGAATTCATCACAAAGTTATTGGACGAGATTTCCATACACTTTGAGTACTACAAAAAGCAAACTATTCCATTCTTCGAATCAAATCCGTCACGAGCCTTCGACACGATTGATCCGGAAAACAGGGACGCCTTTTGGGAGCATCCTGATATCGAGTTGGAGTCGGTACGCGGACGCGTGCTATTCAACAGGATTCAAGGAAATTTCCAACTTGTTCTCAACTGCCCGGTCAGTTCGGAAATTACTAAAAAGCTAAAGGGCTGGAATGGCCCGACACTGTTTCTTTCCCACCTCGGTGTCAAGCATCTTGAGGCGTTCCTTATTGAACTGGCCGGGCCCAACATTACCCAACTTGACTAGTGTTATGTAATAACAACTGTAAATAGAGCAGTATATATGTATATACACGCTTCTGTGTGTGATTTATAAAATCATATTTTGTGACAATTATTGTTCTTCTCAATTTTATTGTCTTCTTAAATGGTCGAAAAGTACGGGGGAAAAAATCTGGTCTTAACTAGCTTCTTTAATTTAATATATTCTAAACATTTGTAAATATATGTATTTTGTAAGTTGGACGAAAAATGATAAAGCTGTACATACAAGATTCAGTGTAGGGGGAAAATCAATAAAATCATGTACATAGTCTAAAAAAATGTGGATATAATATCTTGCACGGAGATCTAACGGTCATTTAAGAATTAGAATGCAACATGCATCACCGGCGCAACGCTCGATTCATTAATTTCGAGCCCGAAGTTGACCATTATGTCTGCATTTCAAATGCTGGTCAGCCTGGGGAGAGCAGTATATTCTATCAACTTGCTCCCCCATTGTCCTGCCCGAGAGGTCGATATGAAGTGGGATTATTGAGTCTGAGATATAAACCCTCCAAGTCGATGGTGCCGGGGTTGGCCCAAGCTCGCAGACAAGAAGATTCCCGAACTATTCGTTCGACGAGGCAACGTAGACGAGTTGTAAAACGTTCAATACCGCTTCACCTAGCTGCAGTCCCCATCCCTCCACTCTACCCAGGCTACATTTCCCCCGGTGTTACAACATTCCAAATGACTAAGACAGCCGATATTACAACTGTTGGGAAGCTGCTGAACAAATACAACAGCTCGATTGGGATGAAAACTAACATCTTAATGACTGTGCGGTACGTGGATTTGAACAAATACACCTTCACCATGAAAATCTCTCAGCTACCCTCACCTCATACTGTATTAGTAATGTCCAGTATCATGACAGAGTTTCTGGGGTTCAGCCATCGCGCGTTCTTCAATGGAAGATTTAATGGAGAGAGAGTTGTATCAGACGCGGATGTGGCCGCTCTTCCAGCGGGTACACTGCTCCAGATGGACGTTATGAAATTCCTGTACTTTAAAAATATCATTAGTGTGAAAATGGAAAACACCGAGCTTTTTACAATATCCAGAGATGAGGATACGGATTTTAAGATATTCTTCCTGCGCATAATGGCGCTATTTCAACCGGATTTCCCAGCAAAGTTGTGCAAAATTCTGGGATTCACACAGGATACATTTTATTCCGACCAATTATATCAATCTACTCTGCCAGTCGACCTTGACGAATTTCGTAAGCTTGGGGAAAATGAAGTGCTATTTTTCCGACTAAGGAGTTATTGGGAAAACTTCCTCTCTATGAAGGAACCCAAGTCGATATTGTTAGTGGATGTGCTAGAAGAGCTGAACAATACATTCAGCGCTTTTCTACTCGATCGTGTTCCCATTCAGTTTTACTACAACGATGGAAACATTTGCGTTGGCGAGCTTCCCGCCGACTACGAGATCCGCTTACCCGAGCTACTCAACACATACTTGGGATTGCCGCTGGACTCGGTATTCAAAAGCGAATCCAAGTTTCCGGCAAGAAAAGAGCTTGTGGAGGACCAGGAGGAAATCGAGTATGAAGATCTAAAGCCGCCTGAACCAAAGCCTTTGCCAGGAATGGCGAATCGAATCCTCGTGCTGGCCCCGAATCTCATACAAACACAAACATATGAAAACCTGAATGTTCCACTTCTCAAGGAAACGAAACTCAGTCATGATTATAATACCGAAGTTGAACAGGTGTTCAACCCAGTATGCTATTTACCACTCGAGGGTGAGGAGGTCAACTCGATTCGACTAAATTTCGTGGACGAATCGCTCACAACATTGAACTTTGGAGGCACGCCCATCGCGGTCAACCTGCATTTCAGGCCGAAGCCATGAGAGAGGTCAAGTGCGATGATAAGGGTTGCACTTTAGAGCCCAGTCACCAGAATCAATCCGGATTCGGAAGACGAAGCATCGAATCAATGGAATCAGTTAGTAACGGGCTCAATCCTGAAGCTTCCTCCTACCTAATTCCCCTGCGAAGTGTTGGCGCAACAAGAAAACGGAAGGAACAGGTGGGAGGAGGACGGAAACGACGAAGTGTGCAAACAGGTGGACGACGCCGGCGTAGGAAACAGACGAAGCGGTCATCTGGACGAATAGGGAGGGTTCAAGTTGGTGGTCGGAAAAGGCGCACCGGAAAACGCCGTTGTGCGAAATAAGATGGATATGAATTCGGTTTTCGAGGCTGACCCGACCGTGTATGAAGGGTCGGAGCAGACTGTTAGGAGCCAGGTAGCCTTGTTCGACCTGCCCCCCACCGACATCACCACACAGTTGAGCAGTGATTACATTCAGTGCTATCCCGTGGTCAGTGTTCGGGAGGGCTACAATCCTTTAGAGTTTCAGATTGTAACCGATACGAACGGCTACCTAGACCCATCGGACTGTTTCCTCACGTTGACATGTCGAGTGGTTCAGCAGGATGGGGCTGCGTGCATACCAGCCGACAAGGTTGCACCGTGCAATCTCTTTTTTCAGTGCATGTGGTCGAATCTCGAGCTGTACATTAATGGACAACTTATTCAAGACACATCAAACTATTACCCATGGATGGCATACATGCAGCGACTTCTCAGCACAAGCCCCATTGAGAAACAGGGAAAGCTTAAAAATGAGCTTTGGTATCCCGAGAACGTTCACGGAACGTTCGCTGAGACGGACGCGGGTTGGAAACAGAGATTTGACATGTCAAAGGAGTCCCAGACGTTTACAATGTCCGGTCCAATCTTGGGCAACATCCTAACACAGCCGCGCTACCTGGTGTCCGGCACCGAGATTCGACTTGTGCTCAGACGAAATATGCCCGAGGCGTGTCTTACCTGTGCATTGGACGAAAAGGCCGGATTTAACGGCTGTCCATACAAGTTTGAAATTTTGGATGCCGTGTTCTACGCGGGCAAGAAAGTTATATCCAAGCCCATCATCGAGATGCACAAGCAGGGTTTGTCGGCAGGGAAAACCTTCAAGTACCCGGTAACGGAGAACGAAATAAAAACGTTCACGGTTACCAAGGGATTGGCCCAAGCCACCAGTGAATCTGTAGTAATTGGGAAAATTCCTCGAGTTATGGTTCTGGGCTTTGTGGACAGCGACGCTTTCAATGGGAAATTGTCCAAATCTCCATTCAACTTCCAGGACCAAAACCTATCGGAATTGAATATAACATGGAATGGACAAAATGTGGAATACCGTCAGATTCCGTTCAGCTTTAAGCAAAAGAACACCGCCGGGCAGTTTACGGGTTCAGACTCGTTCTTGCTGGGCTTGAGATCACTTGAGTGTACAGCTGGAAATTCATTGCTGGGCAACGGTATCGACCGCGACTCCTACCGTAACGGTTAGACGATGATTTTCAAAAACGTATTTTGCTTTTATCTCTGTGTGTACATATTGATTAATTTTTTTGAAAATAATCGTTTGACAGGAAATGTTCTCACGGCGATAGAGCTTCTGCCCAATTCTGGGAACGCGATGAGCGTCAACCGTCGGGGACAGATAAAAATATCTATGCGCTTCAAAGAGAGTCTCAAGACTAATATAAACGTTGTCGTGTTCTGCCTGCACCAATCGATTATTGAAATTACCAAGGATAAAGGAATTGTCTTTGACCACTAGAAATGAACGCCACTTCAATATTGGATGCTTTACGCTCGTTATTGGGAACGTCTGTACGATATTATGTAACTTCGGCAGACGAATGGAAGGACATTAAGCTAGACTCATACCCATGCATTGTTATCCAGAACACGGACAAGAGTACGGGACCCGGCTGGCACTGGATCGCATGGTTCATCTTGGATGACTTGCGAACCGAGTATTTCGACAGCTACGGACTAGCCGTTCAGCTATACGAAAACGTCATCCCGCCGCCTCGAGTAATTACGAGGGAGAACTGTCGAGTGCTCCAGAGTAACAATTCCAATGTATGCGGACAATATTGCGTTTTCTTTGTATATTGCCGCATGATTGGCCTCGATTATGCGGAAATTCTGTCAAAGTTTAGTGTTAATGTAAATCGTAATGATAGGTTTGTATCAAGATTTGTAAATAACATTTACGGCCAGTCTCGTCATAGTCAATGTAGAAATAGTCAGTCTTGTAAAACCAAACTAAATGCGAATGTATTTAAATATTTGAGATAAACAATAAAAACTCCAGTGTACATAATCCCCAAACCGGCTTGTTAATTTATTGCATAATAGGAAGCATCCGACATAATATATGCATATTATTATATTGTAGCAACATTACAATTAAACCTTGTTCTCTTAACAATAACGTTCCCTATGATGGGACTTTGCGAACGTGAAGTAAGATTCCTTTGAAAAACACACAACTACTTTACTGAAGAGTCGTAAGCTTTGAAAAACACGCAACTACTTTACTGAAGAGTGGTAAGCTTTAAAAAACATGCAACCACTTTACTGAAGAGTCTTAAGCTTTCATTGGGGGGAAACGCAACGGGCTACTTTAACCCACAAAGATCCTTTCATCCTCGCTCATGACCACAATTGTTTGATTAATTTGTTTTCAGTAAATTCAACCAAGTGTGGGAGAACATTTTCGACCGCAATTCGTCAACACGTTGGGAGGATGTTTCCTATATAAAGCTGGAGAGCGTCGTTATTCCCACCATAGATCGCGCCAGAATTCCGGGACTGCAGAAAAACGCCAGTTCCGTAAGCAGCCTGACTGCAGCAGCTGAGGCAGCCTTTAACCGGATGAGCACCAACTTCTTCCAAGCTCCTGCTGTGGTCGTCAGCATGAAAGACGAGTTCAAACCATCGAAGCATCGTTCCGAGTTGAATCTCAGGTTGCAAAATCTCAGGAGTTTTGATTTTGCAAGAAAGAATTTAGCTCAGTCGGGAAAGACAAAAGAGGAAATCTTCTACGACACGCTCGGACATAGCATCTCTGAGGCTACTAATGGTACTGTCAGGGCACGAGCTAGCTCCACTTTGCCAGTTAGAGACAGATGGGGTGTAACCCACATGCTGTCCAGGCAGAGAATAGTGGAATAGGCAATAGGCTGGTACAAATTTCCAAATACAAGTTCGCTAAAGCTTTGTATATTAGCGTAATGTGTAATACGGTACATCACGTATGTATGCGAAGCTTTAACGAACTTGTATTTTGAAATTTGTACCAGCCTATTGTCTATTCCACTATTCTCTGCCTGGACAGCATGTAGGCTACACCCCATCTGTCTCTAACTGGCAAAGTGGAGCTAGCTCGCCCCCGGCAGTAAGTATCAACTTGTTACGCAATAATATGCTGATTTTATAATATGTATAAAATATTGTGATAATTACATTCTCGCAGTTGTCAACGCTAGAGATTTCTTTGGAGATGCCAAAGAAATTGTTTTCTCGCCTATCGGCAAGACATTGCACCATCTGGAGGAGACCATAAATGATTTTGCTGAGGGCAAGAAAAAGTCGATCCCGTTAAATCGGATCGTCCATAATGTCTTTGGAGATTTTAATTATCTGCATCCGTTCAACCCATATGCATTGAACGATGTACTGGGTTATCTGCCGGAATCAGATGAGGGTGTCAACTCACCATGTCTGGTTACATTTCAACCGGGCATGGTGACACCGCTCTATGTCAACGACCTAAGTAACTACGTTTTTTAACCAAGCTACTTAGTCACTTAATGTTTAAGTATCTAAACGTCTTGGGGTTTTAGAACTTGCAGAGTACGATCTGCTCGTATGGGCGAAGACAATGGACCGATCAAAAATCCACCGAATACACATCGTCATCCCACCGTCTGGCCTGGAGAGGATGAAGGATGAAGACTTCCTTGCCAAAATTGCGAGGGTCGAGGGTGGAAGGAACTGTCCCAGTTTTTACGCTGGGCAGCGGTTCATCTTCACTTTGAAGCTCCTTTGTAGATTGAAGATCGGCTACTACGTACTTTACCAACGTCTTGGAGATGTTCTCCTCGTTCGTCCTGGGTGTATGAGATTTTCGATATCTCTTACGCTCAATCAGAGCGTTGGAGTCAACTTCTGGATGACCGTGAGTTGTCCGATTCCCCTTCTTAATCACCTCACGGCTTTATTTCAGCTCTTTAACACCTGCACTCTGTTTATCGTACAGGAGTGGCTAGACATTTCGGACCGATTTGTCGTGTGCGAGTGCCCGTATCCACGCACCAGCGTTGAGCGGGACGACGAGGGTCTGTCCCGAGAACGACCCCACGGGATGGACAAGTCGGAGCTTCATCAGCAGCGGTTCTTCACCGCCGCCCACACTCGATGGTTAGAAAACCAGCGATTGAACGTCGGGTCAGCCCTCTTGCAGCATCTGGCCATGCGATTTCCACCGGATCAATCTACGCCGCCAATTGGAGATGTGCCTGATGAAGATGGGACAGCGCCTGCCGAGATGTCATCATCTGGTGCCCCGAGTTCTTCCAATCCGGATGAGGTCGAGTTGGAGTCTGGTGCAGATGCTGGAACTTTCGCCACGAATCATCAGCAGGAAGTCATATCCTGCCCAATCCAGCCATGCGACCCGTGTTCCGTTCCTTCTTTCATCCCTGACACCGTTGGTCATCAGGATGCCAGTGCCGGTAGCGGCAGCGCAAATTGTGAAGATATTCAAGGAAGCTCAACATCGGTTTATTTGAGCGAGCCGTGGCCCCAAATAATTCCTAGAAACGCTCGTGCTGCTACCGCGTCGATGGGAAGTACAACCACTTCCAGTTCTAGGGTTAGTTTAACACCTAGTGGTAAAAAAAAGAACAACTGGAAAAGACGTCTCGGTCGGGAGAAGAAATTCCGTATACGGGAAAACAAGCGGACAAGACCGCCCAAAGCTGGAGCCAACGTAGGTTACCCAGCGTTTAGAATTTGCACTTCTTTCAATTCATTTTTGAATTACATAATTTTATTTGCGCGTAGCCGTCACTTTCCCGACCTGGTGTAGCTGCTCGGTCGGGATGGAGCGATCCAGGGTTTAAACCCGGACTCATCCCTCCACCCGCAAAAATCAAGTTCTTCGAGATGCTGAAGCCCGACTCAGCCCTTGCGCCTCTGACCGCCCTAATTGCAGGAGATCAACCAAATCAAGATTCTGTCGATGAAATAGTGAGTGTGTACTTATTAATCGTTTAAATCCGACGCCAATTGTAGTTTAAACAATGATTTGTTTTAGCCTCATCAATCAGCAGAAGGATCCGTGTCAGCCGACTAAATCTATCAGCGACACTCTCGGCATTGAAAATTCAGATTATATTATTATTTCAAGCTTTCTAACGTAAACTTTTATTTTATTTTACAATAAGTACAAACGTTTTGCAATCCATATTATCCAGACCAACACTGATACGTTTCATGGTGTGAATCAGCAATATTACTCGGGTATTAATAGACTGACCATATTTTTATACACATTAACGAATTTATAACACAAATTGAAATATGCAATATATCATTATGATTATAATATCATATATCTGAATGACCAAAAGTTTATATAATGAATATTGTTGAAATTGATAACTTCATGTAAGTTTTGAATACATTTTGTACACGCAAAACTAAAATAAATGACTATAGAAACTAACTACATCAATGAGATATATATAGACATCATTTATTTATTCATGACACTGCAGAATTCTAGAACAATACGATTAGCACATACAGAAAGATCTTATTTCATCTACAAGCCCGCAATTATGCTACGGAATCAAACTCGAAACTATAAATAGTATTAAAATATAAATAAAGTATCCACCCATGAGATTGGTACAAAATCGTGTAAGCTGAAAGGAAGTGTACAGGTAGCAGCCCATCAATAGCCTTCGACAAATGGTACCAATCTCATGGGCGGGTACCAGCATGTAGGGCTGTTGTTAAGTTGGGGCTGTTGGCGGGCTGAAACTTGTTAAACTAGTAGCACGACCTTGATGCATTACATTGCGCAGCATTATCTATTTATTTTATTTTATTTTTTTTATTTTTTTTTTAAGCTGATATTTTTGTATATTAAAGATTCTATTTCACTCCAGTTTATTGATGTATGCTCGATCATAGGAAACAACCAATTGTTTTCCACATTCACATGATGTCCTTCGAATGTTATTTTTCCAGAGACCATGCCGCCAATAAGTGTCATGCAAGCTTTCAATTATTTATAAATTACGAATTATGGTATGCAAATGAATAGACCAGTCATATTAAGTGCACATTTTTTATTTGATTTTACCGAATAAATGTGATGTATAAAAGTGCATTAATATAAATTTAAGAAGCTATTAGCATAGTTTTCACTTAGTAGACGAATAGTTTTTCAGGGCGAATAAGGGAACGTTTCCTACGTCAGCTCCGTTGATGAACGGACAGAGTGGAATATGACGAAAATGTTCGCCATTGGGTGTGTCGCCAATCTGCCATTTATAGAGTATGTTTCTGCAGAACGTGCATTGAACGGTATCCGTAAACTGAAGGAAGAAAAAGCCGGAAGCGGCAAGGTCGGCGGGCTCGATGTAGGTTACCGACCATTTAGTTCCTGCAAAGAAGGTACGAAGCCTGTTCAGCTCATACCTTAGACCGTCATAGTCCACGTTGTCCAATGTGACGACGTAATTGCACATTGCAGTCTCTACATCACCAAAATTTTCGTTGGAAAGATGGGTTCGAACCAGCTCCTTATTGATGGAGTCGTGTTGGATGTGCTTGATAATTTTTGTGTAGACTCTCGACCGATGTTTTGATCGAGCGTTCCCCATCTTAGTTCTGGATTGGAATGTTGCCTACAGACATTCCTAGAATAAACGGACATCCGCGAGACCAGCGTTTATGTTCAGCAAATGGAATGTCTGTAAGCTCCCAGTGTCCAACGACGATGTGACAGTACGCACATTCAACCTGAACAAAATACACTTAGTGACATAGTTGATCATGTATTTCAGTATTTTTAGTATTACCAGATCGAACCGGCCAGTGAAATAGAACCCGGCCGCAGCAAGATCAAGGGGTGAGATGTAGTTCTTGGACCAATACGGATAGTAGGTCCGCAGCCTCGCGTATTCGCTCTTATACCCGATTCCCGAGATACGGATACTGAAAAATAATTATAAAATGAGAACGTTTTTGGAATGAAAAATAATAGAGACTCACCTATGGTTTTGCCTCCCTTGCAAAGTAATCTCAGGAGTATAAAAAGTCCGGGTAGTACTTCTCGAGTTATAAGCCACTGAGTCGGTCTCGTCTCCAGCCAGTTGCCCCTCCATTTTTGAGAGTGTACGCTAGATTGCTCGCATTAGTTTATATACCCCGATAATGATAAACATCAGTGTGAGAACGCGAAATAATTTGATTCTCACAACGATTTCTATCATGCAGGTGTTTACGCTTAAGGGATAACGAAATGACAAATTCATATGGTTGCCATAGTTTTTTCAAAAACATTCAATGGAGATCGTGGGAAAATAATTTGTTAGCTTTCCCACAATAGAGTATGCATCAATAAACAAGAGCAAAATCATAACCAAATCCATGATATTTATATAATATTACTACACCTTGTTTGCATGTATATACTGATTATTCATCGGACAAACAAATGCCACCGAGGGAGGAACGCATGTAAACAACTATCTCGATACCCCCATTTCATTCATTAGACAGGACTATCACACAAATTAATCAATAATTTAACGCCCGTTTTTCTACTCAGCCCGTGGGAACTTGCCCGCTCGATGAGCCCTACATATCTCTCTCCACCCACTCTCACCCCTCCCATGATATGACACCTGCTATCAACTAATAGAAAGACCTTACACCAAATCAATCGATAATTTAACGAACGTAAGCCCGTTTTCCTAACTACTTTCCAGGAATTACAAGTACGAATAAGGGATTACTGGAAGGATTTGTAAGTCCCCGCAAAACAATATGCAATTCCTCTGCATGGATATTTCAGGGGTAAGAACCACTTCTACGCCACCAAATTTGGGGAGTTAGGAGAGGGAGAGGAAATTACAACCATGAGCGAATTGAGTAATTGAGAATTGAATACTACAACGCCAAATCTGATGACTTTTATTACACGAGAAACTGGAATACGCTCCAAGGTGGTAGGGGGGACTATGACTTCGAAAAAGTTACAGCATACATTTTTCCTTAATCTTTTCCCTTAGTAACTTGTGTAATTACAAATACACAAGTGAAAGCATCAATAAACTAGGCATAACTTTAGTCTGTACATTCAAAATTTATTGTGGCCCAAAAATAAAACTACATCTAGTTTATCATTTGAATTTGGAATAAATGAAATTACAGGGCAGTGCATCGCATGGGTAACGATAGTACCCGAGTATTTGGGTGCAGGTCCAGGTCCGAAATTGGTACGCTTAAGTACCCAAACTTAATGGGTACTTTGTGGGAACTAGCTATATGTACCCAGATTTTGGGTGCAAACCTGGTGTTGGGTACATGTACACACTTGGAATTTTTTGGGTTGTATGCCTGACATGAACAGGTATACAAGCTTAAGGTCTACTCAGCGTTATAAAGAGATTAGAACCGATTCGGCGTAGCAGAACTGAATGCCACTTTGTTTTGCTACATTTTGTTGTAATTGTTATTTTTTCTACACATTTTTTCCTTACTTCTTTTATATACTTATAGGGCATACATATTGACGCGTGTAGGAAAGATGAAATTCAGTATGACATTTCCGAATTCGCGTAATTATGGCTGATTGGGTCGATTTTGTATACGAATGCGTTTTTTATGAAATACGTTGAGTTCAATTGACATTTCATTGATTGACGTATCACAACATATGTATACAGTGAATTTCCTATATAACGGTTTCCTCTTATACAGCAAATATTGGCATGTTCAAATTTTCACTATGATTACATTTACATTATAGTGGCATCCCCTTATATTGGCAGGTATTTTGTCGTCCCTGAGGAAACACTTTACAGGAAATCCACTGTAAAATGTTCAATTTGACCTCGAGGGAGACCTTGGGTGCCCTTGTCATGAAAGAGATTTAAGTCGTATGTTGTATAGTTCTTGCATATTTTGAACGAAAAGCTGGTGCTGGTTTTTTGGCAGAAGTAAGCCCACAACATTTTTCACCATTTTCAAAATTTTGAATTCTTTCAAAACAAGTTGGAATGCCCTATCTTACGTTTTAGATGCTGCTTGTACATTGTACAATCCAGGGTTACGATAAGTAACCACAAGTGCTATACGCGAAAATCCGTCCCACAGGCGATTTAATTTGAAAAACGCTTTTAAAATAAAGTTTCTGATATTACTTGTTATAATTTGGTTTATTCAAATCCATATTTTTACTTTTAACCTATGCATTGATTAATATAAACAAATGAAAAAATTATATTGACCTTGCAGAAATTATTATTAAGTCCGAAAAAAGGACGGATGTTGAATTTTCACTTGGGTTTGTTCTGATGATTCAACAGAAAAATTCATTGACACATAAAAGAACCAAATCATCTTCGGTAAACATTAATATTCGTTAAACTCATATTTTTCACCTTACCATCTCAATCTCAAATATTTGTATTGAAATTTTTAAAAATTGTGAACAATTTTAAGATGTCTTATAGTTGTCAATATATAATTATGAATAATATCTAATACTCGTAAATGTTTGTTTCTGGAAAATAATTAACTCATACAAGCTGGAGAAGTTATTAGCACCAACAAGAAACGGTTTTTAATATAGTGATGTATTATATTTGGCCTGAAAAACCGACAAATATATCTACATGCATAAGGAAGCAACTATTGACTAGAACTTCCATAATATACTCACTCAATAATTATTAAATATCGGTGCACATTTAATTTATTTGATTACAAAGTTAGTTAACAATGTCAAGTGCTTACATTATATTTTATTTAGTACTCATAAAGTTATAGACTAACCAAGTCTTGCTAATAAATGATTAAATAATATTTAACGAGGGCTAAACTTGATCTTCAATCCATTCTTCGGAAAAACGACAATGTCTCCAACTGGAACCACCTTCAGATTTGGATCATCCAGTTCAACAGTAAAGTTTCGAAATATGTCCGCGAGAATGATCTTTTCCTGCGCAAGGGCAACTTTAATACCTGTCAACGAAAAACGTGAACGGTAACGTTGAAATCCCATTAAGAGGTTTACTAAAAAAATAACTTACATGCCAACAGTTAATACAAGAATTGATTAATTTACCCATGCAGATCCTCGTTCCCGCCGAAAAAGCTAAATACGCATAAGGATGTCTTCCACTACAGTTCTCCGGGAAAAATCTCGACGGTCTGAACTCCTCCGGCTCTGGGAAAAATTCTGGGAGTCTGTGAGTGACCCATGGCGATACGACAATGTCCACGCCTTTGGGTACCACGCAATCCTTATCTAACAGTCAATCCCTTTGAGTTATTATCCACAGTACTTGATCTATTCAAACATTATTTTTTGACGATACTATGTGTATTTACCTAATTCAAAATCATTTTCCGACGTTCGAGGCATCAGGGGAATCGGTGGATAAAGTCTTTCCGTTTCTTTGATGCAACATTCCAAAAATTTTAGCTTTGGTAAGTCCGATGATTCCACATTTCGATCCCGATCATTTCCAAAAACTTCATCCAATTCAGCATGCAGCTTGGCCTATTAAACAAAGCATTTGATGCAAAAATTCCAATAAAAAACAAATTTGCTCGTTTGACGAAATTCGGGATTAATTGAGATGGATGAAAGCACTAACCTGCTCCTTGGGATTTGCTGCTAACAGATACAGTGCAAAGGTAAGACCTGCTGCACTTGAATCATGTCCCTTATTTCAAAATACAAAGTACAATTATTATTGAATGGCGCATCCCGTTTTACGAAATACTACGAAATAACAAATAAATGATTTCTCACAGCCAATATAGCGGAATTCATTAGGTCTCGGATATATCTATCAGTACACTCAGTGTTTCCTCGAAGTTGTAGGTGCAGAAAATAATCTAGTGCTACTAAGGAATCGGTTCCTGTGGCAAGAATTGCGTTTTTACAAAGTAGTAATATATATAATAAGTGATAAAACAATTAACAAATGGCTGTTATTATTACAACAATAATATTTACATATGTGAACAACAGCCTATACCTCTTTTCTCGAATTCAGCATTCGTTTGTTCAAGATTAATTTCGTTCCAATTTTCCAAAATTTCCGATTTCCTCTCTTCAACGATCTGCAACATGTATGAAAGTTTATTACCGGATTGCAGTTGTCCAAAATCGTATACAAAAAAGTAGTTGTTTTATCATGTAACAAAATTTTCTTTACAATTGCAATAACGATACAGTTATCAAATTTTAAACACTATAAATAAGCTGTTAATATAATTTTTACTTTATCCATGAAGTGTTGCAAGTATTCCCGTGTTACTTTTTCCTTCCGGCCAAATGATGACAAGTCCCAACAAACTTTGGGCCACAGCCAGGGCATGTAAATGCGCTGATTAATTATTTTCTTCTCACTGGAATTATCAACCATCAGAAATAAATTTTTTACACGGTGTGTCTGATAAATACTACAAATTAAATTAATGTCCTCATTTATTCCTTTATTGATCCCATGGTTTGAAGGCCACAAGACAAAGTTGAGCGAAATTGCAGAATAGACACTAAGGGCAATGGGGCTCTTACGTATGAAGAGCTGCTGCATAGTCATTATCGAATTTGGCTAAGCATCCCAAGGGTTTGCCCAGGAAATACTCTGGAAATCCAAATTTAAAATGACATCTAGAATCCACTTAAATTTTTCTTCATGAAAGATTATTCAAGGAGTAAAAAAACATTGTCCATCAGCTACATTTACGCAAACGCTGAACTCTTACGCGAAATATTATCCAATGTGCATAATGCTAGAAGCCAACGAACTTCCACAGCCGCCCCTTGCCCTGCGCCCTTTCTCAAAATTTTCAGTAGGGTTTTCGAATGAGCATTGAAATTAAGCTCAAAATTGTCAACGTGTTTGTACGCAAATGCGGGCTGGTACAATTTCCTCATTCTCGTATATTCCGTGCCTGTACACATTTGCAAAAATAACTACTCTGTGCGTATATATATGAGATGATTTCCTCCGGATATTGTTTTATAACATACCTTTACCAGTTAGTAAACAGGAAGGTCCTAGCCAATCATTAAACAACAGATCATAGAGCCAAGACCTGTTCATTTCCTTTGATGATAAAACTTTCTGTAAATAGGATTTTAGTTTAAGTTTATTAATTTTTAACCGTCTCCTCGCTTAGCTCTAACATCGGTGCAATACATTTCATTAGCTATCATTATATCAAGAATCGAAGCACCCATAATATTTCTGAATTAAAATTATATCTGTATAAAATCGAAGAAAGTATTTTTTAAATACTGTATTACAAATCCGCTCTCTATTGTTTGAAATTTAATTTAACTTACAGCAACATCATCGGGATGGAACACCATGAGCAGCTTCTTGGGACCCGCAGTCATACGGACTCTATTACCATACTTCTGCTGAAGAACGTTTAAGTTGTTAAGTCGTTCTGGAAAAAAAAATTAATTAAATTAATTAAAATTTGAATGACACTGCAATTATTTGCTTCTACAAGCACGAAGATGTTAACACGCATTTCTATGTAGTATTTAATTTTAATATATTTTTTGGTGCTTTGACAGAGCTGGCATATTAGTATTTAATTCATCTTCCTTTTAACTTAAGGGCTAAAAACGGATACGCTTACCGGTTGGCCGAGCTATAAACCAAATATTTCCAATAAATGGGAAAATCTTCGGACCAGAAAATCTGTTCAGGAAGACATCACTTCTAGATTTCTTTAAAAAATGCCACAGGAATACGGCCAGAGAGAATAGAACTAAAATACTTGCGACGGCCATACTTGTTACCACCACGTTTATAACCAGAGATTTTTAAAGCAAAATAGGACTGAAAAGTATGAAAATGATGATTCACTTGATTTATACACAAGTGCAGTGGATATGGAGACTTTAGCTAAACTGGTGTGAAAGAACCAATTATGTCATGTGATTTGTGTATCTTTGACACGGGCTTGTACTCAAATAGCTTCTAATTATTTAATACGGAAACCATGACTTTGAAATTGTAATCAAAATCAGTAGCTCTGATATTAATTAACAATCGTACATATTTTATTAATCACCGACCAATAATTCATGTAGATAATACAATTCATTTGATGAATGAATAGTCAGTTATAGTAACACCTTACAAACAGAAGCTATATTATCACTTTGCCCCTAATAAATATTTGCAGTATTCTGAAATTGTAACTTTGAACCGCTTTTAACAATAATTAACTTAATTTCCTTGGCCCGTAACAATATCGAAGTACTGCAGACAAACAACCTATCACGACGAACTAACTTGAGCTTAATGCTTTCCAATACATTTTCTCTTTGCTTTTATACTCCAGGAATTTGTTTTTTTATGAAGTACCTACAAAGGTAATTCTTATGTTTCAATCCTGACTCACATTCTTGCATTCTAAACTCGAACATTTAACTTCGGAAAATGATGCTCAACTCAAATAGACCCCAATAAAACAGCATAAAAATTACAGCATTCTGAAACATTTATGAGCAACAGACCGTGTATGAAAAAGTGACAAGATCAGAAATGCATTTCCACATCCTTGCTCCCGCAGATGTATCCTTGCCAATGTAAAATTAGTTAATTTCTGATTTTGCAGGTCAGCTCCTTGGACTTTTTTAAAATAAAATAACTTTTGGGGAATCCCTTAAGAACATTCCAAATTAATTATTATCTCAACATGGTTTTTCCTATTATTTATTTCAGCTCTGTGTAGTGAATTTCTTGCAATGTGTTTTTATTTGCGTCGTCTCGAGGTTCATTTATGGTCTGAAAAAGCGGTCCATGTAATATGGTTCACTTGCCATAAAAAGTTCGCGTGGACGGCATTGCTTGGACTCAATTGCAAAAAATTCTTGTAATTTCAAAATCATTTAGATGCAGCATACACGTTTTTTGTCTGCCTTGCAGGATTAAGTCTTGCTCTTAACTTTCTGAACTTAATTAACGTATACATAATTTTATGCAGTCTGATTAAACAACCGCAAAATTCTTACCATTCGTGGAAGATAATTTTTATCCTGACGTGTCAGTACACCACTAACATAAGTATTTAACACTTTTTGACTATAGAGAAAATATGGTAACTCCAGATGACGGAGATTGTCATTGCAAAAATTGTGCTTTCAATACCCTTGAAAATAGAAAAACTGAAGATCCTCAAATAAATTCCTGACATATATTCTGGTCCAATCAATCTAGAAACAGTAAATTCCAAAAGATAACTTAAATACCGTTATTTAAAGCATGCATATGCCAGAACAGATGTATTTATTCAGATAGCAATGGCGAGGGAAGATTCATTGCATCTGTGCATCGTAACAAATATGCCAAATGAAGTAGCTGCAATTAAATCGATGACGTACACAAATATTCTGTCTGCACTTTAATCACAGCATGCTTGTACCTTGTATTCTTGTGTATGTATGAAGGGAAAGATTAGGTAAAGAATATGAGCTCAATGAATGCCAATGTATGATGTGTGTCATGAGAATGCGTTTGATTGAAGGTTCGTATCGCAATTAATTTAAAGGTAATAAAGTGCAAATGCAACAACTCTGATGTAAGATTAAGAAAGTAGGTGCAATAACGAATGCTGAAATAATATTAATGCAGGAAAAAGAATTAAACACAGATTTTCAAAGCAATTAATAATAATTGGTACAGAATTAATATTATAACTTCCATCGCCTGATTATAACATCGGGAAGTCGAAGAAAGATTTGTGACACTGGTCAAAATGATTGAATGATTCATCCTGAGTCAAAATATCGTTTGTGCCTCGCTTTAAAATAATCCTTGAATTCACAAGAGTTGAGTGATAATTCAAATCAATCGAACGTATTTAGATTACATTTTAAAAGACCCACATGGGACTTACAAGTTACTACTTGCAATAAGACGTAAGTACTGCTAGGGGTTATCGATTTGAAAATGCGATGGCTTCATGCCTACCCAAAATGCCCTAAATAAGTAGATTTTGGGCATGTTCGGCACATGTATTTTCATTCCTTGGGATATTCGGCATTTTGGGCATATTCAATTATAATTTTACGGTCGATTCCCTGTTCCGGGCATTATTGGTCGCTGCTACTACTTCCGCTTGCTAATACTTCTCCCTATCCAGCTCACATTGTTATATCTAAACGCGATTACTCGACGTTTTTAACATACAGGTAAATAAATCTGGTCAGTAGACAATTGTAGGAGTTGTTGTAGTTTTTACGTCTAACCATTGTTGCTACTTGACTGGCGGTGAAGCATTTCAACACTGAAATTGTTGCCGAATTATTTTTAATTTAGTAATAAAATAAATTTTGTAATTCTATAAACTATGCTAACCTCGAAGCGCTTGTCAGAAAAAGTTTATTTGAGAAATTTTATTTACGCCGATATAATTTCAACCTAAGGCGGAGCAACGGCTGCAGATGATGAAAGGTATACAAAACAAAGTTCTGATGAGGATGATTTTTTGAGGACGCACAGAAAACAACAGAAAACGTTTCCAAGGGATTTTCAAATCGACTGCCAAATTGTACAAATTATGCTATTTTATTCCCCGCTTCTTCAAAAAGGCCCAATTGCCCCGGAATGAAAATGCCCAAAATGTCCTCGCCCAATATGCCTTATTTTGTCGCCCTCTCCCTGAAATGAAAATACCCAAAATGTCCTCGCCCAACATGCCCTATTGTGTCGCCCTCGCACTGAAATGCCGGACATTTTCAAATCTACGTATCCTACTTATAACTGTTGATAATTCCGGTACTTAGTAATGCTTTCGAAGAATAACATTTAAAAATAAATAATAATGACTAATACGATACATAATTAAATGAATGAAGTCAAAATGTCTTGTTCACAGCCATTTTAATTTTTCATTTCGTGTTATTTTTTTGGCAATCATTTAAATTATTTCCATCAAAAATACACGGGTAGGTTCAGGTACGTTTAAATTACACCCGGGTACAGATAGGCTTTTGGGCAGTGATGGGTAACGTTATTGATTAACGTTAATGAATAACTTTATTATCGATAAAATCCTAGTAACGTTTAATGATAAATAACGTTAAACATATTCCACTTGATTAGCAAAAACGTAACGTAAACCAAAACCTCTGGACAGAAAATAACAAACCGAATTAATATAACGTTATTATCAGTTTTTGAAAATCCTGGTCACTTTTACAATTTCCTGCCAGCTCTTACAATTATATGTACGTTTCTCAAATCCAAAAATCGTTTCATGCAATCGTAGAACTGATTTATTTTAGAAATTTGCGTTTATTTCATTATGTGCATAATAGCCAAACGTGTTAAAAACAAATACTATATTCAGCTACAGTATACGCATCAAAATATATTTCAGCGACCCAGAGATGCGCCAAGGAAATAGCCTTCCTTCAAGCCTTCGCAGGCGAAAATTCAGTAACAATTTCCCCTTCAACATGTCGTGGAATGAAGCCCTCTAAAAAATCTGCCTTCCTTCACCCTTCCTTCCAAAATACATACACTCATTTTTGCCTTCAGCCTTCTTCTAAAAAGAGCGATCCTTAAATTTTAAACTACAACCCACTTACCGTAAAAACCCTAAAGATGGCCCCCAGCCAACTTCCAAACATTAACCTGAACCCAGGCTATCTTTAGAGGCCCGGCTACCTTTAGGGGCCGGCCATCTCTACTAAATATAAAAGCGTAAATTACAAAATATGATTTTTTTATGAAAAAATGTTTTTTTATATTTAATTCTATTCCAGAATAATGAATGTAGCATAATTCGGATTCAGGTGAATAGTCCAGATTGTCCGTAGAGTAAATAACAGCTTCAAAATTTAAACTGTATATATAGAAAAAAAACTATTGCATAAAAAACCAGGCCATCTTTGGGGGGCCGGCTATCTTTAGAGGCCGGCTATCTCTATAAGTATGGGGTAAAACCCAGGCCATCTTTAGGGTCCCGGCCACCTTTGGAGGCCCGGCCACCTTTGGAGGCCCGGCCACCTTTGGAGGCCCGGCCATGTTAAGGGTTTTTACGGTAAAAACGTTTTGCACCAGCAGGATTCACTGCAGTGAAGAGAGTGGGCACAAATTGTCAGTTGTGAATTCACGAATTGGCTCTATTGTTGCGCAAACAGCAAAACGTCGTTGCATATGCTGTGCTTTCATGCTATAGATATTTCGTGTACGTGGAAGCCTTCACAGCCTTAGAGGGCTAATATTTAGTAAGCCTTCCTTCACAATCCTTCATTGCTAGTTTTTGTGAAGGCTTCCTTCAGCCTTCAGAAAAAAGTATCCCCATACTTCCATTCCTTCTGCAACGGTAAGAAAGTTACCTTTCCGCCTTCAAGGAAGCCCTCTTGGAAGGCTAGCCTTCGAAGGCTGCGCATCTCTGCAGCGACCTGAGAGTTTTTTGTAAAGTTACTGCACTACGAGCAAGTACAGTGCCGACGGATGTGAAGCACCTTTTAGGATATCACAACTGGTTAATACGAGCCATTATAACATTCGCCAAAATGATAAATTATCTAAATGTAATTTTGACAATGATACACAAACATCCAAGTGCAAACAAATAGAAACTGCTTCATATTTTCATGTTAGATTTCATTTTACTTTTTAAAATTAATTAGCGATTAATTTGACATGAAATCTTTAGTTGCACATTTTTTAACAACGATTACTTCATTTAGATTTTAGAAAAAGTTGCCATTTTACGTTTGATCGGAAATAGGTGCAGACTATATTTACTGGTTACCTACAATTTAGTTATTCTGAAACTACTTGCATGAAGTCATATTATTGTATACTGGAAACAAACGTTACGAAGATTTTTCGGGAATTAATAAAAGCAATACTAGATCTAATAACTATAACTATTAACCATGAAGCATTAGATTACTGAATAAAATCAGAAAAATTATTTTTATCAACCGTATTCATTATTGTTAATATTAACCGTTATTAACCGATTAACGCTATTGAATCCAACTACTAACCGTTTAAAACCATAACCGAATTCTTAAAAAAACCAATAACGAAAACGGAAACCGAATTTAGACTGTCATTAACGTTTGAGTAGTTAACATTAACACAAATTTTCGGTTACCCATCAATGCTTTTGGGTACCGTTTGGGTATAGGGACTTTTAAGGTACATGTTCTGCTGATTTAGTTTGAACACAGATACCGGTTCAGCAAAATTGAACCCCGGTATTCAGGTGCAAGCACAGGCTCAAAAATCCATGTAACCGTGATTCAAATACAGGTTCAGGTGCATTTAGGTACCCATGCGAGGCCTGGAATACCGCCTACACCGGCTTCCACTACATCAGCTTTGAAAAAATGTCAATGAGTCAAGTATGTTGAAGTAAACTTAAAGCAACAAACCTAACCGTTCAAGCAAAGCTTCCTACATGCGGGACTGGCAAAACATTAAAATGTTACGCAAACAAAGTGTGAAGAAAAAGTTTCAAGTTGTTAACCTTAAGTTAAGAATCGTCTTACCGGAAATCGTTTCATAAACTAATAAACTATGGTTGTGTTGGATCTTAATCAGAAATAATTAAAAGTTTCATGTGGGAACTTGGAATACCGACTACACCCATTCCCAGTCTATCAACTTTTAAAAAATGCCAATGAGCCACGTAAACTGAAGTAAACTTAAAGCAATAAACCTAACCTTTCAAGCAATGATTACTACATCCGGGACTGACTGAACATTAAACGTTTATGTAAACAAAGTGTGAAAGTCAAGTTTGAATTTGTTTTGCATTCAATGCATTTGATTTGAGTCCGGTTTGCTGACGTTCATGATAATTGATATATGTGGTGTGATCACTTCGAATCAATTTTCAACAAATCAAGTAACAATGTACAATGCTGTTATGATCCGTAAATACAAATGTAAATGAAGTAGCAGAGTACATTCTGGAAAATAATGTATGTGAAACATAATTGAAAGCAGCTGTGAAAACTCTGGGAAAAAATAAAGCTGTCGGCAACGATAGCATTCCGCACAATGTGTACAAAACCCTTAACGATAATATCCTACATTATCTACCTAAATGCTTTAACGTTATCCAATATAATGTGCCTAATTATTGGGGCGGGATTATTACTGCGCCAAAACATAAGAAAGGCAATCAAGGAGACCCGAAAATCCATTGACCTATAAGCCTAATTAATACAGTTTCAAAATTGTTTACATGTATTTTGTCAAAACGCCTCAACATGTACTGCAATATGCAGGAACTGTTATCAGATAACCAGGCAGCTTATAGAAAGGCCCGTGGCTGTGTCGAACATCTGTTTTCTCTATACTGCCTTAAATTAAAACGGTTAGCGCAAGCAACGGGTAATCTTTACTCACTATTTGTAGACCTTTCACAAGCCTTCGATTCCACTAATAATGAAAAGCTTTGGAATATACTTAAGTCAGTGGGTATTAGTGATAAATGCCTTTATCAAATAAAAGAGCTATGCATGCTACAAAAACAAAAATACGGATATGAAATGAGCATAGATTAAATCCACATAGTCACGGGCGTACTGCAAGGCGAACGTGTGTCTCCTACCTTATTTAATTTATATATAGACGAAATTGTAACTACCCTAAACAAACCCGAAATAACAGGGGTTAAGATCTGGTTCACAGAAATACTCATTGTAATGTACGCAGAAGATATCATACTATTAGCCACTACTAGGGGCAAAGAACAGGAGACACCATGTTTAAAAAATGTCTGAAGAAAACGAGTTCAAGGCGAACCTCACCAAAACCAAGGTTGTAATATTTATGAAAAAAGGAAAAGTAAGCAAAAACGAAAGACAATACTGCGGAGAGGAACTAACATAAAATGTCGACGCATATACTTCTCTTGGCGTTCCTTTTTATTACAGTGATTCATTCAACCTTGCAAAATACCACTTTCTCTCACAATCCAAAAGTGCTCGTTCTCCTCCTCTGTTCATCCTTATATATTGTGCAACTATGTGGTCCCTAAAATTTCTTTTGCCCATTGAAATGTTCCAGATGTGCTTTCTGAGGTTGCTCCTCAACGTCTGTAACCTAACACAATCATACTTTATACGCTTGGAGCCATGCAGTTGTATCATTAAGGGAATTGCATTCAAATCAACAATAGGTTTTCTCAAACGAATACTTAATAAACCAGAGAAGTCAATAGCAACAATCTGCTTGAAGGAAGTGAAGAGGAGGGATCTAAATATAGCTGGCTAAAAAGAGTACATGAAATGTTTGTAAAGGCTGATCTTATTGATAAAAGACATAATAAACAAAACCTCTTCCACGGGCTTGGAATACCGACTATACCAGCTTCCGCTCCGTCAGCTTTGAGAAATGTCAATGAGTCAAGTATGTTGAAGTAAACTCAAAGCAACAAACCTAACCGTTCAAGCAAAGCTTCCTACATCCGGGACTGGCAGAACATTAAAATGTTACGCAAACAAAGTGTGAAGGTAAAATTTCAAGTTGTTAACCTTCTTAAGTTAGGAATCGTCTTACCGGAAATCGTTTCATAAACTAATAAACTATGGTTGTGTTGGATCTTAATCAGAAATAATTAAAAGTTTCATGTGGGAACTTGGAATACCGACTACACCCATTCCCAGTCTATCAACTTTTAAAAAATGCCAATGAGCTACGTAAACTGAAGTAAACTTAAACCAATAAACCTAAGCGTTGACGAATGGAAAATAAAATCTGTCTAAACACCTATGGGAAACCTCGTTACATTATTATGCATATAGTCACGTGTGTAAAAAGCAAAATACGAGTATGCAAACTTTTTGGACGGTTTTTATACATAAATAGTTGTGTGACGTCTATACACATAATTTTCTATACTATATTTATGTACAAATAAAAAATAATATATAATTAATAATAATAATATATTTGTAAATAATAAATAAATGTATTAATATTTATTCTATACAGTATTTTAATATGTATGCATAATTTTATATATCCATAAAAGTGCAACTTCGTAATATGTATTAATCATACTTTATACGCTTGGAGCCATGCAGTTGTATCATTAAGGGAATTGCATTCAAATCAACAATAGGTTTCCTCAAACGAATACTTAATAAACCAGAGAAGTCAATAGCAACAATCTGCTTGAAGGAAGTGAAGAGGAGGGATCTAAATATAGCTGGCTAAAAAGAGTACATGAAATGTTTGTAAAGGCTGATCTTATTGATAAAAGACATAATAAATGACACCGCAACACTGGCGCATGACCATGGTAGCCTACAGAGGAAATTGCGGTGCCTACAAGAATACTGTGAGGACAACAGACTGAGAGTCAACGGGGCGAAAACGAAAATTATGATTTTTTCAAAATCGGGAAGAGCGGGATACTCTGAAAAATGGTTTTTTGGGGCGGAAGAAGTTGAAAATGTGAAAAGCTTTGTTTATTTGGGGGTCCCATTCAGTGCGAACGGCAGCTTCAATTTAACAGCACAGAGGGCAGTACAGAAGGGAAAGGCTGCGCTAAGTGCAGCATGGGCGGTAATAGGCGGTAACATCACGCAATCGTGGGCAGCCAGATCAAGATTATTCAACTCCCTGGTACGATCAGTTGCACTCTATGGCAGCGCAATCTGGGGAATAAATCAGGCAGACCGGCTGGAAAAACTAGACCTCTTCTTCGTAAAGAGCCTCTTGAGACTTCCAATCTGCACCCCGGGATACTTGGCAAGCCTGGAAACAGGGAAAGTGCACATTAAGTTTAACGTGGCGAAGCAAGCAATGCAGTTATGGTACAGAATACTATCAATGGAGGAGAACAAACTAACAAGACAGTGCTACAACGCATCGTTAGAGCTACCAAACGCGTGGTCGCGGGAGATAAAGGAGCTACTACAAAATTTAAACCGCTTAGATTTGTGGGATAGACAAGATCCAAAGGCACTGAAGAACGCTTTCAAGGAAATTCTGGATACCCTCAGGGAAAATCTTAGACTGGAAGATGCAGTGAGAAGAGACCAATCCTCGTACAACAAACTATACCGGGATGCATCAGATCTACAATGTGAGCCGTACATCAAGAATCAAAACCCGTTGCTGGTGCAGAGCCTAATTGCTCAGATCCGCCTGGCTTCTAATCAAGCACATCTGCCGCAAAGAATTAAATTCAACTCCATAATATACAAGTGTTTCCCAAAAAACCAGTGCTCTATTTGTAACCGCCTGGAATTTGATGATATTTACCATTTTTTATTTCGATGTACACTATTATCTCCACTTAGGCATCACATTCTAAATTACATAGACATTTCACTCGTAAATAATAGGAACTGGATCAACATATTAAAGTTATCTTCTAACGATCATTGTTTCAGAATTGCTAAGTATGTGCAAGCCGGACTAAAACTCCGTGCATGGGGGAGAAATGAGTGATTAGTCTCTTCTGTTAAATTTCTTAACTTTGTTTTTTCCACATTTACTATGCTGGGCGTTAGCCGTATGATGTGCTGTAGACAACTCTTTAAAGCACTTAATAAATACATACATACATACATACATACAATATGTATTAATGGGAAGTAAATATAGGTAATTATCTATTGAGATAAATCCTTTGAACGTTTATTTTAATACTACTTTGAGGAATAATTAATAATAAACTATTAATTTCATAAACTTCCCAAGCGCAATTATTTTTAGTTTTCCGTGTCACTTTCAAAGAGCAGGCACGGTTTTAGAGTTGATGTCTAATGTTTTATTTACATTTAATTTTCACTTCCACAGAATATTAATTATAAGGTATAACTCACCGATTACTGCGTCTCGCTTTGTTTCATCAATGGAGGCTTAGCAGGTAGTGCTTTAATACCTTTGCAGTGTCTTTCAAGTAGAAGAGACTTCAAGAGACTTCACCCGAATGTCGGGTGCTTGAAATGCCAGTTGGAAGAAATTTCTAGCTCAAATGGCCGGTGTGTTTGATAAACGTTTTTTCCGATCCAATCAACTAGCGTTAATCATAACAAATTGTACAATATCCACAATTGTTTGAAACATCGAAAATTTTTAAATATTAGCGCCTACAACCTTCAATAAAATGAACGAAAATTAGTTTTTAATCGAATACTGTCTTGTCTGTCTGAAACGTGTTGAGTTTTCTTTGCAAGTGCGTCAAATTGCCTACCAATTCGGCTAAGTAGAATAATGATAATTTACTAAAACTGATATTCGAATTAGTTTTCTGTAATTAATTAGAACAATATCATACGCTACACGAATTACTTCATATTTCTTGGTCAGAAGCTTTACATCATGAAGAGAACGTTCGGAAGCGTCTAACGTTTCTTTAAATGTTGCAACGTTTTTCTTCAGCTTTTTCAATTTTCGTACCTGGCGCGGACATCTCGGCGCGGACAGGTGAGTGATCATAGGTTCTTACCGAATCCGCATTCCGGTTTGGACAGGGTCATCGAGAGATAATATTTGCTCGTAAAATTACAATCTAAAAATACTTTGTCGACAATTTGAGCACATTTGCCGTTACACCGACACTATATTTTTCCTTTATCCACTCGCACACTTAATTAGAAGTGTTAAAAATGCTCCCAAAAGAATCCAATTCGCATGTGCAAAGAGCAGAATTCAAGCGACTTTTTGCAACATGTGATTACATTTCATGTATGTTCTGTACATTGGTTATAAAGAAATCCCTAAGTGCCACCAAGAGTACCAAATAGAGTGTTCAGATTGCCACATACTTACTATAAGGACTACTATTTCAGTTGACAAAGTTTTTATCATAATTTCAGTTTACCTGATTTCTTTGGAATTTGAATATTGTTCTATTTTCTACCATGAAATAACACATTCTTAAGATTTTATGCGTCCCTTTTAGTCATAGATACAATGTAGATAAATTAGAAGCTTTTAACAACTTGTTTTGGCTTGCAGACTTTGTATATGTGAGACCAATTCTGCTGCTGGCAATTCATAATACACAGAAGCTGAGTTTTGTAGGTAACTGCAATTGATAAATTTGACAAAGTGTCAAATATGATGCAATTATCATTTCCCCCCAAGGCACATTTTATAAACATTTTGAGATTGTAAATATTTAATTTAATAATTCAAAAAAATCCAATCATCTACACTATACTTTTCACGAACTCGAAGTTCCTAAAACAACACTAGGTGAGAAGATACACGGGGTCGTTAATAATCATATTTTGTGATTAGCAATTGCACTTTAAATAATTGTATGTCAAACTAGACTAGAACCATTCCGTATATTGTGAGTGCGATCGTTACGAAACCCAAACGTTCCAAATATTACATTTGACTTGTTAGACAACATTCAGCTTCACATGTACGATAACAATCAGTATCAGGGAACAAAATGGTTTATCCTTAATGTAGATTTTTCAAGTAATGTCGGCCGAAATAACAGTAAATAATGTGAAATCAGAACTGTTGATGAGAACGGCAGGTGACAATATCTCAAATCACGAGTCCTGATCAAAGTAGGATTTCTGAGCAACCTTTAAAAACAAAAATAAATATCACGTCAGCCCCACAGCAGTACATGCAATGAACTGAAATTTTACTTGTATATTTTCACTTTTGAATTTTATTTCTTATGAAATGAAACGTCAAAAGTAAAAATACACTTTTGTGATCCCTTTTTTATGTTGGAAAAAGTGGAGTGCCAAGACAAACACGTCATAATATTAAAGTATAGATTTAACAAAAATACATTACATCTAATTACTTGGTACACAGTACGTTTAAATACATGTATTAAAATACATGAATTTTAAATATTGACAGAAGTGAAGAACAGAACGAGGTTACATCATCCAGCAACGCTGTTCCGGGCAGTTCAGCCTCAACTATCTGACACGCTTTGAACGAGGTATATAGTTTAATTAAATTTAAATAAAGCATTTCTTGAATAATTTCAAGATTCAATTTGACAATAAAAAACGTCTGCGTGTCTTGAGAATAGTATATTTGATTTTATATTTGAGTCTGACTGAAGGTTGCTTCTTGGCGTCAAACTATCAAGAGAGGGAATACAAGATCTTCAAGTCTTGCTATTTACAACAACGGATTTCCCGACAAGTCATTATTTGTTAAAAAAGAGGCTTTAGATTAATTATAGACGTGCTGATTGTCATTATGTTTGTACAAAGTGTGAATGTGGTCTGTAACATCAACTGTTGTGTTCTTCATCCTTGCAAATAAAAAACCCGGAAACCAATATCTTTTCTAACGTTTGGTATTCAGCATTCATTAAACGAAATACTACAACTGCCCGACGTTGACAACGATTTAAAAAGAATGTTCGTACTAGAGCAGGGCGAAAGATGAGTAAAGATATTGTGGTGCAAGATATTTACGGCGGAAAAAAGTACAAATCTGTCAATTTTTGAAGTGATGACATAACGTCAACGTTCAACACGAAAGGAGTTCATTGCTACAATTCTTCGAATTTCGCAATATGGCTTTTCCTTATTTCAGTAAATGAACAGTTATCCTCTTCGTCGAAAGCATCCAGTAACTAAAGATCTGTGGTTTGGGACCGAAAAACCTGTTTTTAAGTATTTTTCGAAATCATTTGTGGCCTAATTAAATGCTATTTCTGGTTTAAAATTCAAATGGACTTGTGAAAAAATTACATTAGTGAGCCGAATTTATTTTTATATAAGGGCGGCCGTTTGTTTTGGAAGATGTGGTGTTCAAGGTATTACACGAATTAACGGAGACTTTGTTTGCCTTACTGCCTGAAAAAAGGTGAAATGTATTGGGATAGCGAAACATCTCATAAATGGATACATTGTTCACAAACTGCCCACAATCGACCACATGCTGGCTTTGTACATGACTTGGAAATTCTTCTAGACTAATTCAACCTAGGGGAGAACATAGAATCTCACAATGGAAAATAGTCCTTATTACTGCTGTATAAATTTGATATTGTCAACGGATTTTGCTTCGATTATATGCATACGGCTTGGTTCGGTGCAGCTCGAACATTTACAAATGCAAGGTTGGACACTAGAAATCACAATAGATTGTACTTCATTGGAAACAAAGTTCAAGACATCAATGCAAACTATAATACCTGGAGAGTTCCTTTTATTTATGAATGGTACATGCGTTGTGTTAAAGACTTTTCGGAAATCAAGCGAATGGAAAAATTGGACATATCTTGTTCCTGTCGTATTACAAAATATTATTATTCCACATGGTATTTCAAGCATCCGTGATGTAGATTTGGTGCATCCTGAGAATTTGCTTTTTGTAATTGTGCACACATGTGTACGGCTACATCCGTCAGATCATTTTATGTGCATAATGATGCATCGATACTGGACAGCAATTGCGGGTTCAAGTTCTAGAACTAAAAATGAGACTGACGAAATCATATTTAATGTTGTTAAATCTGGTTAGCAGGTTAGATTTCTTCATGGCACAATACTGCGTCTTAACATGCCCTGCAGATTTTAGTTGCCATAATTCTTGCCGTTTTTGCCAACCATTTTTTGCCTTTTTGACCGGCATTTATTTTTAAGGTCAATGTGAAGGCATAAATTGTTTTTTTGCCTTCCTGCTGGCAAACAATACCGGGCAGGCAAAATAACTAAGGCATTTTAAAATCGACAAACCCTATACATGATTACGTTTCATGATAAATTTATTTATTTTGCTTGCTGCAAGCATTTGAAATATATCAATTTGTGTATTTGTATTCCCTAAAATTTACAGAGAAGACAATTCCTGTTCTCCATAAGATTCATCAATATTCCAATTCAAAAATAAGACACCATTTCTTAACTCCTGACCACTCTCCATTGTACAGTGAAAGCAACTTTTTTATCACACTACTAAAATGTAGTTTAGAAAAAATACCAGGAAATAAATTTGTGAATATTGTTCCCAAAACTTTAGCTTCTTGGAATTACAATTACGAAGGGATTACTGGTAGGAATTTTTAAGTCCCCGCAAAACGATACAATCCCCAGGAACGATATCTCAAAGGTAAAAACCACTTTTCTGCCACCAAATTTGGGGAGATAGGAGAGGAGGGGAAATTATACTCTAATGGTTTAAAAAAATTATATTGTTTGAATGATATGGGCGCCGCCCGAAAAAAAATCCGTAATAAAGAATAATGAATAATGAATAATGAATGAATGAGAGAAAATTAGTGCAAATTAGTGGAAAAGGTCGAATAAATCAAGAAGTGAAAAATTGAGTCGCTTAGTCTCAAGCCAAAACTGCATGTTAGTTATCTCTGCACAAAAGTGCATGTACATATGGACTGGGTGCCACAAAATAATCATCAGTCCATCAGCCCATAAGCAATCAAAGGGGATAATAGCAATTTTATTTTTGCTTCTTAAAAACGCTTCTAGTTTTTCTACTTTTTAATGAAAACACAATTTCAAATACCGCTCTAGATAGTCAAAATTGCACACTAAGGTATATACCATGCATTATTACATTTCACGTACTATGTAATACATTTTGAAAAATCTGGTTAAAGTACCCGGGTACGAGTACGGGTACAACACGGGGATACCCGAGTATATGTATAATTTTCGAGTGTTTTTCGGGTACAGGTACAATGTGGGAACAGGTACATGGATTGAGATTACATTTCTTGTACAGGTACGAAACATTTGTACCCGGATACACGGGTATGGGTACGGGTATAGATACCAGATATTGCAATACCCGCATTTCGGGTACGGAAACGGGTACGGGGGAGACGGGTTGTTTAGGTGCACTAAGGTATATGTTCGTATATGATAATGTTACCTAAGTCACAATATCTCAAGTGTTCGCTTAGCGGTTAATGGCACCAAGGAGTAGCCTCACAAACTCCGGATTATGATTATATGAGAGGACTCAATCCGACACGGGTATTCTAGTTTGGTGAAGGGTAATTGATATTTCGTATAATGCTTGTAATGAGTCGAGTGATGTTGGATACTTGTACTTATCAATGTACTTAGGAATTGTACCTTTATTCTCAGTAGCACTTGTTCTCCCTTCAAGCTCTCTACCTCGACTCCTGAGTTCTGGAGTCTCTCTTGACATTATCTCATGACATTATTCATACATTTCCATATATATAATCTTTAGGTAAATGGTGTTCATGAGTCTTTCACATGAATATTAAAATGTGACACGGGTACCCGTTTTTTGTACCCGTGCCGAGCACTGCTAGTGCTGTTTCCATAATATTTAAATATGACAACATTGTCTGAATTCGGAACGCCTCTAAATAAACGTGGTGTTTTTTTGTTTTTGGTCGAGAATTTGTATTTTCGCTGCGCTTTAACGTAAATTGAATGTCATGGCAAATCTTAAAATACCAATAGAAGATTTAAATTTAATTAACCTACAAAATTTATTTTAATAAATAAAACTTCTTACCCTTCATCTTTGTTGTTTTCCAACCTTATTCTTTCCTCTGCAAGATACAATGTATTCAGCCAAAGCCAAGGTGCTTACTATATGCCTTCCGAAACCCATTAAGATTGCTGGGATTTTGGGATTGCGTTGTTATTGCTTTAACCGTTCTTTCTAGATGCGTTAAGCTTACATAAATAAAGCTTCTGTGAAGAGGAATAATCCCGGAGAATTTTATTGACAGGAGCTATTTCAGCGTCAGCATGTCTTGTTTTGTTAAGTTCATGAAAATTTAACCTAGAATTGGAAAAATAAATTATACATGAAATTCGATTGAGATATGATTGAAATCGATTATTGCAGAAATGTGCATTTAATTTTTGATGATATGGAACACCGGCAATGCAGTCGAGTACAGTGTTATCGTAGTTCAAGTACCGGAAATTTTTAAACACTGGTATCTGTCCTGGAAGTCTCTCCATATTTTCAGGAAAGCTGGAGAAAGCGCATCAATCAAACTATTCTTTGATACAGCGTGTTGACTACGCTTGTTCAGGCATGTACAACTTCTGGCAGGTTTTCCACAATGACGTCCCGGACTGATGGGAGAGCAGTTCTTAAATTAAGTATAAGGATTCCTAATCCTGGGCTGCAAACATCAAATCTAGGAGTATAATTTCATTTACTTAATAACTCTGAATCATTTCGGGACATCATTGTGGAAAACCTGCCATCAGCTGTGCATGCTCGCGCTTGTCCTTCTTCAGCGAGTTAGGTGTTTTCTGTCTTAACAAAAACATCCACACACGTGGCCCTGGAAAGCTTAAAAATTTGGTTTACAGAAGTCAGTGCATTTTTGAATATAAATGAAAACTAGAAATATAGCCTTTCCGGGACAATGTGATTTATTGTTAGTACAAAAGAAAGTTAATGACTAAACGTTTCGCTTCATACACTTTATGTCATCACAAAATCATGGTTGAGGGTTTTTGGTAAACTTCCCACCAAGGCTGCCCATACCAAATCTTTGACCCATAGATCGCGGCTAGGAGTTAGTCCCGCATTAAGTTATTGTATTTAACTTACCCGCTTAATAAATCCTTAGAAATGAAGTTAGTGGTAAATATAGAGCCATTTCTCACAGTAATTTTCCTTACGGATCGGTTTCAGCAATTCTAACTTTTACTTTTCTCCCCGAAGTAGCTCTAGAAAATGCTACATACCACTGATCGTGTGCAACTGGCGGTGGAAAATAAATTCCGTCTGGATCTACTGTCTAACCCCGTCTTTTAATGATTGTCATCGCAAAGCTTATTCGGATAGGAAACTGTCTAGGATAAAGTGTAAATGAGATATCAATGACTTCGTAAAGAATAAGTTATTGGCTCATTCGAAAAACGCACGCAGTACACATACTACAAACATTAAGAAGCTACATATGTATACTTGCTATTCGAATGCGAATTTTTCCTAGTAGTAGGAAGGGGAAGCTCTTGTATAATTTTTGTTATTCAAAATGTTTATCCCACGAAATTAAAAAAAACTTTGGACCCTAATTTTATTGGAAAGTTTATGGGCTTTCCTGCGATATATTTGTACATATGCTTGTCCCTACCTTCAGAATTCATCATTTATGAAAACAGAAAGCTAAGATAGGGGAATTCAGCTTCCAGAGCGTTAATAAGATTAAATGGGGAACAACCTTATCTTGCAATTAACAATGGTCCGGCACTCATAAATTCCATGTGGGATAGCTTTGTATTTTAACTGAATACACTGGCAATTCCTTTCTATATAATATTTTCTTTCTAAGTAATTGGTGTCCCCATTGTCTTAAGTAAATATGTTTTTACTGTAATTTAATGTTGAACTACAATTTGATTGCAAAGACCTCCTTGAAGGTGTTTAAAAAATAATGAATAATTACATAAATTTTGGAATATGGTACTTTATCACTACTAGTTGAAACAGATGACACTTTAAATTCAGTTCTCATTAACAACCGTGATATTCAGTAAGTTCCTCTGGAACAGAGCTGCGCACAAGTACAAGTAGTACACGAGTATTTCAAGTCAAGTTCGCGTTCGGGTCGTGGTCAAGTAAATAAATTTAAAACCATGAACGGTTCGGGTCGTGTTCAGGTATTTCATCGACTTGACCATGATTTCTTACCTCAAGTCAAGTTCGTGGTCAAGTATAATTATTTTACTTGAACCATAGTACCTGGTCATGTTCAAGTAAATATTAAAAAGTACTTGACCACGAACTTGAGTTTTTCGTGTACAAGTTCAAGTAATTTTGTTTGTGCAATTCTTCATGGCTGAGGGAGTTTTCAATTCACTTACGATTCACTGTACTAAATGAAACTTAAAACGGCATTTAATACATCACTTTAAGCGGCATTTGTTAATTTGTTCGTGTACACAAATACAAAAGAAAGCTCAACATTCATATGGCTCCGTGGAAATTGATTTAAAAATGTTAGCACCCATGTTTATAATAGTATGTGACAACAAAACCTAAAAGGAGTTCTGTGTCCCCGAAAATGTCAACTGAGTCACCAGACCCACCCGGTACACGAAATCAGAGTAGATCTGCAGTGTACAATCGTTCTACATTCATTGAAAGGAACCAAAAATACAACTATTATTTTTAGAGGCGGTTGCTAGCAAAATGCTGGGTGAAACCTAGTGTGTTAGAAACCCAGGTTCGCTTTCATTAGAAATATAAATTCAATAAAACTTAAGTATTTTGATGTCCAATGGATTACTTGAAAGTACTTGAAAGTTCAAGTTCATGGTCAAGTTCGGGTCATGGTCAAGTCAAGTTGAAGTTGGACCCGAAACGCGCGTATAAAATCATGGTCAAGTAATATGAGAATTACTTGAAAACCCGAACTTGTTTCATTCAAGTATTACTTGAACTGAAAATGTCAAGTTCGGGTAATCTTGAAATACGTACTTGAGAAGTCGGGGTCAAGTCAAGTTCGTGGTCGGATCTTTATAAATACTTGACCCGAGCGCAGCACTACTCTGGAACAGTTAAATTATAAATTGTGTGAATTATATTGTGTTTCCAGACTTAATAGTTCCAAAAATTCTTAAATCATTTGAGAAAAATAAAGACACACAAGATCCGAAAGAAATCGCTATCTTGTGTGCTCATAAGAAAAAGTTTGAAGTTCTACAAACACTAATTAAGTTTCCCAAAAGGGAAAATAAGTTTGCAGTGTCTACGACGAGAGAGGAGACGACGACCCGTCGTCGATCCACACCGTGTTGCTAAGTGGAACTGCACACGGCGTGTATCCCTATACATGAAGGCGTAAGTGAGGAGAGTACACATTTGGCAACAGGGCGTGTCCCAGAGCCAGTCTCTCACTCACTCACTCACTCACTCATCTCCACACACAGCACAAGTACACACACAGGAGCCAGTATTTCCTTCACTAATTTCCTACACACACACAAGCTTAGGTGACGATAAGAAAATCCCAGAGAATAAGTAAATTAAAACGGAAAATACCGTTAGTTAGTACAAAATCACCTAGAATTAAAAAACCTTCGAATACTTCAAAATTAAATAAAGTTCTTCCTAAGGTATATACAAGTTCCAATATACTACTTAGTGAGATTCACACCTCAATAAAGGACAAGTTGGTTAAACATACGAATTTTAGGACTTTCAAGGGTAAGCCTAGAACTAACATTAATATTCATACTTTGGAGACTGTTAAAAATCCCCCAATTATATCTTTAAGTTTAGAGGATTCTCAACCTCCGGCTCCGAAAGTTCGTAAATTAATTCAACCTACTAAAAGTCGAACGCAAATTGCACCCGACAATTTAACACATGACCTTACAGGACAAACAAATCCTCCCATAAATTACCCCGTGAATTTAACGGAAGAGATATTTGTTAATGCAAATGAGCTTTTTTACAGAAGAAACAGTTTCCTCAGGAAACAAAAGAAGACTTTTGGCTTCTAGTGTTTCTCAACATTTATTCAAACAAGCGTCGAGATTCGACCCCTCCCAGGTCCAATCTCGTCCAAAAAGACTTGGAGCTAAAAAGTCTCCGTCCTTTTCTTATAAAGATTAAGATGCAAAAGTTCAGCGTGGTCATCGCCATTTTTTAGTGACCCACGCCGACTTCCAATGCATTTGTGTATTACAGTGATTGCCTTATTTAATTTCCATAAAAATTACTAACATTATTCCTCAGGAATAAATTATCAGTGAACTTCTGGTATATGATAACTCAAATGTACAGTGCAAAATATATATATGTGAATCCATATAATAATACCGAGCCTTTTTTTGTTAGACTTTTTTGTCATTGGGTGACTTAAATCTGGCACATTGTGGATTTCCTAGGAACTCAAAAATATTTGAGAAATTGACCACTTCGTAAGTAACAATTCAAATACAACGGTCGAATTCGACGATGTGCCCAGTTTTAGTACCCTGAAAATAAAATGACTTAAACTCAAACGAGTGCGTTTCTTACATAGTGCCAAGAAAATAACATTAACTTATTATCATTACATATGTAAGTATGTATATATGTACAAGAGTAAATGCCAGTGTCCTATTGGAAAATTAAAATGCAATGATCATGTTCATTAATCATGTCTTTCTATTGATATTCCTTATCATCAGTATGGATGTTAAGTACACGGTAGAAGTTTTCAATGCTAGACTCGAAGCGGTTCAAGCTACAAGATCCATGGACTATTTGTTTGAGAAACAAGAAGAAGACGCCCTGGAACTGGATCGAGTTATAAGTACTCTCCAGCGTTACCGAGACATGAAATTCCCTCCCGAAATAAAGGAAGAACCTGGAACTTCGAGCTCTTCTTCGAATGCACCGCTTATGGTAGTCAAGACTTCACCGGATATACCAACTGATGTGAAACTCCAGCCATAGAGACCAGAAATGCCTCTCTCTATTCACAGTGTAAATGATCAGGCCAGATGTCAAGCTTGCTATTTACCAACTCCAACGCTTGTTCTTAACCACTCATACGGAATCCCATCGCGTTGAGAATGCTCCATTCATTCGATTCCCTTTGGACGCTAACTATTACGTACAGCCGAGGATGATCAACGAAGTTGCCCAACTCTCAACTACCATAAGAGTTCCTGTGGAATGCATTGGTCTTGTTATGGGACCTCAGGGAGCTACCAAAAAGGATCTCGGAGTTTTTTTAGCTGACTGTTCTATTGACCATTGGCATTTTAATATGAGAGAACGTTTAGTACATGTTACAGGTACTCCGCAGCAGATTTGGAACTTCCAAAAAGATCTTCTGGCTCTGTTTCCGCCTTGTATCTGGGAAATTAAGGGCAGATTCCTTAAGGAAACCAGAGTCCCGTTCCCAGAGGACTATCCGTTCTTATTCGATATGGATCCGGATGTCATCATGCATCTGCCAAAACTTTGTGCGCAATGCTGACAGACCGGCCACACGATGTTCACTTGTTCAAGATACGACTTTCAATGCAAGGCTTGTTACAACCCTGGACATAAGTACATTAATTGTCCAGTCCGTGCCATCTTCGGACATTATTAATTTTCCTTTGGTCAAATTCCAATTGTTTTTGTTAAATGAATTATCGAATTATACATTTTTTGAGAGAGAATGTAAGACTATTCTTATTTTTGGTTTTGGGTTTGGTTTTTCCTGGTACTCAATATTGTTTTAAATTGAGATCAGCACAATGGTTAAAATGATTTTTTTTACTTACGTTTGTATTAATTTAAAACCAATAATTACCTACATATCACCTATTGTACCAATTAATCTAAGCGTTTTAAATTTTGAGGTCAAAATTTTCTGTCAGTAGGGGGTGTGTAAGGATGTTAAAAATGTAATGTTAATTTTAAGAAGATACATTTCCTTTAGGAAGAAATCTACCCACATTTATTTGAATATCTTTAATTCTGGAAGATGTAAATAGATGAGAGAAGAGAGGATGAGTGTGTGCGAAGAGGACATTCGGGATTGAATAGGGCAAGGGATAGGAACTAGCCTCTCTTGCTAGAAATATTTCAGTGTGTTAATTTAGAGACTGATCCTTACCTATAATATTCCTAAGGGAAACGTCTTCGTTAATTATATTGTCAAGAATAAATATAAAATAGTTATTTAATCTAACATCACTTAAAAGTTTACCCCACATTATTATACGCATCATACACTCGTGCCACTTAGGCGGTACCCCTCATTAAGTGCTCTTAGGGGAGTTTTTGAAAGGGCTCTCCGCAACTCTGTACTGCATCCCATATAAAGGTTCAGGATGTTTAGGATTAGGTGAACATTTATTTAATTTACGAACTTATTTAATCACCCAAAAATCCAACCTTTCAGTAGGTACCTCGTGTATGCCCAAGTGTGTTATAACTTATAACACCCCTCTTGTTATCGTATAGGCGACCCTGGGTCGGGTGATAATCCTTATAAATTAATGGCCTATGCATGAAGTTTGTGGCTAATAAAATTTCGCGCTCTACTCTTAAGATCAGCGCGCAAGATTTAGGCATACAGTACGTTTCCGCGATTGGACTTGATTCGTAAGCTGTTACTATATAGCAAACCACTATGTAGTATACTGTTTCACTATATAGCCACTTCACTATATAGGTGGCATATACAGCAAGCAAGCCGAGTATAGCGAGCTGAGCGAGCTGAAACTCTGTCGCAAAGGTATGGAGGAACTAGGAATCTTGCTCTCGTCAGTCAGGAGAATCTTGCTCAGCATTGCTTGGTACTAGCTCAACATTCGTTGAAACTTGAAACTTACTTCTTGCAAGTTATTGGACTCGAATTAATTTTATGTCGATTAATGCATATGAAACCACTGCTGTTTACGTTAACTTAATTAAGATTCAAATTGCAAGGAGCAAGTTCCAACGAGAATGTTAGGCAAGTTTCAACGAATGTTCACTACCTTCCAACCAATTTTCAGCAAGTTCCAACGAGAATGTTGAGCAAGTTCCAAGCAATGTTGAACAAGTTCCAACGAATCTTGAGCAAGTTCCAAGCAATGTAGAGCAAGATTCTCATGATTGACGTGACATGAGCGAGATTTTTAGTGTGTTGAATTTCCTTACGCTACACACTCCATACATAAGAAAGCTTTTTCAGCTCGCTGTGCTTCTCGGCTTACTTGCTTGCTGTATATACCACCGGCTTACTTCGATATATAGTGAAGTAGTATGCTACATAGAGCGGCTTGCTATACAGTGGAATGAGCGCGCCAATCTTTAAATTAACACTCTTACATCATGCATCGCTCTATCGCACTCAAATATATTCAACTTCGACTTGCTATACTTATATACCACTGGCTTATCCTCTACTAATTCGAAAGAATGGATCTTGGTGTAATACGGAATTGAGATGCAAAATAAATTAATTATAAATTATTAAAGCAATATACAGTAGCAAGGGCGTCGACATTGTCACGGACAGCCATCCACCAACAAGACGCCACTCTTTCAAATCAGACGACGGAATTATTTTTTGAAAAATTAAAAAAAATAACTATTAAATCAAATTAAATCAAAGGAAATTTTCAAAGGATAGATTAACATTTGTATGTTAAAGCTGGACTAACTCCCAGTTGCGATCTACGGGTCAAACACGGGGCATGGACAGCGCCTTTGTGGGAAGTTCACAAATGCGCTCAATCATGATATTTTGTTTGAATTATTCTAATATTTCAACATTTCAAGTCTTAAATCACATTATAGTAATGCATATTCTAGCGTCTATGTAAATGTATCCCAAACTTAAAAGTAACTGTCGCTGCTGAGCAGGGCTTTCTACTAGTCTGCGTTAATACATTAAAACTTCCATTGACTTATCAAGGCCATATCGGAGATTAGGCCCGCTTAAGGATATGCCAAAAATAACGGCATGCATTTAGTCAGTCAGTCATAATGTCCGTGCATGATTTAACATGACTTACTTAGTCCGTTCTTCATAACATGACGTCATTTTTCCGCGCCTATTTAATCCATACGCTCTAAAACTCTTGCATAAAATCACATGTGAAATCGTAATTTTAAAAAAACGACTTTAGCATTAAAAATCATTATAGTGACTATCCCTAATTCGATAAGCCACATATTTATATCAGTCGAAAAGTAATATACGGTACAGAGGAACTGATGTTAGATTTTTAAAGCAGGCACTTCCAACGCAATTTAAGTAACGGTGGAGTCAAATCTCCATGTATCAATTTTAATTTGAAATGTATAGTTATTAATAAATTGATAAATGGGCAAACTCTTGCTGTCAAATACGAGCCTACTAATCAGTGCTATAGTTTAAAATATCATTAATTCCTGCTTGTCTACAATCCCGATAACTACCGAATCAGTGTAACTAGATATTTCGGCGTTTCTACGGTGACACGTTATCTAAAAGTATTGATTTTAATGAAGGTTGGATCATCCATTAAACGTGGAATAGAATAGGCCATATATAAACGCACATTTTTTCGACATTTTGACAGGTAAGGTAGAGCACCTTGGCGATTAAAATTTGCGAGTAAGGGTCCACTCCACATAAAACATGTTTCTTCCGTAACCCTAAATATTTTAGTCGGCGTCACGGAAGGAACTAAACGGAAAAAACATTCCAACCGTTTACGAACAGACATCTCATATTCACACTCACGTAAGTAATTGCATACGGTCTGAACTTATGTGAGAGGTTTTCTCCGTAAAGGAGAACAATTTTACGTGCACGGACAAAACATGCTTTATGTGAGTACGCCCTAAGCCCTTAAAACGCGTGGCCCGCACGGGCTTTGGGCGGGTACGGGAAAACTTTAAGGGACACGGACGGTCACTAGCCTAAAATATTCCACGGGGAGATGCTCATGGGTAAGGTAATAATCTCGCCATCTATTGTGATTTTTGATCTGACGATTTTTGTTTCACGCTTGTTCACAGTAGAACTCAATGTTAGGCTTCTGTTTTTAGGGGCGAAGAGAAGCGAGAGTCCCTATTGCGAAGGTCTGGGTGTCTGCCTGTCTGTAAGGTTACCTTGTCGCACGATATCTGCAGAACCATTGCTACTAGACACTACAAAAATTTTCCGGGACAGATCATGCCAAAAGGAAGAACCCTATTGTTTTTGAAGGACATCGTGTCATTCGTTTGACCTCAGAAAATTAAATGAGGGCACGTGTAAACTCATAGTAATACATATGTGTTCACATTGGGGATTACAGCTTGCGCCATCTATTGTAGGAATTGTTGTTTACATGGAATTGTGTGTTCTAACCACCAGTGGATGTCGGCAGTACTTGTACATGGTGTTTTAAATTCGAATATAAAACGTTTTGTACAATATACTATAATACACAATATACCGAATATAATACTACATACAAGAAAGCACATATATAAACCATTTTTTATTTTGCCTCAGTTAACATCTTTGCCCAGTACATATAAATGTGACCAGTACGGGGGAAAATTAAATACACTTTTCCTTGTACACACCACATTACTGTTAATAACCCTTGTTACCAAATTCCGCCAGAGCTTCGCCCCCTGGTGACTTAGCACGTAGTGCTGATCATAGATGATTTTTATGGCTATTCATTATTATTACTACTATTATTATTGTCTTTATTAATTCACGTGTCAAAAAAGTCAACATAAATGCTGGTTTTCACTCTGCACAATGGGTACAAATTCGTGACATGAGATTTATCAAGAGTAGACCGGATCAAGTAAACATAATAAATGTTTAGCATACATTATCATTTCGTTTAACAAGAATGTGCTTAATTAACATTTTATCCAATACGGTATACGCACACTCCCTCAAGCTTAGGCCACTAGGAAGGTCATTAAATGCTTTAATGCAGAGATACAGAATATTTTTCATGGAAATATTAGTTTTGACCAGGGGATGAAACATAACAACATTGGAAGAGCAACGAAGGCGGGATGACACGAACTTAACTAGGAACACACCATTTATGTAATTTACTGAGTGGCCATGTTGAATGGCAGAGAAAAAAAATTACAACTGTAATATAGAATACGCTCATGCAAGTTAAGTATGTTAAAGCTCTCGTAGACATATGAAAGGTGGCAGTAAGGTTTTATCCTGGACTTGGTGTGTATAAAACAAGCAGAAACCTGTCTATTTTGTCTTGCAATAAGTCTAATTTAGATTTGCAGACACTACTCCATACGAAAATATAATAGTCAATCTGTGAGAAAACAAAAGAATTGATAACTTGTCTCATCGATTTGTCACAGAGGCTTCTTCGTGCCCTCAAGATAGCTCCCAGTGTTTTTGAGACCATCTGGTACAACAAATTAAAATGGTCAAGGAAATTGAGTTTATCATCTATGTGAACCCCGAGATACTTGAAGCTCCATACTCTACATATCTCATTATTGTTGACATATAAACATCTATTAGTGTCGAGCCCCCTCGTAGCCTTATGATATAGAACGTACATAGTTTTATCAACATTCACCGATAAAGCATTGTCTTTCATCCACGTACATAATTTGTCTAACCAACGTTGCATGCCATCAAATAGTCTATCCAGACATGTATCGTACATAAATATGATCAAATCATCTGCATACGCAACATAACCTATAGTTAAACATGCCCCAATATCAAAGAAAAACATAATACACAGGAAAGGTCCAAGGATTGAGCCCTGTGGAACACCGTTTAAGTCATTGTACAGATTAGAGGTAGAGTTAATTACAATAATTTTAAATTTTCTCTCATATAAATAATCAGCTAAAATCCTTAGAATATACATATCACAGTAGAAATTTGTTTGAATTTTCTTTAATAGAAGGAGTCTGGAGACGGAATTGAACGCTTTGCGTAGATCTACAAATACAGCTAGTACTTTAACTAGTGGTATACCCAGATATGAACATATTTTGTGTACAAACACAAAAACAGCAGTGAAACAAGATCTACCACGTCGGAAGCCGTGCTGGTTTTCATCAATACGACTGCCACATTGCAAAAGAAGGCGCTTGTAAATAATCTTCTCGAATAATTTGTTTAAGAATGGCAATGAATGGATAGGACGATAAGAATCAGCACTGCATTTACTTCCTTTACCTTTATAAATGGGGGTGATTGTGGCGGTCTTAAAGTGAGATGGAAAAGAACCATGTAGCAGTAATTATTAAGTTAAACAGTAATAGTATAGGTGTAACAATTGATGCTTTTCCAAATACTGTGTGGTTAATTATATCATGGGTACTACCTTTAGGTTTCAGAGCTGTGTAAGCATTCCAAACTTCCTTTCCATCAATTACATTACATTCAGAGTTTATCGGTAGCAGGTTTTTAAACATTAGGATATCACATACTATCAACATAGGAGCACGGTACAGTGAATGAATTAGCTAACAAGTCACATATTGAAGGGGTATTACTTATAGTAGCATCATTATTAGGACTTGTGTATAATGTTTCAATATTACTATTAGATTTACGTGGTATACCCAATACAGAGTCAATGATATTCCATACATGCTTAGGATTATGTTCATGGCAGGATAGTTCTGCACGGAAATAGTTTCGTTTTGTCTTATAGATTTCATTTTTCACCTCTGCACGTAACTCGATATACTCTGCCCATAAATTAGAGTTGTTGTTTAAAATTAATGTATGTTTGCACATGTCCCTTCTTTTAATGAGCAATCGTATGTGCTTGTTTACCCAGGTTTTAGAGTTTGCTTTAATACGCTTACACCTTAGGGGTAATACATCCTCAAGTAACACACGTATGGTTGTACTTATAACATTATATATAAATTCGATAGAGTACAATTCATTATTAAGAAATTCCAACTTAATTTTACATATCTCAGTATTGAGAATATTCCAATTACAGTTCACAAAGTCCCTATGTTGAACAATTTTAGGTGTGCTGCTACCTGCCTTTTTAAAAGATAAGTCCAAAAGTAAGATAGCATGGTCTGAGAGCCCAGTAGTGCATGTTTTCCACTGAATATGCTTCTGTACAGGTATATATAAGTGGTCAATGAGTGAGCTCGAGGGTTTTTTCCCTTGGACTCTACGGGTCTGAACTTCAATAATTTGCTTGACGCTATACATACCGATACAGGACAGCAGCTTGACAGTATCTAAATTAGCATTAGAGAGGTCGATATTCATATCTCCTACAATCATGCACTGTGTCTTGTGTCATAAGTTTTTTAAGGAGATTGTCCAAAAAGAGAATAAATTTCTCAATAGAACTGGAGGGAGGTCTATATAGAATAACAATAATCATGGACTGAAATTCTGAGAGGCCAATTTTATAGGCAGTGTACTCTACATTTGAGTTAAAGGTATCAATTGCTAAGTCCAAATGCATATGTCTGAGACGCATATGTATATAGATCAGTCAACCACCACCTTTTTTATTCGTTTTCCTATTGTGAGTAAGCAGTGTGTAGCCAGGTAAATCATATAGAAAAATGTTTGTCTTATTGTCAAAAAAGGTCTGAGCTAGCGTCACAACGTCAATTGTATTGTCATATATAAGTTCCTTCATTTCCTCAAATTTATAGGAAGAAAAATTATTAGTATTTAAAAACAAGAATTTGACAAGTTTACGATTATGTGTGTGTGCATATCTGGTCTGAGGTGTGGTGGATGTAAGTAGTTCAACAGGTTCGATGTTTTGAAGGCAATGATCAATAGACAGAGTACCATCTTCACACAATTTGCAGGTCCAGAGATCGAGGTCCATATTACGGTACATGGATAAGCAAACATTTATACATTTTCTATGGAAATACTCTTTACATTTAAGGCACCTCAAGGATAATACATTTCTAAAATTTTGCTTTCTTAGCCCTTGAAAGTAGAAGCATTGAAGATTCATAGAACATTGGATTCTGGACGACGCGTGTCTTTATACGCAGTCTCTTCTAATCTAAGGTTTTTTTTACGTAATTACTTTCGTTTATATGTATGTACAAGATGCAACTGGAGCTTTGTGTCTAACCATCATTATATATACATATAAGCAAGTAGAACCGGTTCGGCTTTGTAGTCGTGTGTGTTAAATCGTATTGCTACCTTTTGCTATAATTTATTATTTCTATTCATTTCTTCCTTGCTTCATTTATACATTGGGAATAAATATTGACGTGTGTAGGAAAGAGCAAATTCAGTATTGCATTTCCGAATTTGAGTAATTACCATTGCACTGGGTCTGGGTCGAATGCGTAAACAGATGCTTTGTTTATATGTAATACGTTCATTTTCATGGATTTTAATTGACGTTTCATTGATCGACGTATCACAAATCACAACGTATAAAATGTACAATTTGACCCCGAGGATGACCCTTGGTGCCCAGGTCAGAAAAAAGATTGAGGTCTTGTGTTATAGTTCTTGCATATGTTGGACGAAATTCAGCCGGTTTTGGTTTTTGGCAGAGGCAAGCGCACACAATTTTTCAATATTTTCAAAATTTTGCATTCTTTCAAAACAAGTTGATTCTAGGCCGAAGCGAATTTATAGTAGTGTAAATAATTTTAAAAATTTTATTGAAGGAGAAATCGATTTATTAATCACGAAATTTGTTTGAAATTTTCACTTGAAAATATTAGCAAACAATTGGCGCTTGCACCGAAAACATATTATTTTGGAATGCCTTATCTAATGACTAGGGATCTCCTTGCAGATTGTATAATCAAGGGTTATGTTAAGTTTCCAGAAGTCTTGCCCGACCCGAAAATCAATCCCGTACGCGGTTTAATTTGGTTTTTTATTTCAGGAATAAATGTTCTTATATTAATTCCCTTTATTTGGTTTAATTAAACCCATGTCTGCCAACTTTTAAACCGATTCATCGATTTGTATAAACTAATAAAAAAAAATTATGATGATCTTGCAAGTAAACAAAGTACCCTATTTCATTTTGTCAATTTTTCAAAACACTTTTGAATTAAAGTACTTGTTTAAATTACACGAGGGGACATGCGAATTGTGGAAATTAAACAAGACATGAGAACACATACAAATAAGAGGTGATTCTGAGGAGGTCACTGAACAGCTTGCCAGGTGAATATCAAATTTCTAGCTCATTCCACGTTTCGACCATCGTGTTGAAAGATCTTATGGTCAAGTACAAGACAAGCGCTCACCCATATGTTAAGGGCAAGGGAGTAGAATTTTTATTGAGTCCGAAAGAAAGAACAAAGTTAGAATTTTTACTATTTAAAGCGAAGCGCTTTTGTAAATTTGCTCGTTTTTGATTTTGTCCTTCTAAAGGCTCCCGCACGGGACGAGATACAGCGACCGGACCAGCGGCAAACGATCTGTTGGGTCCTGGACTTACGAATAACGCCTTTATTTTTTCGATTTTCGAAATTTCATAAAATTTCGAAAACTCCCAGAATTTACCTAAAAATTAAATTTAACCGCACAAACGAATTCGGTGATCACTAAAGTCGTTGAAAATACCTTTCCCACCTGAAATTTTATGAAATTTCGAAAATATTCAGAATTTACGTAAAAATCTGATTTAGCCGCACAAACGAATTTCTTGATCCCTAAAATCGTGAAGAATACCTTCCCCGCCACAAAATTCGAATTTTGATAAAATTTCGAAACAAATCATGAAATTTTGAAAAAAAAACTGAATTGACGGGAAAACCTGATTTTTTATTTTGTCCTTCTAAAGGCTCTTGCACGGGACAAGATACAACGATCGGACCAGCGGCAAACGACCTGTTGGGTCCTGGACTGGGGCATAACGCCTTTACTTTTTCAATTTTCGAAATTTCATGAAATTTTGAAAATTCCCGGAATTTACGTAAAAATCTGATGTAACCGCACAAACGAATTCCTTGATCACTATAATCGTGGAGAATACCTTCCCCACTATAAAATTCGAATTTTGATGAAATTTTGAAAAAAAACATGAAATCTCGAAAAAACTTCGAATTGACGTGAAAACTTGATTTAACCACGGGAACATACTCGTTAATCACTAATCCTGAAAAAAAGCTTCCCCGACTCGAAATTTCGGCAAATTTTGCAAAAACTCCCAATTTATGTATGTATAAACCAGATTTAACCACAGAAATGAATTCCTTGATTTCCATGGACGTAGAAAATACGCTCCCCTCCACGGCATTAGTGTATTGGCAACATAATGAACAAATAACACCGTCGACGCAGTGAAATGTCAAACTTTAAAGCTACAATTTCGTTTTCGCCACGGAAATGATTTCGATAAATAAAATACCTTCCACACAAAGACCAGGAAATAAGACTCATGATGAGAGCTGGGGATATATTTCCCACTCAGAAATTGCACGTTCGATGACATTTCCAAAAAAGGCAAAATAAACGGTTATTATATCAACCTACTTTACTCTAAACATACATTAACAATTACCCAACCAATCAAAATTACAGCAACTTTCAATCGAGCTCACACTAGCGAGGCAGTAGCGATTCGCTTCTGTTGCAATCGATTCATCGATTGCAGTTTTGGATTTTTTTCACTTTGGCTTGTTCTGAGAATTTAACGGTTGACACATACGAGAACTAAAACATTTTACCCTTACAATTTCAAATATTTATGTTGAAATTTTTAAAAGTATTGAACGATTTTAAAATGTCTTATAGTTGTCATTATATAACAATGAATAATAACAATTGTATACATACGTATGTTAGTGAAAACTAATTAACACACAAACCGGAGCAGTTAGGTTAGTTTTAGCCCCAAATAGGAACGGGTTTAAATACATAGAAGTATAAAATTAGTTTGAAAACCTACATATTTATGGACAGCATTTCACCAGACCATGCTGTAAACACTCACCCAATAACTAATAAATACCGGTACAAATTTTATTTACTTGTTTACAAAGCCAGTGTACAATGTCAAGTGCTTATAGTATATTTTATTTAGTTCACTTAGTTAGTGACTAATCAAGTCTTATACATAAATGATTAAATAATATTCAACGTGGATTGAGCCTGATCTTGAGTCCATTCTTTGGAAACATAACAATGTCTCCAACTGGAACCACCTTCAGATTTGGATCATCCAGTTCAACAGTAAAGTTTCGAAATATGTCCGAGAGAATAATCTTTTCCTGCGCAATCGCAATTTTAATACCTACCAACAAAAAAAAGTGAACGATAATGATGTTGGCAATTAAGTTTCAGTAAATACATTACGAAGTAAGTCATTGGAAACACATTTCCACGTCACACTAATTGTAAGAGATTATACGAAAAAATACTTATGTATAATTATGCCAATTTACCCATGCAGATCCTCGTTCCTCCCGAAAAAGCAAAATACGCATAAGGGTGTCTTCCAGTACAATTTTCAGGGAAAAATCTTGAAGGTCTGAACTCCTCCGGCTCTGGGAAAAATTCTGGGAGTCTGTGAGTGACCCACGGTGATACCATCACGTCCACGCCCTTGGGTACCACGCAATCCTTATCTAACAGTCAAGCCCTTTGTGTTATTATCCACATCACTTGATCTGCTCGAACATTTATTTTTTGATCATACTAAATGTACTTACCTAATTCAAAATCATTTTCCGGTGTGCGAGGCATCAGGGGTATCGGAGGATACAACCTCTCCGTTTCTTTGATGCAACATTCCAAAAACTTTAGCTTTGGTAAGTCGGATGATTCCACATTTCGATCCCGATCATTTCCGAAAACTTCATCCAATTCAGCGTGCAGCTTGGCCTATTAAACAAAACATTTGATTCGGCAATTCTAATAAAAAACGAACTTGCTTGTTTAACGAAATTCGGGTTTAATTGTCATGGCTGAAAGCACCAACCTGCTCCTTAGGATTTGCTGCTAGCAGATACAGTGCAAAGGTAAGACCTGCCGCAACTGTATCATGTCCCTTATTTAAAAATACAAAATATAATTTATTATCGAATGTATGACGGCTCACCACTTTTTATGAAATATTACGAAATAACAAATAATGTTTCCTCACAGCCAATATAGCGGAATTCATTAGGTCTCGGATATAACTATCCGTAAACTCCGCATTTCCTTGAAGTTGTTCCTGAAGACCATAATCTAGTGCCACTAACGACTCCAATCCTGTGGAGTGACGTTTTTACAAAATAAGTAAAAAATATTGGAATTAATAAAACAATTAACAAAAGGTTGTTGTTATTATAATTACCTTTTTTCTCGAATTCACCCTTCGTTTGTACAAGGCTAATGTCGTTATTATTTTCCAACATTTCCGATTTCCTCTCTTGAATGACCTGAAAGAAACATGAGGGTTTATTAACGGATTGCAGTTGTCTAAAATGTTATGCGAAAAAAATGTTGTTTCATCACGTAACAAAACTTTCTTTACAATTGCAATAACAAATACAGTTATCAAATTTTAAACGCCATAAATAAGTTATTAATTGACTTGTTACCTTATCCATAAAGTTTTGCAAGTATTCCCTTGTCAGTTTTTCCTTCCGGCCAATTGATGACAAATCCCAACAAAATTTGGGCCACAACCAGGGCATGTAAATGCGTTGGTTAATTATTTTCGTCTCACTGAAATTATGAATCATTCAAAATAATTTTTTTACAAAGTGTGCCCCAAAAGTATTCCGCATGATATTAATGTCCTCATGTAGTCCTTTACTGATCCCATCGTTTCAAGGCCACATGACAAAATTGCGTGAAATTGAAGGATAGACACAAAATCAATGGTGCTCTTACTTATGAACAGCTACCGCATAGTCATTATCGAATTTGGCTAAGCATCCCATGGGTTTGCCCAGGAAATATTCTGCAAATCCGAATTAAAAATAGTATTTTATAATACACTTAAAAAGTTCATCCTGATAGATTACTCACGGAGTACAGAACCATTGTCCTGCAGTTATATTTACGCAAATGCGGAATTCTTACGCGAAATAGTATCCAATGTGCATAACGTTAGGAGCCAACGAACTTCCACAGCCGTCCCTTTGTCTGCGTCCTTTTTCAAAATTGTCAGCAGGGTTTTCGAATGAGCATTGAAATTAAGCTCAAAATTGTCGACGTGCTTGTACGCAAACACAGGGAGGTACAATTTCCTCAATCTTGAATATTCCTTGCCTATATACACATTTAAAAAAATACTTTATGCGTAACATGAAACAATTTCGTTCGGATATTGTTTTATAACATACCTTTAGCAGTTAGTAAACAAGTAGGTCCTAGCCAATCATTAAACAACAGGTCGATGAGCCAAGACCTGTTCATTTCCTTTGATGATAATACTTTCTGTAAATAGGATTTTAGTTTAAATCCAATAATTTGTAACCGTTTCCTCACTTAGCTCTAACATCGTTTACACCTCAATGAGATTAGTTATCCTTACATCAAGAAGTGAAGCACTCATAATATTCCTGGATTAAAATTGTATATAAAATCGAATACGAGCATTTGAATACTGTATTACGAATCCGATCTCTATCGTTTGAGAATTTATTGTAACTTACGGACACATCATCGGGATGAAATACCATAAGTATCTTCTGGGTTCCCAAATTCAGAGCCACTCTGTTACCATACTTCTGCTGAAGAACTTGTAAGTTGTTAAGTCGTTCTGGAAAAAAATAAAACTTGAACGACACTGCAATTATTTGCTCCTACAAGCACGAAGTTAACATGCACTTCTATATAGCATTTAATTTTAATATATTTTCGGGTGCTATGGCAGAGCTAGCATATTGGTTAGAGTTAGTCATAATTAAGCCCTGAAGATGAACACTGTTTGAGTTCGAAAGCTTGGCAAATAAATTGATTCTAAGCAATATCCACGTATTCCAATTATTTCAACATGGTTGATATTAGCATATTGGTATTTAATTAATCTTCCTTTATACTTAAGGGCTAAAAACGAATACGCTTACCGGTTGGCCTTGCCAGAAACCAAGCATTTCCAATAATTGGGAACATCATCGGACCGGAAAATTGTTTAAGGAAGACATCACTTCTAGATTTTTTAAAAAATTGCCACAGGAGCACTCCCAGAGAGACTAGAACTAAAATACTTGTGACGCCCATACTTTTGCTACCACAATGCTTAGAACCGGAGATTTCTAAAGGCAAAATATGCCTAAAAAGTGGGAAATGTTAATTCACTTGATTTATACACACGTGCAGTGGATATGGAGTCTTTAGCTAAACTGGTTTGAAAAGGTCAATTCTGTCGTGGGATTTGTGTCTCTTTGGCACGGGCTTGCCTTCAAATAGCTTCTAATTATTTTATATAGAAACCGCGACATTGAAATTGTAATCACAACCGGTAGCTCTGATGTTAATTAGCATTCGTATTTTATTAATCACTGATTAATACTTCACGCAGATAATTCACCGAATAAATTGTCAGTTATAGTAGCACCTTACAATCAGAAACTACTTGTCACGACGAACTGCTGGAGATTAATGCCTTTCCATTGCATTTTATCTTGCTTTTATACTCCAGGAATTTGTTTTTTATGAAGTACCTACAAAGGTAACTCTTATGTTTCAATCCTGACTCACATTCTTACATTTTAAACTTCAGTTTTTGACTTCGGAAGATGAGGACCTACTCAATTGGATCCCTATGAAATTTGCTACAAATTACAGCATTTTCAAATATTTTTATGAGCAACAGACCGTGTATGGAAAAGTGACAAGATCGGAAATTCCTTGCTCCGTAAGGTGAATTTCCGTATCCTTGCAAAGGACTGATACTACCTTGAATACATGATTTAACATGTCATTTACCATTTGAGTTAATTGAATAATTTTTTAGCATCAGTATGGCAAGTTGTATGACCATTAGTTATTTTTTGAGTTCGGAAGTCAGTTCCTTTGACATTTTTAAAAGGAAATTACATTTGGGGAATACCTTAAGAAAATGCAATAATTAATTGTTATCTCAACATGGTTTTTCCTAATATTTATTTCAGCTCTGTGAAGTGAATTTCTTGTCATGTGTGTTTACGTGCGTCCTTTGAAATCTCGAGGTTGATTTAAGGTCGGAAAAGCCGGTTCATGTATAATATGGTTCACTTGAAGCTTCCTTTGATGAATAATAGTCTTAAGGCTATTACCCCAAAAAAATTTGTTTTTAAACTAGAAAGACGTCATTGTATGTACTCCTCAGTGTAAACCTACGTAGGGATTGTAAAATCCCTGGATAATTGTGTACGGCCCAAAATTTGCATGTGCTTAATGTCATATGAATTCGTGCCTGAGAATACATTGCGTGTCAGCAGAACAATTATTATATTATTAAAAGTTCATGTAACTTTCAAATCCTTTTGGATGGCCAGTTTTGGAATATTGGAATACATATGTACTTCTTGGGATTTTTTTAAGAAACTGTTTCATTTGATCAGTTGACTTATTTATGCTTGTACGGGTTAGGGATATATGTAAGTAGCGAAAGCATGCAATGTGGGAGTTTACACGCGTCCAGGAAACATCGTGCGATGTTGTGTCCCCCTGTCAATATCTCATGTTTTTTGCTGTCCATCTAAGAGAAGTCTATATATGAGATTTTTCCCTATGAGAATTTGGATTTTATATATGACGGACATTGCACATAATGTTCTCATAAGAGCATCTCAATATTTTCGATGCTTGTTATAGCCGGACAAACTAAGATCTAATATTTATAATTGTACCGTTGGGCCGTGCCGTGTGGGAATGCCTATCAACTTTAAATAAACCAAATGCATTACCTCAACCAAGCAGCCGGGATAACTCCGAATCAAGTTTTAAATGTAATAAACTATAGTAAAATAAATGTAAAAAATCCGGATATTTTTTTAACATGCCATTGCTTTTTACCTAACAGTAATCAGCATATAGACCTTGCCCACTCTTAGGACTAATTGCCATATCCTAAATAATTTTATAAATTTCGAATTCATGTCGCTGGTGTTCACAATTTTGAAAATGTCGAACTTTGATCTAATTTAATATTATTCAATCTGATTTCGCCAAATAACATGACAGTTCTCACACAATTAGAGAAATTTACGTATTTGGAGTAGGTTTTAAAACATCCTTTGGGCTGAAATCAACCAGCCCGAATATAACATCGTGACGCATAACATGACAGTATAAAGCAAAGGTGTCCAAATGAGTCAGCCTATCCTATATCCTTCCTATTTATAAAATTTGAACCGAGCCTACATATATGCCTACATTTTAACCGCTGAATAGATCAGCCTATCCTACATCCTTCCTATATGGGGTCCAGCAAGCCTACATATTAGCCTACATTTCACTAAAAAAATAGCTCAACGAATTTTATACCCTTCCTAAATCTTATGTGCTTTTCATAACTGACAGATTATTTAAGACCATTCTACTCTAATAAATTAAAAATCCTGTCTCAAGTAAATGGGGTGAAATAAAATAGTTTAAGTTTAGACACCTTGACCAAAGCCCTAAGAGCAAAATAGTATGGATCTTGATTTGGTTTACGCCGGAAAGGGATGTCACACTTAAGATTTCCTTAAATTCCCACTTTACCGAATGTTTAGAAGTTTTGATTTCCGTGAGGTTTCAGCGTATATCAAGGCGAGATAGCACGTACTTTTCACGCTTGAACCACTCCATAAAACAATTTGCAAGTACCCAGCGCCGACTATTCTTTAATTTTCATTTTGTCCATTCCATACACCATTGAATGAAAATGATGTGCTTCAATAGTCTACATATGTACATATATGCCTATAATTCTACGACGGCTGAGCCTATCTATTTTGTAGGCTAGGTTTTAAGTGTATAATCTTGCACCCTATTTTGCCTACAAGCCTCTTTAATAAAATCCTCGCACCCTATAAATAGCCTACAAATAGGCCTATATGTAGGATAGGCGGACAACTTTGGTATAAAGCACTCAAATGAGCATTGAACGATAAACAAGGTTCTATACATTCCAGAAAATTTAATCACGTCAGGTTGCAGTAATCACAAGAAACGCTTTCTACAATTTGAATGTAAATACATACATCCAGGTGAAAATGCTTAGAATTATAATTTTGCCCCCATAAGGGAAAATGAAAATTTTCATCGCGTAAATGGTACAGCTGTATCTAAATTATCCATAAAAAGTTCCTGGACACAGACTTTTTATGGAAGATTTGGATACAGCTGTACATTTCGGATTCCATGCATACAATGATGTCTGGATTCCAGCATATTTTGGATGTAGCATGCATACTGCTTAAGTGTAAGCTTCGCTTATTTAAATAATGTTTAAACATTTTTACGCAGTTTAATTTAAACAGCCGCAAAAATCTTCCCATTCCTGGAAGATGATATTTATCCTAGCGTTTCAATAAACCAATAGTATTCGGCACGTTTAGCCTATAGAGTAAATATTGTAACTCCAGATGACAGAGACTGTCATTGCTAAAATTGTGGTTTCATAGCCCTTGAAAGTAGACACAATGAAGATCGAAGGATTATTGACAACGCGTGGTTTTCTACGCAATCTCTTCTCTGTTGTTTTGTTGTTGTTCTCTTCTCTCGTTTGTTCTTACGTAATTACATTTGTTTACATGTTCAAGATGCAACTGGAGCTTTGGGTCTAAGCAACACTATGGGAACTAGTGGTCCCGATGTTTCAATTCTGAATCAAAAAAACTCGATTCACTTCGATTCAATTCAATTCTGATACATCATTTTTCGATTCAATTCAAAACATGAATTGAATCATTTCATTCAATTCACTTCATGAATGAAATCACGCGAAATGTCTTGAATCGCGATTCAAATGATTCACGAGCAACGAATTTCTTTGCATATCCCGCTAAAAAATGCAGCTAGTAACGCGTCACATTAAAAACTTTGCGTGTGTTTCTGAGAGACATTTTTGTTGGAAAACTGACATCAATTATTTCGTAAATAATAATTGTTATGCATTAAATACCCCAATTATTATTATTAATACAGGTCATAATAGGACAATTAATTAGCTGGATATGCAACTCGACTTTTCTACTGTTACAGTCAACTCTCGCTATAAGGAATGCTCATTGCAAAATATGCCCCTTTTAAACATTATCCCTTATAAGCATAGTGTTATAAATTGTGTAAATACGAATCGGGGCTGTAAATCCCAGTCCCTTATATCAAAAAATCCCTTATAAGGATATCCCTTATAGCGAGAGTTTACTGTATTGACAATGTTAGTGATAGTGAAACTGTTTGGCTTATACTCTTCCGCTGTTTTATGTACTCACTAGCGGATGAAGCCACCGTCTACGTCGGTGGATAACCCCCATTTAACAATAACAACACCTACACAGGACCGTATCTTGATCCGTTAGTATTAAAATTCTGTTGCCGAAATGATTTTTTTCCAAATCAAATGTTTTTAAAAATAATGCCCATTTGCTTCTGAAATACAATTTCGTATGGTTATATTATAATCCAACATTACAGAACTTCTTTAAATAAACAATTACTTGTATAGGTTCCCTCACCATTGTCCATTATTTCACCTCGTTCTTGAGTATCCTTTTCAATTGTTATCAATATATTCTTTTGATTTACCTCTCAAAAATGCAACATACAGATGACCATGCGAAAAAACGGGTTGCAGTAATTAAATACCAACTTTATCAAAACCCTTGAGATTTGTTAATCGTCACAGCAAAGCTTACGTCAAATTATAATATTAAGAAAACATAAAGGCCTTCGCTTAGACCCCCTACTGTATAATGCTTTGGTGGTATTGGTATAAATACCGCAAAGTCATTTGGCCTTTATGGTAATTTGTACTCGCGAAACTATAAGGTGCGTTTACGTTGCGTGTGTAGTTTTTCTCCCATCTTTTCGTAACACGCGCAAGACGCAACTGTACTACGCGTACCTTTGTGCTATGTGCTGTCTGTTTGGTAGCCCAAGGCTAAACTCCTCCCTTCGCGCCAAGTTTCGAAAATGAGCCATGGTCATTTTTCTTTTAATACTAAGAGATTATAAAATCCTTAAATAAAATGATTATGTTACTATCTTTTACTGTTTGAATGCTTTGAATCATCATTCGATTCAATTCAGCACGCAGAAATGAATCAAATTGAATCCTGTGAATCGTGAATTGAATCGAATCATTGTATTTCATTCAATTCATAAGTTGAATTGAATCAAAACGAATTTTTTGAATTGAATTGAAAGATTGTGACTACTAATGGGAACCAGTAGAACCGGTTCAGCATAGCAGCCCTACATGTTAAATCGCTTTGCTACCTTTTGTTATAATCGTTAGTATTTCCATTCATTTGTTTCTTACTTCTTGTATATATAGGGAATACATATTGATGCGTGTAGGAAATTCAGTATGGCATTTCCGGATTTGAGTAATTACCTTTGCATTGGGTCGATTATGTAATCATATGCGTTGCTTATGTAATAAGTTCATTGTCATTAATTTTTATAAATTGAAGTTTTATTATTCGGACAATGCGCATAATTACTTGGATCTCGCAGATTGGATTTCTTTTACAATAAAAATAAATTATTATTACTGGCCTAGGCACATTGGACGAAACAAGGTAGGGATGAGGGTTGCGCCCCGGGTCCGCTATTTGGAAGTTTACTGTTTACAGGTTTCCACCTCGAGGATTGTATTTATTATTATTATTTATTTGTATTTATTGAATTGATATGTTTATGTCTTGAACTCATAATGCTAGCCTGTCCCGATTTTGTTGATATTCAGCCATCATAATCATATAACTCATGTATCAATATCTAATATTGTTACATATATACCAAAACCACAGTAATGAAAAACCCGTCAAGACATTTTCTAAGGATTCAGCGTTCCTTGTTATAAAAAATCTAAAATTTTTACAGTTTAAATAACACTAATGGATTCATGTAGAACCTTGAACTCCAGCTGAAAGTACTGGGACAATCCCGAAAATGTTCCTGGCCGTTTGCAAATAGTATGATTCAGGTAAAAACTTATTCTGTGTTGGTGATTCACCCCCACGTGGGTATAAAAATTCCTATGAACAAAAACATGACTTGTGATTTTGTTTCTGTAATTATTCAAGTGAAATTGCTTCGAAAGTCTTGCCTAACGGTGTCACTGGATTTGAGAGAGCAAAGCATCGACGATTCCCGCATCGTCAACGAAATCCCTATCTGAGGTAGTGAGCAAGGTTGACAGAAATAGACTTGGAAAGAAGTGCAAAAAGCAGTTAAAGAGCGGGTTCGCGATTCGGTACGGCACGTTCCAGGTCATTTTACCATAGAAAAAAATTTTCATTGGAAAGGAAGTGGTTCAAAATCCTTCAGGATCTTTTCCGTTCCGATGTGTCTTTCTTTGTGACGAAAGAGCGAGACTTGCAAGGGAAAGCCACCAGGAAGGGCCTGTGGGTTTCGTGAAGGTTTTAGCTTGCAGGATTCATTCACACAAGTCTTAGTAATAATTACTATCCGTGGAATTGACAATACAACTTCCAGGAGTGAGCTCTGGCTTTGAAAATCCTACATCCCGGTCAAAATCCCAAATGTGATTTTTGAGATTGAATTTCGGATCCGATTTCCAAAACGCGTAGCCCAAAAATTGGGCCCAAAAAAAAGGACAGTCTCTTGGACACTTCCCCTTCCGAGTCTGCTAAGTTGATCACCCGTTCTTCATGCATTTCCTGAACCCTTGGGGCCGAAATTCCTACGTCGATAACGAAGCACACAACGATGTTGGAAGCGATGGTTCCAGTTGATTTGCTGTCACATTTTATTTCGAAACGAAAAGCTTACATAACAATTTTCACTTAAAATAAATTTCATTTCTATAAACGTGGGTTGTTACATTCAGGGTGAATTACGACAGACTGTTTTCCTCTTGACAGTAATAATGTAGATGTTGAAAACTGCTTTCTAGTTTTTAAATTTTAATGATATTTGAGTGTTAAACATCTTTCCACGGTTTAAGAGAACAAACACTAACCGTTATTGTAACAGCATTAAGCTAATTACTTTCAATTAGGCAAAAATAGGGCTACAAGACCTTGCCAAGTCGAAAGCATGCAAGGTTAACGTACCTTTTACATAGCTGTAACATTCTTTATATCAATTTTTTACTCGGAAATCAAGACACGCAGTCCTTATTTTCTAAACAATTGAGTTTTCATTATTAATTAAAAAGGTGTTAATACATTGCAGAGATTTTTCTTAGGGGTTTTTCAAAAGTGCAAGCATTAACCTCACCTGAAATCTCAGCACGTGTGGTAACAGTTGTCTACTTATCATAAGTCAAATAGGATTCGGAACTTAGCAATAATAATTAACACTGTTGTTTCCTGTTAAAAAATATGGGCTTCAAAATGGGATATGTGTCTGGGGAATGCCAGCAAATGTCAATTGTGATCAGCTTTGAACTCAAAATCTCCCAGTTGTTTTATGTAGAGATAAATATAAGCTCTAGAGCTTCCAATTGGTCAACATTTTTGTTCCGTAGGAAAATCCGTTCCGTTCCGTAACCTTCAAATAATATTATGGTTCCCGTTACTGTTCCGAATGTCGGGACATTGGAACATTGTAATTTAAATCGTTCGGAACAGACAATTAAAGTTTTATTTCCGTCATATTTTGTGTTTCGTTCGGGAATAAGGTTCCTCACGGATAGGATAAATGGCTTATCCTATCCGTATCCTATCCTATCCGCAAATTCTCGGATAAATTAAAACTTAATCCGATCCTATCCGGTAATGTCGGATAAAGTTTTTATGTTATCCGAATCCTATCCGAAAATTTCGGATCGGATATAATATGTATCCGTATCCGACGGATACTTGCAACGAGAAATCCGATCCTATCCGCGGATATCCGAAGTCATCCGCGGATATGGTTCTAATTTGGAAATTATTCTTGCAAATTCATAAAAAGTATTTATTCAAATACAAAGTGTCGAAAAAGGTCCTCCGGTTTACGTGGAGTCAATATAGGATTACATAGTATGAATATTACGCTTATCATTTATTCACCCCTGCAATAATCATTCTTCTCTTTGTAATATGAAATATACAATTACCGCAACTATAGGCGCAACTAGGGATGCCAATGATCTGGTCCAAACCATTATTAATGGTCTTGGATTGGTCTGGTCCGATCTGATCCCAGATTTGTATGGTCTGGTCCGGTCTGATTCAACGCTTGGACCTGACCAGATACAATTGGTCCAGATTCAGGACCAGACCAGACTACAGGACCATGGTCCCAAAAGTACGCAAAATAAAAATTTATGAATTAACGAAATCCTACGGAACAAATTAAAAATGTCATTTCTGGGGACAAAAGAAGAATTTGACTGGATAAAATGTGATTATTTAATTGCTATCAATGGTTTTCTGGACCACGGTCCGGGCCATAGTCTTTGGTCTGGTCTGGTCCGAAAAAATTGTTGGTTAACATTTCGACACTCAAATTTGAATTGGATAGTTTTAAACTTCCTGTATGACAGTTAATTTCCTTGGTAGGACTTAGATGATAAAGATGAGTAAATTTAGTAGCAATATACTGTGTGTTTTTGTGTTTGTTGAAATAGAAAAGCGTATTTTCGTCGTTTTGCTATCAGTTACTTCATTCTACGACCGAAATTTGTTAGGCCGGTAAGCAACAGATGGCAGATAAAACTATCCGCGGATAACCGCAGATATCCGACGGATTATCCGAAGCTCAAGATTCTATTATCGTATCCGTGCGGATTACTTTAACCTTGTATCCTATCCTATCCGCATTATTTTAACGGATAGAATGTGCCTATCCGATCCGGGCGGATAAATGCGGATAGGATAAATTCATTAATTATCCTATCCGAAATTTATCCGATCCGCGGATATGCGGATATATCCGATCCGTTGAGGAACCTTATTCGGGAATATGCTACTTTTTCTGTGCCGAACTCGTTACGTTCCGAAGCATCCCGGAGTTTTTGGTTAATAACAACTTCTTTTGTGTATTTTAAAATAGTGAAAATTTTATTCTAAGCATTAACTAGCTTACAAGCTAGCCAGAAAGGAAACTTTTCATTTTTGTTGAACGAAGGCGCGACGCGTCAGAAATTGCACCAGCATCGGAACGGAACAGAATTATGTGTGACATTTTTCTAACCGATGCACTGAACCGTCCCAGTCCCAATAACAAGAACATTCCCAAAGAGCGAATGTTCCGGTTTTTCCCCGAACCAATTACGGAGCCAAAAAGATTACATGAAAATGTTTTGTTCCGTTTTCGGAACACGGAACACGGAGTTAACTTTGGGATTTCGGAAACCCGAAGGAAGCTCTAACAAGCTCAGTGTAGGATTAAATTGTGGTTTTAGCAAATTCTGTTTTTCAGAGGTAAGATACGATTGCATAAATTGTAAAATTGATGGATGCGGAAACCGTTCTGTAAGTGTATTTCCAAGGAGAATGAGTATCTCTTACTAAACGCCAAATAGCTTCGTGAAGCTCGGCATGAAACAGTAGGACACACTTTTGCATGACACGTGAACAAATTACGTCTGATTACTTTGTGGACACAAAGAATTGGGAAACCATGTGTTGAGTGAATGGAAACGTGCAAATGTAGGTGAAATTACAAATAGGGAAAACCTGGTAACAACTTGTTACCAGGTTTTCACTATTTTCACACAAATTTTAATTTCAACCATCACCAATAATCGTGGTCGTAACTAACGGTCGAGGTAATGACAGTAGTAATCGTTATCTTCTCCGACATTGTGTCCCCCCCGACCTTCCCCTGGCTAAAAAAAGGTTTAGCAGAATAAACTTGCTATGTTAAATAATCAAGCGAATATGAAGTAAATGTAACAATATTCAATAGATGTACCGGAAATTTTCCACTAAAAAATTATCTTCATTATTGTGCTAAAACCTGCTATTTTCAACCTTTTGGAAGAATCTTTCCAACATCGGCATTCATCATTGCCGAGTAGATCAGGAGTATCAAGACAAACGTCACGTACTGGAAGGAAAAATATCCATTATTTTGCTATGAATGTCGAATTGTGAGGGTGCCCATTATAGTTAAGGAAGGATAGAATTTATTTAACTTTTACAAAAAACTATTTATAGTCAAGTAGTTGCCGAAACACGAACCACGGCTGACATTTTGCAGTGTGTCCATTTGTCACTTCCGTAGAATTTATATGATTTGAACTTAGTAACCGTTAAATTGCACCACTAGATACTTTCTTTGGCTTTTGACAATTGACATATTGCTTTCATTAAGTGCTTCTATGTAAATATGGATGTTTATCCTCTGGTAATAATAATTTTATTATTGATATTATGGTCAATATGATATAATCAGAGAAATTAATTTTCACAGATTCTAGAAGTGTTACAGAATTTATCCTTTACTATCTGTATCTCCGTGTAGCCCTACGCGACAGTTTCATGTTTCCGTCGTCAATAATTACTAGATCAATTCAATAGTTGTACGGTCACAACTGCGCTGGCAAGTTCTAATCAAAGCAAACCCTTAGTTCCTCCAGATGACTTTTGCAATACTTCATTACGTTGCCTCTGATTAAAAAATCATCTGTGATGAGCACTACGTGCTAAGTCACCAGGGGGCGAAACGCCGGTGGAATGTGGTAACAAGGGCTATTAACAGCATTGCCGTAATGTGGTGTACAAGGAAACGTGTATTTAATTTCCCCCCGTACTGGTCACATTTATATGTACTGGGCAAAGATGTTAACTAAAATAAAAAATCATCTGTGATCAGCACTACGTGCTAAGTCACCAGGGGGGGGGGAAGCGCCAGCGGAATGTTGCAACAAGGGTTATTAACAGTAATGTGGTGTGTACAAGGAAACGTGTATTTAATTTCCCCCCGTACAGGTCACATTTATATGTACTGGGCAAAGATGTTAACTAAAGAAAAGGAAAAAATGGTTTATACATGTGCTTCCTTGTATGTAGTATTATATTCAGTACGCATATAATAAATTGTGCAAAACGTTTTATATTCAATTTTAAAACACCATGTACAAGTATTCCCGACCTCTACCGGTGGTTACAACACACAATTTAATGTAAGCAACAAATCATACAATAGATGGCGCCCCAATGTGAACAACGTATTACTATGAGTTTATACGTGACCTCATTTAATTTTCTGAGGTCAAACGAATGACACTATGTCCTTCAAAAACAATAGGGTTCTTCCTTTTTGCATGATCTGTCCCGGTAAAAATTTTGTAGTGTAGTAGCAATGGTTCTGCAGATATCGTGCGGACAAGACAACCTCTACACACAGACAAACAGGCAGACCTTCGCAATAGGGACTCTGGCTTCGCTTCAATTCATTGAAATCGATTCAGTAGTTTTGGATATAACTGTCATTTGACTTTAAGTTCGAATTTTCATATATTTTTTTCGAAAAACTATCGGGCCGATTTGAACCACGTAGGCAGTAATCATTACTATTTACATAAGCAAAATTCACAAAAAATATTATTCAAATACATGCAGTAGTTATGGAGATAACTGTCGCATTTGACTTGAAGTAAAAAATTTCAAGAATTTTTTCCTCAAAACTATCTGATCGATTTCAGCCAAATACGAACTCCGCCTTACTTTTGACACAAGTAATGTCCATAAACAATATAATTGAAATTGGTGTGGTAGGTTTTGAGCTATCGTGCGGAGGAATACACGGACGTACGGACAAGGCTATTTTACTAGGGGGCTGACGCCACCCTAAAAATAGGAGGGTATGAATCACAGGTCCAGGAATATTGATCAATGATGAAGAACGTCTGGTGTGGATATGACTTTGATGTGCTTATAAGATTTTGTAAATCTTTGTAGTTAACTTCTTCATGTCAATTCCCGGCTGAAAAACATCTTTATTTTTTAAATTAATTCCAAGATATTTAATGACTTCACCAAATTCCAAATCTCAAATGGAATTCTGATCATCTATCATTACTGGCTCTTCGCTTAGAATCCCTCTCTTTACTTTAGTGGCTTTGCATTTTCCAAAATTTAGCTTGTGACCAACTTTCAAAATTCCGATGCTGCAGTGAGGGCTAGATCATCTGCAAATCCACGTCCTGATAATTTTGGAACATCTGGATGCAACATATTTCTAACACTTTCCCATGGTTGGGCACAGGTGATGTGAGACATACATATGATTAAATAATATCCTGCTCTTAGCAATACAACGACAAAATGTTGAGATACATACTATTACTATTGAGAACAACATGTTTTTTATGACTGCGTGGCGTCATTATAGTAATTGTGTAATACAGTATACAGTCATATGTACTTGTTGTTCCTCGTTACAATAATAATAATTATTATAGCATCTAAATATTCTTTCCCATGTTAAACATTTTCTCTTAAGTTTGTATTAAAATTGTATTCAAGAAAACATATTAAAAGTCTCTTCTTCTTGGAGTTAAAGGAATCTAAATGATTCCTGTTTGTAAGTGCTGATTATTTTTCTTATATGTACTTACACGTGTATGCAATTACCATTATTGGTTTTGTTTTTATTTTTTCCCCTAGAATTATAAATGATTTAGTGTAGATATGAAAAGGCAATATAAACCCAGAAGTACTAAGGATAGAATCAAGTGCAATATATACCTCGTTTGAACCGTTATGGTCAAAAAATCTGTCAATTTTGACTTATTAATTCGGATCACCTCTGATGTACTTACCGTACTAGAACCAAGTACAATACCTCGTTCGGACCTCTTTAGTAATCCCAACTCAGATATTTCCATTCATTTAAGGATCTTCAAAATTTTGACCGGGTATTTGCAATACCATTTTTTGTCGCCTAGAAGGAATCTGAGACCTGTATAACTCTGAAAAGTTGTCTTATGAGGAAGGTTTTGAATAAATCAAGACATTTGAAGTTGACATAGTCCAGTTAGAAAACATTTCGTATTCCTGGGCAAATTTTGACGGAATACTCCAAGTTACCTATTTTTTTAAAGCTAGGCAGCATATATATATATATATGTAATTATACACTATACACATTTCATAAAATGTGCATCGTGTACATATTTGTGTTTCTGGACGGGATGGTAGAGTATGTTGGGACAGAAAAATTATTTGCAAATTGGGAATATTCCGTTTAAAATGTGAATATCTCTCCGTACAACATTTAAATTATGTGTAAAACTTATTATTATTGTATAAAATTTATAAAGTATAGAGTGTAACATTTAAAAAATGCAAAGTCCATAGTCAAATCTTGTCAACTGTAATGGTACTCTTTTAGAAAGATTAGATGTTGGGATATTAATACATACAATAATATATACAATATTTCAAAACTCACTCATATCTAAATTTTATGGCACTGAGACAGCATGGCAGATAATCAATATGGTAGCGTACCCAAATTATCCTGAAAATTATCAAAATCCAAAATGGTCTCATGACCAAAATTCATAAAAACACAAAAATGCATGTTTTACAACGTTTCGAGACGTAAAATTACATTTTACCTAACCACGAAAGTTGAATAGTCAATATTGATTTAAATCAGTGATTTATTTGAAAAAAATCAAGTCATTTAAATCTTGATTTAAATCACGATTTAAATCAACGTGAATTAAATCAAGCCACCCTGATTCCATCTAACTTGAGACTCAAGAAACCCCAATAATTTTTGAATGCGATGCTGTATGTCGACAACTGATGCCTCATTTAAAAGCTACTTACATGTTTTAAAAGATAAAATAATGCTAATCGAAATTTTGAAATCTTAGTCGAAATATTGGAGGGATTTTCAAATTCGCCAATTTGTCGATCAACAATTTACTATAGTAAAAGCCCTGTGCTTCACAGGGACAATTACATGGAGAGGTTTTTGGGGTTTAAGATTAGCGCTTTAAATAAACAGACAGGTAGTGTTCGTTAATAATAAGGATTGCTTGGTATGCCACCTTTTGGGCGTTGTGTGAGGCCATTGAATTATGAACGTGCGAAACTTTAAATAAACGGACAGAAAGTGTTCTTTAATAATAAGGATTTTCGATTTCCCCTCAGAACAGATGAAGGAGACGAATAAATATTTTGAATTAAATGCATGTACATACATTAGCTTCAAAACTTTCGAAAACCATATTTTGGGAGTAGGGTGCCCAGAAGTCCTGACCTGATCAGGACTGTCCTGATTTGACCCAAGGTCACCTGATGACCTAATGAGCTTGGATTTAGACCTGATTTTGCAGTTAGTGACGAAAATAACAATTAGTACATTTCTGGTCAAAGTGGCTTAATTTTGTCGTTACATATCATAAAGTCCCTTTGCCCCAACAATACTATACTAACAAATGGTAACTATGTATGTATTTACATGAAATTAAATGCTTTTACAAGTAAAATACTTTTAATAGTCCAATTTTGAACATTATTTGGGTTTTTAGGGAATCCTATTACTTGTTTCTTCTCACTTCATTTATGAATTCACGAAGAATTGTTAATTTTTTTTTCTACCTCTGCATCGGCCCATCTGGATCAAACAAGCTTGTTGAGGAACCATGGCGATATTGAACGCTTGAAACTGTATTCAGACTGCCTTTGATTTTGTCACAACATTTAAGACACTAGACTATAGACACCGTATTGTGCCAAGTTCTCAATATTTTTTTTTCGGATCTGACCCCTGAAATTCCTTCTACAGTAACTTCCGCAAATGAATTTCTACAAATCATCTCATTACACTACAAAGTGTTTTACATGCTTTTCTGTCCCTTAGTATGTACGACGTTATTCACGATGTTTGCACCAGATTTTTAAAAAGTAAAAGGTGTTTTAACATTATAAAACAGGATATTAATTTATAACAGCTTCGGTGTAAACACTGGACTGCTTCTAGACCACGCGTAATTACCTTAAGGTACCTTTAAGGTACAGATTAATAACAGACTCAGTTAAGGCCTTTTTCAGGGTGGCGTCAGCCCCTAGTAAAATAACCTTGTCCGTACGTCCGTGTCCTTCCGCACGATATCTCAAAAGCTACTGGACCATTTAGTTAAATATTTTATGTACATAACTTGTGTCAATCTTAAGCCTGAGTTTGTATTTGGTTGGAATTATTTATTATATTTAACCAGATAGTTTTTGAGACAACGATTCTTGAAATTTTGAACTTCAGGTCAAATGACAGTAATCTCCAAAACTACTAAATCGATTTCAATGAAACCTTTTTGAATATTTCTTCTGTAGTTGAATTTTTCAAAAAAATCAAGATACTCATCATACTTTGACGGCGGTAACTGACGCCACTCTATGTTAAGCCTCAAATTATCATGTAGCGACGATTTTTATTTCGTAATCATCTGAACTGGAGTATTATCTAACTTAAGCACCCTTTACAATGAAAAATGTTTCTTACGGTTACGGACCAAAATGCTTACGGTTACGGACCAAAATGCTTACGGTTACGGACGAAGTCATCCGTAAAGCTGGGTTTATAGTTTCACTTTCCCTTCATTTTCCTTTACTTTTCATGAAATTTTCCTTTTTCGAACATTTATACTTTGCGTTTGTTGCAAGTAATCCCTCACAAATAATTTGATGCTCACGTGCTTTTCATTTCATGCGCGAAGCCATTTATACTTTCAGTTCGGGCGCGAAAGTGTCCTTTTTTCTTCCTTTTCCTACAAGTTGAACCAGTTCAACTTCATGGCAAAGGAAAAACTAAGGAACTAGTCAATACACAGTTATAAGTACTTATAAAACAAATTAAATCTTGTAGTTCTGTGCTAAATATTCCTGTTTGCATCCTGTAGCTAAATACATATAAAAATATAACATTTTAGGAATAATTGCAGTGTCTAATTTTTATATATACATCAAATTAATTGCAAATTAATTATCCCGGAATTTTTCATACCTCAATATTATGGCCAAACAGTCACGAGGAGTTATTAAATGAGTGTGAGTAATTTAATGGAATATTTTGTTCTCAAGTTTTTTTAGATGTAATTAGTCAAAGTGTTACTTGTTCATTCTGCGATATATTTTAATTATCTTTACATGTATTTTTACATCATACTGTGTACTTGCCTAAATATTTATGATGATATTCGGAATTCTCAAGACCTCAATCGTTCGTTAAAATCGATTCACCACTGTTTCGTGTACAAAATATTGGTCTACCGTACATAAACCGTTATCCACTATTTTTGAATTTAGAAAAGTAATATCCGAGAACCTTTTTAAAAAAATCTTGACCAAAATTCATGTTGGCTATAATACAACAGGTAATCAGTTTATACTTTCATTCATTTATTAACGCGGGAACGAAAAGGCAAACGAAACGCAAAAATCACTTCTTGATCAGATGAAAGTATAAATACATCGAAGGAATCTCATTTTTGACCCGCAGCAGAAGTAAGGTAAAGGGAAGGCAAAAGTGAAACTATAAACCCGGCTTAAGACGTTTTTCGTCCGTAAGTCAAAACTTCCATTCCCAATGAAATAGAACTTACGGATGAAAATCCCATGAAAACACTACGCGCAATGTTTTGCTATGCAAAATCAAAAATGGGATCTTGTTTTTTCGAAAGACAAAAGCGATAGCAGCATTATTATGTTGGCAAAAGTCTAATAAAACGAAGCGCAAATATTGGGTTCACCCTATGAATAAACTCCGGTCAAGATTGGGCGATCAAGTTAAACTTGATATAAAGCACAACAAATACCCAGACCGTTTTCACAAAGAAACACGATTTACTCCCCAACAATTCGACGAGTTGTTTGGGAGTTCTTCAAAATTTCAACCCAAGCTGCTTTTCGAATATCTCGATTGTGAAATAGAGGATGAGATGGATCGTATAGGAATCCTCGAGCTTCTACAATCGTCAACATTGCTTCGATTTGCCATAATGATCGGTGTTAACAATTTGAGATATAATTAATGTACTAATGAATAAAATGAGTGTAAATAATTGCTGCAAAGATCAATCTTGAAGTGAATACTTATTACATATGCAATGAAAACGACAACAATGAATAACGCGGTACATTTACGCTCTCCTTGTCAAGAGGCAAAATTTGAATTTTCATCCGTACGGAAGAAAAGTTGAAAGTTAAAAATGTAGCTTCAACTTTGCTTCCGTAAGGTTTTTACTTACGGATGAGGAGAACTTACGGCTACGGAGGCGACTGATTGGGAATGGTTCGTGCGGTTACGGACGAAAAATCTTACGGAGGTAGACTTTTTGCTTACGGACGTACCATTGGGAATGCTCCTTTACAATTAGGAGTCCTGATTTGAGAATGAAATTATCTGGGCACCCTATTTGGGAGCGATTGTGAAGTTCAAAAAACTGCAATACATCTTAACTTCAATGTCGCATCTCGGTCAATAATATATCATTAAACATAAGTGTAATTACTTTAAATGCTAAAATCTTTTCGACTGAAAGTCGAAATCCTAGTCACAGTCTGGGAGGATGTATAAGATTAGCCTGAAAGACCTAGATACACACATCACACATAAGCTAGCAACTATTGACCAGACCTTGAATAATTATACACTTACCCAATAACTATCTAATAAATCCCTGTGAAAATCAGCTTCCTCGTTCACAAAGTTAGTGTACAAGGGCAAGTCCTTCCAGCATATTTTATTTAGCACACTTATGGTTAGTGACTAACCAAGTCTTGTACATAAATGATTAAATAAAATTCAACGTGGATTGAGCTTGACCTTGAGCCCATTCTTCGGAAACATAACAATGTCTCCAATTGGAACCACTTTCAGATTTGGATCATCCAGTTCAACAGTAAAGTTTCGAAATATGTCCGCGAGAATGATCTTTTCCTGCGCAATCGCAATTTTAATACCTGTTCACATAAAACGCGAAAGGTAACATTGCTGTCACACTATAAGAGATTTTACTAGAAAAACCAACCAACAGTTACAATTTACAGTTAATAAAGGAGTTGATCGATTTACCCATGCAGATCCTCGTCCCTCCCGAAAAAGCAAAATACGCATAAGGGTGTCTTCCAATACAGTTTTCGGGGAAAAATCTCGAAGGTCTAAACTCCTCCGGCTCTGGGAAAAATTCTGGGAGTCTGTGAGTGACCCATGGCGATAGCATCACGTCCACCCCCTTGGGTACCACGCAGTTCTTATCTAACAGTCAATCCCTTTGAATTATCATCCACATCATTTGATCTGTTCGGAAATTTATTTGTTAACGATACTAAATGTACTTACCTAATTCAAAATCATTTTCCGGTGTGCGAGGCATCAGGGGTATCGGAGGATACAACCTCTCCGTTTCTTTGATGCAGCATTCCAAAAATTTTAGCTTTGGTAAGTCTGATGATTCCACATTTCGATCCCGATCATTTCCAAAAACTTCATCCAATTCAGCATGCAGCTTGACCTATTATATACAAAGCATTTGAATCCGAATTACAGACAATTCTAGTCAAAAATAAAAGTTCTTATTTGATCAAAGTCGAGTTTAATTGACATGGATGAAAACACTAACCTGCTCCTTAGGATTTGCTGCTAACAGATACAGTGCAAAGGTAAGACCTGCCGCAACTGTATCATGTCCCTTATATTTAAAAATACAAAATATAATTTATTATCGAATGTATGACTGCTCACCACCTTTTATGAAATATTACGAAATAACAAATAATGTTTCCTCACAGCCAATATAGCGGAATTCATTAGGTCTCGGATATATATATCCGTAACCTCAGTGTTTCCTTCAAGTTGTTTCTGCAGACATTGATCTAGTGCCACTAACGATTCTAGGCAGATTGAAAGAACAACGTTTTTACAAAATAGGAAAAATATTAGAAATAATAAAATAATTAATAAAGGCTGTTGTTATTATAATTACCTACTTCCTCGAATTCACCCGTCCTTTGTGCAAGACTAATGTCAATATTGTTTTCCAAAAATTCCAATTTCCTCTCTTGAACGACCTACAACAAGCATGGAAGTTTATTAACGGATTATAGTTGTCCAAAATTGTATATCGTCGGTGAAGAGGCAAAATGATCTAGGTGCATGATCGATTAGAATCAAAATGATCTACTTACAGTTTCACTAAAGGCAAAATGATCTACTTGCATTAAATTTTAAAAGCAAAAGGATCTAGATGCAGCTTTTCCTAAAAGCAAAATGATCTAGATACAAACTACAATAAAAACAATATAAATAAACACATTCTAATGCCGGTGTACAAATATACGAGGTATTAAAAATCTTTTATATATACATTCAATTGCCCAATGCCTCCATTTTTTTCAGTAACATGAAATATTTTATAAATTATGATTTAACATTTAAAAATGATTAATAATAATGAGATGAATGTTATGATAATGTCGATGATCGTAAAATACGATTTGAAGAAACTCCAGGTTGAGAATTATTAAAGGGACAACCACTTCAATGTGCACACTAACACATGAGCACAGGACCTGTAAACTCTCATTTTGAATCGTCTTTTAATTCGGCAATTTTAAAATAAATGCAGTTTTCATAACTAAAAATGTATTAGATGCAATAAATCATATTAACTTTAGTTGCCGGAATAAGGCCAAATACGCCATAACCCTAGGTCAATTACAGTTAGCCCTTATAAGACACGTGTCCCCTTTGCAGAAGCAATTTTTCTCACACAAAAAATTAAACCAGCACTTAGATCATTTTGCTTTTATGGAAAATTATATGTAGATCAGTTTGCTTTTAAAGAGGCTTGCACCCAGATCATTTTGCCTTTAGAGAAAAAGTTATGTAGATCATTTTGATTCTAATCGATTATGCACCTAGATCATTTTGCCTCTTCACCGACGATATACAATAAAGTTGTTGTTTCATCACGTAACAAAACTTTCTTTACAATTGCAAAAACGATACAGTTATCAAATTTTAAACATCATAAATAAGTTATGAATTTACTTGTTACCTTATCCATAAAGTTTTGTAAGTATTCCCTCGTCACCTTTTCCTTTCGTCCAAATGATGACATATTCCAAGTCACATTGAGCCAAAACCATGGCATGTACATGCGCTGGTTAATTAATTTCGTCTCCCTGAAATTATGTAAGAGTAAAAATACATTTTTAACACCGCGGTCGCATAAATAGTTACACATTATATAAGAATTTTCTCATGTAGTCTTTTACTGATCTCATCGTTTCAATGCCAAGACAAAATTAGGGGATAGACACAATGGCAATGTAGCACTTACTTATGAACAGCTACCGCATAGTCATTATTAAATTTGGCTAAGCATCCCATGGGTTTGCCCAGGAAATATTCTGCAAATCCGAATTAAAAATAGTATTTTATAATCCACTTAATAATTTCATCCTGATATATTACTCACGGAGTACAAAACCATTGTCTTCCAGTTATATTTACGCAAATGCCGTATACTTACGCGAAATAGTATCCAATGTGCATAACGTTAGGAGCCAACGAACTTCCACAGCCGTCCCTTTACCTGCGTCCTTTTTCAAAATTGTCAGCAGGGTTTTCGAATGAGCATTGAAATTATGCTCAAAATTATCAACGTGTTTGTACGCAAACGCGGGGAGGTACAGTTTCCTCAATCTTAAATATTCCTTGCCTGTACACATTTAAAAAATATTTTGTACCAGTGGCTCCACCTCTTACAATTAGGGAGGAAGGGTTTTGGGAGTACATTGTACACTCCACACATACACCAAAGGGGCATATAAATCATAGATACAAATCCTAGACTTGTACCCCCTAAAAATTTCATGCATCACAGATGACAGAAATTGGACACACTCTAATCACTGGGGAACTGCATATCGGATTTTACCATGGAATCATGGATGGATTCGTATTTTTAGGGTGGCGTCAGCCCTCTAGTAAAATAGCCTTGTCCGTACGTCCGTGTGTCCCTCCGCACGATTACGCAAAAACTACTGAACGGATTTCAATGACATTTTTTATGGGCATTACTTGTATCAAAAGTAAGGCTGAGTTCGTATTTGGTTGAAATCGGCCCGATAGTTTTTTCGAAAACAATTCTTGAAATTTTGGACTTTATGTCAAATGACTGTTATCTCTAAAACTACTGAATCGATTTCAATGAAACTTTTTTCGAATATTGCTTATGTAAAACGTAATAGTTACTGTCTATTTGGTTGAAATCGTCCCGATAGTTTTTTCGAAAACAATTCTGAAATTTCTAAAAAAAACGAAAAGTTTTCCTACTTTGACGGCCGCGGCTGACGCCACCCTACGCGAAGCCTCAAATTATTGCGTAGCGATGATTTTAATTGTGCAAATCTGTAAAACATTCCATCATCATAACTTGAAGAGGCATTGAGCCGAAAATAACCAATTTATCCGAAATCGCATTCAAAATTGCATTCTTTGAAATTTACATAATTATTTCTGTGGGAATTATCTAAAGGCGAGGACTGTAACCAAAGAATAAATCATTTAAAAGGAGAAATAAATAATATTCGATTATTTTAAAATCATTATCTAAGAAAATATAAGACGAAGTTTTACAGGAATCTTTTCCTGGATATTTACGAATTATATATTGTCCATCTCAAAAATTGGTTCCACAGGACCCAAACCTGTGTGACATGCTTTAATAATTAAAGCAATATCCTTTCGTTCATGATGACAAGAATTTGAAATAGTTCATGATCTTTCATCACATGTTGGGATGACTATCCATAATTTTGGAGTTCTACTGTTGATTTTTCGTAAATTTCGCATCTTCTTAAATCGCGCTCCTCGAGCATAAAATGTCAAACCATGCTCATTAACCAGCCCGACGGCACCCAATTTAATACAAAATGGCGGAATCAGATAAATAATTCCCTCTTACAATTAGATGAGCTACTGGGATTTGGAAATGATTATGGTTACACTGTACGTATTACAATGCATACGTATGTGTTAACGGCCATTTTGTACCACCAATAACGAACCCGTGGTTGAGCGTCTGCTTTGTACATATTTGAAATTGTTCCGTTCGGATACTGTTTTATGACATACCTTTAGCAGTTAGTAAACAAGAAGGTCCTAGCCAATCATTAAACAACAGATCATAGAGCCAAGACCTGTTCATTTCCTTTGATGATAAAACTTTCTGTAAATAGGATTTCAGTTTAAATTCATTAATTTGTAACCGTTTCCACGTTTAGCACTAACATCCTTGCATTTTAATGAGATTAGTTTTATCATTATATTAAGAAGTGAAGCACCCATAGCATTCCTGGATTAAAATTTATACCAAATCGAAGGCAAGTATTTAAAATACTGTATTACAAATATCCGCTCTCTATCGTTTGAAAATGAATTGTAACTTACCGCCACATCATCGGGGTGGAACACCATGAGCATCTTCTGGGGTCCCAAATATAGAGCCACTCTATTACCATACTTCTGCTGAAGAACTTTTAAGTTGTTAAGTCGTTCTGGAAAAGAAAATTGATCAACACTGCAATTATTTGTTCCTACGAACACAAAGATATTAAAATACATTCCTACGTAACAATTAATTTTAATACAATTTTTGGGTGCTACGACAGAGGTGTGGCATATTATTATTTAATTAAACTTCCTTTCAACTTTAGGTTAAACACGGATACTCTTACTGGTTGGTCTAAGCATAAACAAAGCATTCCCAATAATTGGGAACATCATCGGACCGGAAAATCTTTGAAGGAACTCATCACTTCTAGATTTCTTTAAAAATTGCCACAAGAGCACTCCCAGAGAGACTAGAACTAAAATACTTGTGACGGCCATACTTGTTACCAAAATGTTAGAAACGGGGACTCCTAAAGTCAAAATAGGACTGACAAGTGGGAAAATGTTGATTGGTTTTATATAAATACACGTACCGCGAATATAGAGTCTTTAGCTAAACCGGTTTGAAAAGGCGAATTCTATCATGGGATTTGTGAATCCTGGACAAGGACGGGCCTTCGAAAAGCTTCTTAATTATTTTATACGATGACCATGGAATTGAAATTTTCAATCAAAACCAGTAGCTCTGATATTAATTAACATTCGTATTTTATTAATTACTGATTAATACTTGGCATATTTAATACAGTTCATTCGACTAGTTAATTGTTATAACAGCACTTTACAATCAAAAGCTCGCAATCACTTCACCCCTAATAAATATTTGCAGAAATTTGAAACTGTAACTTGGACTTCTATTAATAATAATTATATGGATGTCCGGAGACCCTAACAATATCAAAGTGCTCCAAACAAACTACCTGTCACGACGAACTGCTTGAGTTTAATGCCTTCCCATGACATTTTCTCTCGCTTTTATGAAGCACCTACAAAGGTAACACTTGTGTTTCAATCCTGACTCACATTCTTACGTTCTAAACTCCAATTTTTGAATTAGTAACATGACGCTCAACTCAAATATGAACCCCTATGAAATTTGCTACATATTACAGCATTCTGAAATATTTTTATGAACAATAGACCATGTATGAAAAAGTGACAAGATCCGAAATTCCACTCCGCATCCTTGCTCCTGAAGATGAATTTTACTATAATTATACTTGCTTGAGTATATGGTTTAATATGTCTGACATGAGATATTTGAATAATGTTTTTAGAATTAGTGTAGTAAGTTGTATTACCATTAGTTCGTTTTTGAGTTCACAAGTCAGTTCCTTTGACCTTTTGAAAAGGAAATTACATTTGGGGAATAACGCTTAAGAGCTTAAGAAAATGTAATTATTAATTATCTCAACATGGTTGTTCCTATTGTTTATTTTAATATATTATTACCGATTTTGTCGCGGCTGAAGGATCTCAAATAAGTACAATAACTTTTGGGGAACTTTTGGAAATTATAGCTCATGGAAAAACAATTTAATATCTGAAAGAATTTAATGTCGGTGGAGGATTCAAAAGTATCAATTTTTTAACCAAACTTTTAAGAAGGATTCATCCGAGACGTATGCAGGTTCCCACAGGATAATTGTCGAGTTTTTTTTTACCACAACTAATCTGTATATCTACATATCCGACCTCCAAAAACCAGCCTGTTTCGTTTTTTTCCTCAAGGGAACCAGCACAGTATGTATGTACACATTCCTCTCTGGAAACTTGTTTTTTGATCGATTCCGTGAGTTGGGGTGATGAGGATTCAAAAGGATTCCCAGGAAATCAGTCAGTGTTGAGATACCTTGTAATTACTCTTCAAGAGTTATGTTGAGCAAATCGAAACATACATAAAAAAATATCTCAGAAATTCAAATAGCTCCAGTATTTTGTTTGTCGGACCTCGTAATAATTCCTCCAATGTGCTAAATCTAGTTTCATTTTTTATCAAGGACATGTTTTTCATATTTGTGAGAATTTATGAAATATCTCCAGAGAAAATGCTGTCTTTTCATGCCCGGATACTACTTACGATTTCGCAGTTAATCTCCAATGGGTTAAAAAAGTTAGCATGAGCTATACATGTGTAATATAATTCAGTGATTTTATCAGTATTCCTTCGATTTATCTTTGTGAGAAATATTTATAGCACGTGAACTCCAAATCAAAATAACAATGCTAATAATTACAGCTTGAATAATCACACAGCAGTATGTATCCAATAATTCAAGTATCTACTTGTAGAGAGAAATCATTAAATTAATTCTAGAATATTAAAGGCACATTATACAATCTAATTTGATGAAATTACATGACTGTTTTAGCGCAATTAGATATCTTATAATACAAGGGGAAGACCGTCTCTACCTCCAGTCAGTCCCTTTATAAGGGGAGCAGCCCCCAGAAGAAATTGAAACCGACAAAATGAAAATGGCTTGGGATGTGGAAATGTGAGACAGCTTTAACGAGTTTTAAAGTTAACATATGTTCTTCTTTTTTCCAATGTTGCTTGATGCTGTTGTTGGTTCCCAAGGAGGACTTTGGTCACAAGCTGAATTTTGGAAAATGCAGAGCCATTAACGTAAAGAGAGATATTTTCTAAGGCCCAAGCGAAAAACCAATGATGGTAGATGATCATAATTCCATTCGAGAATTATTGGAATTTGGTGAAGTCATTAAATATCTTGGAGTTACTTGTGAAGATGAAGTTGCTTTTCAGCCGGAAATCTCCACGAAGAAGTTAACTACAAAGATTTACAAAATCTTATAAGCACACCAGAGTCAAATCCACACCAGACATTCAGATTTCAGATTTCCATAGAAATGTGTAATGTGCATATTTAACGATCTAACAATGAGCAGTAACTTTGTAACAACGTAGTAGCTCATTGTTAAAACGTTAAAAATGTAGGCATTTATGGGATGCGAATTTTTCACTTCTGTCAGACTCTCAACCTGTAAGTACGTATGTACATACGACTTGGGAATTTAGTGGTCCCAATCTTTCAATTCAATTCAAAAAATTCGTTTTGATTCAATTCAAATTATGAATTGAATGAAATTCAATGATTCGATTCAATTCACGATTCACAGGATTCACTTTGATTCATTTCTGCGTGCTGAATTGAATCGAATGATGATTCAAATCATTCAGACAGTAAAAGGTGGTAACATAAACATTTTATTTCAGGATTTTATAATGACTACATAAAACCGCGAAAGATTATAATTCAAAAATTTCACTATCACTAAAATTGGCAATAAAGTGTACTCTCGCTATAAGGGATACCCTTATAAGGGATTATTTGATATAAGGGATTGGGATTTCCAGTCCCGATTCCCATTTACACAATGTATAACACTATGGTCAGAAGGGACAAATTTTGCAAATTGAGCATCGATTATAGCGAGAGTTGACTGTAACCTTAGCAAATTCGAGTTGCGTATCCTGCTAATTAATTGTCACATTATCAGGCACTCCAGAATAAGGGGGGACAGGAAGGACAATGTCCCTCCCAAAAAACATCAGGGAGGGACACGCTATACTACTGTCCCCCCACTTTTCAAAATTCAAATAAGCCTTTTCCTGACTTTTTGCTGTCAAGACTGCAATAAAGCTTCAATTTAAAAAAAAAAATCCTGCCTAGTTGTATTTAAAAAACATGAAAGAATTTATTTCTTCTAAACAAAAGTGTTTATACCGTGTTGCCAAATACCCTTTTCATCCCGCAATATTCTTACTTGTGGAGATCGGTTCATTTAAGTAACTGCCAGAATTAAGTACTGAAAGTTGTGGTTCATGACACTAGTCCGAAATAGATTTTTAAAGCGACCCATTTTATCCTTGATAATGATTTTGAACTTAAGTGATTTTATGTCAATATTGCAATACTTTCATGGATGAATTTGTGCGATAGAGTGATAATATAAATAGTAACTTCGGAATTCAACGCAACGCCGCTAATCAAGGAATTAGAGGATATTTTTATATCCTTCATTCTTTACTATTGTTGACCTTTTTAAATTTGGAATATTATTTCCCACTACCTGTGACGAACAATTTGGTCTCCTCTTACAGAAAGATCCAGACCAAAACTTTGATCTGGATCATAAGTTGATAATTTGAAACTTTAGATGTGTAACCTTATGTGTAGATACATACATATATACGTTTGTATATGGTCATTAGCAAAGAAACTAAAACTAATTAAAAAATGTTGCCCCCCCCCCCTTTGTCGGACGTTCCGGAGTGCCTGCACATTATGATCTAAATTGGACGGTTAGTAAATGCTGTAATAATAAATTATAATAATTTATGTATTTGATGTATAAAAATTATTACTTACAAAGTAATTGATAAGTCGGTTTCCCAACAAAAATCAAAAATGTCTCTCAGAAACACGTACGAAATTTTTAATGCGATGCGTTACTGGCTGCATTTTTAGCGGGATATGCAAACAAATTCGTTGCAAGTGAATCATTTGAATCGTGATTCAGGGCATTTCACGTGATTTCATTCATGAAGTGAATTGAATGAAATGATTCAATTCATGCTTTGAATTGAATCGAAAAATGATGAATCAGAATTGAATTGAATCGAATCGAATCGAGTTTTTTTGATTCAGAATTGAAACATCGGGACCACTATGGGAATTACCTCCAGAAAGCGGTCCGTAGAATTGTTACAAGTGAGTAAATTAATGTACTTTGGGAAAGTTACAGGGGACAGGCTTGCACACTTATATTGTGCCCAAGGCTATATTTGCCGTGCTTGAATGTAATATGAGGTATCGTTGTATTGAGTCGATTTTGCATTGCATATGTAATACATTCATTTGGATTGTGTTATTGAAATTCAATGTCACTGGTTCAAGTGTATAGAATAACAATATAAATTGCATATAAACATCAATATTGGACTTTCTATCCACTGGTTTCACTACACACAACATATGACACACGCACTGCTAACAATAAAAGAAGTTAAGTATTAAGCCGACATGCTTGCACACCTATAGTTTCGTGCTTGAGTGTAGGTTATATTGTTATACATGTACATATGTATATTGACTCTACCACAATATTTGTCAATGTATTTTAGACGCGAATAATTGTAAACTGCCCTGGCTATGTTCTCATTACTTTATATGAATGATAATCTCCTGTGCAGAAATTGGGATAAATCTTGACCGGGGATTTGAAGCCGGGAGTAGATATTTATTTCACAATAGCATTATTATAGCATATTAGTACATATAACTACCGACATTGTAATTAGTACATGGCGTGCTAGCATCTCATATTTTTTCAACCTTTTTGAAGAACACCAATTTTGAAAGGACATGCATAACCACTGATATCCAGGTGTAATAATAATTATTGTAATTACTACCATAATGATTACTGTATACCCGCATGTTGCACGTAGCATGCGATTCCTTCTCAGAATAATATGCCTACACTAGGGCGTCCATCAGTCCTGATTTCATCAGGACTGTCCTGATTTGAGATAGACACACCTGATGACCTGATGAGTAGACGTAAAGTCCTGATTTGTCAAATATTTTTTATATTAAATTTATTAAATATTTGTACAAATGCCATTGTTGGCATTTGTACTTAAATATCCTATTAGATCTCCAGCACATAATACAAATACTGACAGAAAACTGCTGACACCACTTATTGGTCCTATTGCGGGTTATCCCATGCGCGTAATCGTGTATAATGTATCTTAGTATGACAGCAATGCCAATTCTATTAATCAGGTAAATGTTGCTATTTCTGAATTCTTTAAATTGTTTTAGCCGTACTTCTGGCTTACAAGGTAAGATTTTGGGATGGTACAAGCCGATTCAAACAAATGATAGCATATGTTTTAGTACTCACCTAGTATGTTTCAAAACTCATGTAACTCGAGTGCATTTTGCCCCGTTCTCCTAGGACACGTCACCAAAGTTTCAAAATTTAAAACGATACCAAAGGTGGGGGGACCTGTCTTTTCAAAAAAAGTTAATGTTAAATCCCATAAAGATTTTGAGTTTTTGAAAGTCGATGAAATTTTGATTTTCGCTATTTCAATGAAATTCAAGTTTTTACGTACACATTTATATATCCTTCAACAAAATTCCCCAAAAAGTAATCCCTCCATCATGGCGCATCTGTACGTACATATGTTGTCGATCTGATATACTCACTCCATATTTAATCACTGGCGAAACTGGTAGAAAATACGTTCTCGGTTCATACAAACTAACTTCATCTGCTAGATAGAGTTCTTTTTTATTTTATGTAGAAGTCCTGATTTGGGATTCAAATAATATGGACACCCTAGCCTACACCTACATGATGGCCCAAAACCTTATCCCCACTAGCCTACATAAGGGATATTATCTGTACTGCAGTATATCGGATTTACCCATATTCAAGAAAATTCTTTTCCAACTAAAACCAATTCCCTGACTTTAATCAATGTGTAAGGTCAATTTTTAATATGAGGCAAGGTAATATGTAATGAATTATTACAAACGTCGACCGGAGGAACAAAAGGGTTTGCTTTGATTTGAACTTGCTCGGCTGCTGTGACCATAAAACTATTGATTTGGTCTAGTAATAATTATTTAAGACGGGAATGCCAAAATGTCGCGTGGGACTCTACGGAGACAGTAAATGGTAAATTCTGTAGCTCTTATATAATCTGTTAAATTAAATTTCTCTGGTTACATCATGTGGGCCCCAATATATCCAGGATATGTGTACCCCCGATTTTCAGGTCCCAACCATATCACTAATTACAGATATTACCAAAGGGCAAACCTAAATAGGAGTACCTAATGCAAACAATATGTCAAATGTCAAAAGCCAAAGCAAATATCTAATGTGGCAGATTGGTTGATAAGTTCAAACCACATGAATTCTAGGCAATTGGCAAATGAACACACTGCAAAATGTCAGTCGTGGTTCATTATTCGGCCACTAATTGACTGTAAACAAAATACGTTACATGAGCAAGTATGCGTGGAATATTAGCAATAATCGCCACAATCCATACTTTCCGTAGCAAATTCCCCTGCGTATTAACAGTGAGATTTTTTTCTTAGAAAGGTAAGGAAATGAATGTGATTATTGTTATGGTTTCAAAGAATTTACTAATTTCATCTATGAATTTGATTATTTGAGCTATATAAACTCAAACCTCCACATGAAAGATTCATTTAATTACACACTTCACTCTGAGAGCAGCATCCTTTGAATATTAGCTTAGCTCGTGTCGGAATTCGTTGTTCAAGTTCACCATGAAGTTTTTTGTAAAAATTAAACAAATTCTATCTTTTCTTAACATTAATGAGCATACACTCGTATTTCGACATTCGTAACAAACTAATGAATTTTTTCCCTTCCAGTACGTAATTTTTTCCTTGATACTTCTGGTCTGCTCGGCAGTGGTGAATGCGGATGTAGGAAAGATTCCTCCAAGTAAAGCCTCTGAAAAGGCTGAAAATAAGCAGGTATCAACACAATTATTAAGGGAATTTTTTAATGACAAATTTCCGACATATTGAATATTTTTACATTTACTTCACACTCACTTGATTATTTAAGCTAGCAAAAGTTCATTCCGCTAAACGCTTTTTTTCAGGCAGGGGAAGATCGGGAGGGACGCTATGACGGAGATGATAACGATTATTACCGCCATCATCATCACCACCACAATCATTGGGGCAAATAAGCCTCGGGTGTGATGGCGGTTGAGATGGAAAATGTAACCGGTGTTTAGGGCAAAAAACTAACCTCAAGAACGGACAGATTAATAAAATACAGATTGAATTTTAGCGTGTATCAATGCACCATTGGCAACGATGCAGTGTACGACGATTTCCAAAACTGACTTTCAAAATAAAGACCTGTATCATCTAAAACGATAGATTCGATTTCTTAAATACTGCAAACTATGCATTTGGATACAGTAAAATCTTGTTATAAGGGTGAAGCAAGGGTCACGTCACTAACTTTCAGGGAGTTAAAATTTGACCAAATATTTGGAACTGAGACAAACATTGAACCATTCAAAGCACGTTCACGAACAAGATTTCGACATTCGCATCAATATATATATAGTTATTGCGATTTTTCAAAAATCAAGACAATTACTCGGATTGTCCAGATGAGACTATGACCTGTACACATAGACACATAGATACAAAGAACCGGTATGAGTATTAATTAAAACTTTTCTTATTGACAAATCTCCTATTAACCCAGGCTACTATATAATACTGAGAAAGTTATCATAAGTTAATCATTACAAATTTCTTGAATTGTTTAACTACACACACGTTGTTGTAACATATATAATTATCGGGGACTGAGCTTGATCTTGAGTCCATTCTTCGGAAACATGACGATGTCCCCCACGGGTAACAATTTTAATGTTGGATCTTCCAGTTCGACAGTGAAGTTTCGAAATATAGCAGCAAGGATAATCTTCTCCTGAGCAATTGCAAATTTTATCCCTACAAACAATATTTTGATAAAAATCATTAACTAATCACATTCAGTAAATAGGTCAATTCTTCATGTTGAATGTGCGAGCGATCCAACTAATTCTAGTCAAAAACAATAGCATCGTGGATATTCAAAAAATACAAAATCGATGTACCCATGCAGTTTCTAGGTCCTGCAGAAAACGCTAAATAGGCATAAGGATGTCTTCCGATGCAATTTTCAGGGAAAAATCTCGACGGCCTGAACTCCTCCGGCTCTGGGAAGAATTCCGGAAGTCGATGAGCGACCCATGGTGATACCATCACGTCTAGTCCTTTGGGAATCACACAGTTCTTATCTGCAAAATCCAACGAACAGTTTATATTCAGTTTCTCGACTATAATAATTATTCTTCAAATTGCTGCAAGTTGTACACAAGAAAGAAGATTACCCAACTCCAAGTCCTCTTCTGGAGTTCGAGGCATTAGTGGTATTGGAGGATACAATCTTTCAGTTTCTTTGATACAGCATTCCATAAATTTAAGTTTGGGCAAATCCGATGTCTCGACGATTCTGTCCCTGTCGTTTCCAAACACTTCATCCAATTCCGCGTGGAGCTTTGCCTATAGTAAACAAAAACGCGTATGTAGATTTGCTTTAAATGCATTAGAACCAAAAGGATTTTTATACAAGAAATGTTTACACAAACCTGTTCCTCAGGATTTTTTGCTAGCAAATATAACGCGAAAGTAAGTCCTGCCGCCGTTGTTTCGTGTCCCTTCAGGAAAAGGATAAAATAAATGGTTAAATATTTCATAATTGTTTGGCAGTCAAAAGCGAGAGTTTATGTATAATCAATGGTATTTAAACCCAATACGAATTTATAATTAACATGCCTACTACCTAAACACTAAAAGAAATTTAATTTTAAGCAAGACTTTGTACTAGGTATGAAAAAGTTTTGAAAAATGTGACTCACTGCCAGTATAGCCGAGTTGAGTAGGTCTCGAATGTATCTATCCGTAAACTCAGTTCGTCCTTGGAGTTGCTCGCGAATGGCATAATCTAACATTGTTTCAGATCCTGCCAAACATAAAACAAAATTAGTTGTACCATAATTACTGACATTTTCAAAGGATGGGATTAAATTGTTAAGTATTTATTTCATATTGTGTATAAAAAATATTACTTTCCTCCGGATTCGAAGCCCCTGTCGCTTGTGAGCTCTTCTGAGCGTTGTTCAATATTATTTCAGCTTTTCGTTCTTGAACCATCTGAATTTAAAAAAAAAATATGCATGATTTGATTTTTTGTTTGGACTTTTAAAGTAATTATGTAACGTGTTTTCACCCCCGGGTTACAAAGAGGTTGAATTTGTACTTGGGTGAAAACTGAGCCTTTAATAAAAAAGATGCAGGGAATTTTGTTCTACTGAAGTTTTTGCACGAAAAACCCCAATTTTCAAAACCACAGGTGGGAGAAGATATTTTCTCTTAAAAAGCTTAAGAATTCTCAAAAAATATCCCCCTGGGCATTTTAAGGGTAAAAATTTGGAGCATTTATGATGTCTTTAAAGGCACAATAGACGCTAATTTGGCATATTACAGTTATATTACCTTGTCCATTAAGACTTGCATGTATTTTCGGGTCTTTTTCTCTTCCCGGCCGATAGACGACATGTTCCAAAAAATGTCAGGCCACAGCCACGGCATATAAATTCGTTTATTGACAAATTTTGTCTCACTGAAATCGCATGTCACAATAAAAATAAGTTTTTAACATTTCGACTTCAATATAATATTTTCTCAAGTAAAATTAATTAAGGCTGTCCTTTGGAAGAAACAGTCTAAACTGAATACACTAAGAGCAGAAAGAGTACTAAATATTGAACAATAAATGAAGCACATTGGCTATAAAAATCCTCACTTATGAACAGCAGTGGCATATTTGTTGTCCATCTTGGCCAGACATTCCATGCTTTTGCCCATTAAATATTCTGCAAAGTAATACAACAGTTGAAAGTAATTTAATTGCTCCCTCAATAATTGTATTTAATGAACTTTTCTTCTAAATTTTAGGGGCGGAGGGAAACCCCAGTGAGGATGTGTCTGAATATTACAATAACCACGATGCCTGTCGAAACAATGACACCTGGGCATTCAAACATTGGGATGTAACATAGAGTACACAAAATATATGTACATACAGCGGAGAGACAAACCATTCGAAAGGAATCTGGTTCGTGTCCGAAATGACCCTAAAAATTGTCCACTTTGAAATGTGGGAGCGACACTTGAAAAAGCCTCTAAGCCATTTGTGTGCCCATACTTTAAGACACATGCCTGATGCCGGAAATTTCTGTTGTCAATTTGACCAAAGGACTCTTCCCCATATACCTGACCGCAACTTGCGGGTACATGCCCAATAGCAGAAATTGTTTTTTTTTTGCAATTTTATCAAAGGCCTCCGCCTCCATATGTACATACTCAACTTGAAGACACGTGACCGATTTCGGAAAGTATTTTTGCCAATTTGGCATTCCCCACAAATAGTTACCCGACTTCGAGGTACGTGCCCACTCTTGAAAAAATGTGCCTCCACATGTTGCTAAAAAAGCACACTAAAATCCATACGCACAAGATGTGGGCATGTGGGTAGTACTGCTAGCACTAAACAGGGTCGGATTCATTATTTTTATTAAATTGTCATAGCTCTATCAATCCCTAGATGTCACGTGAACTATTTTCCTCCAATTTAAATACAATTTAAAATTTACACTGTACATACTTTACAAGTGTATGAGTATAAATGGTTTGCTTCTACAAATGTCCACTCCCATTAAAACCCCAGTACTGTATTATTTTGACCTAATAGTCACGCTACAACAGAATTGTACTGCCCACTGGAGCCCAGCAATTATTACCAATCACCGTTGATTTTATTTCATACCTGAAATGGTATCCAATGTGCACAACGTCAGTAGCCAACGAACTTCTGAAGCTATTCCTTTAGCAGAGTTCTTTTTCAGGATATTCAATAAAGTCTTGGAGTGAGCATTGAAATTTAACTCAAAATTATCCACATGCTTGTACGCAAAGGAAGGTTGGTACAATTTTCGCATTCGGAAGTATTCTTTCCCTGGAATTAAGAACACATTATAATAGGTTTTGTTCCAATAGTTTTTTGTTTTTCCTTTTAAAAATGATTTTAATTCCAGTACCTTTGGCCGTTATTAAACAAGTTGGGCCAAGCCAGTCTGTAAATATCAAATCGTAAAGAGAAGACCTGTTCACTTCCTTGGATGATAAAACTTTCTGAAGTAAACATTTTTGCAATAAGAAGAATTTTAGTATATTCTTAAAAAGATGTTCAAATACTTTAAAATCCTGATGAATAATGTTCCAACTTACTGCGACATCATCGGGATGAAACACTATGAGTATTTTTTTTAGACCGGTGGCCATAACTACTCTGTTACCATACTTCTGTTGGAGGACTTCCAGGTTCTTTAGTCTTTCTGAAAATGTATGTCCAATTCATAAATTCCCTCAAAATATTCGTAAAAATTACAGGGTGGTCAGTATCGATGTAGTGATGTTGGAAAGGTAAATCAAACTCCTACATGGGTATCAAAAACAAAATCATCTGCAGTAAAAGCTGCCAAAATATCGTGAGTCCATTTCGAATTTGGTGCGTCAAGTTTTAAAGGTGAGACAAAGCAAAGGTGATTCTATTTTTAAAGATCTGACTTATGTATATTACGAAAACAATTATATCAAAGATATAGAATCTGGAACGCAGGGAAAAAAACAACTTAAAAAATCACAAAAGCGTGTTTTATTTCCCGAATTATTATTAATCGAGAAATATATAAAGATGATTGCGCTTACCAGAAGATCTAGCCAGAAACCAAATATTTCCCAGAAAGGGGAGCATCAAGGGCCCAGAAAACCTATCGAAAAAACTGTCTTTTCGGATTTTCTTCAGAAAATGGAAGAACAATGCCGTAATGGAAACCAGACCTAAAATTTGTGTGACAATCATAATTTATCGGAAATGCTCAGAGCTTTAGCCCCAAGTGCTGAATGTAATCTGAAATGAAGTTTCGCATAGGTTTTGTGGCGCAAATACTTCGAAGGCTGATCAATTCTACTAATTAAAGATCCTTAAAATTTTGCAGACGTTAACCTAAGAGATAACAATACATAGTTGGGTTGACACGCATTGACATGGCTAAGGCTTAGCATGCATGGCTCAAGGCAATCAGTCCAACCTATGAGTTTAGAATATCATAACTTTGACCTCTGTTGACTTAAATTAATTTGGGGATTCTGTATTGCAAGACGTTTGTTGTTACCAGGTTTTCCCTATTTTTAGTTTCGCCTACATTTCCACGTGTCCATGCTCTTAACAATGGGTTTCCCAGTCCTTTGTATGAACAAAGATCAGACGTACTTCAGCTAATTGTTCATGTGTCATGCAAACGTGTGTTCTATTGTTTAATTTGCGTGCCAAGCTTCATGAAGCTGTTTTGCGTTTAGTAAGGGATATTCATTCCCCTTGGAAATACGCTTTTACAGAATTGGTCCCTACAACTAGGCCTACAAATTTGATCATATACATGCATATGTAATCATTTCTTACCTCTCAAAAAAATGTTTTGCTACAACCACATTTGAAATCTACACGGGGCTTGTATTTATACATAAAAAAAACAAACTGGGAGATTTTGAGTTCAAAGTTATTCACAATTGACATTTGCTGCCAATCCCCAGTTACATACTGTATCCCATTTTGAAGCCCATATTTTTAACAGGAAACAACAACGTTCGTAAAATATAAAAATCGCAATTTATTTGTGGCTAAATTCCGAATCTTATTTGACTTATGATTTGTTGACTGCTGTTATCACACGTGCCGAGGCTTCAGGTGAGGTCAATGCTTGAACTTTTGAAAAATCCCCAAGAAAAATCTCGACAATTTAGGGGAAATGAGGTATTTTTTAACCTCCCTTTTAATTATTTTTTTAATTAATGAAAACTCAATTGTTTCGAAAATAAGGACTGCGTGTCTGCATTTCCGAGTAAAAAATGAATATCTTAACGAATGTTACAGCTTTTAAAAAGGCAAGTCAATCTTGCATGTTTTCGACTTGGCATGGTCTGTGGACGGAATTTCATCTAATTGGAAGTAATTACCTTAATGCAGATACAAAAAACCTTATAATGCTTGTTCTCAGTCTTGAAACGTGGGAAGATGTGCTTAACACTCAGTAATTAATATCATTAAAGTTAAAAAATGGAAAGCAGTTTTCAACATCAATGATTTATTACTGTCAAGAGAAAACAGTCTGTCGTAACTCGTAATTCCACCTGAATCTAACCCCCAGGTTTATAGAAATGATCCTTAATTATTTAAAGTGAAAATTGTTATGTGAGCATGTGGTTTCAAAATAAAATGTCAATATGAGAACGTGAGCGTTTTACACTTGTTTAAGAATTCCTGCCTCAAGATCTTCCAATAAGATGGAATTCTCTGCATTAAAAAGATTTAGCTACTTCTTGGCCGCATTTGGCTCTTATGTCTTCTTTTATGGAATACTTGTACCACTCTACACATTGTGTTTAATCTACAGGGGAGGGGTTCTCCTTATTGCAAGATTAATTCGACCGGATTTGGAGGAAGTCGTTTCGGATCCGAAATTTTTGAGTGCTCATCCTGGAACCATCTTTTCCAACATCGTTGTGTGCTTTGTGATCGATGGACGAATTTCAGCCACAAGGATCCAGGAAATGTATGAAGAACGGGTGATCAATTTAGTAGACTCCAACGGGAGAGTATACAAGAAACTTTCACAATTTTGGGTCCCATTTCTGAGCTACGCGTTTTGGAAATCGGATCCGAAATTCAATCTCAAAAATCACATTCGGGATTTTGACCAGGATGTAGGGTTTTCAAAACCTTGTGATCAGAGCTCACTCCTGGAAGTTTTACCGAAATTGATGGACGTCCCCTGGAAATCAAATCGCAGCCCTTGGGAAGTACTGGTCGTCTCAAATTTCCAAGGTCCAGTGGCTACCAGGAGTTCACAAACATTGCTGATATTCCGTTCCGACCACATGCTAGGTGATTTCCACTGCCTTCTTGAACTATTCCGAGTTTTGTTCAATTCCCCATTTTTGACCCCTGGGGCGAAGCGAAACAACAGGGACCTTTCCTTCTGGCAGAAACTCAAATTTTTTCTTGCCATACCCTTGGCATTTCTTACATCAGCCAAATTTATGCTCCAGGGAAGGTACTTGGGCGCCAGGAGGCCCGGCAACGGTTTTATCTGTGATGTTTCCAAACCGATATCCGGTGATATCATCAAAGACATTAGAATTCACTTTAACGTCAAATTCGCCACGGTTTTGCACTCAGCCACCATTGCAGCAGTTGCTGGAGCAATCGAAAATTCTGGAAGGGCTGCACCTGAAAAAATTGATATGTCATCAGTGCTGCCAATACCTGGACATCCAGGCGGCCTTAACAACCACATGTAATCGCAATGTCCAATTCGTATTTAAATAATCAATCATTTTTAATTCCAAAGTTTATTATTATTAAGACTTATGTCATCTTAAAAAACCTACCAGAAATTCCAATTTATTGAGGGAGCATTTGAAATTTTTTTCTAATTTTAATAGATTTTAATCTTAATTTTCATTGTACAATGCTTACAGGTCCCTTCTGGTGGCTAATTTCCCGTGCAAGTCTGGCTCTTCCGTGGAAAGACTCCTCGGGACGGAGAGGATCCTGAAGGATTTTGAAACGGCTTCCTTTCCAATGGCCTGTTTTTTCTATGGTCAAATGATTTCGAACTTACCGTACCGAATCGCGAACCCGCTCTTTAACTGCTTTTCACACTTCTTTCCAAGTCTATTTCTGACAACCTTGCCCACTACCTTAGATAGGGATTTTGTTGACGGCGCGGAAATCGTCGATGCGTTTGCTCTCTCAAATCCAGTGACACCATTAGGTAAGTCTTCGAAGCATTCTTGCTAAAATTGCAGGAGCAAAATCACAAGTCATGTTTTTGTTCATAGGAATGTTTATACCCACGTGGGGCGTGAATAACCAACACAGAATAAGTTTTTGCCTGGATCCTACTATTTTCAAACAACCAGGAACATTTTCGGGATTGTCCCAATACTTTCGGCGGGAGATCGAGGTTCTACATGAATCCATTAGTGTTAGTTAAACTGGAAATTTAATTTTAGATTTTTTACATCAAGGAACCCTGAATCCTCAGAGCGAACAAATGTCGGAGTTAATATAAAGATTGCCGATCAATAAAACAATACAGAAACGTGTAATAGGATGCAATTTAATGCTTCATTTAAATTATAGTTTCAGTCTCAAGGAAGAACTGTAACAATCACAACGTCTATAACATTTAATGCAAACTCAAGATAAAGCCTATTGAAATTATTCACAATTGATGCTGAGATGATACTCCGAAAATATTATAGGTAAACGGAGTTTGCTTGCTTAAATATATTTCATTTGAAATATTGCGCCTTTTAAAATGACTGATGCTACTGAAATAGTCAAGAACTGTCATACCATGATGTTTAGCTGACGTCGTCACACCTTGAAGAAGGTGAAAATGTGGTTGCATATATCAGCAGTTATTCAATTTATTAACGTCAAATTTTTTAATAAGAAGACTTGGCATTGATAAATCGCATTAATTAAAATTTCCTGTGCAGTCACAAGTAGACCGGCCCTTACATTTTGTCCGCGCTGCACGAGGTGGCGCGCAACAATGGACGGTGGTAGGTCTCTTTACACACTTTTTCCTTGGGCTACAGCAACCTGGTACTGGCGCCGGAACACATTTGCAATTGAGGTTGCTGTTATTTTGTTGAGATTGACCTTGGCAACTGCGGCTTGAGCTTATTTTATCTTCGTCGTTGTCGAGTTCGAAGTCGTCTTTTAGGGTTTCGGGACAGGCCGGGCAGAAACGATTGTTTTTTAACGACATCGATTTTTTCATTTCTATCAAATGTTGTTTTTTAATCATATACTCGATCTCCTCATGCTTTTTCGTAATACATGCCATTTGCTCTTGCTTTTTCCTCATTGTCTCAAGCTCACTTCGATACCGCTGAAAATCCAAAACTTGCTCCTTAAAATCTTCCAACATGGCCTCGTTCTTAATCTGCATGGCTTCGTATTCATGACGGAATTTTTCAATTTGAGCTTTATTTCGATTTCTCTTCGACGCCTGGTGTCGCTTCCAATGAGCTAGCTCCAGCTGGATGGATTTCTTCCGTGCCTCGCCCTTGTGTTTCAACTCATGTTTTGTAAAATTCGCATCCTTCTTCCGCTTTCGTGTGAGCTCCTTAATTTGTTCGTCCATTCGCTGAATATAATCATCATATTTGCTGTTTCTTCGGCTGTTTTTCGAATCACTTGATAGCGTGCTTCGTCGATGCTGAGAAGATTCCAACGACGGCGTGAATGGATGATTGATGGGTAACGCTGCATAACTTCTGTTGGGGACACCTAAACCGCCTTGAATACCATTAAATCCCGCTACAGTAGGACCTAAGCCTCCGGGAAAGATGGTTGAGCTTACTCCAGCAGGTCCAACAGCACCAGGAACTAATCTGCCAGGAACACCATTGTATCCAACTCCACCAAGACCTAATTGGCCAGGAACACCATTGTATCCAACTCCACCACGACCTAATCCACCCGAAAAATCAGTTGGTCGTAACCCACTGGGTCCAAAACCACCATAACCAAACCCGCCCGCGTTTGTTCTCTTCATTTTGTACTTGTCTGAGGTTCAATAAAGGTAACCCAATGTCAGCTCCGATAGTCCTGAGTTCACCAACTCCTTCATATTATGTTCAAATTCCAAAGCTGCATTTTTAATCGAGTGGAATGTCCTGGTATGTCCAAGAACACGGATTCTTTAGAAGCACTAGTTCTTGGGGCGAGTTGAGACTACTGGAACTAATTTGAGGTTATAAAATTAGGTTGCTCTTCTTTTAAACGTTACTACAATTTTATGCATTAAGCCCCTAGCTAGGGCTGAGATTGTGAAGTAAGGTCATATTTGAATTTGGAATTTTGAATGTCACGTGAAATTCATGCTATTTTGATTTAGCTGACGGATATCAGTTTGAATGTTTTAGAAAATTCCAATGACTATCAGTCGTCACATCATAGTATATATACGCGTGAAGAAGGCCCCAACTCAGCACAACACATAGTCGGCTAACACGGCATTCGGCTTCAAAGCATGCACCCTAATAAAATCTAAACTTCCCAACCGATTTCAATGCAAATGATTTCCCCGAACTCGACATGAAGAGTTGTGGTGGTACACCTCGAAAAACCGCCAAATTTCCCGCCCCGAAGAAATTCCAATTGCCCAGTCCCATATGGGAAAATTTCAATGTACACCAATAACATCTAAAGTTCTTAACCGATTTCAATACAAATGGGTTCCCCGAACTCACCATGAAGAGTTGTGGTGGTACATCTCAAAAAACCGCCAAATTTCCCGCCCCGAAGAAATTCCAATTGCCCAGTCCCATATGGGAAAATTTCAATGTATCCTAATAAAATCGATACTTCCCAACCGAATTCATTGAAAATGGTCTCTCTGAACTCATAATTATGAGTTGTGGTGGTACATCTCGAAAAACCGCCAAATATGACGACCCGAAGAAATTTTGTTTAACCAGCTCCATATGAGAGCATTATATATATTATTATATATTATTATATTATATTATATATTATTATTATATTATGAGAGTACATGTTTTAAAGCCGATGAATTTGTTGGCTGAAGAGTTGGGGCTGAGCCTGAGTTGGGGCCTTTTTCACTGCTATGTAGTATATTATTAGTAATTTATTATTTACCATTCAGCCGGCCGACTGACCAGACAGTCAGAAAAATAAATATTGAACTAAGTGGGCTGACAAATATTAAACAAAAACGTTAATACTGAATGATCTAAAAAAAATTAAACGATTTGAGTGCTTTTTTTATTGTTTTACTCTAATGATTAAATGAAAAGTGTTATCGTTCTATTTTTTAAAACTGTAGTTGCTATTGTGGTTGGGAATTCAATAATATTTAGGATTAGCATGTAAATTATTACAAGGGATTTCGATTAGAGAAATCCTTGTGCAATGAATGTTCATACAAATCTGTGCTTTTTTTCCAGGTTATTATTTTTGCAAATACTAACCCTGCCCTCAATGACATGACATTTGCTGAGATGCTCCCTGTTTTGGAGCAGTTAAGTGAAAAGTGTTCAATTATATCAATTATAAGAAATAACCACCAGAATCATAAACTTCATTTGATTTGATGATTGAAATCAGTTCGTCCAGCGGAAACAAGTTGACGTGGTTATTATTGAGATGATTTTCGACTGGACCTTGGGCGATTCATGTTTTAATATTTTAATATACATGAGGGTTTTTATTAAATTTCTTGAGATATACATGCCTTATATGGTACTGTTGCTGCCTATATGGTGCAATGAATTAACGGCTTGAATAATTCAATTACGCACTGCATTTTTCCACACTGAATTTATTAATCACTAAAGGATGCAGTTACAAGTCCTGATACAGAAATTGCTTATAGTTTGGAGCCTTCGGTATTATTTGTAGTTCCCCCATTCCCTCCTAAAATTGCTTCATTGAATGATTGAAGCATCATTTGAAGAAACTTACAAATTGACTAGACTAGTTCCTGCTCATTGTACTCCTAGTCAAGTCAAGTCAATCATTATAATTTCTAATGCAACCTAGTCTAGTCAAGTCAATTCTTCACGGTATACGGTGCTTGCTAGTTAAGTCAAACTAGTCTTTACGAAAATCCTTAACTAGTCTAGTCAAGTCTCCCATTTCCTAGTCAAGTCTGACTTGACTCGTGCAGCAGTGATTAAGTATATTTCATTTGAAATAATGCCCCTTTTACAATGACTAATGCTACTGAAATAGTCAAGAACTGTCATACATCGTGACGTTTAGCTGACGTCGTCACACCATGAAGAAGGTGAAAATGGGGTTGTATATCAGCAGTTATTCGATTTATTAACGCCAACTTTTTTAATAAGGAGAATTGGAGTTGATGATTCGCATTCGCATTGATTTAATTTTCCTGTGCAGTCACAAGTAGACCGGCCCTTACATTTTTTCCGCGCTGGACGAGGTGGCGCGCAACAATGGACGGCGGTGGTAGGTCTCTTGATACACTTTTTCTTTGGGCTACAGCAAACTGATACTGGCGCCGGAGTACATTTGCAATTGACGTTGTTATTTTGTTGAGGTTGACCTTGGCAACTGCAGCCTGGGCTTATTTTATCTTCGCCGTTGTCGCATTTGCTTTCGTCTTTTCGGGTTTCGGGACAGCCCGGGCATAAACGATTGTTTTTTAACGACATGGCTTTTTTCATTGCCAGCAAATGTTGTTTTTTCATCATAAGCTCGATCTCCTCATGCATTCCCGAAATACATGCCATTTGCTCTTGCTTTTTCTTCATTGCCTCAAGCTCACATTGATTTCGCTGAAAATCCATTGCTTGCTCCCTCAAATCTTCCAACTTCGCCTCGTTCTTATACTCCATGGCTTCGTGTTCATGACGGAATTTTTCCATTTGAGCTTTAGTTCGATTTCTCTTCAACGCCTGGCGATGCTTCCAACGAGCTAGCTCCAGCTCGATGGATTTCTTCCGTGTCTCGCCCTTCTGTTGCAAATCATCTTTTGTATGATTCTCATCGTTCTCCAGTTTTTTTAAGAGTTCCTTCATTTGTTCGTCCATTCGCCGAATATTTTCTTCATGTCTGCTGGCTCTTCGGTTCCAACTCGAGTCATTTGAAACCATGCTTCGTCCATGCTCAGAAGATTTTCGTCTCTCCTTTTTTTGCCAATTAGCCCTTAACGCATCTTCGGTCATTCCTTCCGACGAGTACGGATTGTTGGGTAACCCTGAAGAACTTGAGACCGGTGAACCTGAACCGTCTTGAATACCATTATATCCCGCTCCATGAGGACCAAATCCTCCGGGGAAGATCTTTGATCTTACTCCAGCAGTTCCAACAGCACCGGGACCTAATCCGCCGGGAAAAGCAGTGGATCTACCTACACCAGGACCAACCCCGCCCGGATAACCAGTTGCTACTAACCCACCAGGTCCAACAGCACGGGGACCAAACCCGCCAGGAAAACCAGTTGATATTATCCCTCCAGGTCCAACAGTACTAGGACCAGCCCCGCCCAGATAACCAGTTGATTCTAACAAACCAGGTCCAGCAGCACCACCCCGACGAAATCCGCCCGGAAAAGTTGATCCTATCGCGAAAGGTCCAACAGCACTAGGACCAACCCCACCCATAATACCAGTTGATCCTAACCCACCAGGTCCAACTGCACCAAGACCGCCCGAAAAACCAGTTGATACTAATCCACCAGAACCAACAGCACCAGGACCAACCCCGCCCGGATAACCAGTTGGTCCTAACCCACCAGGTCCAACAGCACCAGGACCAACCCCGCCCGGATAACCAGTTGGTCCTAACCCACCAGGTCCAACAGCACCAGGACCAACCCCGCCCAGATAACCAGTTGATACTAACCCACCAGGTCCAACAGCACCAGGACCAACCCCGCCCAGATAACCAGTTGATCCTAACCCACCAGGTCCAACAGCACCAGGACCAACCCCGCCCGCATAACCAGTTGATACTAACCCACCAGGACCAACCCCGCCCGGATAACCAGTTGATACTAACCCACCAGGTCCAACAGCACCAGGACCAACCCCGCCCGGATATCCAGTTGATCCTAATCCACCTGATCCAACAGTACCAGGACCAAGCCCACTCGGAGAACCAGTTCCTTCGAAACCACCAGGACCAACCCCACCCGGAGAACCAATTCCTTCCAACCCACCAGGACCAACCCCACCCGGAGAACCAATTCCTTCCAACCCACCAGGACCAACCCCACCCGGATAACCAGCTCCTTCCAACCCACCAGGACCAACCCCACCCGGATAACTAATTGATCCTAATCCACCAGGGCCAATAGCACCAATACTTAAACCGCCAGGAAAACCAGCCGATTCTAAACCTCCAGGATCGGCAGCACCAGTACCAAATCCACCCAGAAATCCACTGGACATGACTCCACCAGTATCAATGCCCATGTTACCTGGTTGGAAGGATGGAGCACCAGGCATACCTGGTGAAGGTATATAAGTACTCGTACCGCCAGCTGATCGACAGTTACAATCAAAGTTGGCAGCTCCTTGAAGAGAGGTAACAGGTGCACATATTTGACATAGAGGTGCTTGACACGGTGTTATGCACGTTGGAGGGCACGGTGGTTGGCATGTATTAGTGCACGATAGTTTGCAAGGAGATGGACACGGTTGTTTGCAAGGCGAATCACACGATTGTTTGCAAGGCGACGGACACGATTGTTTGCAAGGCGACGGACACGATTGTTTGCAAGGCGAATCACACGATTGTTTGGAAGGCGAAGAACACGATTGTTTGCATGGCGTAGGACACGATTGTTTGGAAGGCGAAGAACACGATTGTTTGCAAGGCGAAGAACACGATTGTTTGGAAGGCGAAGGACACGATTGTTTGGAAGGCGAAGGACACGATTGTTTGGAAGGCGAAGGACACGATTGTTTGGAAGGCGAAAGACACGACTGTCTGCAAGGTTGCGGACACTTTGGAGCGCATGTGTCGCAGAATGAATCATGTCCACTTCGACTAGTTGGGCGGATGCCAGAGCAAGAGTTCCTTGTTGACACTGGAAGGTCACACGGGTTATTATTGCAGCACCAAGATACTGGGCTGGGCACTCTGCAGTCACAACAGCGACAGGGCTTTGGCTGTTTTAAAACAAAAATTAAATGTAAATACAAAATCTCCTTTCGCACCAATTCTGTAGATATATGAAACTCTCGTGTGAGCCATAGTATGCACCATCAATTGGAGCCTTCTATGACTGCATTAAAGCAAAAATACCTACGTTCTTTCAAGGGATCACCTTAGGTGTACCGGAATAAACACATGCTCAAAATATCCTAATGTCAATAAATATCTCTGAATGACTATGGAGGCCTAACATTGAAAGGCACATCTTGACGATTTCAAGTCCGATTAGTGTTTGTACTTTAAATAGGATTTCATGATTTTATTTTCAAGCAAATACCAGATAAGCTGGATTTATTAGAATTTTTCACACGATCTTTTAAACTGAATCCCCAATTTTTCTGATTTGTACGAGAGAATGTATGACATTCTCACGAAATCCTTTTTGGGCTCGAAAATTGACATTAAAATTGGTCCGCAGATAGTTGAAGTCAATTATTGACATGGAGCAGTCCACACCCCCAGCTACAGGTACCCTAATATTATTTTCCCCGTGAAACCTTACAAGGTCCCCTTAAGGAACGTATATACTTTTGAAATAATTGAGGCATCACACCGTCGACCAAAGTCGTGGTTGATAAACGTTCTTTTCTATTATTGTTCAACAAACCAGGCAACAGCGTGGTTCCCGTGGATTACAGGGGCAGTAACAAGGACAGGGACAGGAACAAGGACAGGGGTAGTTGCCATTTATTGTTATTAGACTGGGCTGTTGGCCCGTGTTACACAAACCAGGTTTGTTCTGCTCCGACGAGTCGTCCTCTTCTTGTCTGCTATATTTGGACGGGGATTGACTTGTACTCAATTTAGACTGATTTTTATTGCTCGTCTTTGAGAATTGAATGGAACCAGAGTATTGAAAGTTTGTACTTCCAGGAGGTTTAATAATACTCACTGAGCTCTCAACTTCTGGTTTCAAAGAGACTGGACTCTTGCTTTTCTCGGATATATTTCCCAGATCGTCAGCATCGTCGAGTATGGTGGTCCTGTCCGAGTCGGCCGATTCACGTTCTCTGTCCTTCCTTCTAACGCGCTTGGTAGCACTGGCCGTGTCTTTAGTTGAGGTTTGGGTCTGGATTCCAGAACTCCGATTTGTTTGAGTTTTTTTGCGCTTTGATGGTTGGGAGTAACCTTTCTTCCCATCAGTTCCGGGCATTGCGGTTACTGACAATTCTAGATTTTTAATATACTTTTGTATGTACTTTTAGGACTCTCTTAACAATAAAAGTTAAAATAGGGAACCAAGTACGAAGCGCCCTCTATATTATGCATAAGAGAAACTTTAGTCCTAAAATTAATTCACTTTCGTCTCCTTTGGCATACTCTCCTCATATAAAGGGAAAACATTAACTTGGCGATCATTGGGGCAATGTATATTTTGCGATTACTCGTAACTTAAGCGCATAAAAAGCTTTCTTCTTTTAAAGTTCTTATTAACTCACCCTATGATGGAAATGGATTTCAAGTGAAGGTTTTAAGTCTTCAGCAGTTTCAGGAGCACAGCACTTGCTAGAAATTAGGCTTTCTTCTCTTCATTTTGTTTGACGTTCAGTAGAAATAACCCAATGTCAGCTTCTGTAGTCCGGAGTTCACCAACCCCTTCATATTATGACTCTGCTCAAATTCGAAAACTGTTTTTTAAATCGAGTGGAATATTGCAAGTATGTCCAGGAACAAGGATTCTTTAGAAACACTAGTTCTTGGGGCGAGTTGAGACTGGAAATAATTTATTAGGTTATAAAATTAGGTTGCTCTACTTTTAAACGTTACTACAATTTTGTGCATTTTAGCCCCTAGCTGGGGCTTAGATTGTGACGTAAGATCATATTTGAATTTGGAATTTTGAATGTCACGTGAAAGTCATGTTATTTTGATTTAGCTGTGATGGATTTCAGGTTTAATGTTTCGGAAAATTCCATTGACTGTCAGTGTCAGTATGTATATACATTATAAAAATAAATTGATATCAATTATCAAATCAATAGTAATTTATTATTTACCGTCCAGCCGGTCGACTGGTCACGTCAGTCAGAAAAATAAAAATTGAGCCAAGCGATCTAAAAATTATTTACTAATAATTTTAGTAAATATTTTTTAGATCGCTTAGTTGAATTTTAATTTTACACTAATTTCTTATTCTAATAAATTATTATTATTTAAATTATTTATTTATTTACAAAAAAGTTAATACTGGATGATCAAAAAATAATTAAATTATTTGAGTGTTTTTTTTATTGTTTTACTCTGTTCATTGAATAAACAGTATTGACGTTCAATTTTAAAACTGTAGTTGCTATTGTAGTTGCAAATTCAATAATTTAGGATTAGCAGGTGAATTATTACAAGGGATTTCGGTCAGAGAAATCCTTGTGCAATAAATTGTCATACAAATCTCTGCATTTTGCTTGCTTTCAAAATTCAGTTATTTCGCTGCCAGCTTCCACGATGCAGAACAAATATTTGTCGTTTTTCTTATCCGCTGTGAGACAAACAAAAACGTTGCATTGGAAATTTGTGGTTGTCTTGCATTTTGGAAGCATTCCTTGGCACGACGACGTTCCTACACGCACTTCAAAATAAAAACAGATGCGTCCTTTAATTTAATAAAGGAAAGTATAGGTAAGTATATAAAATTGTACGGAATTGCTCATTGTTTTGAATAGGCTTTATTTGACTCCTGACTAAAATTCTGCACAAAAATACTAAGAAGGATGGAAATCACTGGCAGGCCTAAATTTTAGACAGCAATCAGGAGCGAGGACTCTTGACCTCCATGTGCATTCAAGAGGGGTTGCGTCCGATTAAAAGTTATCTTAAGAAAATTAAATACTGTCTGAAGATAAAATAAATCATTACTGTAAGAAAATAATCAAATCGGGTCAGATTTAAGTACATGGTGGCAAAACTTTCATTTCTTTTCAGACTTCATCTGTAAGTTATATACAATGGTGGAATTTTACACCCTGCTTTCTGCCCAATTACAAAAACCAAATTGGATTTGAATTTATTTGTGCAAAAAGTATAGAAGAACAGACGCTTGCAGCTGATTCTACTCCCACAGGTGGAGCCCGAGCTACTGAAGATACAATTGCGCGATGACTCCTGGATTCGTCTGAAGGACCTCTTGAAAGGCTTTCGTTTCGATGACTTGACTCTTTCGTCTGCGGAGAATATTATGCCACCAAGATTAATTAATTTTGAAATAATAATATAAAATCAAATACATGAGCTTTAAAGCAAAATCATAGTTTTGATTTAGGAAAAGGAAAATTGAGGTTACCCATGGATAAAATCGGAACAGCAGCTTGTGAGCATTGGCAAAAAATGTCGGTGTCCAATGAGAAGGAAATGAGCTGCATTCTCAACGTTGACGCTAGATGCCAGCACAATCTCACAGTCCTGCTTCAAGCCCAGGAGTTCATATTTGTCTGCAATTTGAACCAACTCCAGGGCCCTCTCCCTTAGAACTGGTGTTTCTCCGGAGTAAATATACTCCAGCATTCCTTTCACGACGTTCGACTCAAAGTCCAAGATCTCCAGGGAATTCTGACGCTTCTCCAACATATCCGACTGGAACATTGCTTGGAACACATTACTCCGAGCTGGAACATTTACATTTATATACCTCTCATTACTCGTACAAAAGCTCCTATTATAACCCACATTTTCAGGAAATGCTTGAAAGCCCTTGCTTTGTGTTATTTAAGGGATTTTAGGAAGATATCCAGGAAATCTGAAAACATTTTATAGCTAAATGCGGAGCACATAAATACACATTTAATTATTTTTATTTCCTAGATATATGTATACTCCCATATGAGCGCAATAGCATTAACAAAAAACAATTTTCACATGCCTGATAATAGGATTTTGTGGGCCCGAAATGACTCAGTTTGAGTCACAATGATGACATCCGTGGAGGTATTATCCTGCAATAAATTTTTCATTTGCAGGCTGAGCAGTTCCAGACGATTTAGTTTGAGACCGATATCATTCGGGGCTCGGAAATGGACCGGCAAATTCCCTTCTCCTATTGTGCTTTTAGCCTCCCCTGGGATCCAAATCCGGCAGGAAATTTTGAGCGTGTCATCATGCGCTACTTGATCTTTGATAGCTGCCGTCCCCAGCATTTTGGAGAAGCCCCAGTTATCTCCTACGGAGAAGTCATGAAGTTCGCTGGTTCCTAAAAACAGAGTTGCGTTAGTTAGGAATTGTTAAAGATACAGTGTGTCCAGAGGTGTGGAATATTTTGAAATACATATTATATTTGAAATAGTATTTGAAATACATTTAGTATTTAGCATTTGGTATTTTTCTAGACGTAAATTGTTTAAGGTATTTTGTATTTCGTATTTTGTCAGTACAGGAAAAACTCGATATAACGGATTTCCAGGGGACCAGTAAAATTTGTCCGCTATAAAAAATGTCCGTTGTATGCAATAATTTTAGCATTGGTTATATGGGAGCCGGACAAACAAATCTGTCCGGTGTAACTAAATTTCCGTTGTAGAGCCATCCCTTATATCGAGTTTTTCCTGTACCAACATGTTTACTGTATTTTGTATTTCATATTTTGATTAGATTACGACCGTGACAGTATTTTGTATTTATTTATCTTGTAAAATTTACCCACCCCGTATGTCAATTACAAAATAAAGTTTTAAAATACATGACTCTGGCAATTGTTACGGTCGTCTCTAAAACATGTTCAAATAAATATTTTAAAGGTAAAAGCACTAATTTAAAACATTTTGAAACCAGTTTTTGAAACTTGGTGGGTTTGAAAAACTTACTTACTGGATAAATACATAAAAATCAATGTATCTTTTAACTTTAAATTTAGCTAAATTAGTGACGCGAATATAAATACTTTACCCAGGAGTTAAGATTATTTGTTTAAAGGAAAAATATTCTGTACCAAGGGTCATGTTTACTTTGATACACACAAATGCACAACTCTAAAGTCTAATAACATGCAGTTACCTTACGTTAGCTGATTCACTTTTAAGTATAGTACATATTATTTGGTCGAATTATACAAAATATTTTGAGAGAATAAACTTTAGATACATCTCACGATCAGATATGTACTTTGAGATAAATTTGAGAGTATTTTTAATATGTATTTTGTATTTCAAATACGGTATTTTTATTTCGTATTTTCTCTTTTTGTTGGAAGCAAAGTATTTTATTTTGTATCTTGCCCAAATGACTCCAGATATTTGCATTTTATTTTGTATTTTAACTAAGTTACACCTGGGATTTGTATTTTATATTTGTAGTTTAACTTTTTTGAAAATGTATTTGTATTTTGTATTTCAATAGTAAATTTCATGTATTTTCCAAACCTCTGAGTGTGTCAATTTTCTGAGCAAAAGGATATTCTGAAGGGAAATTTCGTTAAAATTTCTTTAAAAATTGCAAAAAATCCCTTACTCGTGTTAATTAAGTGACCCTTTGTGCCCTTCAGAGAAATGGAGAAACGAGCTTTGAGGTATTTAAGAGCTGGAGAGAACTCAGGGCCAAAGCCCCGCAAGAAAAGGAACAACTGCATGACTTCAACCCCATCGTTATTACCATTCTCTCTTTGCCGGGGCTTGAACAGGAGCTGCCTAAGTAAATTAAAAATTTATATAAATATGAATAACTTATCTCTGTTTCAAATGATTGACCTATAGTTACCAGGAATGATGACTCTTATTCCCTCCTTTAAAAATTGGGGATAAAACCTCATATCTGGTAACAAAGCTGGACAAATTTTGAATGACCCAGTTGAATGTGAATGACTCGGCTTCCATCTGTAAATTACATTCAAAACTAAAATAATTAAAGCTTAAAATGACAAAAGGTTACAGAATGCATGTGCAGAACCTACACAATATCTAGTAGTATAATTCCCAATATGCTAACTAGAAACCACCAGATATTTAAGCTTGATTTTATTTTTTACTTGAGAAATGGCCCAACAATTTCCGTTGCTGGACAAGCTCGGATCCTTGCTGTGCCTCTCTTGATCCATAGGAAATGAATAAGTAATTTTCCACACTGACAATGAGCCGTCGGCTTGTTTAATCTGCAGTCGTAGACTAAACTCTAGTTAGAAATTTAATACTTGAACTTGTTAATTTTTCCATACTTTGGCATATGATGCAAGTGCATAGCTCGGAATCAGCAGTTTTCCAATGGAACCACACTATAGGGCAATGCTGAGTTTAATGATTGTCTTAACAGCGTATGGGGTCACTGAGGCATTTGTCAACATTTATTCTCTGAGGCAAAGATGTTCACGTACCCTATTTGTTGGCGTATATATAGGTTAGAAACGGAGGATATAAAACCCAGGAACTTATAGGAATAAAATAGGGTTCAATCGCCAAAATAAATCCTACAAAATAGAGATGAAAAAACTCACTCCTTGTATAGGACAAAATGTAGGCGCTTTTTGAAGGTAAAAATAAGCAATTATGTCGGGGATGTTAATGACACGAATAACAGCACTTATGAATAATATCCCTCTAACGGTGAAAATGGAAACTTAACCATGGTTAAGCGTGCCAATTCATTTCTTTTTCAATTCTTTTGCTAATCATACCCAGCAGGAACTGGTTGTAATTTACGGTCATGTTACTTTCCAACCTGCCTTCTCGCATTCATATTAGCTGTGAAAACATTTGGTAGAACTTTGCTTATCCCTGATTTTCTTGAGCAAAAAACAAATTTTTTGAAAAAATACCTATTTTGAAAAATCCTTGCAAGTACGAAGGAAATCTCCGGGACGGGCACCACAGAAATATAGATACATAGTAGGAAATAGGGGTTATTCATTTTTTTAAAAGTACATAGGTACATTGTAAGGGTAACCGAGCTTTTAAAAATACGTAGGAATTGAGGTAGGCTAATCAATTTGGACACCTTTGCTCGGAGGACTTGAGCATGACGCAATTGTACTGCTGACAATGAGAAACTGGTTTCAAAATGTTGATGGAACGTAAGAACAAAGATCTAGTGTTTGTGTTTACTATGCGTGAGGAGTGATTTATCCTGAGGAAGCAAATAATTCATTTATTATGGTTTCAACATCAATCCTGACCTTATTCTTTTAAATACTTGCACGGCCCACATTTTATGATTCACTCTGCTGTATTTTAGAGAGCATTCGTAAAAGCAGGAAAATTTGAATAATTACTTATGGTTTGATCGTGTCAAAAAGTCTTATTAGGGTAAATGTTAATATTTTTTAAAAATATTTTCTTTAACGGTGAAAATGTTCCAGAGAAGAGAGTCGTTGAGAGCTTGAAAACGAGAATATCCAAAATAAATCTTATTTTGGATATTAAGTAATTTATAAATTGAGTACATAATACAATAATTAAAAGAGGCTGTTTCCCAAAATAAGGGTTGAATCTAGTCAGCTCTTCCAATAAGCTGCTGAGCTCCCGAAACTTTCATCTTTAAATGCTTTCCTTTTTACAGTTTTCAAAGCAATGCACGTTTATTGCACACTCAAGATAGGACATACTAATTACAATACGAGCAATTTCTTTGGAAAGAATACAGGGCCAATCACACCAAAGCCTCAGGCGGTTCGCACTCCCTGTCAACAGAAAAACAATACGTATATTTGTATTTCCTACAGATAATTATTACTGCAACGTTTGGTTAACTAACACATATATTCAAAATTGGACTTACTCATTTAGCTCATCTACTGTGAACTTGGGTCGGTTCTGATTAAGACAAATAGAAATGGTTTTTTGATTCTCCCTGTTTTCCGCCATGGAGGCTTGAATAGTAAATATTCCGTCCTCATCGATCCGCATAACCACGTCGCACTTCTGTTCCCCCTTCGGAGCGGGGGGAATGTTCAAAATTTCGATCTGGCCCAATTTGTAATTATTCTCCGCAATTGGGTCCTCCCCTTCGTAAATGGGGAACTTCATTGTCTCTTGGTTGTCATGACGAGTAATGTAAGTCTTGACCTTCTCACAAGGTATTTTTGTATTCTTAGGAATAATTTCGGAAAAATAAATTTTCTGTTTCGTTACACCCAGGGACAGTGGGGTCACATCGGAAACTTGACCGGTGTAGCTCATTTGATTATTCTCGCCTTCACTGATCAAGCAAGCTTGGATGGCGGCTCCTTTGGCGACAGCCTCATCAGGATTTACAGTTTGACATAAATTTTTCCCTGGGAAGTGTTCTTTAAGCCGCTTCTTCACATCAGGGATATGACTGGATCCTCCTACTAAAACAATGTCGTCGATGTCGGAGGGTTCCAGGTCGGCATTTAGAATTACTTCTTTCACAATTTGCATACACTTGTCTAGATGATCTTTTATCAAATCTTCGAAGATTTCTCTCGTGATGGTGATGCTCATATCGAACGAATTCATGATTGCATCAAGGACTACCACCGTTTTTCGAGCTGCTGAGAGAGAGATTTTCTGCTTCTCACACTCGTTCCGTAGTCTTCGAATGCGTTTGTTCGCTTGGAATTTGATATTTTCATCTTCTGATGATTTCCCTTCGGACAGCTCCAAGTCATGTTTATTTTTAAATTCCTTCATGCAGTAATCAACCATTGCATTATCGAAGTCTTCGCCTCCCAGGTGTGTATCCCCTCCCACAGATTTGATCTTGATATCGCCATTTTGGATGGTTAACACTGAAACATCGAATGTACCCCCTCCCAGATCGTATATAAGTACGTTTCGGGTGGCTAGATCGACCAGATGCAAATTGTAAGTAATTGCTGCTGCAGTAGGCTCGTTCAGAATTCGAAGGACATTAAATCCTGCTAACTCTCCCGCCTTTTTTGTGGCTTGTCTTTGACCGTTATTGAAGTATGCCGGGACGGTTATGACCGCATCTGCAATCGGTCTGCTGAGAAATTCTTCGGCTTGGCGCTTCAGTTCTTTCAAAATTTCAGCCGAGATTTCTTCGGGGAGGTAATTTCTTCCTTCAACGCGTATCACCGGATGCGAGTCTACATTTTTTACTTCGAAGGGCCAAAGCTCAATGTCTTTTTGTACTACGGGGTCGTCGTAGTTCCTACCGATGAGACGTTTTGCATCGAATACTGTACTCAACGGACGGAGATAAGCTTGTTCTTTGGCAGGCTGTCCGATGAATGTGTGGTCACCGTCGATTCCGAGGTAGCTTGGAGTGGTATTTTTGCCCACTTCGTTCTGTATGATTTGTATCTCCCCATTGAGACAGACGGAGACGCAGGAGTAAGTGGTTCCCAGATCAATGCCAATGGCAGGTCGGAGCTTTGCATTAATTTGTATCTGAAGTTGTTCTTTGTAATATTCCAGTTGAAAATTCAGGATGGTTCGAAGTTTCCGGCGTTCTTCGATCACATCAACAAATTTATCTTCGCAGGAGCTTAAAATTCCTTTGACTACTTTTTCATGTTTCTTTTCTAACTTCTCCGCATTCTCGAACTCTGATGGATCGTCAGTTCGGAGAATTCGCAACTTCAGATCCTTCAAAATTGTATCCATTTCTTTCTTGTACTTTTTCTTAACTTTCCGTTCTATTTTCGATGAACTCTATTCACATGGACAATAAACAGATCTTTAGCGTATGTGTAAACTTTTCTCTAATCTTCATAAGTATACCTCTTTACGAAGAAGTCGGCACAAATTTGTGACCCCTGTGATCACAATTATCGATCTGGGTCAATAAAATAAATTTAATAAAATCAAGACGAAAATTTGGCCACAACTGGCCGACTTCATAGGTTCATTTTCATAGTGCTCTTTAGTGGGATAGAAGGGTGGCATAAATTAAGGCAAACGTTACACAGTAGAGACATATACATACATATGCATTTGCAGAGGTTTTGCTAAAACCATAATTTGACCTAACCTCAACTAGCTCACCTGGCAAGTCTTTAAATATCATGTGAAAAATATAATTTCTTTAAACGCTCTCATCTCACATTGAGAGATTACAGAGATAAATAAGGCGTGACTATTATAATGTAATTCATTTTTCACTTACGTCTGCGTCGTCCATACTCTCTGGTGGTGATAAATTGGGGGGTTTTGGTGCGATACGTTTTTTCATTAGGTTTTAATTGCTGAAACAAAAGTTACTTTTAAGTTCCTTCATTAAGCTTATACAAGGTTTATGGGATCTTAGAACTGTATGTCAGATAACTTTAAATATCAGAGATATATTTCAACTATGACTTCAAATAACATGGCCTGCTCATGATGCCTAAAGTAATTACGAGATTGAAATTGACCACTGGGCTTTGTAGCTAAATGCTTTAAAATTTTAGATAACCCAAGCGAAGATTAGATAAATTATCACTGATGATACTCAGACGAACTTCTGTTCATCCTATGGATTCATGTCTTTTTTAGCATGTGTGCGTTCCTTTAGTGTGCCAAGTGTAATTATCAGTTTTGCAGTTAAATCATGACTCATGTCAGAATGTCTCACATTCGTAATGGTCGTAACGAATACATATTAGATTTGCCATAATCCATAATAAATTAGTCAACTCACAATCAGTGTCAGATATTGACTTTCGGTCAGTATTTTATTTTTATATTATAATTGATAGCAATATTTAAGTCATACTTGTCTCTCTACATTCTGAGTGTTTTCAATGGTATTGGAGTCCCTTGAAAATCCATGTAAAAACGTTGTGCTATGGTAATTATTGCAGTGTAATTAAATCAGGGATGTACAGTGCTGTCTAAATTTATTTAAATCATGCTGACACGTTAGACATTAAATGGACACTTCTACGACATAAAAGCTTCCAGTTAAAGTTTATAATGCACTTCATAATAATATAAGGAGCTCTTGGTTATATTTAGTTCTATCCGACTCAATAAAATTAATATTGTTGAATTGATTACCTCGCCTCAAGAAATAACCAACCAGACGGATCTAAAGTGGAAAGAATATTATGAAAGCGAAGAAATAAAAGAAAGTGTGTAGTGGATTTTGGGAAACATGAGCACGGGCAAGGTTGAGGCATCCGTCGAATCCGTAACCAGGAACACAAATGAGTGGTTTGTAAATGAGAGTTATTCTAAGAATGATATAAATAAAATGGATGAAAGGAATTATTGTAAATGATTCTGTTCATATCCTTTTAACACGACATTACTTTATTGAATTCCATTACTTAAACCTTCATATTTATTCTAAGGTCCAATCTGAGTGTTAAACTGTCTCTACCTTTGTGAGGGAGGTAGGATTCCCTTCTTAATCTAGACAAATGTACTCTGATAAACTACAGAAATATAGTGTAAATTGTAGGTATGAAAACTGTTTATTAATGTCCGCAGACAATATTATTCTGGGTGTTCTAGAATAGCATACTGCAAATATTCCATATATTAAAATGTATAACAAGCAATTTAACCTAACTGACTCTTATTGTTAGTTCGTGGTTTAGTTACATGCAATGGTCTTCCATAGTGGAGACCTTCCCCAAATCACCTAACATATATTGAATTGATTTGTGAGGAGGAAGACCTCAAACCTATGGGTTTAACTACAGTGAAAACAAAAGTAAAAGAAAGAATGTACATTAATTTACAGGCACAACATAATAACTTTACATAGACATACCGGGCAGTCACACAGCCAAGTCGCGTGAGGTTTGGAAAAGGGGAACTGAAGAGGCAGCGATGAGCAGGGGTGACGAATGTATCTTCATGTAAGTTATAGGCCGCACACTTGTGAGTTGTGTAAAAGGGTCTTATTTTGAGAGAGAGTGAACTTCACGAAGGGGAACACATGCGGTGGTCGGGCTTGTATCTCTCCTTCCTTTTCATGTTGAAAATAGCAGTGTCTCTTTATAGATGTAAAGTTTGTATGGACTCTCAGCACATGATGGGGCAACTTGAGTCTTTAAGTGTAAAATATCAGAGTCTTTATTTTGCACTTATCTCGAAATTATGAGATTGGAACTTTGTAGAAAATAGCACTGTGAGTGAGGGCTGTATAGAAGATTGTTAGATGATGGACTCGGTAAAGTCGAGTTCCGTGCTGGCGAACTCTGCTCTCCGTGTTGGAAGATGTTTATATAGGGCTTCAAGTTCTCCTCCTCTTGGAGATCTCACCTTCTTAATTTGGCTACCTTTAGTACAGGTTCTAGGTTTGTGGGGAGCTTGAGAGATCCCTGTTGATCTTTTAGTGGTGGGCTGAGATGAGCGTCTGTTTAAAAGAGTTCTCATAGGCGCTCTTGAAGACGGAAGTCAGGCCCACTCTCGGTACACCTGTACTTGGATACTCTCATATGATTGTTTGTCATGACGTAAGTTTAGCCTTAACATGGCTTTTCTTGGCTACTGGTTGTCCTCAACCAGCTTATACTGTAGTTATTGGAGGTGGACAAAAATCATACTGAGACGGTTCGGGAGTGAAATGACCGGAAGGTGTCCACACTGGTGATTGACGGAACAGTCGGCGCTGGAGATATGGGTGGACACAAAACTTGCAAATCACAAAGAAGATTGAGAATCCAATTACTGAATAGGGCAATACTATGAATATAATGTACAGAATTGACATTGTGGATTCTGAGTTAAGTAGTCGATGCACAATGGGATGGGTGAAAAATATTGTGGTCATATTCGTGTATGCTTGGCGCTGGAACGGACTTATAGCTGCGGGGGCGCTGGTGGGTGAGTGGGTGGGGTGGCTTGGTATTTGGCTACTTGCCACGGAAGGCACTCGCAATATGGGAAATCGGGATTGATTGTCTCGAGCAGGTGCAAAATATTATTCATAGTTTGGGCATAAATCTCAAAATTGTCAGTGTAATGAGCTCTGATCAAACCATTGGCTGAAAGAATAAACTTTACACAGTCTATTAGTAATCTGTTGATTAGAATGTTTTGGTATGGGAGTGTTTGTTCAAATGGAGTGATGTTTTCAATGGTCTTTTGAATATCTAGCTGTAACCGGAGGAGCTGAATTGCTGAAGGACCGATGTCTCCTATCTTGTCTGGAACATTCTTCGGTGGTTGTGGTGGAGGGTTGGGGATAGACTGGTGACTGCTCGAAGGACGCGCACTCATGTTGCTTGCACTTATTTATACACTCAAAATTTGTGACTTTTTACATATGATATGTTTATATTCAGTTTTAAGGTATCAATTGCTGTATAATACTCCAGACAGTATTGGGGTCAATAATTATTATAATACAAAAAATGAAACGAGGAATTATTAGTAGTTTGTGTTTTCCATCAATGTTAAGTAAATGTTTTGAAACAATTTTTATATACAAAACCAGGCGATAACTATAAATAGTTGGACCTGAAGGAAGACCGGGTGATTCCTAGAATCTCTGTTACTGAAACCTCTACGATCTAAATGCACTCAGTTCGGGTAAACAGTACTTAAAAACCTTTAACACTGTTCTTAAAAACTTCGAAGAAAATACATAAAATTGTCCTAAAAATTAGGGTAAATTTTGTATGAAATGTTAATACATTAGCCTAAATTCAGCAGTAGCACGACATATTTCTACTTATGACCATATATTTAAAACTTGATGTTATTATACCTTTATGTCATTATTAGAAGAGTTTTGAAGAATGAAATACTTGTAAAGAATCAACGTTATATATGGAAGTAACCAACTCGATTATGTTATGTGTAGTCCTAAAATACCTTATCCGCTAATTGTAGGTGTGTATAGTTCCTTTGTTCATATTCTAGTGAGAAAATGGTATTTGTATTTGTGTGTTCCCTACATATACCCTTGATGTCAGATACTTATAGTTTAAAGGTAATTATAACTGGATACTCCTTAAAAATATATACCATATACTACTTATTACTACTTCACGATGTTGTGGGAAGCTACTGACTCGTTAATAGATTATGCTTAAATATATATCCAAGAAAAAACAAAGCAAAAGATTTTCCCGCGTTTTCAGGTTCTTGTTAGAGCTAGTTGTTAATACTATTTTGCCAAGTAATTTTACCTTTGTGATTTTAACCTAGACTTATGTAGTGTTTTACTTTAGTTACGCTACCATGTGGAAGATGGATTGATCCTTGAAGCGAAGATAAATTGTGAGCAAAAGTTCTTAAAAATTGATGTAATAAACGAAAAATCATGTAAAAACAAAAAAAAACTGAAAGAGAAAAATAAGGGGAAATTATTGAAAGCATATAAATCTAGAAATTCAAGTAGTTGAGTGAGTACTATATTTTATCACTAGATGTCGCGCATAAACCTTAAATGAAAATACGGATAAGATTTTACTTAGGCAGGGTTCATTCCTTGACCTGTGGTTACATTGGGAGTTATTCTTACAAATTCCATAAGGGCCTTATAAGAGGGAAATTGACGTTGAAATTTATTCTCCTGATATTGTAGAGTTAAAATATGTATCGCGCAGTTAAGGTCTGATCCATAAATTTCATAAGCTATGTAGTCTGATTTACGGGTGATGGGGTAAACTAATGGGTGTTTATAATAGAATAAAGTATTGATTCTCATATTTCTAGCATCCAATAACCTTTAAATAAGTTAGGGTGTGAATAAATAAATCTGAGGAGGAGTGTGATAGAAGTAAAGTCTTTTTCGAATTTCTTAGAATTTACGGTTAAAGTGAGGCGGTGTATGAGGGAGTCGTCATGTAGTCGAATCAGCTCATACTCAGCACAGTCACTATTTTCCAGAGGAATTTTTAAATATTCCTGTATGCCAGGTAAATTATTCCTCATTGGCTGGAGGGGAAAAGCTTAGATGGGGACTGTTTGACAGAAAATTGATTAAATCTTGGTGAGAATTAAAATAATTTTCTCCAATTTCGCTCCCTTTTCGTATTCTTAAAATGTACACATAGTTATTTATATTTTGTAAAAGTTCAGAAGTAGCAATGGGATAGTTGTGGGAAATAGTAATTTCGTTGAGGGGAATTTCAAACTCGTAAGCAATTCCGGGTCGAAAGTTACTCATTTATACTTCTGACATATTAAAACCACGTGAAACATTAGGGGTTGTACACAAAAAATTTATAAGTTTTTGGTGAGTTGTAAATTGTTTGTGGAAGACTTGTGCTCCTCTTCTAACTCTTAATAGATGGAAAGTGGTACCGTCTGCTCTCAGAATTTGTTCAAATTCTATGCAGTCTGTACAGAAAATGGGGTTATCTGATGCTGGGATTTCGAAACTAGTAACAATGCCTGGCTGTTTTTCTAGATAAGCCATGGAAATATAATGAAAGAATGTTCTTATGTGACTCTAGTCATTTTATTTCCTAGATTGACATTGGGAGTACGTAGTGTAAAAATCAATAATTCTTCCCAGTTGGGGAATGTTTTCTGAAAAATTTGAGAATTTCTTTTGACTGTCAAAATATAGTCTGGAAGGGGAAAAATAGTTGTGTATCGGATATCAAATTTTACGTAGTTGTTGGGGTCACCGTCTAACCTATATTTTCGTCCGGCGGTGATATTCATGCGGATGGAAGAGAAATTTTGAGGGAAACTTATTGGGCTAGCCCATGAAATGGACTATTGGGGCATGAGTAGTATTTAACTCCATTTGATTACCGAGGTGTACGTTAGGGGTGGTTAACATAAAGAGATATAATTCTCCGATAGTATCAAAGACTTTCTGGTGGAGAGTATTATCCTTAATAACGTTTAACTTACAGATATGTGTGTCTGGGGCGTCGTATTCACTAATTGTAATGTAATGTTTATTGGCAGTTGAAAGAACAATTCGTGTTGTTTTTGAGAGTAAACAAAGTGTTGCTTCAACCGCTAAATTATTATCAGCAGGAGACCACATTGAAAATTGAAAAACTTTCTAAACTCTGTACATTGTTTAAGAGAATACAGAAATTCCTTTGCCTTTCACCCTAATAAACTTGAAATCAAAAACGCTAGAAAATGGTTTTACTCTGGAAACTAAATTGGGATATAAGTTTCGGAAAGCATTATGGGAGTCGGAAGGACTTAATTCTCTTGACCTTGGCTTCAATGATTCAGATTACGAAAGATGAGATATGACTTCAGTATATTCCATACTGTAAAATAATATTTGTAAAGTTGTGAAGATAGAAAAAGACTTTCTAGCCTATTACTGCAACGTCACGTTAAGTTATGAAGCCTTCTATTTCTGAATCATAAACTCAAAACAAATGCCTGATAATGATTCGAACTTCGTTACAATGGGCTATCAATGAACTCTCGAAATATCATGAAGTCAAGACTATGAAAACAATGACAGTACACATGTCAAGACTAAAAATATTATAATGAAAGAGTTGTAATCCTCGCCTGGACCACACGACTACAAGCTGACATTACACTTTCGCTTTAGCTACTAAAAACTATCTCAATGACCAAACAAGACTGAAGAATTTTGTTAGAATTTTTCTCCTGAAATGGGACTCTTAAGAGTGGTCAGATTAATTTCCTGGGACAAATTTTGTAAAAAAAAAAATACTCGTGGCGTCAGCCGCTTAAACAAAACTTGATGATTCAGGACTACGTCTGTTTGAAAAGGGTGTAAATAATGTAGTGTGACTCTCTCAAAATTCAGAGTTTTAATAGTTCGGATGGATTTTTCAAAACGGATGTAAAAATTTTTTTTTTTTTTTTTTGACGAAACGCTTGAAAAGTTATGGAGTCAAAAATCTGGATAAGAGTTTCTTCCTGTTTGTTGTATTGCTTTGAAAAGACAAACCTATCAGGGAGCTATTCAATTGCTATTTTCAGGAAGATATTCATGAAGAAAATACATTCCTGAGGATCGGGATTCCAAAAGTTGATTCAGAAATTCCAGTCCCAAAATGCAATGTTTTGCTTGCCTTTCATAAATCTTATGTTAAAGACTCAGGGAACATTACTCGCCTGACTTTTATGGCGTTGTTAGATACACAAATCCCATAAATTCAAATTGGAATTTGAGCTAATCATCGTTTCCAAATCCCTTAAATTTTCTACGTTGATTGATGCTAAAAAGTTCAGCTGGAAAAATTCTTGTGGAATACTCTGCGTTGTTTGAATATTAACAACAGTCATAAAATTGCGAGGACAATTTTCCCTTTGAAAGTGTCAAGTTGGAAGATTGGAAAGAGATATTGAGCAACTCAGCAGACAAATGACTAAGCTGAAGGTAGATATTTCTTAAAATTCTGACTGAATTTGAAAATAAGATTTTCCTTAGTCATAAATGTCAAGGTGAAATTAGGGTCGCGAGAAAGATATTTCAGAGACTGAGTTTTTACTGCAGTTTCTTGATTTTGTTCTTGCTCTATTGATGGTTCATGTATTATGAAGCTACTTAATATTACCCCTCAAATGATGTTGATACAGCAACGTTATAAGCTGTTGCTAGTCTTAGTATGCTTCATGCGATTAATATCTTAATTGTTAATTAATACGAGATTGTTATATTAAGAATATTAATTTTTATGTTACACAGGATTTTTGGTTGAGGGTTTTAATGGTTTCACGAGGAGTGAGACTTCAATACATGGCTTACATCCGGAGTGTTATACTCCAATACACATTTTGGATAATACAAGAAAAAGCGTTAAGAGGTTTTGGGTGGATAGGAAAGTTACAACTTTTTGAAGGAGAAATAATGGGGAGTGTTAAGATACCTTAGAGGGAAATTAAATAGAAGCGTTAAAGACACTTATTTCCCGTCTTTTACCATACCAAATTCTTATAGATAAGGGAATCTAGTTTATGGGGAGAGTTGAGACAAAACATTCATAAGACATATACAAACAAATATTCTAATCCCATGACCATACAACAAACATTCACAATGTTAGTTTTTGCACTTTAGACACACATAATTATGTTATACATTCATATTAATACTTTCATTCGATATTTTAATATACTAGAGGTGAAGAATAGGTCTGTTTTCCTGATAGTGTTTAGGAAAGTTTGGGAAGAATGAGAATTTTGCCCCTAATAACTCGAGCAAAATTGAAATAAGAATGAAAAATGAAAAGATACGATCTTACAGTGAGAAATCCTTTAGATTTTTCTGGATAGATACGGTTTTTTTTTTTTGTACGACACTTTTGCTTGATCTTCGGGAATCAGGGAATCGGATGTTCGGGTGAGTTTGCACACAAGTTCAGGTCATGTTACTGAGAATTCTTCCGGAATAAGCGGCTTCTTACGATGTAGGAGTGATGGTGATCCTTTTCAAAGGCTGCTTTGCAATTTCCGTGATTGAGTCACTTGAAGACTGAAGTGAGAATGTCCCTGTGATTTGGTCGTCTTCCTTGATATTTTTAGTAGAATTTCTTCCCTGGGGTTTCTTCCTTGTAAAACTTGTGATCTTGTGATCTTCCTTCTCCTTAAAAGACAGATTGTCGTTCTTCAAAGGCAAAGCACTTTAACGTGGAACTCGTAAATGGTTCAGGTCGCTAATTCACACACAAGAGAAAAAGAAAGGTTGTTCGAAAAATTTGAGAATTTCTAATGTGTTCTCACATAAACACAGTTTGGAAAGGAATAAAGCACGCTTCTTCAAAGCAGTTCCACAAATTTGAAACTTATATTCCAAGGAGAGAGGGAGGATATTACAAGCCTGAGTAGACGGAAATTGAGAAACGTTAAAGAGTTAGTGTTCTATGGAGTAGATTGAACCTGTAGAAGTTACAGTTTGGAGTAAATCTTTTATCCAGTTGCGAAATGAACAAGGAAAAGTCTTAGGTCATCAAAAGGTAGTACTAGTCACGGTGAGATGGCAGTAGTTAGTGAAACTAAAAATGTTCAAGTTTTCCACCGAGTTGATGAAATTGAAACTTGAAGAAGAGTCAAAAGATGAGAGAAGACCAAAGTTTGTTTTTGTTTCACAGAGTTGATGGGAATTGTAAAACTTTCAAGTTTCGTAGATTAGGAGAGGGGAACTGATTGTTGCGATAGTTTAGACATAGCTGGCAACAGTAAAAGTAACAGCTTAGAATAAATCTATTTAGATTTATGTAGACACTTAACTAATGATAATGATATACGTGTTTTGATATATTTGCACTCAACGTTGATAGAAGTTAAAGTAAACTTGATTTCTTAAATATATGTAAACTTTAAAGAAAAGTTTAAGAAGTATTCAAAGTAAAATTCAGAGAGAATCTCTAAGTGTTTAAGACTGAAGTAAAAATAAAATTTGAATTTGAAGAGCAAGAGAGAAGTTCAAATGGTGTTGGAGGGTTGATCAGCTCAAGCGAACTGATGCTTCCTTCAGTCGCTCTCCGAATATTTATACTCGAGAAGGGAGTGAGAGGGTGAGTCTGCTCGCTTCTCATTGGAGGGACCAAGTAGCGTACGAAAGTACCTAAAGACTCGTGTTAGAAAAGGGGAGTTGGAGTCGGCTGCATTGTGAGCAATGCTGCTTCGGGTACTCGAACCTCGGGTGGTGGAGTATTCCTTTTCTTTTAGAAGGGGAGTGGTTTCTTCGGTAGTAGTTGAGTCAGCGGGGGTCTTACTGGCGACTCTGAACTTACTAAAGTCCACGTTAAAAATCTGGTCTATTCCTGACTGGGTATGGGTAGAAATAAACTTCTTAGCGGAGGGATTAGAAAGTACTGGCAGCATGAATGGTAGTGCTGGAGTATTTTCAGCCGAACTTTGCAATGTGAGGCTAACAATAGTACACATTGAAAGTAAGGGGATTATTCCTAGGTTGGAGCCTCCTCCTGAACCTGATGTTGAAGGGTTTGAATCTATTTCCATCGTGTCACCTGCGGCTTTAGCTGTGGTAGGGGGTAAGTTCCGTTGAGCTTTAGCTAATTCTATAGCCGTGTTGGTGCGTCTGATAGTCTGATGCCTACTGTGCTTAAAGTTTATTTGCGTGGGTTGTCTATTAATAATTCGCAGCCGGTGGGCGTCTAAGTCCACGTGAGGTGCAAATATATGTTTGTACTGGTGGAAAAAGTGTATATCAATGACTTGATATAGTTCTTGTATCGTACATATCTGCACGTCTTCTAAGCATGATACTGAAGCAAGTCTACAGGGGGATAGTTCGTTCCCTAATGCATATGTTGTGAGCTGAGCTAGTAGTTTTCTCTCTACATTGAGATTTTGTTGAACAAAAACAGGGGCTCCATTGTCTGCAATGAATTTCTCAAACTTTTGCTTAAGGGGTATAGTAGTTTTATAGCCTGCTGGAAAATGTATGTTGTTTATTTCTGATGGTCTAAACTCTCTAACAAGGGTAATTTCTATTTCCTGCTGAGTGATAGGCAAAAGTTTTAAGGGTGTTTCGGGGATGTTGAGGAGTCTATTATACTCGTCCAGGTTAATGAACCTTGTGCGAGTGTTTATGGGGAGTTGCTGTTGATGTTGAGCTCCTTGTTGTCGGAAAGCTACAAGGCTATGGTCAAATGTGAGTTTCTTTCCGGGATATATGCGTCTGTATTCAATTTCTCTCCTCTTGAAGTTTGCCCAAGTTTTAATATGGAATTCTTCGCAAACTTTAATCTTGGGGAGAAGAGCGTTGGCCTTTACAATGTCTCCTGCTTGTAACAAGGTGTTATGGTCAGTAGTCAACTTATTGTAAGTTCTTGTGGCGTCTTGAGCTGCTTGAAATAATTGTTCTAGAAGGATTTTGAATTCTTCTTCTAGTGTGTTACTGTCGTCTGTATTGACTACGTCAATATTTTCATTACTTCTTGAATTATCTGCATATTCTGAGTTAATGGTGTTAATTACTTCATTAATGGGAATTTGGTTTACTTCAGTGTTCTCGTCCTCTTCAGTAATGGTTTCTATCGTAGTGGGGCCTGTTGTAACTTGATTGTTAATAATGGCTATAGTAGGATAGGTATTTGAGGATGGACCTAATGGACATCCACTGTCAGTTCGTTGCCTGAAATAAGTCTGGCTTATTCGGGAAGGGTGACTGATAGAGGAAGTAGGAATTGAGGAAAGGTCTGAAACTTCAGATAGATTAGCTCCTACCCTGCTGAGAGATAATGAAGAGTGAGTGGAGGCCATATCCCTATCAGGTATATGCATTACCGGAATATTTTGAGTTACCTCCTGCTGTTGGTAATTATTTCCATTGTCAGGGACAAATTCATATATGGTTTGGGTGGAGTGAGAATAAGGAGTCGCATAAGTATGTTCCTGTGTGATATGTTGGGCTGAAGGATTTGTATGAGTGGAAGAAGGAAAAATGGGAGTTATAGTAGTAGCCATATTCATAGGAAGGTGAGTAAACATGGGGGCTGGTGTGCATGGCACGTGCCGCAAGGGAGTAGGTTGAACCTGCTCACTTTGTTTCTGACTGAATATGCGAGCATTTTCCTTAATAAGCTCTATTTTGAAATTAATTTCGTCTCTTACTGTGTTGGTGAAATTAGTGGGTAGTCCTCCTTCAGTCCACTTCTCGTAACTTATGTGGCGGGCTCCGACACCGGACCATGGATGATAGGTGGTTGAGTGTGGGAGTATATCTCCGTTGGAATTGTAAAAACACAATCGCACTGTTTGATTAATTGGGAGAAATGCACATAATTCGACTCTTTCATGTACTGCACTATAGCATCGGCGATGATAGGGGTCTGCGAAGTCGGTAGTCCGGGCTCGTGGGCCTTCTACGGTTGGTCTTCGTCTTTTCTCCATGCTGTTGACCTCTAGTCATGCGATGATATTCTGTTTCTTCGAGATTTCTTGCTCCGGCACTTCTATAGGTGTAGGTGGGATCACTTTCCTTAATTTTCTTCGGACGACCTCGCCTTGCCTTTTTAACAGTGGTGACTGGGACTTCTGGTTCAATGATTGAGCCTGTTGTCCTTTTGCTCTTGGGAATCTTTCCTCTCTGCTTGAGTGGGGTCGCGAACCGCACACGTTTCTTGGTGGGAGGGGAGGAGGGCTCAGGTGAGTGCTCTCGGGTGAGGTCGGTTGATGGCCACAAAGGCACGAGAGTAGCCTGTTTAATATCGGCTCTCGGTGAGTCACACTCATGAGTATTTGGGTCCGAAGCACTTTCCACTATAGGCTCTTCTATGGCGAAGTCGAAGGCAAAGAAACCGTCTCGATTACGATAATACTTTAATCTATCAGCGTGAACTAAGATTATTTTTGACGGATTTGACATTAGGGATAATGAAAAGTTATCCCTCTGATCTTTTGCTATAACTTTGTAGGGACCGGCGTATCTAGCTAAGAATTTCTCAGCGAAGCCTACTTTTCTCGATGGTGTAAATACTCTCACTAAGTCTCCTACTTCATATCGGGGCTTATTTCTACGTGTATTATAAACCTTAGCGCTATACTCCTGACTCTTTGTAATTCTATTGCGAGCTTTCAAAAGTATTTTCTCCAGCTCGGCGGGGGTACGTTGGGTTTTTAAAATATCTAAGTTTATAATGAAGTCCAGGGGACGGTTGGCTTCGCGCTTGTAAAAGAGTAAGAAGGGGGATTCTCTCGTAGTTGCATGCACGGCAGTATTGTAAGCAAAGGTTACTTGTGGTACATATAGGCTCCATAGCTTTTGAGCTTCAAGCCCATCTTGCTTATTATTGACAAAATGAGAAATCATTCTCGCAAAAGTCTGATTGGCCCGTTCTGTCAATCCATTTGTTTGTGGATGATATGGAGTGCTGAACTCTTTCTTACTTCCTAATAATAACATAATATTATTAAGGAGGCAATTGTTAAATTCTGTACCTTGGTCTGTAAGTAATACCTTGAAACAACCATGTACACATATAATATCATTGACGAAGAAGCTAGCTATTTCTTTAGCCTCTTTGCTTTTTAGGCATTCGGTAAATACATACCTAGTGCTGTATTCGGTAGCTACAATGATATATTTAAATCCTTCTGTGCTTTCAGGGAATGGTCCCATCAAGTCTGCGCCTATTAAGTCAAATATCTCACCTACTTTTATACTGTGTAGTAGGCCTACGGGTCTAGTGGTCGTGTGTTTACTAGCACCGCAAGTCTCACAGCTGAGGACATATTCAGCTATATCCTTAGTCATGCTTTTCCATATATATCTATCTTTGATTCTGCCGAGTGTTTTGGCAAAACCTAAGTGTCCTGAAAATGTGTCATCATGGGCAGTTTTCAGAATAAATTCTACTAAGCATTTAGGTATGAAAAGCTTATAATGGTTATTTTTCTTATGGTATAAAATACCATCTGAGTCAATATGATAATTAGCTATTTTCTTGTTATTTGGAAGAAGCTTAATTTTATCTAGTATAGTTTGTATAGTGGGATCAGTGGTTTGCATTTCTCTAATATTATTGGAAGGGAGTGGAGGTTTAGCTTCTGTTATTATTTCTCCCTCATTGAGTACTCTAAATGGCTGATAATTGTCCTTTTCCTCAATGAGAGCTGCTGCTATAGCAGTGGGAATATTTTGATTGACAGGTCGTAAGACTTTACGAGTCTGTTTGGGTTTCAGCTTGTCTTCTGTCAAAAGTATGTCATGGGGGAGTTTATCCTCAAGGTCTTGCTCGTCTGTTTCATCAACAGGGAGTGGACATCTTGACAGGAAATCAGCGTCTAGGTGTTTCTTACCACTGATATATTGAACCTCATAATCATAATCCAATAATTTAAACAAAAAGCGATTTAGTCTCGAGCTATTGTTGGTATTTTGTGCTCGTACTTTTAAATTACACAGGGCGTGATGGTCACTACGTATAAGAAATTTCGACAAATATAAATAGGGTCGGAATTTCCTACAACCAAATACTACAGCGGAAAGTTCGAGTTCAGTTACTGAAAAAGAATTTTTCTCTGCAGGTAGTAATCCTCTAGAGGCATAGCCTACGGGGTGTTCGCCTGTGGGATATTTCTGTAATAAGGAAGCACCTAATCCTCTCCTACTAGCATCGCAATGAAGTATTTTTGGTAGGTCAGGATTGAAGTGCCTAAGTACTGGAGCAGTTATTAATGCTTTCTTTAATTTATGAAATGCATATCGTCGGTGAAGAGGCAAAATGATCTAGGTGCATAATCGATTAGAATCAAAATGATCTACATAACTTTTTCCCTAAAGGCAAAATGAACTGGGTGCAAGCCTCTTTAAAAGCAAACTGATCTATATACAATTTTCCTTAAAAGCAAAATGATCTAAGTGCTGGTCAATTTTTTTTTGTGAGAAAAATAGCATCTGTAAGGAGGACACGTGGCTTATAAGGGCTAACCATGACTGTAATTGACCTAGGGTTGTGGGTTAATATTGTCTGAAGGGTTTACTATTACTAAGGATCATTCCGGCAACTAAAGTTAATTTCACTTATTGCATCTAATACATTTTTAGTTACTAAAACTGCAACATTCATTTATTTTAAAATCGACGAATTAAAAGACGAATCAAAATCACAGTAAGCTCATGTGTTAGTGTGCACATTGAATTGGTTTTCCCTTTAATAATTCTCAACCTGGAGTTTTTTCAAATCGTATTTTACGATCATCACCATTATCATAACATTCGGAATCATTTTCAAATGCTAAATCATAATTGACAACATTTTTTTTTTTCAATGTTACTGAAAGAAAGAAATGGAGGCATTGGGGAATTAAATGCATGTATAAAAGATTTTGAATACCTCTTGGAATACCTCGCATTTTTGTACACCGGCATTAGAATGCGTTTACTTATATTGTTTTTATTATAATTTGTATCTAGATCATTTTGCTTTTAGGAAAAGCTGCATGTAGATCATTTTGCTTTTTAAATTCAATGCAAGTAGATCATTTTGCCTTTAGTGAAACTGCAAGTAGATCATTTTGATTCTAATCGATCATGCACGTAGATCATTTTGCCTCTTCACCGACGATATGTAGCTTCTGGGGTCCATTTAAACATGCTAATTCTGGTTTTCTTAGCCTTGCTGCCTTTACTTCCTTTCCAACAAGCAGATATAGGGCCAGCTATACTGGCGAAGTCCTTAATATATTTTCTATAAAAAGAGCATATACCAAAGAAACTTCTGGCTTGTTTTTCTGTTTTGGGGATGGGAACATGCTCGATGGCCTTAAGCTTATCTTTAAGTGGCATTGTTCCTTCAGGCGTAATAAGAAAACCTAATATTTCTATACTCTGATATCCAAATTTACATTTGTTGGGTTTAACTACAAATTCTGCTTTACTCAGTCTTAACAGAAATTCTTCTAAAGCATATAAAATACCTTCCTCATCAGCTGCGTAACAAATAATATCATCTATGTATACCATGGCGCTTCTAAATTTTTGGGAGGCTAGTATATGGTCTAGGGTGCATTGAAAAGCTGCTGGGGCATCTGTGTCTCCCATTTGCATTCTCAATGTACACCACATACCGTCTTGGGTGACTACAGCTAGTTTCTTGCCTGTGGATTTGGTTACCGGGATTTGGTGAAATCCCGCGACGAGATCCATAGTGACAAAATATTTTTTTCCATGAAATTGGTCCAATATGTCGTCAACTCTGGGCATAGGATATACTCGATGTTTTACGACCTTGTTTAGTTTTCTATAATTTACTACTGTTCGAAAGGTTCCATCCTTTTTCTTTATAAGGAACAAGGGTGAAGCCCATTCACTAATACAAGGCTTGAGTATTCCTTTCTTTACTAGTTTCTTAACCTCCTCCATGATATGCTTTCTTTCAGCCGGAGAGGCTCTATAGGGGGGCTCTTTGACTGGAGCCGCGTCTCCTGTATTTAAATGATGAGGTGGGACTTTAGCTATAGGCAATTCTTCTTGGTCAAAATAAAAACATTCTGGATATCTGCTAAGTAAATCCCTAAATCTGGCTTGGAATTCTATGGGTAAGTCAGGGTTTATATCTAGAGTGTCAAGTTGTTCGTCTGTTAGGCGTTTATCTACATCTTTAGTACTACGCCTATAATCTGTTAATATCTCGAATGAGTCCTCGTATTCCATATGCCCTACAGTGGTAGTTGCATATAGTCGTACGGGTTCATGGCTGGGGTTACATAGGTAAACTACAGGATTTTTTGTGGGAATAATAGATCTAGTCCCTAATACTCGTTGTCTCTGGTAAAATAATCTTGAAGGTTCAAACAAAAATGTTTTGTCCTTACAAGGGGGAATATCTATTTCTACCGTAGTGTGAGCATATGCAGGCAATATAATATTCTCTTTAAGTTTTATTGCCCTGTGCTTCTCGGGTTTCACTGATTTGAAACTAAAAATTGATCTTAGCTGAGAAAAGTCATGTGATGGCTTTTCTCGGCCAAAAGAGTTTTCTATCCCTTGCATCTGTATGGGATGTAGATATTTTCCTGTAACTTTCCCATGTTTAAAGTTGATGTTAAGTTCTGCTTGTCTCATGAAATCATTCCCTATGATAAAAAGGGGCTCTAAATTTTCTAATACACACACTGTTAACTTAACAGGGTTTATTCCTAGCTTGCATTCTATTTCCATCATCCCAAGTGGAGTCGTTATATGTCCTGTGGCTGTTCGTATTTTTAAGTTGGTCGGTGGAGGGTCTAATTTGGTATTTGGGGGTAGAAGCTTGAAATGAATGAAACTTCTACTGGCTCCTGTATCAATAAGTGCTGAAAGCTTACAGTTATATACTAATGCGGGAATCATAACAACAGAGGTATAGTCGTTACTCATAGAGTATATCTCTGCGATTTGTTCTCCTTTCGTGATACTTGGGAGCCCTGAGGACTCCCGTAAGTCCTATTGTTGGTTTGCTTTAGGTGAAGGGCATTCGGCACTGATGTGTCCTATACCCTTACAATTATAGCATTCCCTCGAGGGACAGTCTCTGGACATATGACCCTTTTTATGACAGGTGTAGCATTCAATGTCATTGGAAGTATCGTTACCTTCCGCGACTGAATTTATAACTTCAGCTACGTTCTCCTTGCTATATGAGCGTTTGGGCCTATCATAAGTTTTGATGGGTACTTTAGGATCTGGAGTTCTCGATCTATTTCTAGGAGCTGGTGATCGGCCTCTAGAATTAGATCGGTTCCGGCTTTGTTGCCTATTGTTCTGGTTATAGCCGCCACTATTGCTATTAGGGTTATTTTGGGTACCCTTTGTACAAGTGCATTGACACTTGTGTGGTTGCTGGTCAGCAATGGCTCTATAACCATACTTCATTAACATTTGAGTTAATTCTGGCAAGCTGGGTAAGTCATCATAATTTTTCTTATACTCCTTTCGTTCAGGAGTCTTAGAACGTGGTCTGGGTTGACGTGGAGGGTACTTTTTCTCTGTGCTATCTTTAGGAGGGTCTTTCTTAGCTTCACTAATAGCCTTTAGGGCTTGATTAGTGTTGGTTTCGATTCTCTGCATGTGGTCAGTGAGTTTAGCTAATTGTTCCTCCATTGGACGTTTAATAATACTTTGTCCATAGCTTAGATCGTATTCCTCTATTTGTTTTACCTTGTTGTAAATAGAGTCAACGGTGTCATTTGGAGCTTTATTGGGGGCAATGAGTTTGAGGAGGGGTCTAGATAATCCTCTTAGTACTAATTCTACTCTGTCTTCTGGGCTTATCTTTGAGTCCACATCATACTGGTTTATGAGATTTAATTTCTCACTGATGTAGTGGTGTCCTTTCTCATTGTCTCCCTGACGTCTATTTTCCATAAGTGTCTTTAACTGATGGTTGTTTAATTTATACCTATCTGTGAAATCTTGCTTAAATGCAGTCCATGTACCCTTTCTTCCTTGAGCGGCAAACTTGCCTTCGGCCCATGCTTGGAAGGGTCCTTGGAGTTGCATTATAAAGCATTCTATTTTCTGTTCCTCCTGTAATCCTCCTGTTCCAGTTCTCATGAGATTTAATCCCATGTCGATCTTTCTAATATACTGTTCAGGATTGTCACCATCCTTAAATTTTGGGATTTGACTTAAGACATTCATTTTGTCTTCTGAGTCTTCTGAGTCACTATCGTCTGATGGGGCTGGGGAGTAAACTTGTCTAAGTTCTTTAGTAAAACCTGCTTTATCCAATAAGATTAGGTATTGTTTGTTTATTAAAAACTCAAGATATTCGGTGGTAAAATAGTTAAGGTTGGGGTTTACGTCAAAGTCTTGTAGTGTCCACTCTAATTGAGTATGATCGTCTTCGCTAAGCTCATATACTGGGTCATTTATTTCCTTCAGGAATCTTTCTTTAATGACATGAGGCCATGCTGTGTCTATGACCGGGGTTAACCAATAAGTACGTTTTGAATATAAGTGATATATTTCCAAAACGTCTCCTTCTCTTCCTCTGACCTCTAAGTATTGATTGGGTATCTCTGGGGTAGTTAAGTTCTGGGAAATTATTTGTTCTTCTACTCTAAGTTTAAAACATTCCCACTCTACCTTGTGATTTTCTATATATTCTCGTTTCTTCAATTTTTCTGCTGCTGCGGGTGTTAAATGGATGAAGCGAGAACGTATTGGAAAATCTGAGGTGACCTTTAAAGTTCTTCTTCGGATAGAATCTAATAACCAATCTTGGGGAATTCCGCTACTACAGAAAGCATTGAATGTGGATTGGGCTAGTTGTCGTATAACTTGTAAAATCTGGAGAGGGTCACAAGTCCGAATTTTTAAGAAGGTTTGGACCTTGTATTGGAAGTATGAGATATAGTCAACCGTACAACTGACGTATTTTTCAGAGTCTATATCAAATAACCTTACTGTCTCCTTATAGGGTTTTTCTATTTTTAAAGGTAATATTTTTCCTTTAATTCTTTTTTTACTTTCGGCTACCCTAAGTTTAACATCACTGAGTACATTGGTAATTACATCCAAAGTAAAACTGGTCTTAGAAAAATAAAATTTTTCTAGATGTTGGATGTTTCTTTCATACTCTCTTGCTGCTGGATTAGGGTGTTGTGAGATGTCGTATGTGAAAGCTGATATTAGAGTTTTATCTATGGATTTGACAAGGGGTTCTGTAACATTGCCCTTTATCAGTAATGGGGGAAATTTGAATGGTGTGTCCTCTCCAGGTTCTAGAAATTCTAAAGATCCTAATTGGAGTAAATAGGCAATATTTTCAGGGGATGTGAAATTGTATACTATTTCATCTAGCAAAACAAAATGTTCTCCGATCCCTAATATCTCGGTATCAGTAGGGTTTCTTCCTTGATCCAGTATTAAATTATGAGCATAGTGTCTCAGAAAATAGTTTCTCCAATTGAGTCTACCTTTATGGCTTTTGCTATCTGCTGCAATATATTCAAAGAAAGGTATTCCTATGCATTTGATGGTAATGCTTGGGGAATAGAAATATTTCTTTAGAACTTTGATGTGTTCGTCATATAGTGGAAAGATAGTAGCGTGCAAGCTTTCCTTTAATATCTTTTGTCTTTCGTCTGAAATTAGGAATTCCTTGTCTTGTCTACTTCTTTTGATGGCTGTGGGAGTTAATGACCTTTCACTATATAGTGGGGTATTGGGTGCAGTATCTTTCTCTTCCAGAGGGGTATCGTCTGCATCAGAGAAGAGCTCTGCTTCATCCGACATATAGGCTTATTTGGGGAATTGGTATAGTATGAACCATAAAATAAGGTTTCCTAATATGAGGATGGCTATGAGTGGCACGAGTATGACTAAAAGACCTTCACATATTTTTGGTCCGTTAGTTTGTAATATATTTGTGCTTGCTACTGGGACTAAGCGTCTACGACTGACTGTATATACACCGTTGTAGGGAAGTCTCCTCTTGGTCATATGAAGGGACTAAGAGTGACTTATCGTCTTATAGTTAGTAAAGATTTAAAGATTAAGTAAAGAGTGTAAACAAGAAGTAAGAAAATTGTCAAATTGTTCAAGACCTGGACTTCAGAGGAAGTCGTTGGGGTTGAGGTCCAATTCAGGGGCATTAAACACAAGGGCTGGTGAGTGAAGCAGTTTAAATTTCTGATGTATTTGAGATGCTACGTGTGGGTTGGCAGGTACGCATCCATAGTACAAGTTGGCAAAGAAAATTGTAGCTTCAATCACATCAGCGTCTGGAATAGGTAGAAGCCAATAATTTCCAATTTTCTGTAATGTATTTGGAGTTGGTATTAGAGAAGTTTGAGCTTCTAATACTACACGATGACACGCTTTAATCCAACCATTCCCAACTAAAAGCACATCGTACGGTTGAATTCCCATAAGGTGATGATACGATGATTGAGGAGGTGTGGGATTGGTTGTAACACCTGGGGTGGGTTGTTGGCTCATAGTTGCTTTTAAGCGCATGTAGTATAAATGCCATAAAATAAAATTATTAAAATAATGCATTGACAAAACATATAAAAGAAGGATAGAAGTACGAGTTGAAGTAGAGTAAGCGGAGTCATGATGAGTTTTCTCAAAACTAGCTTAGCATTCGTATGATCTTATAAGTGTCCCTCTCTTAATTTCTTCTAAATTGTGTACTACCTTGTATCTATATTCTAAAGGCACAATGTATTGATTTGAATGGAAATACCTATAGTGTTGCAGGTTAGGGGTGAGGTTTCGTTTATGTTTAAAAAGAAAAATTGTTAAAAAGCGTTGAAATCTGAACTGGCTATTTCTAATATTATACAGCTGTCCTAAAAATGGAAGAATTTTATTTAAAAGTTCAGCGTCTAATTCTAATAATTGGGGGTTGGTTTCGAAAAGGTACGTATTGTCCAGTCTGGGTACTAGAATCTTTTCGTTCGGCTTTAGTGATTGCATCATACATAACCCAATATGGATTTTGAGAATTCAGAACTTCGTTCTTTCTATAAAGAAAATTTGAAAGGTTAACTGCCTGTTTAGAATTTTCAGCAATTTTAATTATTAATTCGGTATGGGCTAATTGTGGTTTAGCGTAAGCTATTTGTGAAAGCTGGAAATAAAAATTCTTTCGGAGTTCAGTCATATTCTGTTATAATTTCAAATTCTTGCCCTTTTGTTGTGGAAATATTTTCCATAAGAGACGTTGTTTCGTTTGAAACTGGAAAATTTGTTGCTTCAAAATTTTCTTAAAGACTGGATCTGAAAGTTCTCTTAGGTTGGGAGCTTGGTCAAATTCTTCAGCTTGAAGACTGATAAAGGCTGTAATGTATGGGTTGCAAGGTGAAGTTTTGATTTCACTAAGCTTTGTGTAAAAAGAATATTTTAAGAAAGTCATTTCTAATTGTAACCTGAATTATTTCTATATCCATTCCTATCGTTTAAATTTCTCAGAAGGGAAATATTGAAATAAACAAGAAGCGCTATGAATAGTACCAGCACCACTGTTAATAAATTTCCGGTAGGAATTTCACCATTTGTTGTAAAACAAATACATGCCATTTAAAATTAAAATAAAGACTGACCTGTTGGTGGAGGGTAGTAGTATGAGTACACTGTTTAAGAAGAATCTCACAAGTTGTAAAAAGTGTTTAAAAAGACAAATTTTAAAAATAAAATTTTGAAAATTTGAGGTAAGGTTGAACAAGAGTGTTCAGTGAGAAGTGAAGAAGTTGAAGGATAAAAATAAAATGAAAGATGAATAAGGGATGTAATCGTAGTTGCTCTAGGATTAGTGATTTCTCTCAGGTTGCACCTCTCATAAGCTTTACTTACGCTTCATCTAGGGTTGAGGTGAGCCAGGTGAGGGGGATTATTCTTCGTGTGATAAGATCTTTAGTCTCCTCTTGTTGGTTGGCTCAAGGAGCGATAGCGTCTTTCTATGCTCCACCTCTTCACACGTGTTGATGCTAAAAGGGGCTAAAATCCTTTTTGTAACACGCAAATAATATTCAACTCCTTTGAATTTACTTACTATTTTAAGTTAACCGAAGCTCTGGGATTTTTACCCTGAGTACGCGTCACTCACGCACGTGTTCTCAGATTAGCTGTGAAAACAAAGTCATAAATTGTTAAATTTCTGACATGTGTTTCCTGACTGGCCTTTGTCTAGTGCCTATGAGTCTGAAAGTAAATTCTTAAAAATAATTAGATTATTTTTGATCCTTTTGTGTGGCTTCAGTCTACCATTAACTGATAGTAGCTGGGCTTTTGTTTGCATTGAGACGTTCCTCTTTACAAGGGATTAGGATGTTATTTTTCCTTTGTGTGTAAAAGGGTAAACCGGAACCATTAGCAAGTGGTTTGCTTCCAGAGGTAATGTTAAGTGGTGGTGAAAATTTATTACCCCTGCTGTCATCCATTGAGGGTGATGTGGTTCTATTGTGTGTGTTAGACAGGGTTATTATTTGTCTTGGCGTCCCGTAGGGTAAATACACGGGGTACCTCTTTCACCTATTGTGAGGCATCGTTATCTATTACTGAAACTACTTAAAGGATTAGTTTACTTTTCGCATCACCGCACAGTCTCATATTAGATTGTGTGGTAAGTTCAATGTTTGGCACTTCTGGTAAACTGATCTTGACAGGTTTACTCATCCTGTCGAGTTAAGTCTTTACTTAGCTAGTCATAACTTTTCTTTTCACTACACACAGAGTTTCCAGAGCCACACGCTCCTTCTCACTAAGTATGTAGCATGAATGTTGTTTTCATTCATGATAACTTGTTGATTGTAAATACAAGCTTGAGCCTCGCTCTTATCTCCGATCTGTCTTACAATGAGTAGGCTGTCATCTCGCCGGGTGGGGTTCTCATGATTTGTGTATGTGTACTACAAGCTTATTGAGCCTCGCTCTTTTCTCCGATCTGTAGTGCACACATGGAGTTCTTTCTTCTCCATTTGTAAAGAAAATTTGCTCTCTTTCCTTTACAATGGTATAAAAATAAAATGAACATTTCCTACCTCATTTGAAATCTTTACACATTGGCTCACCCATTGTGTGTTCATTCTGCATTTATTCTAATACCATAAGTGGCGTAAAATGAGTTGACTCAAAGTTGGTTGAGAGCCAAAAAGTGGTAGAATTTATGAGCTGACAGGTTGAACACTATAAGCGATGTTCCTCTCATGATTACTGCTGTAACTGGAGAGTGCCTGTACAAATCCCATAAATCTGTCAACTTGACATGTTTATTGTTTTCCAGGCGTTGGGGTCCTTTCAGTCTCCAACGGCTAGAACTTTGGTTAAACTGTGAAAACCAGAAGGATTTTTCAAAGTAAAGATTTTCCGTTGGCTGATCAGGCCTCGAGAATATTTTTACTTGGGTATCCAACTAACCATGTATGTTCTTACTATAAGCTTACTCACAGCTAACTTGGTAGCTATAACTCCTTGGGTACGGGTTTTCAGCGTATAATCTGAGTATACATACATTTCAGGTCTCTTTCTCAGGCTGTGTGATACACACCACAGCTTGGGGTAAAGTAGACAAACCATGTCACGAATCAGAGAGGGGAGTCTCACACTTCTCCTCATACGGCGCTCTGTCGTGATGAAGGTTTTCACTTCATAATGATTTTCAGCCTTGTAAAAATTCTCAATTTTTACTCAGCTCCGTAATTATTCAAAGACGGGGTATTTTTACATCGGAAATACTACTCCATATATTTGTATGATGATCCTAACAAATATGGTAAAATAGGAACCTTACATGACAAGGTTTAACTCCACGAGTCAAGTGGCTTGTTTTCATAATTTATTTTCCCTACTAAAATCATTTCCTGGTACTCGGCAATATTTCAAGCCTTTCTTATCCCATCTATCTCTCTATGGGGGAAATATATTTTACGCTCAAGAAAATCTATCTAAAATTATGAATTTCCGAATAGACATAAGGTTTTTCTATCACTACGATGTTTAAGCAGACTGTTATTAATTCTTTTCGCATTAAAAGAAAATAACTTAAACTTTTAAGGATTTTGTATTGTCTCACACTCAAAAATGCCTATAAAGTCGTCTTAGCTTAACCACGAGGTTTTGACTCTAATAATATCAAAGCGCTATCGGCATTAATTATAGCAAGCTTAATTTAAGCGTTTCACTTATTTATAATTTTACTCCTAAAATTAAGAACGAGTTAGACGTTTTTAGGAAAGGAGACTCGCAGTCTCGAATAATTGGAGAGCTCTATCCCTACAATTATTCTTTTTAAGGGCGCTACACAGCATAACTCTAGCATGCACCTTTTACTCATATTTAAAAGTTTAAAATTATTTTACTCCTATAATTTTAAAACTTTTTGAAGGGGCTCTTTACTCAAAATATAGTTTAATACTCGAAGGTAATTGTAGTAACTCTGTTTAGTACAAATTGAATTGGGCTCTTAAAGATTTTTGAAATTTTCCAAAATTTTGGAAAATTTTGAAAAAGTTGGTTGGAAAATTCTGTAATTTGGAGGGATGGCGGGCAATAATATTGTTCGTCATCCTGTAGAGTTTGAATGGAATCGGATCACTTTTTGTGTACATGGGGTAATGTGAAACAATATTTTTACTCCATGTTGACTGTAATTAAAAAATTTTGGCGTGACCCGTGGACGACAAAGTGAAAACAGAATTTTAACCTTCTCTTTTCTAGTATTTAATAATACCATGTTGAAAACTATGTTTGATTATAACTTATCAGGGTTTTTAAATGATTAAAGTGTTTGGAGTTTTTGGAAAATTTGGGCATGAGCTGGGGGCGACAAAGTGAAAACAGAAAGTTACCTTATAATTTTATAAGTTTCTGGGCTCACCATGTTGAATAGACCTTTATACTATTTTTATAAAAGTTTCAATGTGTTCTGGAATTTTGAAAAAAATTGACAGGGATTGGGGGCGACAAAGTGAAAACAGAAATTTTACCGTCGCTTTATAAAATTTTGAAGTACCATGTTGAATCTTCTATTACTTTGAGTTTGTAAAAAATTCAAAGTGTCTAGAATTTTGGAAAAATTTGGACAGGATTTGGGGGCGACAAAGTGAAAACAGAAATGTTACCTTCACTTTATAAAATTTGGAATTACCATGTTGAATCCAAATCTCATTGTACAATTAACAAAGTATAATGTGTTTATAATTTTTGAAAAATTTGGGCAGGGTTTGGGGGCGACAAGGTGAAAACAGAAATTTTACCTTCACTTTCCGCTTAAACCCTTTATTAAAAATAAAGTTACTAAAAATAAATTGTTAAATTGCCCTCTGAAAAAAATTTTCTACGTTTAAGAAGCGTTAGTACTAGTGTAGTGGAATGTATTCAAGTAAGGCACCAATGGTTCGTAATAGGGGTTTATAAAAATTTTGAATTTTTATCAATTAAAAATAAAATACATTTCTTATTTTTAATTCTCATTTACTCTCTCATTTATAGTGTTCCCGGGCGGAAACACCATGTTGAATTGATTACCTCGCCTCAAGAAATAACCAACCAGACGGATCTAAAGTGGAAAGAATATTATGAAAGCGAAGAAATAAAAGAAAGTGTGTAGTGGATTTTGGGAAACATGAGCACGGGCAAGGTTGAGGCATCCGTCGAATCCGTAACCAGGAACACAAATGAGTGGTTTGTAAATGAGAGTTATTCTAAGAATGATATAAATAAAATGGATGAAAGGAATTATTGTAAATGATTCTGTTCATATCCTTTTAACACGACATTACTTTATTGAATTCCATTACTTAAACCTTCATATTTATTCTAAGGTCCAATCTGAGTGTTAAACTGTCTCTACCTTTGTGAGGGAGGTAGGATTCCCTTCTTAATCTAGACAAATGTACTCTGATAAACTACAGAAATATAGTGTAAATTGTAGGTATGAAAACTGTTTATTAATGTCCGCAGACAATATTATTCTGGGTGTTCTAGAATAGCATACTGCAAATATTCCATATATTAAAATGTATAACAAGCAATTTAACCTAACTGACTCTTATTGTTAGTTCGTGGTTTAGTTACATGCAATGGTCTTCCATAGTGGAGACCTTCCCCAAATCACCTAACATATATTGAATTGATTTGTGAGGAGGAAGACCTCAAACCTATGGGTTTAACTACAGTGAAAACAAAAGTAAAAGAAAGAATGTACATTAATTTACAGGCACAACATAATAACTTTACATAGACATACCGGGCAGTCACACAGCCAAGTCGCGTGAGGTTTGGAAAAGGGGAACTGAAGAGGCAGCGATGAGCAGGGGTGACGAATGTATCTTCATGTAAGTTATAGGCCGCACACTTGTGAGTTGTGTAAAAGGGTCTTATTTTGAGAGAGAGTGAACTTCACGAAGGGGAACACATGCGGTGGTCGGGCTTGTATCTCTCCTTCCTTTTCATGTTGAAAATAGCAGTGTCTCTTTATAGATGTAAAGTTTGTATGGACTCTCAGCACATGATGGGGCAACTTGAGTCTTTAAGTGTAAAATATCAGAGTCTTTATTTTGCACTTATCTCGAAATTATGAGATTGGAACTTTGTAGAAAATAGCACTGTGAGTGAGGGCTGTATAGAAGATTGTTAGATGATGGACTCGGTAAAGTCGAGTTCCGTGCTGGCGAACTCTGCTCTCCGTGTTGGAAGATGTTTATATAGGGCTTCAAGTTCTCCTCCTCTTGGAGATCTCACCTTCTTAATTTGGCTACCTTTAGTACAGGTTCTAGGTTTGTGGGGAGCTTGAGAGATCCCTGTTGATCTTTTAGTGGTGGGCTGAGATGAGCGTCTGTTTAAAAGAGTTCTCATAGGCGCTCTTGAAGACGGAAGTCAGGCCCACTCTCGGTACACCTGTACTTGGATACTCTCATATGATTGTTTGTCATGACGTAAGTTTAGCCTTAACAATATCTGTGACGAAACTATTATGTGTAATTGTTCAGATTCATACAAACTTCAGTGGTAATTGCAAAATAAAAAAACCTTGTTTACATTCTTTCGTGCTTGGGGCTTGGTCCCAATTTTAACTTTTTCAGCGTTCGACATTGATGTCTTCCTTATTGTCAGTTTGTCAGGTTCTTCCAGAATTAATATTTAATTCATAATATTGAATAAAATACGAATATTTCAGCACAAATCAATATTACATTATATGCGAAACAATCAAGGCAGCATTCTTAGAGGAAATGATATGAAATAATTATGATTTCATGCGAAAAACATGGCTCTTGCCGAAATAGGAGCTTAGTAGTAATTGATGTGCAAGAAAGAATAAACTTTCCAAGTAGCATTTTTTATAGCTACTTCGGGGATAAAAGCAAAAGTTAGAATTGCTGAAACCGATCAGCAAGGGAAATGAGTGAGGCCAGTGGCTCTATATTTGCTGCTAACGTTGTTTCTAAGGATGTATTAAACGGATAAGTTTAATAAAATAACCTAATGCTAACGTACCTCCCAGCAGCGATCTACGGGTCAAAAATTAGGCAGGGGCAGGGCCTTGGTTGGAAGTATACTAAGAGCCCTCAACCATGATATTTTAAAGACATAATGTAAACAAGTTATATGAAGCAAAATGTTCGCTCTTACTTTTATACTTGCTTACATTATCCCGCGAAGCGGGCTATATTTGTAGTTTTCATTTACATTTAAAAATACGCTGGCAAGTGTAAGTCAAATTTTGAAGTTTTCCAGGGCCGTGGGTGCGGATGTTTTTGTTAAGACAGAAAACAATTAACATACTGAATAGACAAGCGCAGACATCCACAACTGTTGGCAGATTTTCCACAATGACGTCCCGAAATCAAGGGAGTGTAGTTTGTAACCCCATTCGTGTGTGTTTGTGGCCAGCTCATAACGACTGCAAATCCCTTTATTTGTATAAGAACTGTACAACTATTTACTGGACCCATTTTAGTCTTTATCTAAGCACCAAACATCGATTTCCAAAATAGTACGGATGTATACTCCCTTCCTTTTGGGACGCCATTGTGGAAAACCCGCCAAAAGTTGTACTAATGCATGTTTGGACAAGCATATCTCCAACACGTTTTCTCATAGAATATGATTTTGACTTGTCAGTAATGACACTCACTTTTCATTCTACAGTATGCTTTTGATTGACATGCTTTCTCCACCTTTCCTGTAATGATGGAGACTTCAGCACAGATACAAGTGTTTACAAATTTCCGGTATTTGAACTACGATAACACTGCACTCGACTGCATTGCCGGTGTTTCATGACAAAAAATGGCATGTGAATGTCAATAACAATAGATTTCAAGCATACCTCATAATCGGAATCCAAGTAATTATTTTTACAATTCTAGGTTAAATTTCTATCAACTTGGCAGGACAATACAAGCTGAAGCTGAAATAGTTTATGGCAATAAAATTCTCAGGGAATATACATCTTCACAGAAACTTTATTTTTGTAAGTGTAACGTAAGTAGAAAGAACGGGAAAAGCAGCAACAACGCAATGCCAAAACCAAAACGAGTTTAATGGGTTTCGGAAGACATGTAGTGAGCATCTTGGTTTAATATATCCTATCTTCCAGAAGAAAGAATAAAACTGAAAAATAACAAAGTTGAAGTGGAACAAGTTTCATTTATTAAAACAAATTTTGGAGAATAACTACATTTAAATCTTCTATTGTTAATTTCAGTTTTCGCATTCATTCATTTTACATTACAGCCCAGAGAAAATACAAGATCTTATAGAGAATACAATAATTAAGACAACTTCCCTTGAAAAAATAATTTACATGCAAAACAAGTACATTTAAAGGTATTCGAAGATCAGACAATGTCAGTTTTGAAAATTTTGCAAATAGCCCTTGTAATGCTTTTGAACGTAAATTTCCTCCCTTGTAATTCATATGTGACGGATCGATTCTTAAAATTGCATTACGAAGATTCCCCGTGGCCTCTTCCTAGAGCGGATCCTCTCGCAATAAATATTAGCCCAATTCTGCCACAATTTCAAAACTGTATTCTTCACTTCCTTGAGATGGTCCCAGACCTCCTTGAGTACTCGGAAATCTCGAATTACGATAACAACTACTACCCCCTTGTTATTTCTTATCCGCTCAAACGATTTTTCTTTCATACAGATGATACGCAGTTTTTGTCAAGGGCTGACAAACCCTTCAATCAAAACATAATTTCAAGAGGTGTAGTCTGCTTCGTTAATTTCTTGATAACAAATTCTGTTACAACAAGCACTTGGCTACAATACGCAAATGCCAGCGGGAAGAAAGAATTGTTAGGCAGTAGGGGATATTTCCCATTGGGATGCTCGTTCTGGGAACGGTACAAATTCAAAAGAACTCTAAACTTTCTTGTTGTTGACAAGTTCTGGCCTCATGTTGAGAAACCAATAGGTCTCCTTGAACCCATTGGAACAGACGGAATACCAACAATAGTATTACGGTACGAAAAAACGACAGCTTTGATAACTTCGAAATTTGGCACAGTACCATACAGTATTCCCGCATCGATATCTCTGCACGGATCGCAATGCGACGGATGCGTCAAGAACCACGAGTTTAAAATGTTTCCACGCGGACATAATAGGAAAGAAGAATTAGATAGCTTTGGGAACATTTTGTATGTGATTGATCACATCAGCGAAAATGGCAAGGACATTTTCTGGGATACAAACATTGAAGGCGTTGGGAAAACTCCTTTTGTTGTGGAAGACAAATGCTTTCCACAGTTTGCTTGTGTAAGCTCGTTGAGTCCAAAACGTAGTCCCTTTGGTAGAATTCTTCCAGTTTTTCGATACATTTCGGTTCTTTTAGCCTTTTGGAACGGTCTCAATTATACAGTGCAGGATTGGATTCACTCAAAAACTCGGTTTTCGAAATTGGAACGAAGTGTTAATGAAGGGCAAAGATTATCGAATGTAATGAAAACATACGATAACTGGGAACTTTACATTCCGGAATTCAATGTTGGTGGATTCAAATTTATAACGTCAGGCCATGTGCTACCTGTCGCATCTGCGTTTTTGTTGACTAAACCACTTCAAACGAGCGTGTGGGTAGCGGCTATATTTTCATTTGTAATCGCTGTAGTCACTACAGTATTTAGACAATGGTTGATGGTCAAATCGGAATGGAATGAAAGTATTGCATCGGTTGTGGTTTGGTACTCTAGAGCGACCTTGGAGCAATGCGACAACGAGCTGATGGCAAACACGGCTGGACTGAATAAACATTTCATCTACCGTTTGTTGTCTGGAATCTGGCTTCTCATGGGAATCGTGCTTATTAATTCTTATAAGGGCGTAGTCAAATCTGACTACTTTATTCAGTATCCATTTGAAACAAAATGGCATTACTTTCATGAGTTGGCAGATTTTCAGTTGTTTTCCGTCCTGGATGATTTAAACTGCTTACAATTTCAGGATTATGTGTATTTTAACCCCGATTATGAAGGCGTCAAATTTAGTGGAGGACGTTCTATTTTAGAAAATTGCATCGCTTCCGAACGTTGTGATCTTGTTTATATAGCAACAGAAATGATTCAAAATAAGAACCAAAGCAGGATTCAAAATGGGAAATTTGAAAAGCTTTTGAAAAATCTGAAGGAGGAATTAGAATATGTCTGCTATGACAACTTGGAAGGTGTGATTTTAACGAATCTCACCAAAACTAAAACCGCATTTATATTCAAAGAGGTCGACTGAAAGTATTACTGGAGTCATTTTTTTAGAGAAGTCCAAATCTAAGAGGCTGCTGAAATTCCATCACAATTTCCTGTCAATTGACTCCTTGAAAACTGAGACATTTCCATATATTTTTGTATCCCCTATAAGTTCGTATTTTAGAAACGTACCATTACAACGTCTCAAAGCACTTGTGGAGACTGCTATTTACGGGCTGTGGTCCAAATGGGAGGCGATTAGATTCAGGCGTTACAAAAATTTTAAGGTTGAAAAGCTTACAAATGATGCCGCTGTGAATGATTTTCAGCCCCTATCTTTTGAATCGTCGGACATTGTGGTTATTTTATATCTTGCTCTTGTTGGATTGACAGCTTCTAAAATAATTTTCTGGCTTGAGATTATTTGCAGCTGCCCTTGTTTTATCAAAAAATCGCCGTTGTCATCAAGTATTGACAATAGTTGTTACCTCTAAGCAATTGACAAAGCAGATGAAGACTGTATCCCCAGTAAATTAAATGCAGGTATTGCTACCCAATCCTGATGCTGGGGCTTTAACAAATGTAATTTTTCCATAGAAAAGCATGATGGTTTTAGTCTCAATGTCCTGAAAATTCTAGCAAAATTGATTTTAATACACGAAATCCCTCTGTGTAATTAATAGGCCTTATGAATGCCATTAGTTAAACGCTGGATTCCCACATTTAATGAATTCATAAATTATAACATTGTAATATTATCATTATAACTGGAAGAGTATGTTCAAAATATTCGATGCCACTAGGACTCGTGAATAGCTTGGCTATTGTGAATGGTATGAATTAAGGCTGAGAGTACCACAAGTGTATTATACGAAAAAATGAGAACTGAAGTACATATTGTTTTATGCAACAAACAGAACAGAAACTAGTGATATATTTATTGTACAAAAATTAGGCTCAGCCTGGCCTCTCTCTCACCGACAATCACTCATAACTGTCTTTGCAAAATGTACCTGGACATGACCTTAAGCTAATATGGTAATAATGGGAACGGCCACAAATTTTAACATCAAAATAGTCAGTGGGTCCCTGCGCTATTTGATTGCTTTGAGTGACTTAGTCAATGGGTCTTTAACCTGTTTGATGTCGCAATAATTTCGGGAGCAGTTTTCAAGACGTAACCAGGACAGTGCTCTCAATTTTACTCACTACTCGAATTTTTCATAAAGTGAGTAAGTGAGTATTGTACTTACTCGTACTCACTTCCGCGAGTATGAGTAAGTAATGAGTAAGTAATTTAAAGAAGGCATAATCTTCAAGTAAGTAATGAGTAAGTACGAATACTCAATCCTTAATTTTAAGTGAGTAATAAGTAAGTATGGCGAACTTCAAAGCTTCAAAAGTAAGTATTGAGTAAGTAAACACTTCTGTACTTGAGTAGCCACCATAGAAAAAATGTTCTCCGACAATATCAATGACATATATGACTTCTGGAGGCAAATACTACAAGCAAACAATGCATTTATATAACATGCGTCGATGCAACTCGTTGAACTTGAATCGTTGACTACACTACCAAAGATTTGAGTGATGGAAATTCTAGCAAAAAGTATATAAAGATCCTACTTTAATAATTGTATTCAACCTAAACATGAACAGTGAAGTAACTAATTCCCGGTCTGCAGAAGATGACAGTGATATTACGGTGGAAGAAATATATAGGGAGGAAAGTGTTTCAGCTGAAGATGTTTCGAGTAAAAACCCAGTCGTTAATTTGCAAGAAAAACCCTCATTTCTTCCTGTAGCGCCTGTATTCACAAGGAAACGTAAATCAGGTCACATTAAAAATACCTCAGTAGTTCCAAAACCTGTTCCACCAAGTGTTACGAATGTTCACCAACTTGAGTTGCCTACGTTTTCGGATCCCACCCAACACAAAAAGAGAAAATGTGAAACCGGTGAGGCGCTTATTTAATGTAAATGTCTACAGTTGCCCGTAAAATATTTAAAAATGAACTATTCCACATTAAAATCATTCATTCCATTTCTGGAAGAATAAATGCACAATGTGTTTTGATTCGAAAATGAGTAAGTATTACTTGAGTACAATGCAGACAAGAGTAAGTAAAGAGTAATTAATATCAGGTCATATTTTCGAAAAAGTAAGTAATGAGTAAGTATCACGCTCCGACCGAAATTTTGAGTGAGTACTGAGTAAGTAAGATAGTTACCATGAAGCCCGTGAGTAAGTAAAAAGTAAGTACGGGGTATCATGAGAGACAAAATTATGAGTAAAGAGTAAGTAATGTGTCTAACTGAGAGCACTGAACCAGGATTCCTTTTAGACGCGATTATTAAAAAAGCATTGAATTTTTTAATATTTAACTCATTGGTGCCCCAGTCTAGTCCGATTTGGCTAAGAAAATAATGAATATTCTAGACTTATGGTCAGGGAGGAGGGAAATGAATAGACTCGAATAGACCTTACGAGGTTTAGGACCAGATTAGACTAGACTAGTCAGAAAATGAACAGACAGAATAGATTAGACTTGACTAGAAAAATACATATATTCCTGCTCACAGATTTCTCAAATCTCGGGAACTAGATGTTTTGTGACATTATCATTATTTCAGATATTTAATCTGCAGTACTACTGAAATATTGCACGTGTGTACCAATGTTTTATTTGTGACGATTAGTCGTTGTTTAAAAATTTAAATTTAAAAATAATAGTGCGAACTTTCTTTGGAAGGAATACTATGTAATCACTTAAACTCGGTTTTTTAGTTCATGTACTTGCACTTATATTTGTGTGCTGCACAGGTAAATGCAAACATTGAGATCAGGTACGGGTACAAAAAGTTTGGACCTGTTAATATGGGTACAGGTTCGGGTAAAGGTACAAAATTTTAAAGTACCTGTTATATGGGTTCAGGAACAGGTCCAGGTACATGATATTTGTGCCCATGAGGGGCACTATCACATACCCATCATGGCATACCATACGTAACTACATACTTGGCAATTTTTGTTTTCGGGATCTAGAACTATCTCGTTCTCCGAAAGATCTGAAGCAGCGCGAAGCTCCGGAAAACAAACCCGATAAAAGTAATTCATGTTAGCCCATGCAGTCTAACCAAACCTAAGTAGCACAATAGAACGCCGATTGAATACGGAAGAATACGGCGCCAATCACAACATAGCCTCAGGCGGTTCACACTCCCTGTCCACAGAAAACAACACGTATTAAATATATTGGTACATTGATAAATTCTGATAACGTAAACCTACTAATTTATTTATTCGGAACAAACTCAATAGAAACTGTTCCAATAGGTAATTATTACTGCAACGTTTGGTTAACTAACATACATATTTTAATTGAACTTACTCATTTAGCTCATCTACTGTGAACTCGGGTCGGTTCTGAGTAAGACAAATAGAAATGGTTTTTTGATTCTCCCTGTTTTCCGTCATGGAGGCTTGAACAGTAAATATTCCGTCCTCATCCATCCTCATAACCACAACGCACTTCTGCTCCCCCTTCGGAGCGGGGGGAATGTTCAAAATTTCGATCTCGCCCAATTTGTAATTATTCTGTGCAATCGGGTCTTCCCCTTGGTAAATGGGGAACTTCATTGTCAGCTGGTTGTCATGACGAGTAATGTAAGTCTTGATCTTCTCACAAGGTATTGGTGTATTCTTTGGAATAATTTCGGAAAAATAAATTTTCTGCTTCGTTACACCCAGGGACAGTGGGGTCACATCGGAAACTTGACCGGTGTAGCTCAATTGATTATCCTCGCCTTCACTGATCAAGCAAGCTTGGATGGCCGCTCCTTTGGCGACAGCTTCATCAGGATTTACAGTTTGACATAAATTTTTCCCGGGGAAAAAATCTTTAAGCCGCTTCTTCACATCAGGGATATGACTGGATCCTCCTACTAAAACAATGTCGTCGATGTCGGAGGGTTCCAGGTCGGCATTTAGAATTACTTCTTTCACAATTTGCATACACTTGTCTAGATGATCTTTTATCAAATCTTCGAAGATTTCTCTCGTGATGGTGATGCTCATATCGAACGAATTCATGATTGCATCAAGGACTACCACCGTTTTTCGAGCTGCTGAGAGAGAGATTTTCTGCTTCTCACACTCGTTCCGTAGTCTTCGAATGCGTTTGTTCGCTTGGAATTTGATATTTTCATCTTCTGATGATTTCCCTTCGGATAGCTCCAAGTCATGTTTATTTTTAAATTCCTTCATGCAGTAATCAACCATTGCATTATCGAAGTCTTCGCCTCCTAGGTGTGTATCCCCTCCCACAGATTTGATCTTGATATCGCCATTTTGGATGGTTAACACTGATACATCGAATGTACCCCCTCCCAGATCGTAAATAAGTACGTTTCGGGTGGCTAGATCGACCAGATGCAAATTGTAAGTAATTGCTGCTGCAGTAGGCTCGTTCAGAATTCGAAGGACATTAAATCCTGCTAACTCTCCCGCCTTTTTTGTGGCTTGTCTTTGACCGTTATTGAAGTATGCCGGGACGGTTATGACCGCATCTGCAATCGGTCTGCTGAGAAATTCTTCGGCTTGGCGCTTCAGTTCTTTCAAAATTTCAGCCGAGATTTCTTCGGGCAGGTAATTTCTTCCTTCAACGCGTATCACCGGATGCGAGTCTACATTTATTACTTCGAAGGGCCAAAGCTCAATGTCTTTTTGAACTATGGGATCGTCATAATTCCTACCGATGAGACGTTTTGCATTGAATACTGTACTCAAGGGACGGAGATACGCTTGTTCTTTTGCACGCTGTCCGATGAATGTGTGTTCACCGCCAATCCCTATGTAGCTTGGAGTAGTATTTTTGCCCACTTCGTTCGGCATGATTTGGATATCCCCATTGAGACAGACGGAGACGCAGCAGTAAGTGGTTCCCAGATCGATGCCAATGGCAGGTCGTAGTTTTGTCTTAATCTGAATCTGAAGTTGTTTTGTAATATTCCAGTTGAAAATTCAGGATGGTTCGAAGTTTCCGGCGTTCTTCGATCACATTAACAAATTTCTCTTCGTAGGACCTAAAAACTTCTTTCACGAATTTTTCATGCTTCTGTACTAGCTTTTCATTCACAATCTCGAACTCTGATAGATCGTTGGTTTGAAGAATTCGTAACTTCAGCTTCTTCAAAATTTGATCCATGTGTTTCTTGTACTTTTTCTTGACTTTCCGTTCTATTTCCGGTGAGCTCTGTTCACATGGACAACAAACAAATCTTTAGTGTATGTGTAAACGTTTCGATAGTTTTCATAAGTATACCTCTTCAAGAGGAGCTCAACACAAATTTCTGACCCAAGTGACCGCAATTATCGATATATGTCAATAAAATAAATTTTATAAAATCAGGACGAAAATTGTGTCCATTTTCATAGTACTCTTTAGTGGAATTGAAGGGTAGGATAAAATAAGGCTAAAGATATATAGTAGAGACATATACACTGACGTGCAATGGTGTTGGAACAACGTAAACTCTGAGACTCAGGGTCTAAATAATCTTGGAGTTTAGTACTTATCTATAGTGCTTTTTCTTGCTTTTATTCAGTTTTTTATGCTGATTATAGGTCTGCAAAAAAAATTGTGAAAAAACAATTGTTATATCAAAAACGAACAAAAACGAAAAAGCATCCAATTATTCGTGTGCATTAGTTTTGGAACACGACCGACTACGGTACAATCTGAGCCCGGTAATTGAAGGTACGTAATTTTATTTTAAACAAAATGAATCACAAACACATTTTAGTGTCTTTTAGAATTCCTGGATGCATTTTGACACATTTAGGTCAAGATGGAACCACGAAGAAAGGAGATTCCAATACCGGCGAGAGAGTTAGTGATCGAGAAGTGGAGGAATGACGAGAAAAAGCCTCCAACGTTTAGGCAGATTGCCCAAGAGGTCCGCCTAAGACCCTCAGCGGTCTTTAATATTATAAAAAAATACAAGACGACTACTGTCGTCGAAAATCTGCCCGGAAGGTGTAAAGACCGCATTGTCACCCCCGCGTGGAGCCGATAATTATCTGAAAGGTCAAGAAACACCCAAGACTGATCTCATCTAAGATCCTTTTACAGGCGCATTTTGAGATAGAAATGATTGCCCATCGGACCACGATCTGATTGAAAGGAACTTGGTTCGAGCCAAGTAAGGGCCTTATAACAATGCTAAAAACAGGAGAAAGAGGACCCTGTGGTGCCGGAAACACTTAAGCAAGTATGTAACGTTTTGAAGTCGCGTTTTGTGATCCGGTGAGAGCAAATTTAGTGTCTTTTTCAGCGTTGGAAGAACCGGGGTCTGGGGAAAGCCAGGGGAGGGTCTGAAGACGGTTCTTACTTCCTACTGTAAAACATGGGGGTGGTTGTGTTATGGTTTGGGGCTGCATCAGTGTATATTGTGTGGAAACCATTGATTTTATGGAAGGAAGTATGAACCAACACTACTACCAATCCATATTCAACCGAAACGTTAAGCAATTAGCCCAACACCTGCGACTTGGACGCCGATTTGTGTATCAACAGGGGAACGACCCCCCGCACACGGCGAAGTCCACTTGGGCCGATTTAAAATCAAAGACACCAGTTCTGGACTGGACCCCCCAAAGTACGTATATCACCCGTATCGAACATACGTGTTACCACATCTAGCTGACGAAATTTCACATTACCGGGTTCAAAGACCCGAAAATCCGAATTAAGAGAGGTGGGACAACAAACCCCCCGAATTCACCCGGAACCTCGTCAGCTCCTTCTGACGGTGCATAAATGCTGTCCTGATGGCAAACGGGTGGCCTACTGCTGATTAGTCAAGTTTTAGCCCGTTTAAAACCTTTCTCTTTTGTTCCAACACTAATGCACACGAATAATTGGATACTTTTTCGTTTTTGTTAAATCGCAATAACCCCTACGTCTTTGTTGGACACCTCTAACCATTTCGAAGAATTTCAGTACACAGATAATTTAATAATGTTGTAATAAGATTGATAAATTACGTTTACTTCATATTTTGTATAGCCACTGGAGGACATTGATGAAAGCCCTAAATGCTGTGATGTGACCTCCGCCAAAATTGTATACAAACGCTGCTTGATAAATCTGGACCTTGTGGAAATTTTTGTTATAATTGAGCACCGAGCCATAAAAGTTGAAACTTTGCTTTCTTTAGTGGACTTAGCATTCAAATCATTTCATGTGTTTTTTACATTATTTCTCTCATCTTGTGCCTCTGTTTGACCATTTTTTGATTCCTTTATATATGACATGATGCAAACGTCTCCCCTTCCCCCAAGCGTGTCTGAACTTTGTGATTTTATTTCCAAGTAATTAACATGTTTTAATAATTCAAAGTCAACCGTATTTCGCTAAGCATGATTGATTTGTTAGTAATTTTTTGTATCCCTGCATATATTATTAAAATCTTACCGAGAAAACACCGTGCATGTAAATAATTATGTGTAAATAATAACATAAGTCTATAAATTAAGTCTAGATATGTCCAAATTTTATATAACTAAATTCACTCCGGAATCGACTAATTTAATTTACTCCGTACTTATGGAGTAAATTTTATATCATTCTGGACACGCCAGCGTTTTATTCCTGTTGGGGAATAACTAACTTCCCAATTTGGTTTAATCTTACTCCGGAATTTTTAGAGTGTACAGATAAGTACTAAACTCCAAGATTATTTAGACCGAGTCTCAGAGTTTACGTTGTTCCAACACCGTTGCACGTCAGTGTACATATGCACATACAGAGGTTTTGCTAAAACCGTACTTTAACCTAACCTCAACTAGCTCACCTGGCATGGCTTCAAATATCATGTGAAAAATAAAATTTCTTTAAACGCTCTCATCTCACATTGACAGATTACAGAGATAAATAAGTCGTGACTATAATAATGTAATTCTTTTTTCACTTACGTCTGTGTCGTCCATACTCTCTGGCGGTGATAAATTGTGGGGATTTGGTGCGAGACGTTTTTTCATTAGTTTTTAATTGTTGAAACAAAAGTTACTTTTGAGTTCTTTCATTATGCTTACTCAAGGTTTATGGGATCTTGGAACTGACTGTCAGATAACTTTAAATACCAGAGATATATTTCAACTATGACTTCCAATAACATAGCCAGCTTGTGATGACTAAAGTAATTACGAGATAGATTGAAATTGGCCGCTGAGCTTTGTAACTAAATGCTTTAAATTTTTAGATAACCCAAGCGAAGATTAGATAAATTATCTCTGATGATATTCAGACGGACTTGCGTTCATCCTATGGATTTATGTCTATTCTAGCATGTGTGCGTTCCTTTAGTGTGCCAAGTGTAATTATCAGTTTTGAAGTTAAATCATGGCTCATGTCAAAATGTTTCGTAATGGTCGTAACAAATACATATAAGATTTGCCATTAGCCATAATAATTGAATTAACGTAGTGTCAGATATTGACTTTCGGTCAGTATTTTATTTTTATATTACATATAATTGATAGCAATATTTAAATCATCTTTGTCTCTCTACATTCTGAGTACGTTTTCAATGGGATTAATTTGGAGTCCCTTGAAAATCCATGTAAAAACGTTTATTTATAAAACTATTTATTTAAAACAAAGGTGGGCATAGTATTCTTGGGACTGTTATTCAGCGCTTTGCAATACGAAAGATTCGAACAAACATACATGTAAGAAAGGATGGGAATCGGTATCCGAATCGGAATCGGAATTATATTCAAAAATTTGAGGATTTTAATTCATATTGGAATTCCAAATAATTCCCAGAACGTATTTTAATTGAAAATCGCATTCAAAAAATTTTTTGGAATCGAAATTGGTATTTAAATATTTTTGACTGAATTCCGATTAAAAAGTATTGTTTTCAACGGTATATTTCATCAAGTGTACGTACTTAAATATAAATTTAAAATTGTTGCAATTTTTTACTTACAACGTAAAGCTAATCAAATAGCATTGGCGAACGTTTTCTTCATCCGAAATGAACATGCTTCCGCATTCTACGTAAAATAGAGTCGAATTATTAGCACTTGTCAGAGGCTTCTAACGGTTGTGCTCAAAACTATTTTTGTCCTACCAGTTAATTACCCAAGTAATTTAAATCGTTGATACTAAAAATTTTATATTTAACTAAAAATGGGCCGAAAGAAAATTAGTATTGTTGGAGTTCGAATAACAGTTGAACGTCTTTTTTCAGCTCTTAAAATTATACTTAATGACCTGCGGGGGAAACTAGCTTCCCAACACATTGATGATATTATGTTTCTAAGCTTGAACGTTTTCCGTAATTAAATTCTTTGTATTTTCAGTATACTAGGAATAATCAAATAAATATTCAAATCGGAATTCATAATGAACGAATACTCGAGGATATTTAAATCCGTATTAGAATTCATATTTTTAAGTATTGCTATAAGTATTTTAAATCAGAATTCTTTGCTATGAATATTTTAATTCGAATTAGAATTCAAATTTTTCGGATTTTCCATCCTTGCATGTAAGTACTTGTACCTACTTTTAAGAAATCTGAATGTTAAAAGAAGATAGGATCAGGGGTGGATTAATAAAATAATTTTTACCCTGGCCCTAACCCCCAAAATAGATTTGTGGGCCTTTGCATGTGCATGTATGTAATCTGAGGCCCTTAGTCAAACTTTTTTTACCCTGGCCCAATTTTTTACGGGGTGGGCCACCCCGTAAATCCACCCTGGATAGGATGAAGAGAATATCCATTTGATATTTAAGATCCCTTTTGCTAAATAAAATATCTAATCAATTCTGTCATTGTCACATCTCTCCTTATGCGTCGACGTACGACAATCGACAAAGCATGCATCGTATTTTGTCAACTGCAAACTACGCGGTGCTGCGTTATCAACTCGATACTGTGAAACTCCAATTAAATTCAATTCCAGGTGATACTCAATGTTCCAGGATTCAGTTCTATGAATAGGTGGTCATTCAATTTTCCACTACACTACACGAGTCTAAAGACTGAGTCAGGGTAGATGCCATTACTTATCACTAGACTACAAACAAAAATTGTCTTGGACAACTATTATAACAATACTCTGTTTTATCGTTAATCAAGACTACCACTACACTACTTTCCAGTACAGTTCTACTCTCAGAGAGCACCTTTACTCTACTCTACCACTACTTGCCGGAGCTAAATTAGCGTTATGCAGTGTTCGCACTGGGCCGCGGCAAGTGATACGGGAGTCAATTTTCAGCCAGCAGTAACATCCCGCACTAGAGGCTACACATTCTGTGTTTTGATGCTCGAAAACGCGTGAGACACAAGCCGCCGCGGCATGTGCCGCACCCGTACCCGCACATACGAGCATGACATAATGTGACACACGCTGAATTTGTCAGCACAAGCTACAAATGAGCATTGCATTGTCTACCCATGCTTGGAACGTTTTAATTCTTTTTCTCCTCGAAGAGACAGAAATTTTTCAGTCCATAATTTAAAAATGGATATGACACAGACAATCCCAATTATCAGATGTCTGTGAAGACGAGTTTGAAATAATTTCGGAACTTATCCGAAATGTAGAAATCCGAAGATTTATTTTAGATGTGGAAGATAGTTGCCACAAGGATAGGATCCAAAGGAGTTCCACTTGGATTGCAGACGCAAAAACTATTGGCAATGATGGTAAGATCGATCATGAAAATTAAAGTGCAGTGAAATTGTGCAGAGCGAAATGAAAGCAATTACGGGACTATTACATGAAGATCAAACCGAAGCTTAAATGGAAAGGTCCAGCTAGGAGTACGTGTAAATCATGGGTTTACTTCAAGACAATGAGATTCCTGGATTATTATGTTGATGAAAAAGACCAAACGTTGAGTAATATGGACAACCAAACCAGAGAGGAAACTGGCGATAATTTTTCTTGCAAGACGATGTCGAATTACCAAGGAATGCTTCAAATTTGAGTCCCGATACCATTCAACATCGTGTCGACTCGAGGAAACACGACTACTAAGCATCGTCTGGACTCGAGTTTGGAAGACGTGGATCGGAAAATAATGAAATATTTAGATGATAATCAGGAAGTGTAGGATTGGCATGTACATTTCGCAATGATGGTGATGGATAAACTCCGCAGACTACCGCAACAGGCTTCATCGTATGCTCAAATGGAATGCATGAAAATCTTGTACGAAGTAGAATACAACGAATCCATGCTTGCTGGTAACCATCCTCATCGCCACTCGGATGCTGCCGTTGTGGAACCAGGAAGTCCTGAAGACTACAGTGACTACAGGAACTTTAACTAAGTGTGCAATAAAAAGAATAATTGTTATTCATATATGCATTTGTTAATTAAGCATGTGAATTTTATTGATACTAGTAAAAATTTGATTCACATAGTCGGGAATAATTTTCACACGTCATCCTTACATGAAACTGCTCCTTCGTTTACAAAATAAAATTCTAATTGCTCACTCATGTTTTTGGAAAGTCTTTCTTGGGCAGCAGTACAGGATCTGCGAAAACACATTAAACCATTAGGTTGGTTTTCACTTCTCCGTGCTGGACATAAATTACTAGAGTGACGTATAACCGAATCCGAGGCGGAATTGATTCCTGGTATGGTGTATCCTTCTTGCGAATGTGAGGTTCTACTAAGTTTAGTAATTTCGCAAAAATTAGTGGCCACATTCTCGTGTATTCAAAAACAATTGTTGAGAAATCACGGTACATCCGATCTAACTTAACATTTTTTCCATCCACGTCCCTTTTTTAATAATTGGATGTACCCGGTATTTTCTGGATGTAACAATTCGTACTGGTCTTAACGCCAAAATAATTGGCAAGATCTTTCGGATTTTTCCTATGTCGACATGGATTTCAGGTGCAACAATACCATTGCTCACGAGACAAAAATTAAATGCAACAAAAGAATCTCAACGACTTCGCGGGTGATTATTCCTTCCAGATCTGAATTCGCATAAACTTTATACCATACTGTAACAAGTCCACTCATACTTGTATCCAGTGGAGCTAGCTACTTACGTACAGGAATACATGCGTGCCGTTTTCCTTGGTCAATATTTGAGGTCGCAGGGTTAAAAAATTTAATACAATGTTGGAGATTCTTATGGAAAACCAAATCCTTTCGTTTTGTGTCGACGCTGCAGTGATTTTTTACCATCCCGGAAATATGCACCGCTATACATGTACGCAAATTACTGATGGGCGATCACAGGCGTGTCTTCACATTTTAACCCATGCAGTAATTTTTTCCTACACATGAAACTACAAACGAATAATATTTGGGAACCTGTATTTGTATTACAGCATCTCGGGCGGTTAATATTTGCGGGTAAGCCCGTAAAAAATCGCACCCGTACCCGCCCGGGCTTCGGGTGGGTACGGGTAAAATATATTACGCTTGACGGGTTACGGGCTGGAATGGTCAATAAATGATCAGTAAAACAGTCGATTCGGGATTGAATGACAGGTAGGTTCTCATGGACAAGAAAAATTGAAAGCAAGCTTAAATGGGAAACGAAATGCTTTTGTTGAGCTTCAGCATGATCAAGATCACAGTATACTGACTTTAAAGAATCACAAGGGGGCTTTCATGATCATGGGAGTTGAGGGAGCTTGGAGTTTCATTTTGTTCCTTCTTGAGAACATGAGGAAAGTAGTCGCAATGGCTGCTGGAGAGGAAGACGGAAATAATCTCAAGTGCTGGGAAAGAGGTACACATTTCCTGGAAATGTATCTTCAACGAACAGTAATTAGCCGAGGAAAAACAATTGCAGAAATTGCTCAATCTTTTTGTCATTCTACGGAAATTTAAATTTAAGCTTCAGTTCAAACAACTAAAGCACAAATTTCGCTGATGACTTGAAATGTAATTATTATTGTTAATTACTTAAGTGATTACATTATCGACATCACTTGGCTTGTGTGCTTGATCTCGTGATCCATTCGTTTATAAGCACAAGGACTATATAGTTCCTTGTAAGTATGTACTGCGGAGATGTAGATAGATAAAGATGGATACGTAATAGATAGATAGTATAATTAACAGGTTTAGGTAAAATTACTGTATGGGTTCAATTTGAACAGTAAACATACCTGTCAGCAATATAAATACATGTATAGGGGTATATGTATGTGCATATTTCCAGGATACAGAAAGCTCATTTTACGTCATTACATAAAGGTCGCCGGAAAATCGCAAGTTTGGAAGACATTTAAACAGACTATAGGTTCCAATAATTCCACAGGTGATCCCACAAGCTCTTACCAATTTCATTAAAAAAATTTTGTTTTGAATGAAATTGGTAAGCAAATTGTTCTGGGTTTATAGCTACGAATTTGCAAGCGGAACTAGTATAGTAGGGCGGGCTACGGGCTTTTTTACTAAATTATTCACCTCGTGTCAATTATTTTGATGTGGTCGTCAATGTTTTTGGAGTTATAACATTAACAAACAAGGTAATACGCTGATAATCACAATGTTGACTTTTGTTGTCTCCAGCAGACATGTCCAGGCTTCAAAGAAGGCGGCTGACCGATTTTTCAGCCCAGAGAGGGAATATGAAGGTAGGCTCCGTTTCCCCCCGAAGGTTGAGGGAAGTCTTCTTAAAAATTACTAATAAAAATGGTAGGTAGACGAAGGGCGGGTTACAAGTAGCCTTCGGATGTATTAAATGCTTCATACGGATGGCACGAGTTCAATTCGAGTGATTAATTAAATGAGAGTGCATTTCAAGACTCTCACAGCACTGCGTATAGTAAATGGTTGGAGTAAATTGTTAGGGGCGAAGCAAAGCGAGATCCCTATTGCGAAGGTCTGGCTGTCTGCCTGTCTGGCTGTCTGTAGAGGCTGTCTTGTCCGCACGATATCTGCAGAACCATTGCTACTACACATTACAAAACACATTACCGGGACAGATCATGCAAACAGGAAGAACCCTATTGTTTTTGGAGGACATCGTGTCATTCGTTTGACCTCAGAAAATTAAATGAGGTCACGTATAAGCTCATACTAATACATATGTGTTCACATTGGGGAGCACAGCTTACGCCACTAATTGTAGGATTTGTTGTTCACCTTGAATTGTGTGTTCTAACCACCGGTAGAGGTCGGGAGTACTTGTACATGGTGTTTTAAAATCGAATATGAAACGGTTGCACAATTTACTATATGCATACTGAATATAATACCACATACAAGGAAGCACATGTATAAACCATTTTTTATTTTGCTTCAGTTTACATCTTTGCCCAGTGCTGCCAATGCTGCCAATTCAAACTTGCAGTCGCAGCCAAAGTGTTGCGTCACATGACGCCGCAGCGTCTTGACGCAAGTCTACAGTGCAAACACTGCATTACTCTACACTACAACTATCACACTACTCTACGTAGTAAAAAAAGCCACACTATGCAATATACAACCTGTTCACTGAATAGCCGTGCAATTTAATCTCAGCCTAAAATCATATAATTTTAATATAAGCCTAAAAAGGCTCTTAGATTCTTAATATATGCTATAAATATGATTCCTAGCGAAACAAATTCCGTTTCATCGTATGTATATACAGTTTATCCCCTGTCGATGAAGCTAGACGTTTATGCTAAATTAGAGGGGTGCAGGACCGATTAATGTACAAGAATCAATTGTAGGTTCGGCATTTTGTAAAACTAGTTTGTTGTTTTAGACAACATTCACATGCGTGTATAACTCAAGTGCATACATGAGAACCACTGACTATACCTGATAAAAACTTGTTACAAGTTGATACTAGGAATAATTACAATTGGAAATGGACTGTCCGTTGCCATTTTATATACAGAATCTGCCGTAATCTGGATTTGGCTTGAATTATTTCAGAACCGTTCATTTACTGAGGATTAAAGCACTTAAATAAATAAATATCAATACAAGATATAAGATTTTGCTTTTGCAAGTTCAAATACTGCTAAAAGGGATCACAAAGAAGAATGCGCAATGCTCCAATACAAATACAAGATGCGACTATATTCGTCCACGCAATCGCACAATATAATATTTCGTGTATTGAAACGCGGTGTAACGGTGTAGATATAGAAAATTATGAAAAGACAATCTCACATTTCATGTTTGAGTATAATGCTTACTCGGGCAGCACTACTTTTTATTGGACTTTGAGTATGCATGTAAAATACTTCTACACTACATCCAAACTAAGGTCGGTCCACCATTGTTCCTAAAATGTAGTGTAGAATAAACTGTATTTACATACGATGAAACGGGATTTTTTTCGCTAGGAATCATATTTATAGCATATATTAAGAATTTAGTAGTCTTTTTAGGCTTATAATAAAATTATTTGATTTTAGGCTACGATTAAATTGCGCGGCTATTCAGTGAACATGTTGTACATTGCATAATGCTTTTTTTACTACGTAGAGCAGTACGATAGTTGTAGTGTAGAGTAACGCTAATTTAGCTTCCGGCAAATATCGGTAGAGTAGAGTAAAGGTGCTCTCCGAGAGTAGAACTGTACTGGAAAGTAGTGTAGTGGTAGTGTTGATTAACGATAATATAGAGTATTGGTAGAATAGTTGTCAAAGACAATTTTTGTTTGTAGTCTAGTGATAAGTAGTGGCATTTACCTTGACTCAGTCTTTAGACTAGTGTAGTGTAGTGGAAAATTGAATGGCCACCTATGGTTCTATGAAATTTTGATAAACATGGCCATGCTCCATCACTCTCATTAGACATTAAATTGACAATTCTAAGACATGAAAGTCTCCAATAAAGTTTATAATGCAATTTATAATAATATAATGAGCTCTTGTTTATATTTAGTTGTATCCGACTCAATAAAATTAATATCTGTGACGAAACTATTATGTATTATTGATCAGATTCATACAACTTCAGGTGATAATTGTAAAATATAAAAACCTTGTTGACAATCTTTTGTGCTTGGTGTTTGGTTCCAATTTTAACTTTTGCAGCACTCGACATTGATGTCTTCCTTATCGCAAGTTTCTTCTAAAATTAATATAATATTAATTAAAGTTCAATAATTTCGTCTGGCACAATATCGAATAAAGTACGAATAATTCAGCAAAGATTGATATAACGTAATATGGGAAACATTCAGGGCAGCATTCTTAAAAGAATTGATAAGAAATAATGATGATTTCGGGGGGAAAACATGCCTCTTGCCGAAATAGGAGTTTAGTTACAATTGATGTGCACGAAAGGATATACCTTCCAAATAGGATTTTCTAGAGCTACTTCGGGAATAAAAGCAAAAGTTAGAATTGCTGAAACTGATCAGCAAGGAAAATGAGTGAGGGAAGTGACTCTATATTTACTACTAACATTGTTTTTAAGGATATATCAAACGGATAGGTTAAATAAAATAACCTAATGCTAACATACCTCCCAGCAGCGATCTACGGGTCAAAAATTAGGCAGGGGCAGGGCCTTGGTTGGAAGTATACTAAGAGCCCTCAACCATGATATTTTAAAGACATAATGTAAACACGTTATATGAAGCAAAACGTTCGCTCCTACTTTTATACTTGTTTACATTATACCGCGAAGCGGGCTATATTTGTAGTTTTCATTTATATTTAAAAATACTCTGGCAAGTGTAAGTCAAATTTTGCAGTTTTCCAGGGCCATGGGTGCGGATGCTTTTGTTAAGACAGAAAACAATTAACATACTGAATAGACAAGCGCAGGCATCTACAATTGTTGGCAGATTTTCCACAATGACGTCCCGAAATCAAGGGAGTGTGGTTTGTAACCCCATTCGTGTGTTTGTAGCCAGCTCATAAAGACTGCAAATCCCTTTATTTGCATAAGAACTGTACAACTATTTACTGGGCCAATTTTGGCCTTTATCTAAGCACCAAACATCGATTTCCAAAATAGTACGGATGTATACTCCCTTCCTTTTGGGACGCCATTGTGGAAAACCCGCCAAAAGTTGTTTTAATGCATGTTTGGACAAGAATATCTTCAACACGTTTTCTCAAAGAATATGATTTTGGCTTGTCAGTAATGACACTCACTTTTCATTCTACAGTATACTTTTGATTGATATGCTTTCTTCACCTTTCCTGTAATGATGGAGACTTCAGTACAGATACAAGTGTTTACAAATTTCCGGTATTTCAACTACGATAACACTGCACTCGACTGCATTGCCGGTGCTTCATGACATAGAAAATGGCATGTGTATGTCAATAACAATAGATTTCAAGCATATCTCATAATCGGAATCCAAGTAACTATTTTACAATTCTAGGTTAAATTTTTATCAACTTGGCAGGACAATACAAGCTGAAGCTGAAATAGCTTATGGCAATAAAATTCTCAGGGAATATACATACCTCTTCACAGAAACTGCTTTCTTGTAAGTGTAACGTAAGTAGAAAGAACGAACGAAAAGCAGCAACAACGCAACGTCAAAACCTAAACGAGCTTAATGGGTTTCGGAAGACACGTAGTAAGCATCTTGGTTTAATACATTATATCTTCCAGCAGAAAGAATAAAATTGAAAAATAAGAATTAATAAATAAGTTGAAGTGGAACAAGTTTTATTTATTAAAACAAATTCAGAATAACTACTTTTAAATCTTCTCTAATTAATTTCAGTTTGACAATCATTTGTTTTACATTACAACCCAGAGAAAATATAAGATATTATAAAGAATACAATAATTAAAACACAATTACTCCCCTTGAAAAATAATTTACATACAATCCAAATTCATTTATAGGTATTCAAATTCAGACAATGTCAGTTTTGAAACTTTTGCAAATAGCACTTGTAATGCTTTTAAACCTAAATTTTCTCCCTTGTAATTCATATATGACGGAACGATTCTTAAAATTGCATTACGAAGATTCCCCATGGCCTCTTCCTAGAACGGATCTTTTCGCAATAAAAATTAGCCCAATTCTGCCACAATTTCAAAACTGTATTCTTCACTTCCTTGAGATGGTCCCAGACCTCCTTGAGTACTCGGAAATCTCGAATTACGATAACAACTACTACCCCCTTGTTATTTCTTATCCGCTCAAACGATTTTTCTTTCATACAGATGATACGCAGTTTTTGTCAAGGGCTGACAAACCCTTCAATCTAAACATAATTTCAAGAGGTGTAGTCTGCTTCGTTAATTTCTTGATAACAAATTCTGTTACAACAAGCACTTGGATACAATACGCAAATGCCAGCGGGAAGAAGGAAGTGTTAGGCAGTAGGGGATATTTCCCATTGGGATGTTCGTTCTGGGAACGGTACAAATTCAAAAGATCTCTAAACTGTCTTGTTGTTGACAAGTTCTGGCCTCATGTTGAGAAACCAATAGGTCTCCTTGAACCCATTGGAACAGACGGAATACCAACAATAGTATTACGGTACGAAAAAACGACAGCTTTGATAACTTCGAAATTTGGCACAGTACCATACAGTATTCCCGCATCGATATCTCTGCACGGATCGCAATGCGACGGATGCGTCAAGAACCACGAGTTTAAAATGTTTCCACGCGGACATAATAGGAAAGAAGAATTAGATAGCTTTGGGAACATTTTGTATGTGATTGATCACATCAGCGAAAATGGCAAGGACATTTTCTGGGATACAAACATTGAAGGCGTTGGGAAAACTCCTTTTGTTGTGGAAGACAAATGCTTTCCACAGTTTGCTTGTGTAAGCTCGTTGAGTCCAAAACGTAGTCCCTTTGGTAGAATTCTTCCAGTTTTTCGATACATTTCGGTTCTTTTAGCCTTTTGGAACGGTCTCAATTATACAGTGCAGGATTGGATTCACTCAAAAACTCGGTTTTCGAAATTGGAACGAAGTGTTAATGAAGGGCAAAGATTATCGAATGTAATGAAAATATACGATAACTGGGAACTTTACATTCCGGAATTCAATGTTGGTGGATTCAAATTTATAACGTCAGACCATGTGCTGCCTGTCGCATCTGCGTTTTTGTTGACTAAACCACTTCAAACGAGCGTGTGGGTAGCGGCTATATTTTCATTTGTAATCGCTGTAGTCACTACAGTATTTAGACAATGGTTGATGGTCAAATCGGAATGGAATGAAAGTGTTGCATCGGTTGTGGCTTGGTACTCTAGAGCGACCTTGGAGCAATGCGACAACGAGCTGATGGCAAACACGGCTGGACTGAATAAACATTTCATCTACCGTTTGTTGTCTGGAATCTGGCTTCTCATGGGAATCGTGCTTATTAATTCTTATAAGGGCGTAGTCAAATCTGACTACTTTATTCAGTACCCATTTGAAACAAAATGGCTTTACTTTCACGAGTTGGCAGATTTTCAGTTGTTTTCCGTCCTGGATGATTTAAACTGCTTACAATTTCAGGATTATGTGTATTTTAACCCCGATTATGAAGGCGTCCAATTTAGTGGAGGACGTTCTATTTTGGAAAATTGCATCGCTTCCGAACGTTGTGATCTTGTTTATATAGCAACAGAAATGATTCAAAATAAGAACCAAAGCAGGATTCAAAATGGGAAATTTGAAAAGCTTTTGAAAAATCTAAAGGAGGAATTAGAATATGTCTGCTATGACGACTTGGAAGGTGTGATTTTAATGAATCTCACCAAACCTAAAACCGCATTTATATGCAAAGAGGTCGACTGCAAGTATTACTGGAGTAAATTTTTAGAGAAGTCCAAACCCAAGAGGCTGCTGAAATTCCATCACAATTTCCTGTCAAGTGATTCCTTGAAAACTGAGACATTTCCATATATTTTTGTATCCCCTATAAGTTCGTATTTTAGAAACATACCATTAGAACATCTCAAAGCACTTGTGGAGACTGGAATTTACGGGCTGTGGTCCAAATGGGAACCGATTAGATTCAGGCGGTACAAAAATTTTAAGGTTGAAAAGCTTACAAATGATGCCGCTGTGAATGATTTTCAGCCCTTATCTTTTGAATCGTCGGATATTGTGGTTATTTTATATCTTGCTCTTGTTGGATTGGCAGCTTCTAAAATAATTTTCTGGCTTGAGATTATTTGCAGCTGCCCTTGTTTTATCAAAAAATCGCCGTTGTCATCAAGTATTGACAATAGTTGTTACCTCTAAGCAATTGAAAAAGCAAATGAAGATTATGTATCCCCAGCAAATCAAATGCAGGAATTGCTACAAAATCCTGATGCTGGGGCTTTAACAAATGCAATTATTCCTTAGACAAAAATTGATGGTTTTAATGTCAAACAATCACCAATGTCCTTAAAAGTCTAGCAAATTTGATTTTAATACACGAAATCCCTCTGTGTAATTAATAAGTCCAATTGCTTATTAATGTCATTAGTTGAACGCTGGATTCCCACATTTAATGAATTCATAAAATATCACATTGTAATAATATCATTATAACTGAAAGAGTATTTTCACAATTTTCGATGTCTCTAGGAATCGTGAATAGCCTGGCTATTGTGAATGGTACGGCCTACATGAACTCGGATGATTGTGAGAGTAGGACAAATGTATTATATGAATAAATGAGAACTGAAGTATCTATACATTGTTTTATGCAACAAACAGAACAGGAACTGATAATATATTTGTAATTATTTATTGTACAAAAATTAGGCTCAGGCTGGCTTGTCTCTCACCGGCCATCACTCATAACTCTCTGGCAAAATGTACCTGGACATGACCTTAGGCTAATTAGATAATATGTAACATGTATCAACTAGGACAACGCTCCAAACTCTATTGGGCGGTAGTGCATGGAGAAAGCACAGAGATTGTCAATATACCCGGGTATAAATAATCAACCTGAAGAGCATGACTGGTATGATGAAAACAGCGATGCTCAAATGCCCATCATGGCATATCATACGTAATTACATAAATACATACTTCGCAATTTTTGTTTTCGGGAACTAGAACTATCTCGTTCTCCCAAAGATCTCAAGCAGCACGAAGCTCCGGAAAACAAACCCGATAAAAGTTATTCATGTTAGCTCTTGCAGTTTAACCGAACCCAATTAGTCTAATAAAACGCCGAGTGAATACCACATGATAGCACAAAATCTTGATCGTATTTTTCGACTTTTGTATAGGTACACGTAATTAACTGGACAAGTCTGTCTGTATTGAATTTATTCCGAATTAAAATGATAAACTAGATGTAGTTTTATTATTGCGGGACACAGTAAATTTTGATTGTACAGGCTATAAAGTTTTGTCTAATAATAGATAATTTCACTTGTGTATTTGTGGCTGTTACAAATTATTAAAAAATTAAGGAAAAATGTATGCTTCAACCTTCTCAAAGGCATAACCCCCACTACCACCTTTAAGCTCAGCCCAGTTGGTGGTATAAAAGTGGTCACCAGATCTGGCGTTGTAGTATCGGTACAATGGTTTCGCACCAGCTCTTGGATGTTGGAAGACATAGCCCTCAATTCGCTCATGGATATACTTTCCTCTCCCCCCTCCTAACTCCCCAAAGTTGGTGGCATAAAAGTGGTCTTTACCATTGAAATATCGATGCAGTGGGACGACATCGTTTTGCGGGGACTGAAAAATCCTTCCAGCAATCCCTTCGTACTTGTAATTCCAAGAAGCTACAAATCATGAGACAATATTCATAAACTTATTTACAGTGTTTTTTTTTTTTCTAACAAAATTTTTAACGAAGAATATTGCGTTCACTTACCAAGTTGCAAACTGTAGTCTGGAGAATGGTCAATGGTGTAGAAATGGTTCCCCGTTTTTGTATTGAAATACCGATGAAGCTCAAGGAGAACAGGCGCTCTCTCCTCTGTAAATTTCAAGTATTAAAAATAGATACAGTTGAAATGATTTAAGCAATGAAAATAAATAAATCCACCATGAAATTGCAAAAAAAAAAAATCAAAGTGGATATTTAAATTCTTAAAAGCCTCTTTTAAAAGAATTTTACTTACGTGCAGGCGCTTGACAAATGCATGCTGCAAAAATAGCAGCCACACAAATAAATACTTTCATGTTGACCGGGTTCAGGTTTACTCAAAAATCGATTTTAATAGCAATGCGTCGAAATCTTCTTGGACCTTTGAAATGGTTTTTTTAGTCAAAATGTAATTGGTATCTGCTCCAACAGGACCTTCCATTTTATACAAAATTGTATTTGCTTTTATGAAGTATGTACTCCAAATATTTGGAACTTTATGAACGTTCATAGAAATGATTGTAATTAATCCTATTTTGTGTTTTAATCTTGTTTGCAATTATGTCATTTCTTGCAACATTTCTTGGGAATCGTGTAAATTATTGTAATTACGTTGGCACAGGTTTAGTTCAGTGCCTGTATTAATTTTAGTACGTATGTATTACATAGGTGATTTCCTGTGTTCTTGGAAGCGAGAGGTGGGTAACTGGAATGATTGAATGTATTATCTGTCGGCAAATAAGCTTTTATTTGCACTGAAATTTTCCTCTTTACATGTAATAGCTAGTGTCATATGTGCACTTGCCGTTAAATCAAATATTGCATTTGTGAGTCTATAGATTTTTCCAGGAATTTGTAAATCCTGTGTGGATCTTTTAACATCATTGAATATAAAACGGTTCAATTGATTTAAATTTCCATTCAGTTCTTGGGAATCCAAGGATTATTTTACGGCGAGGTACAAACGTTTTGACATTATATTCTACTGATGGAAACATAACTCATTGTTGAAAAGCATACGTCAATAAAGGTAATAATAATAAGGTAATAAACGTCCAAATTATCTGCTGCACTTTATTCCATTACATTTCCTAACCAGAGAGGTATTTTGGAATCGGTAGTACAGGAACATTTTTTAAAACACAATAAAAACATTTAAAAGATTTTGATGATTGTGTGCAAATTTGTGCATATAAAAATTGACATGCCCTAGCCAGTAGAAGGAAGGTTAATTTGTATGCACAGTGTCACAAATATTTCCCCGACTTCCCGATCTTATAATCAGGCAAGGGAAAAGTAACGTAATTTATGCATTATACATATATTATACTTACATATTTATTATTTTTGAAAAATTAGATTTAACACTAATTTTTAAATCAAATTGTATGCGCTTCAAAATTGAAATCCTTTGCGCAACGTGTTTACAGGCGTCGAAATGAGCGGCACCATTGTAGGATCAAATCGAAGTGTGATTAGAGCGAGTTCGTAATAAACAGAATAGTAGAATGGTCAATATTCATCAGTTGTTAGTTACCGGCACATGTATTTTTATATTTCCTAACACAATGCAAAACGTTTCTTCTTAAAATGCTTGCAAAGTTTTGCCGATCATGGTTCTGGCCAGTGCCTGTCATGGGAACGGGTCACACCCGGGTGTTTGGGTGCAGGAACGGGAACGGGTATCATATGGGTGCAAAATGTTTTCACCCAAAAGTGTGGGTACAGGTTTGGGAACCAACCTTTCCCATTATAGTATGTGGGAACAGTAACCCATATGGGAACGGGTGCAATACAGGCTGAATGGGATCTGTACCCAACAGGAACGGGAACGGTATGCTCAAAAACCCGTTTCTGTTCATGCGTACCCGTGTACAGAGCAATCTTGCGAGCGTAACGATAATTACATGATTGATTTGTTTTGGTGTGGTGTGACCGACTATTTTTGTGTCGTTGTTGTAGTTTAGAGGCAAACGCTCTTTGTTTGAACAGATCATCCCACGTCGAATGATGAAATGCGACAATAAAAATTAATTATATGCGTATGTTGTGCTTAGCAGTTGTAAGGTGACTTAAAAATTACAAAATTAATTACCTAAGTAAAATGAAATATAACAAATAGAATGAGTGGAATTGTGTGTATCCATTGTTAGCAAAAATTGAAACAATAAGTATATATATATAATGTATAACTTTTATCCTTGAATATATGAACTTCCGTTTCGGGTACGGGAACGGGTTCCAGGGTTTTGGGTACGGGTTTGGGTGCACCCAAAATTAATTTTTGGGAACAGGAACGGAAACGGGTTTGGGTGCTATAATTTTAAAAATTTCGAGTCTGGGTGCGGTACTTTTGTTCACAAGATTTCGGGTGCAATTTGGGAATTGGGTACTGCCTTGTACCCAAACCCGAACTGTGGGAACGGGAATGGGAACGGGGACGACTTTTCTGTTCCCATGACAGGCACTGGTTCTGGCCAGACATAACGGATTGATAAATCGATTTTAAGCTGATCAAAATGTGACATTTCATAAAAATCGAAATATATAATTTCTCGAAAAAATCAGTACAAATAATAAGTATGAACATTTAGCCGGAGAGCATTGTCAGAACACGGAGATGGATGTTTCACAAAACATTTTGGTCTGGTCCGGTATCGTCTTTGGTCCTGTCCAATATTTTGGACCATGGATTTGAAATGATCTGTTCAAAATTTATGCAGGACTAGTCGACTAGTGAATCTCTTCCAAAATGTTGGAACAGACCATTCGGACCGCTCCTCTATAAGGACCATACCGGATAATTCTTTCGGACCAAATGACAAACTTGGTGAGCTTCTGCACGCCGAATCATTTTAAAAGCGTATATACAATCGTCCAGAGAAAGTTTATTTCAGCTACGTTAATATAACAGTAGAAATGAGAAGGAACAAATCCGTTACTGCCCGATCCCACAATTTGTTGATGTATTGAAACAATTTTTTCCTACATTGAGTTAAAGGATGTCTCATAAATAAAAATCCACATTTCTGCGGTCTTCGACCGTTAACCAAGTGGGAAGTAGCATGAACTTTTGTTCGGGAAGTAAAATTTCGCCATATATTTTCATGTAATGTGACTTCGATATCAAAGGTGTCCGTCTATCCTACATTTAGGACTATTTGAAGGTTGTGAGGAGGGTGTGTGGTGTAAGGAATTTTTTGAAGAGGCTTGTAAGGATAATGGGGTGCCAGAATTTCCACTAAAACCGAACCTACAAAATACATTAATTAAAGTCATGTCTGTATGTAGGCTACTGAAGCATGTCATGTTCATTGAATAACATTATAGGGACGGGTAAAATTATAATTAACGAACAATCTTCACCTGGAACTTCCAGATTGTATGTGTTATGGTGCATATCAGGCGTCAGACGTTCGTGCCGTTTCGCATTATTTGCGCTGGAAACCCCACAATTTATTGTTCTAAATATTCGCTCAAAAGGAAACTCAACCGTTTGAATGGAAATTCGAGTTTGAGTAAAAGTGAAATTTAAAATGGGATCAAATTGTTTTGTTTAGCTGACTGGGGAAAATGTTTATAATGGCATTCAGTTTGTGAATGCTTAAGTGCTACGTGCCTTTGCACGATCTCCAGCGCAAACCAAGGTGAGATCGACAAATTGTTCGGCTCTTAAAGTCTTTGGCCAAGGAAACTAAACTCAAACTTATATTTCAATCCATTCCCATACACACGGAACTTGAGGCAGGGTTTCTAATAATATAGAATGCATTTGGGTAATCGGTGGGTAGCTAAAGCATATAAGATGAGAAATGGAGAAAGGATGTGAAATGAAATGAGTTTTTTCGTCAAAAATGTAGGATTTTATATATAGAGTTGACCATCCCCATACATGAAGAATGTATGATACGCTGATCATTTCGGGCGTTAAAATGTAGGCATATTTGTAGACCCGGTCTAGGGAAGCTCATGGGAACAGGACCAACCCGGGTATTTGGGTACAGGAACAGGAACAGGTCCAAAATGGGTACAGTTTAAAAGTTCCCAATTGTAACAGGAACAATACAGGTACTTTTATTTTGTACCCAGAAACCCGTGACCCATATTTAAACGTGTGGACCCGGGTACTTTGACGTTTTAGAACTTTAATCATTTCCAAAGCACCAATGAACGCTCGAAATGAATTTTGAGCATTCCAGTGCAATTACTGCAGGTAGGTTTTATTGTAATATAAAAGTAGTAATAAAAATTATTTATTTATTTCCACTGGAAACATTCGGAAGCATTTACGAAACGAAGATAAATTTATCAGCAAAAAAGCTTAAAAGTAAAGTTGCTTTTCCGCCCTGAAAAGTAATAAACAAGTTACGGTACAATAATTATTTTATAGTACAAAAATATGCAGGAACAATAAAATTATTTATTGAAAAGCAAAAAAATAGTAAAAAAACGTTTAGCTTAAATTCATGTTTAAACTAAAGTACCCGGGGACGCACCCGGGTACTTGCATAACTTTTGGGAATGGGTACACGTTTTGGGTACTTTTCAGGAACGGGTACAATTTCAGGAACAGGTACAAGATTTTGGATGTGTGAACAGGTACAGGAACGGAAAATTTGTACCTGCAAAAGTTTAGCATAGGTACAGGAACATAAATTTTGTGCCTGTATTTATGGGTTCGTGTTCAGGAACAGGAACCAAGTTTTTGTACCTTTGCGCTTCCCTAACCCGGTCCATACTTTAAATATAGAAAGGATATAGGCTAGGCTGAGTCAGTTGGACACCTTTGCCCGAGACTATTATTCTTCAGACAGAATAGTGGCATTCGTCTTTTTATAAACTTTGGTAGCATTTTCAAACAATTTTTTATTCCCGCTCAAACACCCTTGGAGCTTATTCGCTGGAAAGTATAATAAAGGGTAGCTGGAAGCTGGAAGTATTCTTTACAAGCTATTATAAAAAACTACTTTAAAAAAATTTGTTTTGTTATATTTTTTCGTGTAACAATATTATTCAAGCACTCATGATTCCACCTGCTTTCTGAATCTAACACCATGTCTACTGTATTTGCACTTTATAATCTTTAAATTATTTGCAATTCATTTCTACATAATATATATTGAATGCGTAGATAATGTTACGTCAACAAATGTATTCAGAAAAAGTGCTTCAGATGGGTACGTAGATGCCGTGCCCATTCTTGCAATTTGGTACATACTTTTTTTGTATGTCCGACTTATCAGAATTTATTTACTAAACCTACATTCAGTCCCACTGTTAAATTCAAAAAGCATTGTAACTTATGTCATACTACCAAAGAAATATCATTTATATTTGTTTGGGTTAAACTATATAAAAAAGGTCGCTCAGTTCTCAAAACACTGCAATTCTCTCAAACACCATGAAACATTTTCATGAAAAAGAACTACTAGCTCATATTCCTATGACCGCGCATTTTGGAATCATGCTTACCTGGCCTTGACGAACCTCCATAAATCAAACCCATTCTCATGAAACACACCATACCCTAACATTCATTGAATTCAGATTTTATATCTAATCATTCCCAGCTATGCACACATAAGAATGCCTGGTAAGCATGCTGTGATTAAAGTGTGGACAGAGTATTCGTCATCTATTTAATTGCAGTCATTTCATATGTATGTGTCATATTTGTTAAAAAGCATATCTGCTTGCTATCTAAATTTAGTTTTCATTATGTACTAATAATACTAAATACTAAATATATCTGCTTTGGAAACATGCATGCTTTAAATTACCGTGTTGGAATTTCCTTATATTGGAATTCCCTTTTGGAAACTATTTCTGGTTTAATTGGATTAGGACAACTGTCAGGAATTTATTTGAGGATCAGATTGAAACCCCGCCCGTTTTGAAGTGAATGATTTTTGAGTCAGTGGAAACATGTACTGGAAGATTTTTCGGAAGAATCGGTCTCAGTCAGTATCAGAATATTTCTGCAAATTCCCTGCAAAAAAAAAATAATTATTTGGTTATATAATGCTTTGTAAGAATTTCACTTAAATATTAAGAATTTAAGGGTAATAATAACCATTATTAGAGAAACGCTACCATCATGACTACATGCGCTTGTACGTAGAAAAGTTAATATTTCCCTAAATGAGTCTAAAAATGTCTACACCTTACAGGTCTCTCGTAAATAAGTATCTGATTGCGCGCGCATACACTGTAATGGACTTGGTTCCATTTAATTGAGTAAAATTGTATTTTTCAGAAATTCTTACGTAATCAATTCGTCAACATCATATTTGGGTTGATTTTGGGTGAGTGATATTTCAATGGCTTCATGATTCGCCTGGTCGTCTTGCATCGTTGCTTCAACTTTAAAAATTCCGTTCGCATCGACTCGCATTAGCAAATCGCATCGGCCCACACCAGCCTTGGCTGGCTGTATATTCTTCATCATGATTTCACCTAGGAGGTGGTTATTCTTCACATTTTTTTCTTCCCCTTCATAAATTGGGAAATTCATCGCTGTTTGATTTTCATACCTAGTGACATAAGTCTTGGTCATTTCGAATGGAATCATAGTATTTCGAGGGATTATGACGGAGAAGTCGCCGTCCCTCACTTGGACCCCCAGGGATAGAGGGATGACGTCATGGACGTTTGTCCAGAATTGCAATTGATTATTGTCCCCTTCGTTGATCAAACAGGCTTGGATCGCTGCACCGTAAGCCACTGCCTCGTCAGCATTGATCGTTTTGTACAAGGATTTGCCTTTAAAGTAGTCTGTTAAGAGTTGCTGGACCTTCGGGATTCGACTGGATCCCCCGATTAAGACGATATCGTCGATTTCTTGCTTTGTCATCGATGTATCGCAAATGGCCATGTCCACGATCTCTAGACATTGCATGAGTGGCTCGTGAATTAATTTTTCGAACTGTTCCCGCATCAAGGTGACGCTTAAATCCTTCCCGTCCATAAATGCATCGATTTGGATATGAACTTTCTTCGTTGATGAGAGATTTATCTTCTGTTTCTCGCATTCATTTCGAAGACGTCGTAACCTTTTGCTTGTTTGGTATTTCTCTTCTTTATCCAACGAATCCTTCCCTGCGGCTACATCCAGACCGTGCTCTACTTTGAACGCTTCCATGCAAAAATTTACAATGGCACTATCAAAGTCTTCCCCTCCCAAATGAGTGTGACCGTTTACAGCTCGGATCTTAATATCACCATCAATGATTGTAAGGACCGATACATCGAAAGTACCACCGCCCAAATCAAAAATTAGAACATTTCGAGCCGATTTCTCAACACGATGTAAGTTGTAGGTAATTGCAGCTGCTGTGGGCTCGTTGATGATTTGAAGTACGTTTAAACCAGCCAGTTTCCCCGCCTTTTTCGTTGCTTGACGTTGGCCATTGTTGAAATAGGCCGGGACAGTAATACAAGCATCGCGTACCGTTTGCCCGAGAAATTCTTCAGCTTGCTTCTTGAGCGCTTTTAAGAGAATTGCTGAGATTTCATCCGGATGGTAACTTTTATTCTCGACCACTATTTTCGGATGGAGTTTCTCATTAATGACTTTAAAAGGCCATAGTTTCATATCTTCTTGAACATTGATATCGTTGTAGGTTCGACCAATGAGTCGCTTTGCATCGAAGATGGTTTTCTCGGGCTGAGCATGCGCTTGATCTTTGGCAGGTTGGCCGACTGTGTAGTATGACTCATCGATGCAGACGTAGCTCGGTGTGGTATTTTTACCGATCTCGTTCGGTATTATCGTGACTTCCCCACCAATGCAGGCCGCAACGCAACAGTATGTTGTCCCAAGGTCTATTCCAATGGTGGGCCGGGCCTTGGCGTTGATGTGAAGCCGAAGTTCGTCCCGATACTTCTCTCGCTGAAAATCCAGTGACCCTCGAAGTTTCCTACGCTGTTCAACTTCCAAGCCTTCCTCAGATTCCATACACTGGAGCACGGTGCTGATTACTTTCCGATGAATGTCTTCTAACTGTTTCTCATATTTGAGTGGCTTGGCCGTACTTGCTTTTGCAACAGCTTCTTCCTTCAATGCGGTAAAATCCTGCTTAAACTCCTCATGGTACAGGTGTTTAGCTTTAATCCACAATTCTCCAAGGTCTTTTTCCTATCGGTGTCAGCGCATAGTCATAAAATAAAATTTTTAATTTGTTCTCCATCTTTAATATTTATTGCAACTTACAGAATTTTCCAATACCAAAATTTTACCAAAGGTTTACAAAAGACGTAAGGCCATAATAATAAAGATATGGACGGCAGATATTCTAGTCAATTTTCTTGTTTGTATTTTAAAAATGTAATACCATTTGATATAAGCTCACAGCAATATACTTACAACGGATGTATTCTGACGCAGAAGCCGGGTTTTGGGTTTGGGCGGATCCATGTTAAATGAACATTTAATTTCTAAATGCAATTAATTATAGTTATTGTAGTGGGTTTCAAATTAATGCAAATGAAGCAACAGTCAAACTTGAGGAGATGAAAGGCTCGTCAAAGAACGTTGTGGCACCAGAAAGCAGACAGTAGGAAGGTTAGATAAGCTTTCCCAGTTAGTTAAATATTGCTATATAAATAGGTATGTACATAACGCATGTATCTATCCAAAGCAGATATATTAGTTAGTCCATAATGAAAACGAAATCGAGATAGCGAAGCAGATATGCATTTGAATAAATGTGACACATTTATGCGCCACGATCGTTTAGCGGCTACGATCACATCGATGACGAATATTCTATCTTCGCTTTAATAACAGCATGCTTTTGCAAAATTATCTTGTATTCTTATCTATGTATGCTGGGAATGATTAGATAAAAATTATGAATTGCAGAGTGTGGTGTAAGGTATGAGAATGGGTTACCTGAACGAGGTTCGTTCAGGTAACGCTAATTTCAATATCCCTTCAGATGCACCGAATCAATTTACTGACGGAGCACGCAAATACTGTATGTGACGATTTTAGGGTGTTTGAAAGAAATGAGCAACTTTTGGAATCCATTTTAGCCCAGGCAAGTATGAGTGGGATTTTTATGGATTATGAATATGGTTGCAACGCTTCCAAAGTTTGAATTCAACACCGGGACTGCATATTGCTAAACAGAATAAATGATGTGGTAAAATAATAAATAAAATAATAATACAGCAAGTTGTAGGACTGGGTACAGAAATTACGTACCCATGGGAAGCACTATTTTTAATAAATTTGTCGGATGCAAGATTGACCACATTCAGGCCTGGCATTCAAGTTCAAGTAAAACTTGACAAGTTCGGGTCAAGTTCAAGTTCAAGTCAAGTTCGGGTTACAAGTTAATTTGAACTTGACACTGAAATCTCAAGTTCGGGTCAACATGAAATTTGAACTTGATTTTAAGGCTCGAATCAAGTTCATGGTCAGGTCTTCATTATAGACTTGACATCAATGCCATGATCAAGTTCGGATCACATAACCCCAAAACCATGAACATGAACTTGACTTTTCATGGTCAAGTTCTTATACTCATATAATACGCTGTAGATAATCGTTCTTATGCAGATGTCCTTGCTGAAGCTGTAAGCGCTAATTTAAATCACAGCGTTTTCGCGTGCAAATGCTAGACCGGTATTTCTGTGTTTTCAACGAGCAACGTGCTCCGGGCTCAAATATTATAAGCTAAATCCTGTTGTATTTTCTTCTTCACAACATCTTTTCAATTTTAACTTGATTTAAATTTTTGAATAATCATATTTTAAAAACAACTGGAAAATGAGCACATCTGAAAAGTCTCAACAGTGCGAAGAAGATGCTGATCCTGGAAGTCTAACTCCATCAAGTAGCCGGAAAAAATGACCTAAGGTCCACAAGCATTTGACATTTTGCGATTCTACAAAAAAAATACAGCTGCAAACACTGCTCGTAAGTGTATTCATATATATATATATATATACCTCTAAAAGAATGTTAGAAGACATCATTTGTGTTTGTCTGTGCTTGAAGGGATGGTTGAAATTTAAATCTCAAACCAATTTTGATGAAATCCATGCATCATTCAAAAAATTCTACGGGAAATCTAGTTATTTTTATATTCTCTTATTATAAGTTTTATCAATCATTACTTCTAAATTTTGATATTCAATTTTAAAAAATAAATGGAAATTAAATCTCAGGTAATTCGTTAGCCTTTCTAATTATAAGTATACATACAACACTATAACTAGAAATTCAAGTCCATGGTCAAGTTCACGGTCAAGTTCCATTCATGGTCAAGTTCGCCGAAATTAACTTGATTATGTGAACTTGATTACTCCGGTTCGTACCTACTTTTAAAAAATCAAGTTCAAGTTCGGATCTTAATTATGGTGATATAATCAAGTTCGGGTCAAGTTCAAGTGCGAATCATGAGTTGAACCGAACTTGAGGCCAGGCCTGACCACATTCAACATGTAGAAATGTATTATAAATAATATAAAGATAATAAAGTGCAAATAAGTATAACGAACATAGCATTTGATTAGCATGCAGGTGGAATTATTACGTGTGTTGAAATCAGTGCTCTCAGTTAGACACCCTTACTTACTCTTTACTCATAATTTTGTCTCTCATGATGTCCAGTACTTACTTTTTACTTACTCAGGGGCTTCATGGTGGCTATCTTACTTACTCTCTACTCCCTCAAAATTTCGGGTCGCAGTGTAATACTTACTCTTTACTTACTTATTCGCAAAAATAAGCTGATATTACTTACTCTTTACTTACTTTTGCCTGCATAGTACTCAAGTAATACTTACTCATTTTCAAATATAATCCACATCACTGCCATCTTTTGTAGTGTAGTCAACGACTCAAGTTTAACGAGTTGCATCGTCGCAAGTATTTAAAGGCATTGTTTGCATATGGCTTGTGTTATCTGCCTCCATAAACCATATATAAGTCATGGATATGGTCGGAGAACATTTTTTCTATGGTAGTTACTCCAGTAAAGAAGAGTTTACTTACTCAATACTTACTTTTTGATACTTTGCAGTTCGTCTTACTTACTCATTACTTACATTGCACTGGGGAATGAGTGTTCGTACTTACTCTTTACTTACTTAAACATCTACCTTTTTAAAATTACTTACTCATTACTTACTCATACTCGCAGATGTGAGTACGAGTAAGTACAATACTCACTTACTCACTTTATGAAAAATTCGAGTAATGAGTAAAATTGAGAGCACTGGTTGAAATACTATTGTTGCAGAAAAATACATAAGCATTAATAAAACTTTAGGGATTTTTAAAGCAAAAATAATTCTTGCAAGGTATCTGAAGCTTCCCTTACATGACGATAAAAACACCCGGTGAGTGTGGAAATGGCTGTGGGTGGCATTTTAATACAATAAGATACAAAAATAATTATATAGGGATCCAAAACACCAGGAAACTGCACAGTTTCACACTTGCAAGGGACGATCCTATTCACATATTCGGGAAAAGAAACCCACGATTGAAGTTCTGTGCCCAACGCTGGTAAATCATAGATGCTATGTAGGGAACGCGTATAAAAACCCTACCTACATCTCTAACAATTCATTATTACCTTATGTAAGAAGCGGATAAATCCATCCAATTGCAGTGATTATTGAAGAACAAATTCCTGGATTATTTACACATTCAGCAAATCAACTTTTTGCGGTATGTAAGAAAATATGCCGTGATTAAATGCAATCTCGAAAATCCTAAGTTTTTTATTTTGTAATAATTAAACAAGTTTTTCCAGTAATTATTTGGGGAATGGTGTTTTACTCCTTGAATGTTCGCAGGTTCCACATTTATTTACACGGTTCTTAAGTAGATCGTTTCCTTTTTGCAAACATTACTTTTCTGTAAATCTGGGCACATAACCTATATACATGTAACCTACGCTGCTTCTGGATTTTTGTTCGGGACGGGACAATTTCAATGCACAAATATTGTCCCTATCAAGGCTTATATAATACAGAAGGTTAGATTGATCGCAATGCTTTCCAAGCTGTGGGCTGAAAGAGGTGCGAATGTGCAAGATTGTGACGTAAATGAAGTGACACAAAGCCCGCGAAATGCAGTGCTTAGTGTTGACTAGCGTAAACAGCCATCGGCTTCGCCAATGGAAACTACATATATATTTCATATGCATAAGCCGTTTAGCAATTTTGTAGTGTGTACTTGCGAATCTATAAAGCGCGCTTAGAAGAGAGAGCGAAGATTTAAAAAACTCTCTTATGGCACGGCCAAATTATAGTATTTAGTGATAACATTGCCGGCTAATGCCGAGGTTTATTTAGGTTTTAATTTTAATCATTTTTACCTGTGTGCAACAGCTGAGTGAAAAACAAAATGATTAAATACCTCAGCTGTCTTATTATTTATTATTACAATTTATTATTTCCTGATTTGAGAAAGAGCTGCAAAGTGCAAACAAGGAAGTTAATTCAATCCTAAATTTGCGTCAAAAGAACTCAAGTCAACAGCCGTGCCAACTGTATTTTCACTTCGAAATACCATTAGTGAATCAACGCAAGGTGACAGATTGTCTGGTAGTAATCGAAAAAAACAAGTTCACGATTTATGAAACTGTAAAGAAATTGTAGAGGATATCACGAGTTAGGTATGCAAAATAAGTACAAGATATAATTTAAGATGTTAATCAGCTCCGTGTGTTCAATCTGTACTAGATTTCGAATTATAAATTGTGACTTCATGAAACAACTGGAAACTGTTACTAACCAAATGAATGCAATACTGGGATTGCATTCAATAATAAACGGAATGAAGACAAAATCAAATCAAACCCTACAGTCATCATTAAAACTTTTAATTGAAGCTCAGCAAAGAAAATTACCAGGTAGAAATTGGGACAACTGGAGTAATGCAGATATCACCGTGCTGTCAATTCACATCATTAGTCCAAGACGTGTAATGAGATGCACATGAATTTAAATATTCCTCTTCCAGCTAATTCCACATTAAGGTTGTGGACAAGAAAGTTTACAGTCAGGAATATTTTCGGATTACCTTAAAGCTATTCAAGAAGTTACACATGCGATGGATGCCTTTTTCTGGCTTTCCGTCTTACCCGTTGATGAGATGACATTGGATATTTAAAATGCCAGTGACCCAACTTAAAAGAAAATTATTTTCTGTCAGTTGTGATGATAAGAGGACCATACTCAAAATGAAAGCAGTCAGGTTTTATGAATGTGATTTTTAAACTAAACCGAGATGTTAAACAATGTAATTATTTTTTACGAGGAAAGTAGTTATTTTGAAATTAAATTATTTCACCACATACGTTGAATTGATCCAGAAGACTGGATGAATATACTGTTTTATATTACGACTATTCCTTGGGACTAGGCTGGGATTTAGGATGAGCTAATTGAATGAACTCGGAGAACAAAATTAGATGTAATTAAACTAGGCAAAATAGTTTGTTAAAAGCACTTCTTAAGATTGACAATTAAATTCCTTAAATTTCTGAAAGAATGAATGTCAATGGTTTAGCATTGTGTGCATACCACGGTCGTAGGGGGTTTGTTTTTCTGCCACTTGAGTGACGTCACCGCCTTACTTAGCCGATCCCGTCATACAATCGATCTAACCTTCTGTATTATATAAGCCTTGGTCCCTATATTATTTTGGGACGGGATCGGTATACCGATTTTCTGTCCCGACAATTTCGAGACAAAAACTTCTGTGTTCTACAAAAATGTTCACTATTGGAAAGCCTCCGCGAAACTGCATGTAGATCAAATTAAGTTTTGTAGCAAATTCGACGAGATGATTTTGCGGAAATAATCTTCATCAAATTAACGATGACAAGTCGTTATAAATAAAACGGGAAACTTTATCACTACCGAACGCATTCATCGGATGAAAAATACAATCCACAGGTCTTATTCACGAGTGCAGCCCTAAATCTGGGTACAGGTACTGCTAAAGCATTTATGACCTTAAAAAATCATTTTTGAAGAACATTATTCTATGTGCTAACAATAAGGGGCAAAACGCATCATCGTAAAAGCATGAGCTGGTAACATTAATACATTAAAAATTAATTCACAAGTTCCAAGAAACAATTTCCTCCCCCTATACCTTATACGGGACAATAGCCGAAATTGAAATATTAAGGTCCTACATGATTAAAATTAGCAAATCTTTTTCAAATTTCCCGAAATTGTTTCATCTAGCCAGTGCTCTCAATTTTACTCATTACTCGAATTTTTCATAGTGAGTAAGTGAGTACTGTACTTACTCTTACTCACATCTGCCAGTATGAGTAAGTAATGAATAAGTAATTTTAAAAAGGTTGACGTTTAAGTAAGTAATGAGTAAGTACAAACACTCATTCCCCGGTGTAATATATATGTAAGTAATGAGTAAGTAAGACGAACTGCAAAGTATTGAAAAGTAAGTATTGAGTAAGTAAACTCTTCTTTACTGGAGTAACTACCATAGAAAAAATGTTTTCTGACAATATCCATGACTTATATATGGCTTACGGAGGCAGATAACACAGGCCACAGGCAAACAATGCCTTTAAATACTTGCGACGTTGCAACTCGTTAAACTTGAGTCGTTGACTACACTACCAAAGATGAGAGTGATGTGGATTATATTTGAAAATGAGTAAGTATTACTTGAGTACAATACAGGCAAAAGTAAGTAAAGAGTAAGTAATATCAGCTTATGTTTTCAAATAAGTAAGTAAAGAGTAAGTATTACACTCCGACCCGAAATTTTGAGGGAGTAGTGAGTAAGTAAGATAGCCACCAAGAAGCCCCTGAGTAAGTAAAAAGTAAGTACTGGACATCATGAGAGACAAAATTATAAGTAAAGAGTAAGTAAGGGTGTCTAACTGAGAGCACTGCATCTAGCTACCTCAAAACCTTTGGATGCAGCGGTCATGGAAATGGAAAATGTTTTATTGGGTAAACCTCAAATATTTACTGTTTGCTTGCTTATTACCATGCAAATATTTTTGCAGATACTTTTTCTATTTTGTTGGTAGCAATTTTCATTAAGCTATTCAACAGTTCTCTACGTTGACAGGTGTGAACATATCATTTAAGTACCGGCAGTGCATTTGGGGAAATTCATTCTCAAGCAAAGATGCAAAACGGGAAGTTTTTGAACTTGCAATTTTTTCATGGAAGCAATGACGTTCAGAATAATATGTTGTACCGCAATGTTTTTATTAAATTTAAAATGGTTTGATCCGAGTTAAATATCCTCTCTTCCAAAATCAGTACTGGTGGTACCTAGAACTAATAATGTGAGGGAAGTTTTAGAAGTAGCATTTTTTATGACTAGCAGATATACCAAAGGTATTATACATTATTACAAAGATGCATACATACAAGTGACCGTTAACTAATGCGCATTAAAAGGTTTATGCATACGTAAGCCTGAGCCCAAAATACACTTGTGCGTAAACTCACTTAAGGAAGTATAATATCTTTATTTGCACTGTTGGCACTGCATTTACCTACGAACAAATTAATTTCGTGAGTTTTGAAATATTTTGCATGTGTAAATACTTACACTTTTGTAAAAAGCATGCTTGATCAGAACCACGTGCTAAGTAACTAAAGAGAAAAGAGTCACTGTGGCGGTATGACCTCAGAAAGTTAAATGATGTCAATCAAGTATAAACACATACAAATGTACAGAAAGGGGGAAATTAAGTTTTGAACAAAATAAGTTGGAGGGCGCGGAATTTAAATTTCTGTGCAAAAAGCACAAACTCTCGCTCTCGCTACTCTCCTTCTATTAAGGATACTGCACATATCTTGTTAGTCAGCCTTTAGGGTTAGTGGTACTTGTAAACCTATGTATATGAGTACTTTCACAGGAAGAACGAATATTTGAAAACACTTCATCATAGTAAAATTATGGAATAAGATAGTGGCGCTTCGCCCTCTAGTGGTTTAGTACACGGTGCTGATGACAGATGATTTAACTTGTGATTTAACTTATGATTAAGTTACGTGTGTTGAAATGTTTACCTTTAACCAATTTAAATCTATTTCAATGCCAAAGTTACACGACCAGTCAACCTGCAAAAGTACCCATATCACTTAATTTCCTATCGGTCATAAAAGGTCCACGTAAGTTTATATTCCCGCGGACTAATCTACGTAAGCTAAAATGTAGGATCTAAGCAAGGATCTTAAAATATATATAGGGTTTAAGGAATGCGAATATGCTGTCCAGTTTTTCTTTTCTGTTATTTTATTACAAAACAATAGCTTTAATTACAACCGCAAAACGTGACGTGCAAAAAATCACTCAGCAATTTCTTCAAGTAACCTGCAATGGGACCCATGGATCGATAGATAGCTTATTTTTTGTTCGTAAAAATATGGTATGATGTACAGATAATAGAAGCATAAACTGGTTTATTTATTTTCGGAAATTATATTGAGAATATTTGAATGATTCAGTGATTTAATTGCTTTGTTTTGCTGCTAACAGGCAGTTGCAATTCGTTGTGGATAGGTGGAACTTGAAACATTTGAGACGAAGGGAAATGGGGATAGGAAAACATTAAGCTGGGGATGAAAAAAATGTCCCCAGTAGAAGGCCATAAATGCCAACCCTAAAATGGTAGCTTTGCATAATCAGAAGAGTTATACCCGTGTTATGAACAGCCTAGACTGCACAATAAAATATCCACATCCACCAGGTTGATATTTAGTTTATCTTGTTAATGTACGAAACTCACTGCGTGGAGTTGTGGAGCATAGATACACATTTTCTTTCGCACTCGAACTCCACTCAATAGAAATTGAATGAACTGCACTCATCATCACACTGATATGTTAAAAATTATCAAGTCTGCACTCACACACTCGTCCTCATGAGGACAAAAGACTAGAATTTGATCCTCGCACTCGCACTCATGAGTGCATTTGATATGTATATATGTATATATACATACCTGACTTATCCATTTGCAATTCATTCAAATAATTATGTTCTGTGTTTATTTTTACATGTAATTTTATTATGTTAATACGCAAATAAAACTATATGCATCACTTTCAAAATGCTTTTTCAAGTTGGAATATTTTTACGAACAGAAAATGATCAGTTTGAAATGATTAACACACATGAGACATGAGTAAATAACAAATGCTTGCAATGCCTATATAGACCATAAAGGTTAAATGCTGCAAATAAATGGTTATTTGTAAAGGTTAAGAAAATCACAGTAACACAAAATATTTTCCATTGCAGACTATTTAAGCCTTGATGGTTTTTATTTGAAGAAGTCTACATAGTTTAAAAAATAGTTTTTCTCCTTTTTTCTTTACAATGATCTCACTTATTTTGAAAATCATAAGATTGACATAAGATTATTATGACTGAAATATTAACGGATGCAATTCTCAATGATACTCACTGAACGATTTTGTTTCGTTTTTTTTGCGTAATTGTAAAAAAATGTGTACGATATATACAAGCCTAAAATTAGATTAAATTTTTTACACTAGAGTGCAGAGTATTGCATTTTTTTAAAAAACGAGTGTAATTTTTGTGTTGTCGTCCTCGTCTCATTAATAAACACATGTGGTACGTACTCGCACTCATGATTATGAGTGCACGGTTGTAATTGCATGTACTCGTCCTCAAAGTAAACTCGTGAGTACAATGAGTGCGAGACTCTGTCCTCATGAGGATGTGCATCTATGTTGTGGAGTTGAGTTCAAATAAATATACGTGAATTCTATCATTCGAATAAGCTCTGCTACAACTCAAAACAGTTTTTCAACACTGAGATGGATCAAAACCTGTCCTCATGCCATATTTCTCCACCAATTAAATTTGAAGGAAAAGACGCCAATTGTGGAGAGAATGGCTCACATTTTCCACTCACTCAACAGACACGAAAGGAGTCGCATCCTCAACTTCCAGCCACACATACACATTCTACTCACACGAATTTTCCTCTGTATTTTGGAAATTACTTTTACAATAAACTTAAACTGTTTTTTTTTTGTAATTGTGCATTGCCCTTCATACATCATTTTCAAGGGTCACACTTGGCCCTTTTATTGCTACAAAATCCCTAAAAATCAGTTCTAAAGTTCATCAAACACAACTCAACTTTATGATAGGTAGATTAGATAAAAAAAATAAGAAGCCTATTGTTTTAAAGGTCAACTCTGTGCTCTCAGAAAATTGTGCAAATACAGATGTACAGAAATCGGGATGTTAAGCTTGCGTTATCTACAGTCGGATTAGTCATTTGCATTAAACTTTCTTTCGCAATGACCGGTAGGTGTCGCACATACGCAATTTACAATTTTGCAAATACTATTTGCAACTTTTCGAAATGTATACAAGCACTAGTAGGTGAAGCGTGAAGCCTTCTGCGTATGTGGAAGGGTTAAAAAGCATTTATAGCAACAACATTGTCGACGTAAGCTTGTGTCTTTACCTTATGGCAATAAAATAGGCTTGCCAACTAGAAAAAAATCTAACAAAAGAAAACTTTTTAATTACAGAATTACTTAACTCACCTTTTCAAAACATAAACCCCGCTTTGTATTCAGTTTCTCAAAAGCAATATTATTACATATATCACCGGCTTTGAGTTTTAGATCATGTCCTGAAAAAAGCATTTCAGACGGAATTATTGTATTTACATATTCAAACGGCTTGTAGCTTGAATCTTGATAGGACAACAGATCTACAAACCGCCCCCGTACCAACTATTCAATGACGTTAGAATGTATCTATTTCCTGTCATAATGAAGATGTCATGAAATTAAAACTATTAGCATAACACAGAATGGTGTGAAAAAAATCTTGCTTGAGCGCAACTGGAAGTTTTCCACCAAACCCTTACATAATGATTATTTGCTATTAATGTGCTTGTCGTGTTACACGTTACACTTACCCCTGCTTAGCACAGTGCTTTATTTATGTACCTCGCTTGTTTATCTTGACACTGACACACAGTAAAAACTCTTGACAACGGACGACGGACGCTCATACGGAATTCTCATTTTACCCCACACATTTATCCATCCCCGCCAAAAGCTCCTGTATAACCATATAATGTCCCTTATAAGCAATTAACAGAATAATGTTTATAATGTACGAAAAATCCAAGCTGACTTGCGATTTTATGTTATGTTAAATAATATAAATATTAATCCAAGCGAGAATAGTCAAAAGAAGCGGATGTTCGTTACCCTCATCTGATATACATTCTAGGAAATAAATATTTCGATTCCAGATTTTATACAAGTATTGCACAACAGGGGAAAACACAGTTCATCCGTCCTGGACGCAGGTGTTATCTCCCCATTACAATTGAAAGCTCAACGAATATGTAAACATTGAGGGAACTGGGGTCCCCACAGATACCTGCAAAACTGGGCTGCTATTCGTAAATATCCATGTATTTGCAATTAAAAATCATTTGAAGTGAAAACACGTTCCGTCAGGAGATGAGTTGACTTAAATGATAAAGTTCTTATTTTGAGGACAGATATTCAAAGTAGTAGTGTGCAAGATGCATATCATATCTATGTCAAGTACCTGTCAGACTCCACCTAAATTCTGCTTACAGTGCTTGCCCCTAATTAAAATGTTTATGACATCCAGAGCAAACAAATGATAAAGCATTGATTCTCAGATTTCCCAATTATGTAGGAACGTCCTGGCCATATGGATTTAATTACACATATTGCACTAATATTTATTATCATGGAACGTGATCACCATTCCTATTAGGTGTCATCAAAACAATGACCATCAGGAGCAATAATTGACACCCGGTTAAAGTTTAAAGTATCAAAACTGATACGCGATAAAAGAGCTTTTGTTTTGTGAACAACAAAATTCCCAGATTTTCCGGGATTATAAAAGTGGCGACGTCGTTGACTCAAGATTCTAATTTATATTTGGGTCCTATTCAGCTCCGATTTGCCCCACAGTGAACTCAATAATAATTATTTTTCGTACAGAGTAACTAATTTGTCTCATTTTCCTTGCACGGTAACAAAGCCCTCAAAATGAAACTCTTGGCCCTTTGTATTGCCCTATTTTTGGTGGCACAAGGCTACGCTCAGTCTTGCGACGAAGGATGGGTAATTAATTGTTTCTTAATTTGAAACTTTTTTTTCAAATTTACATTTTCCTATTCTAACATGTATCAATATATTTCCAGGTACATTGTGAGGGGACAGAGGACGAGTGCGTTCGCGAAGAATATGTAATTTTTTGAATTTATTATTCTTAAAACCTTCAATTTTGAAGTCAGTTTTCGATTTAATCCAATGTTTGGATTAACCATGATTGATACAATTTTTGCATAATATTTACAGCTCTGCGATGGGGTTTACATAGATTGTAGCAACGGATGGGATGAGACGGGCTGTCCCTGTCCTCCTGGAATGGTAAGTATATTGTTCTTTGAGGAATTAATTTAAAATAAGGAAGGGAACTCTGTTTTAATAATAATAATAAACCATGCTTTTAAATTTCTAGATCCTATGTCCCAATTCCACAGTGTGCATTTACGAAGATTGGGTAAGATTTATTTTACAAGACATTCTGACTCAATGAAATTGTAACCTTATCTAATTACGCACAGTAAGTACTATCTCAATCCAATTATTTCGGACAGAGCACACGTAAAGAAGAACATGTTACCGAAATCAAAGCAACGATTTTGCATGTAAAACGGAATATTTTTGCATTTTATAGTCGTGTATTTTAATTCAAATTTAACTTCACAAACAGAAATGTGACCAGGACAAAGATTGTCCCGGAGGAGAAGATGAGGAAGGCTGCCCCCCATGTTCAGGAGTGAGCTTACGATATTCATTGCCAATTAGTAAATTATAATTGATTTTGAGTTCCTATTTGGACTGAAATGAACGATTTTGATTTTTTTAGTTCGAGTGCGAAAGTGGCAGATGTATTCCCGGCAGCTGGGTAAGTGGCTCGTTTTGTAGATGAACAAGACTGTCAAATGAAAAAATTGAGCAGGCTTGGACAGTCAGATTTATAATAAAGATGTTAACAACAAATATTCAATTTTTAATTTCAGGAATGCGACGGTGAGTGGGACTGCGAAAATGATGAATCCAACTGCACCTGCACCCCCGTAAGTAAATGTAATTAATTGCTGGCGAATCCAAATGTGCCAACTCCTCGTGGATGCTTAATTTGAATTTTTAACTTTTAGACGGAGTTCAGATGTGACGACGGACTTTGTATCCCCGGCTCTTGGGAATGCGATGACTACCCCGATTGCAGTACGTAAAATCATTCTACAACTTGTACAGTAGTTTCCCCCAAAACTATCTTTAATTGAGAATTCTTTTTGGGATACCATTAGGAGATAGATCTGATGAAGGGAACTGCACCATGGTAGCAAAGCATGGAGAGCCCACGAAGATCGCCCAGATGACCAAGGACAAGTCCAGGAGAAATCAGAAGAAGATTCGGGAACAAAAAACTCTGAGCTCCTGTCCCAAGAGAATGAGCAGTCACAGACTGTATTAACTTTATTCCTTATTGTTAGATCTACACAAACAGCCTACACTAGTATAATTGAATTTTCAAATTTATCGGATGCTCTTTAGGGATTAAGGATTAAAAGTTGGATTTTGTGGTTTTAATTCACTTGTTTTATTTTGACCCTATCACACTTATTTCACGCTATCACAAAAAAAGCCTACATAAAAATAGTATACACTAAGTAAGCATATATAATTATACAGCTATAAGAATGTAAATTAAAAAGTATTTTGTAACTATCGAAAACAAAAACTAATGACTACATAATTCTTGCATCTGTTTATGCCCTCGTATGCTTTTGAATGGAATGTATTCCTTACTTGAGGACATCTCTAAAATATCTCAAAATGTGATATTAATATCATGCTTTCATGGAAGGTAAAATTGAATAATTATACCTACTTGTGGACTTATTGTTAGAGAGGCAACAGAATAATTGTAACATATGTAATTACATAAATATATATTTGGTCCCAAGTCACACAATATATACAATCTTTGCGGCAGTTATTCCTACCTTTTTTCCTCCTCATCGACGACATACACACATACATATGTAATAATACTTGCGTCATATTTTTGTATTGCCGATCAACTTGGAATAATTACTGATAAAAATATTCTCCGATTTTTATAAGGAAGGGAAACGCTACATATTAAAAATGTGCATCTACTGTACAAGCATAATGGGCAAGCGTAAATTAAATAAAATTGCCCAAGCTTGGGTGACAATAATATTTGTCAGCGTCCCGTATGCAAATCAAATGTGTGTCAAGTACCTGTCAGTCTCCAGTGAATTTTGCGTACATGACTATACCCCCTGATTACAACCCCTGTGTGTTGGAGAGCAAACAAATGATAAAATGAGACTCGCACTTCTACTCCCCAATTGGGACAATTGTCAACAACAAAAGTAAGAATTATTGTAAATACTCATCTCAAGTAGTACACAGTATCATGGATTCGAACGTGATCACTTCTTAGCTCACTCAGCTTTTATGTACTAACAGTAAAGGACTAATAGAAGTGCATGTGTCATTTACCTGAGGAGCACTGATAAGTGATAACTTTTATCTAAGTATCTCTTAATATTAAAATCCTGAGTATTCGGGATATAAAACGCGTCTCAATGGACCCATGAATCTAATTAACATTTGGAAACCACCATCAGCGCTTCAATTTTTATTGAATTTTATTCTTGAATTTTTTTTCTTTACATACATACATTAGGAGGAACCAAAATGAAACTTGTGGCTGCTGTCGTTGTCCTATTTCTGGTGGCACAAGCCTACACACAGACCTGTGATGAAGGCTGGGTAATTTCTCATAAATTTTCCCAATTTCCCCCAAAGAGCATTTTCCTATTCTAACATTGAGCATATTATTTGCAGGTACATTGTGAGGGAACTGAGAACGAGTGTATTCCGGAAGCATATGTAAGTTTTAAAATTTATTATTCCTAAAGCCTTTTTTGAGTAAATCAATCTGTTAAATTTGTGGGGGTAAACACAATTTATTCTTGAATGACATTTGTCCTTCAATCACTTCATTAAACCTTCAATTGTGGAGTCAGTTTTCGAATTAATCCAATATTTGGATTCACATGATTGATACAATTTTTGCATAATATTTACAGCTCTGCGATGGGACTTACATAGATTGTAGCAATGCGTGGGATGAGACTAGTTGTCCCTGCCCTCCTGGTCAGGTAAGCTTGAGATACTAACTTGAAATAAGCATAAAAATAATTGTTTAAAAAAATTATAACAGCTATTAACATGCTTTCGATTTTCTAGGTGAAATGTCCCAACTCCACAGAGTGCATTTCCGAAAGATGGGTAAGTTTTTTTTATATGGATAATCACACATGAACTTAAACACAATTATAAATCTGGCTATGCAAGAACTCCAGCCGTTCTTTACAATAGGGAACGATATTTCTAACAGTTCACATAATTATATGTAATTACATGTAAAGTAGTAAAGCCTGGCATTTTTTACGAAAGAAAATAATTAATTTCGAACTGTAAAAGCTGGCTGTATTCATTTAGCACTCCGATTTTTATTAGCCCCGTGAGTATGTAATTACTCATGAATTTTTGCACCTCCCCACAGATCTGTGATGGCGACCAGGATTGTCCCGGAGGAGGAGATGAGAGAAATTGCCCTGATTGTCCAGGAGTAAGTAAAAATAGAATATTCTGTTCAGTTATAGTTTAAAATAAAATTACTATTTTTTAAGGAAGCCATCAATTTAACTCCTGATTATTGTGCTCCTTTGCAGTTTCTCTGTAACGATGGACTCTGCATTCCTGAAAGATATGTAAGTTTTTTTTTGCAATTTCAATTCAATGGCAATTCCGGAAGGATCAAATTTCTGATCTTTTAGGAACCCGAATGTTTTTTTGAAGTCTGACAATGGTGTTTGAGAATGTGTCCAAGTATTCCTTTGAAAAAAGGAAAATGGTCTAGCTCAGAGAGTCTCTATATAGTGGAAATAGTTTGTACAGCCTCAATGTATTAAAGCATTTTGTACCGATAACAAACAAAATAGGTGCAATGAGCCTTTGTATGCGGTTTGAGTGCATTGTTTTGGTAATTTGAGATTAAGTTAATTTCCTTCAAATTTACAGGTATGTGATCAAGATAAGGACTGTGCTGGAGGAGAGGATGAAGAGAACTGCCCTCCATGCCCAGGAGTGAGTTATGTTTTTTATTAATATTTAATTATAGGAAGTAGATTTGTGACCTTCATATTACAAATGATATGAACGATTTTGTTTTCTTTTTCAGTTCGAGTGCGAAAGTGGTAGATGTATTCCCGGCAGCTGGGTAAGGGGCTCGTTTCAAAAATTAATAAAACTTTCGAATTAAAATACATAGTGAGTATAGACTTGGACGGTGAGATTTATAATAAAGATTTTAACAACAAATATTCAATTTTCCAATTATTCAGGAATGCGACGGCGAATGGGACTGCGAAAATGATGAATCCAATTGTACCTGCACCCCTGTAAGTAAATGTAATTATTGCTGGCGGATCCAAATGTGCCAGCAATTTCCTTGTGGATGCTTAATTTGAATTTTTAACTTTTAGTCGGAGTTCCAATGTGACGACGGACTTTGTATACCCGGCTCTTGGGAATGTGATAACGATTCCGATTGCAGTACGTGAAATCATTCTAAAACTCGTATTTTCTCCCAAATCGTTTTTTAACTAAATTCTTTTTGGGATACAATTTTAGGGGATGGATCTGATGAAAGGAGCTGCAGCAGGTTAGTTATGCCAGGAAAGCAGCCCCCTGTCCCTGGACTACCCAATTCAAAGAGAGTCCCAATGACGTCGAGGCTCGACAAGATGTCCAAGAGGAAGATCAAGAGAGATCAGAAAAAGCGTCGTGAAGACAAAGCTCGACTTTCTTGCTCCCAGAAAATGGACAGCCTACGACTGTAATATAACGCTGTTTATTTGTCAAAGCTTATTACTTAATAATATTATAGTATTTGATTTGTCAAATCCGCTGGATAGTTATTGAGATCCACGGATTGAAACTTCAGTTGGTGGTTTATGTTCGTTTATATATTAATCAGCTTAAGATAAGAGATCACAAATAAAGTACTTCAAATATATCAGCACATACAGTAATGTAGTACATAAACCCTTGTATTTTTTTCTGGGATAATCGGGTGCATAATTAATTACTACATTATTCCTATGTCTGGTTCGAAAAAATGCGACAAGGATTATGTCAATAATTGTTTTACTACTGAAGAAACTACAAGTGAAATGCTGGGGTAAATCTTAAGACCCAAAAGCCAAAGATTGGCTGGGATTGATTTTTATAATTTAAAGGCACTCTACACTTCTTTCATATGTAAAAGCTGTGTGAAGTACTTACCTAACAAGTAGATAACATTTATCAAATAAAAACAAAGCATTCCGAAATTTTCGGGATTTTTACGCATAGTGTCGTCTAGATTGACCCATACGAGCCGAATTACCATTTAAACCCAACTAAACTCTTGTTTATAGTATTGTAAAATTATTGAAGGGCAGGGCAGCAGAAGAATAAAGTAGTTTCTGGTCCTAAGAGCTCCAATGTGGGAAGTTTGATGGATCTAGGATAAGAATTGCGGGAAGAATGCTTGAAAATACATACATGATCTTACATAATGTTTTGAGGTCAAACTTAAATCCCTCCTATAGAGACACTAAAACTTAGGTAACTATACAAAAAATCCTTTGTAAGTTTTAGTAGAACCAAAGGTAAGGGATTGGCCCGTCATGATTTTGATTGTCTATCAACACTCTTACCTTTACTATTATATGTGTCAAGCTATGTCAAGTGCCTGTCATGCAGATAAAGGTTATCACTAAAAAACAAAAATTGTCACAAGTTGCAGGACTATAAAGAGTTTGAAATTGGCTCATGTGCCTAATTTACATTCTGACCTTAGTCCAAGCTCCTATTGAAAAACGGTTCGAATACTAAAAGAAAGTAAGCAAAATGAAACTATTTGCTGCTGTGATTGCCCTATTTCTGGTGGCACAAAGCTCCGCACAGATTTGCGATGAAGGATGGGTAATTTTGTCATTGATACATATAATTTTTCCAAATTAATATTTTCCTATTCTAACATTTAGCAAAATATATTTCCAGGTACTTTGTGAGGGGACAGAGAGCGAGTGCGTTCCGGAAGCATTTGTAAGTTTTCGAATTTATTATTATTAAAGCCTTCAATTTTGGAGTAATTTTTTAAATTAATCCAATTTTTGGTTTAACAATGATTGAGAAAATTCTTGAATAATATTTTGTATAGATCTGCGATGGGACTTACATAGATTGTAGCAATGGATGGGATGAGACTGGTTGCCCCTGTCCTCCTGGTCAGGTAAGGAGCATTATCACTTAAATATTGTATCTGGAGTAGGACATATTTCATCAAAAAATCCGATACATTGTGTTGTATCTAAAATTATTTCTTTCATTTTTTTTTAGTGGAAGTGTCCCAATACCACACAGTGCATTAGTGAAAGATGGGTAAGTTTTTTCTTACATAATATATAATAAAAAATACACATGAGCTCGAGAGCCTTTTTGCAAATACATATATCTACGTAAATACATGCGTACACAATACAATATAATTATTCCAATTGCGTAAATCAAATATTTTTGGACAGGAAATTGCATGTTGTTGAAATAGGGCTTTGATACTCTCCCAATAAATATCTAATAAATTATGAATTTCCTCTACAGATCTGTGACACTGACCGTGATTGTCCCGGTGGGGAAGATGAGATAGACTGTCCTGATTGTCCAGGCGTAAGGAATTAAATTTGTTCACTTAATTTAATATACTAACAATATTAAATTTGATTTATTTACTTGCTAAAAAACCATATTATAAAGAATCGATCTATTTCACTACTGATTCCTGTTTGCTTTTACAGTTTCTCTGCAACGATGGATTGTGTCTTCGTGAAAGTGATGTAAGTTCAATTTAACTTTTGGTGGTCCCTAAAAAAAGGAGAGGACTTTAATAAGAGGAATTACTCTGTGGGGCAAAAGCCCGTGATTTACCAAGAATTTCCCCCTTCAAGAGCTAGCAATAGTATTGTAGATGTAACTGTATCTTATGCACTGAGAGTGCACACTTTCTTTAGCATTTGGTAGAATTGTGAATTTTTGTGAATTTACAGGTATGCGATGGAAGTAAGGACTGCGTTGGCGGAGAGGATGAAGTGGACTGCCCTCCATGCTCAGGGGTAAGTTAATTATTTGTAACAATATTTAGCAAATCCTTACTGATGTGTGGACTATTCCTATTACGAGTAAAATACTGTTTTATTTTTTTTAGTTCGAATGTTCAGGAGGTAGATGTATTCCAGGAGGCTGGGTAAGTGGAAGTTTTTTAAATTAACAAATGTATCCTTGTCCTGGGGATAATGATTTAATCATCCCGAAAGCATTTTTGAAATAATCCTCCTTAGTCATGTACAAATAGCAATGATGACCGAATTCAATTTTGGGAATATAGGAATGCGACGGCGAATGGGATTGTGAGGATGATGAAGCCAATTGTACCTGCAGCCCTGTAAGCTGATGTTTAATGAAATTCTTGATGAATCCGAATGTGGATGCTTAATTTGAATTTTTAACTTTCAGACGGAGTTCAAATGTGACGACGGACTTTGTATCCCCGGCTCTTGGGAATGCGATGACTACCCCGATTGCAGTACGTAAAATCATTCTTAAACTCGTAATTTCCCTCAAAACTGTTTTTTAACTAAATTCTTTTTGGGATACCATTAGGAGATGAATCTGATGAAAGGAGCTGCAGCAGGTTAGTTATGCCAGGAAAGCAGCCCCTGGTTCCTGGACTACCAAGTTCAAAGAGAGTCCCAATAGACTCGAAGTTCAACAAGTTGTCCAAGAGGAAGATCAAGAGGGATCAGAAGAAGCATCGAGTACAAAAAGCTCGACTTTCTTGCTCCAAGAAAATGGGCAGTCTTCGATTGTAACAATATTGTTACATTGACAAAAATAATCATTGTATTTGAATTGTCAGAACATTTGGACATTTGTTAGGGTCTACGGATGAGAACTTCATTTTGTCTTTTGTATTCTTCTGTTTGTATGTTATTCAGTTTCATAAGAGATTGCAAATAAAATCCATCAAATATACATTACAAATATACATAAATACCTATACAATTGCATTGAATGCACTTCTTTCAGGGATTGCCGGTTGCAAAATTAATGACACTTACTTTATTTATATAATTACTGCAGCAAATACATATTAGATACGCTTTTGTATATTAACAACATGTAGATTATATTTATTTTATTGATCGTAAAATACTGTTATTTTTATAAATCCTTTTGATTTTAATGCACAATACAACCTCATAATTTTACCTATTCCTTGACAATATGTTCGATATTGACCATGTCCCACACATAATCCGGAGGATCCGGAGTATCAAGTATTTTGATACGGAGCATCAAGGTAAAGCACTTGGTGACAGAAATGAAGCATTTACAACAGGGGCTGCATTTCAAGAAGTTTTTAATCTATATAAATTAATAATTTGTGTATCCATAATTATGTGTTTCTATATAAAATATTTAATATATCTATTGCGGTACAAACTCCTAGCCAGGAGCTATGGATCACACATTTGGCTTGGGCAGAGTCGTGGTGGGAAATTCCCTAAAGTGTCCTCAACTATGATAATATATTTCGACATATTTCCTACAAAATTGTCTCTATCACTATGCCTGGATCAATACGTATACAGTGCATGGATGCGCCCAGGATGTTAGATACCTTCAACATTCAAGGGCATGGTCACGGCCTTATAATAAGCTGGAACAAAATGTCCATACATATTAAGACTACAATCAATCTGTAACTACTAGTAAATAACAATCAACATTATCATTAATTATGCGAGAATTTCAAGCAATTCAAGCCAGACTTGCAGTTTCCAATGTTACATTACTATTATACTTGTAATGGATGATGCCCATTCCCAGCTTCCCAGGGCTTATTAGTGACTATTGTACTACTAATCAAGAGACTACTGGAAATCAAGGGTGAATCTTAGTAGACCCAAAAGTCCAAGATTGGCAGGTGCTGATTTTTATAATTGTCACTCTTCGCACTATTCAAATCAAAAAGCTGTGTCAAGTACCTGTCAGATAAACGTTATCAGGGGAAAACAAAACAATCCGGAATTTCCAGGATTATAAAGTGTACTTAAATTGGTCCATGAGCCCAATTTCCATTTGGATCCTACCAATAGCTCCTGATTCTAGCCTAACGAAATTGTTATTATAGAAGAAGTAATTTACGACAGAAAGAAAACAGCAGATTATAAAGTATTCAAAATGAAACTTTTAGCCCTTTTTATTTCCCTATTTCTGGTGGGACTAAGCTACGCACAGACTTGCGATGAAGGATGGGTAATTTCTCATAGTTTTAAATACAATTTTCCCATACTTTTTAATTGCAATGTTTTTAAATTGATTTTTTCCTATAGTTTTTAATTGCAATGTTTTTAAATTGATTTTTTCCTATAGTTTTTAATTGCAATGTTTTTAAATTGATTTTTTCCTATAGTTTTTAATTGCAATGTTTTTAAATTGATTTTTTCCCATAGTTTTTAATTGTAATGTTTTTAAACTGAATTTTTCCCATAGTTTTTACTTATAATTACAATTCCATATTCTAAACTTGAGTAATATATTTCCAGGTACAATGTGAGGGAACTGAGAATGAGTGCGTTCGAGAAGATTGGGTAATTTCTTCAACTGACTCAATATGTAGTCATCAAAATTTTAATTTTTCCGTCAATCGTAAATTTAATTCAATTTTAGGGTGTAGAAATAATTATTATTCGTAAATTATATTTACAGATCTGCGACGGCGAGTGGATAGATTGTAGCAACGGATGGGATGAGACGGGTTGCCCCTGTCCTCCTGGTCAGGTAAGTATATTGTTCTTTGAGGAATTAATTTAAAATAAGGAAGGGAACTCTGTTTTAATAATAAATGATGCTTCTAAATTTCTAGGTCCAGTGTCCGAATTCCACAGTGTGCATTTACGAAGATTGGGTAAGATTTCTTTTACAAGACATTCTGACTCAATGAAATTGTAACCTTATCTAATTACGCACAATGCTATCTCAATCCAATTATTTCGGACAGAGCACATGTAAATAAGAACATGCATGTTACCTAAATCAAAGCAACGATTGTGCATGTAAAACGGAATATTTTTGCATTTTATATTCGTGTATTTTAAATCAAATTTTAACTCCATAAACAGATCTGTGACCAGGACAAAGATTGTCCCGGAGGAGAAGATGAGGAAGGCTGCCCCCCATGCTCAGGAGTGAGCTTACAATATTCATTCCTAATTAGTAAATAAATTAAATTTGAGTTTCTATTTTGACTGAAATGAACGATTTTGTATTTTTAGTTCGAGTGCGAAAGTGGTAGATGTATTCCCGGCAGCTGGGTAAGTGGCTCGTTTTGTAAATGAACAAGACTTTCAAATTAAAAAATTGAGCAGACTTGGACGGTCAGATTTATAATAAAGATGGTAACAACAAATATTCAATTTTTTAATTTCAGGAATGCGACGGTGAATGGGACTGCGAAAATGATGAATCCAACTGTACTTGCAGCCCGGTAAGTGAATGTAATGCGATTGTTGGTGAACCCAAACGCGTTAGCTCCTCGTGGATGCTTAATTTGATTTTTTAACTTTTAGACGGAGTTCAAATGTGACGACGGACTTTGTATCCCCGGCTCTTGGGAATGCGATGACTACCCCGATTGCAGTACGTAAAATCATTCTACAACTTGTAGTTTCCCCCAAAACTGTCTTTAATTGAGAATTCTTTTTGGGGTACCATTAGGAGATAGATCTGATGAAGGGAACTGCACCATGGTAGCAAAGCATGGAGGGCCCACGAAGATCGCCCAGATTTCCAAGGACAAGGCCAGGAGAAATCAGAAGAAGATTCGGGAAGATAAAACTCTGAGCTCCTGCTCCAAGAGATTGAGCAGTCACAGACTGTAATAACTCTAATGCACTATTGTATGTATTTGAATTGCAAATGCGTTGGACGTTCTTTAGGAATTGAGGAATAAAAGTGTTATTTTCTGGTTAAAATTCACACGACTTTCCGAGCACGAAGTGATTTGTGTTAATAAATTAATAATCGCCTATTTAAGAAATTCAAAGGATTAAGGAAAAAAAGACAAAGTACAAAAATCATTCTTACTTACAATTAATTGTAGGTCCTATGTCCTATGATGCAGTCTGTGTGTGACCACAGAGTTGACCATTTGAAAATGACAGAGCATTTTCAATCCTGAACTTATTTAGCATATATAATTATGTCGTATAGGCATTTAGGGCACTTAACAGTAGTGAGTATTTGCAAAAATTTAGGGACTTATGGTATTTTGGAAGTAGCTAGGTATGAATGACTATTTTTATAGACGTTCGTTGGTATTTTCTAGCCACTCCCCATAGATTTTTCACTGGATTCACACAACGTATAGGGTATTACAAAAAATACGCAACCGCTAAAATTTCCCCAAATTTCATAAAAAATGTATCCAGATATGTGTTGTAATGAACTAAATTTACGGCCCACCAGTACACGGGTCACTCATTAGGTGAATCCGTGCGATATTTCATTTCTACCCCACGGATTGACCTCGAATTTTGCAGCTATACTCCAAACTGTTATATCTTCAGGGTGGTTGTGACCTATTGAGGTCACATCAGTTAGCGCGGGGGTCAAAGTTTGGCAAATGGATCCGTTCTTTTTTGTTTCCTGATCTCTTCCCTCGTACCAACAAAGATTAACTGGTTAAATTTGTCATTCGACCACCACTATGATCTCTAGAGGTTACCACAGTTACTATGGGGTCAATATGGAAAGTTATCAAAGCGATCAATTCCTTTGTTTTGTTATCTCCTCACGCGTTCCAATAAAGGTGAAACGGTCAATTTTGATAAAAATAAGCTTTAAATGATATACTTGGTCTTGGTGCCACAGCGACTTCTCTGTGAAAATAAAGGTTATATCAAGATTTCTTGCACCTTGCAAAATTACAGCTTGGAGGAAGTTCATTGGAAAGTTCTTTTTTTAAGGAAAAAATTTCTATGAGATTCAATACAGTAATAATTCTAGTAAATTCTCTAGCAAAGGTGGTAACATATAGTAATTAATTCCAAACAGTTTCTAACGACGGGAAATTGTTTTAGTATTTTCATTTATGTATGTATGACACTACACAAGTTTACCTTGAAATATACAAAAGGGAATCTTGAATTAATTAGTGTAAATTCCAGTCAAGCCGTGGAAGTAACTACTCATTTTGCCCAATAATTAAATTCTTAGTTTATTAAAAATACAGCAAAATACAATTATGATAAAATACAAACTTTCGATACAATTTTAAATAAAGCTCACCCCAGTCGGACGCACAACTAGATATAATTACCTGTTATTAGTTTAAACCAAAATACTTTGAATGTCCAGTTGTATTAACAATTATTAATTTTTACTTGAGTAGTTGAACCTGATAGCTGAGCTGTTTTGAGCGAAATCTGCTATGGGAATTATTAAAAAGCAGTGTGTAAACCCCTGTGTGCTCACATTCAAGAGTCCCTTCTTCCATTCCTCCACTAGCCTCAATTTTTTTCTGGGGAACGACAATGTCATCATTGTAAAGGACCGAGAATTGAATGTCGTACGCGCTTGTGGAGAATGCCCACTTGATTTTGTTCCCGATCTCCTGAGCCTCAATTTGTTGAACAAACTGCTTTCCTGCACCTATAGTTACGGACTGGTAGAGGTCTTTATTTCCCACATCGGGGCAACAGCAGCTGGACTCACATTTCTTCGTCCCCCCAAATCGAGGACACAACTGATCCGCAGGGACAATCTCCAAAAGCACAGGTTTCCATTTCGAAGGCTCCGTTCCTAGGATTTGGAACTTCCGCATCGTTTCCGCGGACATGAGGTGCTTCGCCAGGTTGTACATCATCATCGTAACGTTATTGGCTAAGGAAAAATTTGTTGGAATTACATTCATTATTTATTGTATCCAACTTAATTGCCAATTAAAGACTATCTTTATCTAAATCTATAGTCAATGTACCTTAAATTCTATGTTTTACACTCACCATTAACCAGAACGAATTTTTTAAGGGTTTCCGGGTAGTTCGCTTCGAATATCTTGAGGTAATCGAGACTCATATTGATGGCTACAGGTAATAAAACATTTTTACTGCTTTAACCGTCTCATGTAAAAACAAACTTGTTCTTTGTTACTTTCTAAATTATTGTTAATTTGATTCAAAATCTAGAAAACAAACCTCCTTTGGACATCAGCGTTGAGGACGAAAATCCCTCCATGTCCACAATCAAGATAAATTGAGTGACAGGGTGACCATCCCTTGTGGTTCTATTTCTACATTTCTCCAAAATTCGCTCAAAAAGCTGACTCGAAAATTTTAAATACTCCCCCCTCAGTCCCAGCTGATAAATCCTTTTCATGTCCACCCTTCCCAGGAATGAGGTCAGAACTATGGAACAACACAAAAACCATAAGACGACTCCGAATTTTTCTAAATTATTTCTATCCTTTACAAATTGACGCACTTGGGGAATTGTCCTCATCACTCCCTTCCATCTTCACATGACATCTTGACGTTATGTCAGCCGGGGCTGTCCAGGTCAGGATATTATCAATGTCGTTCTCTCTCCTCCAAGCTATGGACTAGTATTCACACGATTTAATTATTAACCATCATTTCAAATCTGGTTTAACGCTCATGATAATATATAAAATGACCCGAATATAGTTATTTCAAAATTAACTCACCTTCCTTAGCATCTCCTCCGCTTTCTCAAGATTATTGTTTCGAGCTGGAAGGAAACACGAGAAAATTAAATTCCAGCCAATTAATTCAAAGCTTTATAAAACGGAATCAAAAATGCCTTGAAATTAATGACAACAAACTTACCCCTAATCCAGCGAAGTAGATCATGGTTAGTGCTCTGCCCTGAGGTCAGCTCCAAATCATCCACTTTCTTTTTAAACTAAATTAAATTTTATTGAATTAATTTCCTCTCAATACGAATATTAAAATTTACATTAATCTAGCCTTCAGTAAATATTTGATTTAAAACACTTGTAATTTCTCTGTGTACATTCGAACATTTTAAAACTTGCTCAAAGTTTACAACAAAATATAAATTTAGAAACGGAAATATGTTATTTATTAATAAATATTTAATTTTTATTATTTATAATTAAAAATGTAATATTTTATAAATAATTTACTTACAAGCTTCAAAAGCTTCAATTCCTCCTGAGTAGGTTCAACCATTATTTGACCCTGCACTTGAAAAACTGACGAACACGAGGAATGACTTCCCACGATGAGTAGCAGTTCCTTTCTGGAGTAGCTGTGGAAAAAAGAATTGCTCAAATATTATTCTCACACTGTCTTGATTACTATAGATAAAGACAAATTTTAACTGCAAATAATAAAGGGGAACTATAATGGGGAACCTTGAAGTAATGAAGGAATGTCATTTGGCGTGCACGTAACGTACATAGAAAGACTTGCTGAAAGGACCAGAAGACAAGACATAAGGAAGGTCTGGGATCAGGTTGCAAAATAACACTTCCCTAAACTTCCTCACACTCATTCATTCCTAAAAATCCTTGTACTTGCATTCCCAAACCCTTTGGCCCATCATAACGCACAATTTACTCTCTCAAATATTGTATCAATTCCGTCTGCTTCCCTTTTGTAGAGACTTTTTCGAGGACCACATGCAATTTGAGTGTATCTGGCTCTGATTGTGAGAGAGACGTGAGGTATGAAACTTGATTTCACGTTTGCCTTGCCCAGCAGTATGGGGCATTCTGAGCCGCTATTAACACGTAAGTTTTGTTAGCGTTCTGATGTCTGTGCAACAAAAACTTTATCATTATTTTTTTGGTTGTGCATGCCTGACATTCACAGATTTTGTTTACAACGTGCAATTGACCGTTGTATTGACTATTGGCTATGTATTGTAGAATTAAAATGCACCGTCTGCATTGTAAGCATGCAATGTGATGCATGCGTTGCCTCGACAGGAAATTGTATGGAATTATAATGTAGAAGTCCTTCGCATGCTTAGGATAGCAAATGGGATCTTTATCAGACAGAGGTCTGGTACAGTGCAAGAATCCCTCATAAATTTTATGATGTTGTAATGGGGCCCGTATTGACATTATAGTATTTTTATTATTATTATTATTGGGCAATTATATTTCCCTTGTAGAAAATATATTTTCTATTCTGGAAGGTTTTATGTGCGAAAAATAATATTATGGAATCTTTTATGTTTAGCCATGCGTTTTGGATGTGTTTCAAAAATAGAATCGTATCAGATTGCCCCCTCTAGTGAAGGGCTTGAGTTCTCTTAGTCAGAGGGTCGTCCGAGTGTACGGGTTCGAATTCTGCGGGGCAATGTTTTTAATTCTGGGATTTTTATAAACTGGGTTCCTCGACTGGCTTCTCAGACACGTGACCGCCAATGAAGGCCAGGGATGGCTCCAGAAACTTGGTGTTTTAATAGGTGGGGTTTATATAGCGTATAAGAAACTTTGTTGAGAAAATAAAGACTAACATTAAGATGGATGAGAACTCTGAGGGTGTGATTCGCATTGTACACCAAAGCTGGGCACATATCCTACATTTATGCATAAATATACGCAGTTTTTTATGCATGTTCGCACATTTTCCGAATATTAGTATGCAATATATGTAGGCTGCATGTTTCTACCAAAAAAAATGTATGCTATATGTATGCTATGAATACTGTATCTACGAGTATGTATGTATAAAAGGACGAGAGATTTATGTATGTATGTACCGCGTGTGTTCAGCGAGCTCCATCTGTATTTTCTTGGCACGGTGTGTGTCTATTGGTGTATTCGGAATTTGTTACTTATTTACTGCTGCAGTGCAAACCAGAGCTGCTTTCAGGTAACAAAAAATCAAGATCCGCACCTGAACCCGACCCGCACCTGAAATATCAGGTTAAGTTTTTTCGTTGACCCGAACTTGGCCCTCCGGATCCGAGTTAATATCCGCACCTGTCAGGTATTTTTGGATCAGGTATGGCTTGGCTACCCGCACCTGAAAAAATACCTGAGGTGCGGATCTCAAAACAAACCCGACCCGAACTTGAACCCGACCCGAACCTGAACCCGAACCCGACTTTCAATTATTTTGTCAGAGGAAACTTGTAAACATAAGTTCTATCCTAAGACTTTATCAAAGTAGATATTATTTACAAATTACATTAAGTTACAAATGCAAAAATTAGTATCTAATTTTAAGTGACAAGCAGCACAAAAAGAATGGTAACAGATATTGAAGCTTCCCCAAGTATTCTCTGAGTGATAGCTTTAGAAAGAGACCGCAGATAATCATCGTGCTTTTCAAATTTTAACGAAGTTAAGGCACAAGTATATACGAAATATATTCCAAATCGATGATGTCTATGTCTGCTACAACGCTAAGGCTATATCATGAAATTAATTAGCAAAGTTAGGTTGTTTGTTAATTTAATTGATATGGCGGATCTCACGCATCACTAAACAACGTGTCCTTCAGCCATATGACATTAACGTTCAGATCAGCCTGAAAGTTTCATTCACGTGAACTTAAAGTTAAATTATTAAGGTAAAAAAATACTTGCAAAATACCTGAAATTGCAAGTTCGGGTTCAGGTATTTTGAATTCGTCGTACCGAACCTGTACCTGACATTGAGCTCAGGTATATTTTTTAAACCCGAACTTGATCGTAACCCGACCTGTAATATCAGGTGCGGATCCTGGATGTACCCGCACTTGTCCCGAATCTCAGGTACTTTTTTTTGTAGCTGACCCGAACCCGACCCGAACCCGACCCGACGGGTATTTTTCAGGTACTACCTGATACCTGCAAGCAGCTCTGGTGCAAACGATTTCTATACGTTCTGACTGAAAGCTACGAAACTAGAAATTTTAAACTTAACTATATACACGCCGAAGCCATATGCTTCATTAGTTTTTATAAAGGTTCAGAAGGTTCAGCGTACACTTTTATAGGCACGTGTACATATATTTATGCATAAATTTATTTATATGCTGCATATATGTATGATTAAATTTCTGGACAAAATTATGTATGCAAAATGTATGCTCTTTGTAAACTATAAAATGTATGTAGGTTTTAGGATACGCAACTTTTTTGCCCAGCTTTGTTGTACACACAATTTATTCAGTTTATTTACATAGTTACTTATTTATGATCTGTCGTCTTGTCTTGTCTTGCTCTTCCTTAGAGAGAGTTTGTAGAAAACTGCCAGTAGTAAACAAGTTCTTTGGGAAAAATCCCCGAGAATAATTGGCCCTGGAACTAAAATTTACAATCGTGTTTATGATGCTCATAGAAAGCGTTGACAAGTTCCGAGATCTACATTAATTCCAATAGATTGCAAATGTCCTTTGGCTAGGAAGTTGAAAATTGACTGATATTTGTTCACGTTGTGAAAGAGACAATTATTGGTATATGTCCAATAAATGCAGTCTGAGGGAAAGGTCAATAAATTGTAGTTTTTTATGAGATCTGAATGGGATTAAAGGTATATTGTATATAAACATTGCTAGCAATTTTTGAGTCAATTTTCCAACATTTTTTGTAGGAAGGACGAAATATTTTGCTTAATGGGAGTAATAATTGCAATCATTAGAAATATCACGTAATGCGAAGGTCAAAAATTTATTGGATGATGTAATTATTACAATATTTGCTAAATGCATAGGCAAAATTATTTTATTATGTTTGCGATAGGAAAACCTTCATAATATAATTTCCTGTTTAGTGGAGTAGCAATAATGTATTTGCATATATTTTCTTTCATTGTTATTCAATGCGGGCGATGTGCCTCCGTGCGTTCCTTGCACATCTTACATTTTCAAAAAGGGACATTTTTGGTTTACAGTGTGTACAGACAGGACTGTAAAAATGAAAATTCCAGGGCATTTTGGGCATTTCCGAAGGTATACGCATATAACTTGGCTTTTCAAAATTATTTTAGCACATTTTACTGCGGAAGACATTTTTATGATGCCTGTATCCACCACGACCTTACAAATGATTGATTGCATTTAGTTCTACGGAAATTAGGAGCCGCCTTATCCGTATAGTTGCTTACAGTATGTGTTCTAATGGGATCACATGTTGGATAGTGTAACATAACATTTGTATAGATTGTTCAACCCGGCAGTTTGGGATTTTGTCCATTTCCTTATGAGAGAATTTATTTGCCCATTTGTCAGAATACAAAAATTTACCTGTCAAACCAATAAGGTTGTGACGGTCAAGTGACCCCTAATTGTAAACAAATTGTAAGAATTTTTCCGGAAAGAATTTGATTTACATAAAATTTGACATCTTATTGGGCACCTGTATTTTATATCAAACAGATAATTGGATGGCTTGCAATCTGAACACGAAATACTAACATTACATTTCAGTTGTAGCACTCGGAATTTCTAATTTTCACCTAAATTGGTTTGTTCGGAACTCAACATGTCATGTCTAGAAATTATTAGCCCCTTTTTATTTTTTTAAATTTGGTAAAATTTAAATTTTGACTCAAAAATCTAAAACAAAAATTTCAAATGGGATTTAACATATATAATATTTTCGCTTTTAAGGGAGCTATCCAACAGATTTGTACAGATACGTTGAAAATGGTGGACATTACCCGTAAAACCCGAGAAAAATGTTGGAAAGATTCATCTGTAGAAGCAAATATGATGGAGAGGAATTTCTGATCTGGCTAACTTTTCAAAGACTGTCTCTGTCGGTTACACAAATATTTCATTACGTTGTGGTTGTATACAGTTTCATGAGAACTCATTTGAGTCTAATACAATTTTCCCCAACCAACAATTACTGTCTCCAGAATTGAAGACGTGAAATTGTTTCGAGGTATAAAAGCTTTTTCCTTTGTTTCAATCTTGCTTCGTATTTTCAGTAATGCATTCCACCCACATTGCTCTCTGTTTGTGGGGATCATGCCGTGCCCACATTGCTCAAGGTTGAGAAACATTAGTTTATTTCCTAAAGGTCCATAAATTTGTCTACAACCCAGTCAAAAAATCTATTTGAAAACAAATGTTAAATTGGAGCACAGAAACTAAACCTTTTAAAAGTTGCCTTTTTACAAAATTCCTGACTTTGCTTCTACATCCGGAGTTTTTGGAATAGGGAGATGAACAAATTTGGAAACATTTTGAAAAAATTCATCAGAGAATTGAAATTTGTTACTATTGTCCCTTCAATGGGCTACAGCGGTGTAATAATCTTATCTTGGCCCCTATACACTAAACACTAGCATAAAAAGTTCTATTGTCTCGTTCTGCACTACCCTAACAGTTTAATTATTTTAATGAAATGACTATTAAAACTAGCTAATGTGAAGTTTTTTACATGCAATAATAAATCTTCCAAGGTAAATTTTGGAGCCTACATACTATGTTGCTCGTCAGGATCTTACACCTTTATTATTTCATTAAGCTCATTTCATGAACTAACTTTTATTGTTTAAACGGACGTTTTATTAGGACTGAAATCGTGTAGAGCTGTTGCGGAGAATTCATCTCTTGATATAGCAATAATTATATGTATAATTAGATATACTTAACTTAAGAACATTTTAGAAAAATATTTTAAAGTCCTTGGATATCACTTCATAACTTATAATTAAATCATTTTACTAATAATTCTCAATGTTTCTGCGAATTTTATACAATTTATATGTTTACGGTAAAGGTGTAAATTTATTCCATTTTAAAATGTATTGACATATCGTCCCAATATGTAATCTAAACATTTTACTCGAACAACCTTAGCCCTAAACCCAATAAAAGTCCATGGAGACGACAGTTGTATTTGTGCAGATAATTCCTGCATCTACAAATGATGCAAATATGTGCATTGAAATTTTCAGTATTCCGGCCAGCAATTAAAAAGAGTACATCTGCCAGAGCAGCACTCGTCGTTGGTGAGACACACTTCCCAATCTTTTTTACAATCCCTCTAAAGTACAGTTTTGAAAGAGTTTTTCGCATTTTAAATAATTATAAATAGGCTTAATTATAATATAGTAGTAAATTGCACTTACGCAAGTTAAAAGTGTGCAAATATCGGTGCAGCAGTCACTATCGAACAGACACCAACTTCCAGTCTCTTTACATGGCTGGTATTAATCAACGTGTACATAAACCATACGGATTTTTAAAATTTTGGGGATATTGTATGTGCATACAGTGAATTTCCTATGTAGTGGTTTCCTCTTAGAGAGCATTCCCTTTATACTGGTAAGTTTACATTACCCCTACGGTTACATTGAAATTTAAAGTAATAAGATACAATTGCATTTGCAAATATTGACAGGTATTTTGCTATGCCTAGGGAACGTCTATACAGGAAATACACTGTAATTTTATTACCCCGCATGTGAAATCAGTGCAGTATTCAGAGCAACATTCAATATTCCTCATACAATATGATCCGTCGTCTTCGCAGTCAAGCTAAAGCATAAAATTAACATGAATTATTAGAATTTACAAAACACAAAAAATAAAAGTAGTCCACGAATTGGATTTAGACTTACAATTTGGCCTGACGTAAGCCCCACTGTTACGGCCAGATAAAATATCAGTAAGAAGAAATCCACCAAAATCCTAAACAAGTAAATGTTTAGCGTTAATTCAAGTTCGAAATCCTGTGGATATTGACTACACTTTATAGCATGCCTTACTTAGAATTCATTTTGTAAGGGCCTTATATCTATGACGAGATCTGTACAGCAATAGATATTTCTGACACGGACTGCGAGCACTATAGTATGTATGGGAAAAATGAGTTAGAAATAATAGGATTCTATAAATCAAATCGTATACCTAGAAATAATAAAAAAAATATAACCCTTGATAAAATTTAATAGAATTTGTGCGCGGAGCTTTTGTCTCCTCTCAAGTCTACAAAAACATTCAAGAAGGAGCTTCCTTTTATTTAAATTTGTGAAAACGATCAGCACTATAATTGAGTCGTTAAGTTTCATAGTATGTCAACAACACAAACGAATGGGGTATAGATTTTGTAAAGCTTGAATATTTTACATTTAAAAATTGTTTAAAAGTTCGTCGAGGAAATAATAGCCTGTTTCCAATGATGCATTCAAAAACGTATTGGTATGTAATAATTATTCTATTCAACAATTGTACTACTCCAGGAGGAATTTTGTTACACTGGTCCTGATTTGTTGTACTATGAGGATACATAAGTCTTGTGTGTCAAAAGATGGTACATACATACGTAGACGAATGGATAAATTATGGAACATATTAACGGGAAAAAGTTTAATTTATGATGAAAAATGTTCACAGGGGAAAGCTCTCCATAGGGGAACGTATCTTGACCACCACAGATGAGTTTGAAAAACTCAAAATAAAATCAATAAAAAATTAGCACCACTATTTATCAGGTGCCCTTATGGACAGACAAGCATCCAGAATTTTTCCATGAAATTTCCATATAAGTTGGCTCTAGAGGGGAAAATTTCAGGAAAATGGTCAGAACGACAATTGGTGTTAAAAATATAACAGTTGAAGCAACTGTGACTAACGTGGGTCAATCTGATACCATGGAAGAAATTGGGATTAACACTAGCAATAGTGTGACTTCAACAATATTGCGAACAATATTTACTATTCCTTGAACATAGATATGATCAATTTTGGCCACATGAGATCACGTCAACCAATATTAGCTAATCCGAGGTCAGTAGATTACTTGAAACAAATATTGACTAATTGGTGACCATGGAACGAATAGTGACCATGGAATCACTTGTGACCAACAATGGCCAATATGTGACCATGGAATCACGTGACCAACAATGGCCAATTTGAGATCATGGAACCACTTCTAAAAGGTATTGACTATAATCCGTGACTATGAAAACTGACTAATTTTGACTATCCGAATATTGATAAATCTGGGGCCACAGAAGCGCTTGTGACCAGAAACACACAATTATTGACCTTGAAACAACTGATAAAGAACTGGCAACATACTAAAGTCATACTGTTAACCAAGTAGTGAGATAGTTAGGCAACTTTTGAAAATATGCATACAAATCAGTGCATCGCATGGGTACAAAATTGCTGTACCTGGACCTCGACCCAAATAGTGGGTACCGCCAAAAATCGTACCCAGACCCGTACCTGATTATAAGTACCCATTAAATTAATGTTGGTACCTGGACCTGATTATTTTGCAAGTAGTGCGTACCTGTACCTGAATTTTACCCGTACCAAAAATATACCCAATATATGGACCTGTACCTGAACAAAATTCCTGCGTACCTGTACCCAATCAGGTACTTTTAAAAAAATTACTGTAAACGATTCAACATGATTATATTCGATTATTTACATCACAACAGTTACAAGCTAGACAATTCTGCCTCGCCCTAATTTTTACAATACTAGACATCTGAAGTATTGCCATCTTCAATTAAATCTTCCACGTCTAGGTCACCCTCCATAACCACAATATCATTTAACGTCATTTTGACTGAATCACAAATGGAATTTGTAATAACACGCCCGATGAGAAATACTGGTACTCAGAACGTCAGATTGATGTTAAGATTTGACGTAACGAGGTCAATGAGACGAATGAATTTTACGTTTCACCGACGTAAAAATGCACGCGCTAGAGACGTCACCTGGTCCATTCTAGATACGTTAATATAACGTTGGTCTTCGACCTCCTCGTAACGTCCGCAGTCCACATAGCGTACTGTTTAGATCTGGCTATGACTTACTTGAATATAACTTATATAACTAAATTAAGCACTAGTATAATAGCAGGGTATTTACAATCAATAGTTCAATGTGGTTTTATTCAAGAACGATAAGTAACTGCTTATAGATACAGTCCTAAAAACGTTACAGCATTAATAAAATATTAAACAGCGGTGCGTTGATCACTAGTATCCCCCAAAGCTGGTGTTGGACCAGTCCCCATTCTTCCTTTAGCGTGCTTAAGCCAATACTTTATGGAATTTTCAATTTCCTGATCGGAACCTGCTCCAAAATTAATCATACGGACTGACCCTGAATATAATAAGAGGCATAACGATTACTGATTTAAATGTGGAAAAATCATTCTTGAAACAATTACAACCACTTTTAATTAGCCAATAACGTAAGACAAAATTTACTTGAAATGAGTTTAAACACATTTCTGAACTGCCCGAATGCCAACTTGGATGGCCGATCTTTGTATTGAGTTCTTCGCCAGTTGTACAGTACCGCAATACGTTCAGTCAGTAATCTGGTCATAATTCTTTCCGTAGAATCCTTAATTCCATTCCCTCCAACTTTGGATATGACAGAAGCCTGAAAAAGAAATGCTAGTTTTTGCTTCAATTGACTACATAATCAATTACAATATAAAAGATAAATTACGTGTCTGTAATGTAAATTACCACTCTTTTCAAATCTTCATCACAATTCAATAACGAATCAAATTCAAGCAATGCTTTCTCCGAATTTACAGGCAAATGTTGATCATCCCGAAATTCATCTTCCATATTGTGTGTTAAAGACCCCTTCATTGTTCTTACTTCGAAGGATAATTGATCTACCTTTTCAATCAAAATTTTGACCTTCTTCAAAATTTCGGTTTGAATCCCTGTGATTAATTATTTGAGATACAAAATATAACCAGCCATGCTGTACATATCAACGAGATATAAATTATAAAAATAAAATTGACGTACCAATAGAAACGTCCCGATTAGTAGAAACTGTGGGCGCAGATTTGTCTCGTTTACCGTCATTATTTTCCAGAACTGTCGTAATTTGCTCTTCGGAATCCAAATAAGCAAAGGTCGCCAATGGTGTCGAAACACTGGCTGAAGGAAGAGGTTCCACAGCCGGAGCAGGTGGAAGATTCGATTGTTTCGGTCTTATCTGATTGGTAGGACTGGAATCAGGACTGCTGGAATTTGATTCTCGTGATTTGGCAGCGGGAATGGGTTTCGTTTTTCTTAACTTTATATTTGCTTCGTCCATCGTAGAATCGAATTCAGAATCATGGATGAATTTGTCTCGACTTTTGCTTACTTGGTCCAAATTATCTGTAAAAAGTAAATTATGAAGTATTAGCTTTGGTATGTATGACGTCATTATAAATTCAATAAAATTAATAATTTGAAAATATAGGAATATTAATATTGTTCGAAGATCGAATTTGAGGACAGTAACCTGATACAAATTTCACATTGACAGGACAGGACTTTTGCTAGCATTTTTGCTCACATTTTGCTCCGGGTGGGGTTGAATTTTTGAAAGCACCAAAATATCTAGCATTCCCTGGCCAATAGGAGGAAGTTTGATCCGTGTTTAGCCAGGAAAAATGAACTCTCACAAGCTGTAGTCCCCTCATTTGATACATCTTTCACAAATTCCACCAGTGCAAACATCTGTAATAACAGTAAATAATTATTGGGTATGACAAAGAGGGAACACCACTAAATTTGCACCGTTTACAGGAAACAGTTTTTGAATGTTGCTATTATAAGGCAAACATTGCAAAACAGAACTTGTTTTCTCAATTACTTTTATTCCAAGCGTGGATGACGCTATGGGGTAAGTAAATAAATCTGATGTACGTTGAACTTTTACTACCACAAGAATGACACTTTCATCTTTTTTAATTAAATTTTTTAATTTGTACACTTCATTTTTGTAAGCGATGAAGCAGTTGTTTCGGTTTAGAGAAAATATTTGTCCTTTTATGTGCACATGTCGATATTGTTTGAAAGTTTGGAATTCCACCGGACAGGGTCCCAATGTGTGTTCGATTTGAAAATCAATTCGATCTGCACGAGGACTTAAATATTCTATGGATTCCCTCTCTTCGATTCGGCGATGCAACTGCTGAAGAGGGTGATGATTCGCTCGTATTGTTCTTTTAAGGGTGCCCAAAAATGATTCAAATGGAAATGAGCTGAAGCTTTCCAAAGGCCCATGTCTCTCACAATCCTTGGCTAAGTGAATCATTGCATGAATGTTAAAAACCACCTCATTTTGACCGTAAAGTTGGCTAAAATGGCACGCCCATGTTTTTAGTAGAGAATCGGCATATCCGTATTTAGTGCGATCCGAACCTGCCAATATTCGTATAGCAACGCTTACTAACATGAAATTATCGTAAACTGCCTTTTCCAAAACTCCAGAAAGAACTACAGGGCCGGTGTATAAAAGAAACTGTCTGCATTCTGAAGCTTTCCATTTGCTAAAAATTTCGATGTCTCGAGGTTTTCGCTGAAATTCAGTTGGTACTAATGGTACACATTTTTTGAGGCGCTGGGATATTAAGGCAGATTGAGTTGATGGAATTCTTGTTTTCAAGGGGCCTTTCATCCATAACCTAATTAAACGCTTCGTGACTCCTATGTAAACCAAATGCATTGGATCCACTGGAGTTTGTGTAATCATTCCCACTCCAATTTTTTCCAGCGGTGATTCCTCAGTTTTGTAGGGTACTGAATGATGTTCTTCATACACTCGCTCCAAAAAATTTTGTTCACTTCTCAACATTGCCGTAAACTCCGGAAATGTCATTTTATTGTGCCAAACTCCTTTTGTTATGCACCTTTCACAAGAGTAATACCCGGCGTGTCCTACAACTGATTTAATGAAGGATCTTGCCGGGGCATCCGCGATGAAAACACACTTAGGAAGTATTATTTTAAATACTTCACCAAAATATTCGATACCGTTCTCCAATAATTCTTTCAAATCTGCTGTGAAGTGTTGAAGATATTCTGAAATATATTTTGGTTTAGATTTTCCTACAAATGCTCCAACAACAAATGGGCGACGATCACTTGACTCCAGCAATATTGCAAGAATAGGCCAACACGATGTGCTCGAACTGTTATACAGGGGTAGACCGTCTATATTAAATTGCATTGACATATTTCTATTTTCCAAATTCAGTAGGCCAGGCGACATTCGATTTATAATTCCTTTGGCAATGCCACGGTAGTATAGACTTCCCCCTTGAATGTTTTCGATTGGTGTAATTTCTTCAGTTTTGAGCAATGTTTTTGCTGACTTCGGAATCTCAGGAAAGTGTTCTTGGAGGATTGACAGTAACTTTCCGAGTGCGTTGTGGGTAATATTCTCGGTGAGACTCCAATGACGAAGCTGTGATTTTAATTTTTCAGTCATTGCGTTTTTCGGAGAACCCTCAGCAGCGAATGAATTTTCGTCCGATGATTCCAACGAATATGTGCACACATTTGAGCCGTGCCCTGCAGGGTTGTTGAATGCTTCACTGTATCCCATTACACTATCATTATTATTTTCACATTGTACATTCCTATTACCTCCTTCAGAATCACGGCTTCTGCGATATTCGTCATCATAATTTGGCACAAAATTTATTTCCGTGGGACATTTTGGATTCTCATAATCAGAACGCCGGTTTTTATTTTTCAATGAATCAATAAATGTATCAATTTCCTTATTAACCCTTCTTCGAATCTGCCCTCCAGTTACATTTTTCCTCGACATTTTTGTCACACTGTCTCCCTAAAAAACTTATTTCACTTAGAAAATATTTAAATATTTATTCACCTTTTATTACGTCACTACAAAATCTCACAAAGTTATTGCAGTTCCCCAAATACCATGCAGCTTTTTGGTTGCTAAAACGGCTCTTAATCCAAGTCGGGTAGTGCTCCACTGCATAAGGAACCTGCGCATGTCAAGACCATTCACATACGCAAGCCCGAAATTATTGAGCAACTAACGTTCTCCCGACGTTAGTATGACCGTTAATCCGGCGGTCATATCCTGACGTCAAATTCACGTTTATATGACGAAAATACTACAATAAGTTTTGTATACAAACATGTCCGGTAAGACTTTGACGTCCAGTCAACATTAGTATTACCAGAGACTGTGGACGTTAGACATCTTCAGTTACCCAACGCCCGTCAAACGTAAAAAGTTTACCTAGCTTCTCGTTCCGACGTCTTATTGTCCATATGTCCATCTTTGACGTTTCTATGACCAATATTTTCTCATCGGGACGTACTTACTGCTGGCACGTTGTGCTAAGCCGGTCAACCATCTATAATGCTTCAAAAATTACTATGCACTCCTGAAAACACGCTGAATAGGAAAATAAATCGTTAGGTCGGAGAGAACCACATGCCACATACTACACTAGATGCCTCGTAAGATAGATATCTGTTCATAAAAGTACCCACTACTTCAGGTACTAATTTATCAGGTCCAGGTATATTGGAAGCTTGTACCTGTTCCTGTCAGGTACAGCCCAAAAACTTCCAAGTTTGTACCTGTACCCAACACCTGATTTTGTATCCAAAATTCGGGTACATATAGCTAGTACCCATAAAACATCCACTCAGTTTGGGTACTTGAACAGAGTACGCATTTCGGACCTGGACCTGTACCTGTTCCCAAATACTCAGGTACTACCCGTACCCATGCGATGCACTGATACAAATACATTTTTGAATGCTTCTTTGGAAACAGGCTATTATTTTCGCGATAAACTTTTAAACAATTTTTAAATGCAAAATATTCCAACTTTTACAAAATCTTTACTCCATTCGTTTGTGCTGTTGACATACTATGAAACTTAACGACTCAATAATGGTGTTTATCGTTTTCACAAATTTAAATGACAGGAAGCTCCTTCTTAAACGGTTTTTGCAGAATTGAGAGGAGACAAAGCGTCCGCGCACAAATACTTTTAAATTTTATCAAGGGTTATATTTTTTGTATTATTTCTAGGTATACGATTTGATTTATAGAATCCTGCTTGATTTCTAACTTATTTTCCCATACATAGTGCTCGCAGTCCGGGTCAGGAATAGCTATTGCTGTGCAGATCTCGTCATAAATACAAGGTCCTTACGAAATGAATTTCAAGTAAGGCATTCTATAAAGTGTAGTCAATATTCACAGGATTTTGAACTTGTATTAACACTTAACATATACTTGCTTAGGATTTTGGTGGATTTCTTCTTTCTGATATTTTATCTTGCCGTAACCGTGGGATTGACGTCAGGCCAGGCCTTGTACGGAGAAATTGTAAGTTTAAATTCAATTTGGTGGCTACTTTAATTTTTTTTGTACATTTTAAATTCCAATAATCCAAATTCATTTTATGCTTTAGCATGACTGCAAAGAAGACGGATCATATTGTATGAAGAATATTGAATGCTGTTCTGAATACTGCACAGATTTAACATGCGGGGTAATGTATATACAATATTCCCAAAAGTTTTAAAAGCTGTGTGGTTTATTTACACCTTGATTAATACCAGCCATGTAAAGAGACTGGAAGTTGGTGTCTGTTCGATAGTGACTGCTGCTCCGGTATTTGTACGTATTTAACTTGCGTAAGTGCAATCTACTTTATACCAGCCTATTAATAATTATTTAAAATACTAACAACTCCTTCAAAACTGTACTTTAGAGAGGTTGTAAAACAGAATGGGTAGCGTGTCTCACCGACGAGGAGTGCTGCTCTAACAGATGTAATTATTTTAATTGCTGGCCGGAATACTGAAAATTTTATTTCACTCTTGCATCGAGTACACAGGTACAGGAATTTTCTGCACCAATAGAACTCTGTCTTTTCCATGGACTTTTATTGGGCTTAGGACTAAGGTTGTACGAGTAATTTTGTTACATTATATGTTGGAACGATATGCAATAAATTCTAAAATGCAATAAAGCGTAATTTCAACCTTAACCGTAAACAAATAATTTATAGGATATTCTGGAGAATAGCTGAAAAAGTGAGCATTATTATTAAAGTTGTTTAAGCATATATAAATTATGGAGTTATATCTAAAAACCTGAAAATATTTTAAAAAGTTCCTAAATTATTTGTATTTTTCGCTATGAGAAAAATCCTGCTTTTATTACGTCATCACCGGGGGATCCACAAGAAATTTCCATAAATTACGATAATGTAGTGGGAGTTCAATTGTATTGGCAAACTGAAATGAGCCTCAAGAATACGATTCTTGAAAATAGGTGTCCTTGAATTTTAATGATGGTCTACACAAAGGAGGGGTAGGAACGACTGCTTGATTTTCATTAGGAATTTTCTGACAGGGGCGGGGAGGCGGTTCAAAAACGTCGGAGCAGCTGTGGATACTTAAAATTAATAGGAAACCATTTTGATTAAACATTAAGTTTCAGAAAAATCTTTTATTGGTGTTTATGTCATAAAATAGGCCAGAGTTGGTTTGGAGAGCCGGTTTAATTAAATCATTTATTTATTTAGTAAAACACACCTACTATACTTACGTACATCCAGGCACTCCGGGACGTCCAAAAAAATGGGGAGACACAATTTTTGAATTGGTTTTAGTGACTTCTCTTGTGGCTATCTACAAACGTATGTATGCATGTACATGCATCGGTACACATTATTTTTATATAGCTAGCTTATATGAGCATGCGAAGAATAGAACTTCCCATTTTTCTAAAATGTTCTTGTACACACATTTAAAAAAAACAAGCTTTCACGAAAGACAGCAATTCAATCTCATATAACAAATTTTTTATTACAAACACTAAATTCTATTTCATGGATTTCAAGCCAATCTCATGCAAACATAAAATGTATTCATGTCAATTGGGTTTTGCGCATAGCACGTTTGAGCATAGCATATTTACATTGTTGCAATTTGAGAGTTTGTACTAGTGTATCGCATGGGTTCAAAACAGTCGAACCTGTAACCAAACTTTGGGTACCTCAAAAAAGTGAACCTGTATTTTGCAGGTTCAAATTTTTCGATCCTGAATCTAACCCAACTGCATTTTTGTAGTACCAGCACCTGATTAGTACCCAAAGGTTAACCTGAACCCGGGTATTGTTTTACCGGACCTGAACATGTTTGGGTACTTGAGAATCAGAACGTTTTTTATTTTATCTCGTATTAAAAGTACAATTGGATATTTGTAGTACAAAATGTATTTAAAATGAATAAGAATGCTTGAAATGGTTATTGGGACACCCTTCCATTGCTTTTGTAATGGAAATCATCTTTGAAGCTTGAAATTCTTGGGCCTTCAACTTTCAATCAATGAAACCAAACATTTCAGGTCTTTTGTGATCAGGTTCAGGTCTTTCATGTGTTACACCTGGTCCTGACAGGTAAAATCAAAACAAATTTTTCTCTGTACCTGCCCCTGCACCTTTAACTAGTTTCACGGGTATAAAATATTGTACCCAAAAACGACCCAAAATTATTGTGCCCAACATACATGCACCCATCCTGAACCTGAACCTGAACCCTAGTACCCGGGTGTGACCTGAACCCATGCGATGCACTAGTGTGTACATTGCTTTTGGAAATTTAAATTATTGTATAGATGTTCTGCATTCTGTACATTTAACAGCGTACAAAAGTTCTCTCTTCTTACATTTGCTACATAATTAAACAGGAATCTCTCCATTATGGGGTCGAATGCATAAATTTCCTGGATTTCAAATAAAGATATCAAAGAATCATTACACTGATTGGGAACTAATTCTGTGGGTGGTTCCGTCTGTTCTTCGAATTTTGGCATAGTGGTAACTACGCAAATTTTGGTCTTCCGTAGCATGACCCATAACTTGTCAATTCAATTTTCTCCCTTTCGTGAAATTCTTGATCTCATTCCTCGACTTCGATTTTGGCTTTCAAACGTAGGAACTCATGCAGAAATTCTCCTCAATTTCGTGGTTTTGTGACTTCTGTCTCTCGACCGGATTGAATAATTTTTATTAAATAATTAATTTAGCCTGCGGATCTACCACCAAGATAATTTTAATATTAGTTACCTTGCTGAACTGATATCCACAAGTATGCACGTACTATCAACTCCTGCTTGTGCTATGTGCTAGGATGAGAAAAATATTTTGCAATGCGATGTAAACATAATTGTTTAGGAGAAATAGATTCTTTCAAGTTTTTTAAATACAATTAATAGCAAATTGTACAGGATTTACATTTTTTTTGAAGCTTTTGCAATTTTGACAGCAAAAATTCAGGAAGTCTAATTTGATTCCTGAAATCCTGAACAGTGGGGAGGACAGGCATATTATAACCTGCCCCTTCCTGACTATATTTTTGATGGGACAATATTCTCCCTGTCCCCCTTTATCCCGGAATGTCATAAATAACTTGACAGAATACTTTCTAGTTATATATACACTGAGAGCCTCTTGTTTAGACTTCAGGCTCAAGGTTGAGGGCTCTGTTACTTGCCCTTGTCGATGTCCACTATATCCTGCAAGTTATTATCTAAAGTTGCTTGTGATGACTTTTTTTTAATTCTAAGTTTTTATTTTAAGCTCAATTAGTCCAAGATTAATTTCCCCTCCTATATTTCGGGAACGTATTTATACTCCCGGGTGTTCCAGGGTGCGGACGTGAAGTCACACTAGAGTCTAATATCAAAAATGCTCTGCTATCTGAAATATCCACATAGGCACACAATGCATACGAAATTAATGAGAAAACAAATTATCAAGCGCATGACTAAAACATGTAGTAGTATTTAACAGGGTACTTTATTTAGTCGCGACATCAAAATATGTGTAATTATTAAAATCAAAGACAATTAGTATTCTGCACGTGTCAAATTTGGGTTAAGTTATAGTTAGAACTGGAGTACCCTATTTGTAGACGTTTTCTGGCAATTACAAAGCAAAATATTAGTATTATTTAGCATTGCAACAATTAAACTTGTACACTCTCTTCCCTCCCTCACAAACGCTGGCCCCAGCCACTTGAGCTGTGCCCGGGCATCGTTTGGAACATTGGGTCCACCAGCAAGTTTGAGGATTCGAGTTGGAGGGCACCATGGGCTGGCCCGTCGTTGAAGGTCCAGCTATAAATTAAGTCAAAATATTATAAAATCTCACTTTAAAAATTGTATTTGCTAATATGTAATTCAATGTAATGAATTAAATAACACGTACAAAAATTTACAAAAATCATAAGACATACTATTGGAAAGTATAACGCACAAGACAATTGAGTTTAACTGGAACATTTTGATAAGGTCGGAAACAGGTTTATAATTATAAGCTCATTTTCCCCTGTAAACAATGCTTATAGAATAATAGAATGTTTTGGCACACGCAGCAGTGTCATATTGTAAAAATGTGAATTATTGAAGCAAACTTCTGAAGAAATATCAAATATATTTGGGAGAGGATGTTAAAGTTATTTCATGTTCCTTTGCGGGCGAAAATAATGAAGTGCAATCATTTAAATTTGTAATATGCGAAAATTCGTTTATATTTAGAAACAAAGTCACATACAACTTAATATATTTTCCGTAGTGGTCGTAGTGGTTTTCTTCTTCCTCCCGAAAATATTAATCCCATGGGAGAATTCCACACTGACAAGACCCACAAGGAGAATCCCGAAAAATAAAGTCTGGAACTTCATGATATCTATACGTATTTGATGTCCTGAAATAAATTCTGGGATTACAAAAATACTCTTTAATTTTTTCAATTCAATTAATTCCATTATTAAGACTTACGTTTTCTAGGAAGATTTGAATCTGCACGGATTTGATCTAGGTATCTGACTGCCTTCAGCAAAAATAAGACTCACGTGAGATTACATTTAGGAAAGGAGCGAGGAAGCGTCGTAAATATGGATGACACACTCTTATGTGTTTTTCTTATGCTAACTTAATTACAAGTCCTTTTACTCAGCTCCTCCATTGCATTGACATACTGAGTGCCACAAAACCCTTCCATCAGCCCATCAGTGACGACTGTTCGTAAGATTGACTTTTATGCCTGTGAATGAAATTAAATGAAATGAAGCGTATAGTTAGAGAGAGATGTGCTATAAAATTGGGCATTTTCAGCCCCCGTTCCTCAAATGGAGGGTTTCAGTGGTTTTATGCCACCCTCTGCATAAATATTATGAAGTGAGTCAACGAAGCTTTTAAGGAGCTCAGTGTGACATGCATAAATATCCACCCACAAATTTCCTTATAATGAGATAATTATTTAGTTTGGCACGAACAAATTAAAATTCATAGGCCGCAGTGTTTTTAATGTACTAGCGTATGGGTAGAGCCTACGGAGCAATTAGCGTACTGTATACATGGCTATACATCAAACCACAATTTATGTGCAGAGCTCTCGCTCACGAGGACAGTCAATGAGTAAATGAACTTTGTGTAACCCTGCTCCCAAGCCGTCCTTCATTAAGGTGATTAAAGTATAGTGGCGTGTAAAGTAGAAATGAGACGTCATTCAAATATTCAATTTGCAGTAAATAATTCATAATTTTCAGTTCTACTAAATTTCGAAACGAATTAAAGAACATTGTATTTGGGGACGTACACATTGCGTCGATGTGTCCTTTATTTTGGTATTCTACTGAAGTATACAATAAAGGAGTTCAGTAATAGCCGTGTATCATATGGAGGTGAGGTAGTTCTCATGCGGTCATGTACATATGTAAGCTCACAGGGTATCTTATATGCATCTGTATATTAATTGTAAGTTGTATACTTTCATGCTTCCTTTCCAAAGTTCCAATCAAACACACTCAAAACTTACTCCAACAACGAGTTTACTTGTATAAAGATACAAATATACCCGCAATGTTAACCAACGGAGAGTGCTGGCAGAAAAACCTTAATACTAATCATACTTCTAATATCCTTTTAGTACCATATTTAGAAGCATACCGATTTCATTGCCTTATATTTAAGTTTAGCCCAAGTTTCGGACCAAATAAATTTTGTATCAAATTGTTATCCAAAGGTCACCAAGGTCAGGTCAACTTAAAAACTTAATTTCAAAAATTGTTAATTTTCAATGGAGTTTATATGGAACACTTGTTGTTAGGTTCAAAATCGAAATTACGTTTCGCAAAAGGAAAATGCTATTAAAATTGATTTAAAAAATAGTGCTCACAATATAATATTTGTTTATTAGTGTCTCTTAAAAGCAAACTGACTCCACCGTCATGTACACGAATTTTAGCCTGATGTTTTTCGAGGGAATTCCCATAATGCAAATGATTTTTAAACATGATAGCTGGTAGCAAGTACTATGTATATATTTATGTATTACAGCTAGACGCGACGGTAATTTTAATGTTATTAAAAATTTGTAAATGGAAATTTTTGATTAATAAAATTTTAATTTTTTAAAAATTAGATGCCCGAATTGTTTAATAATGGAATAATTACTACGGAAGTATAGTTGTAGAATAAATATTTATCGCATTATGAAATACATGGATGTACAAAACCTACCGTTATTTTCTTTCCTCTAGTATCTAATAATTGTAACTTTAAATGCAGATCTAGTTTAAGTTACAGAGTGTGTTGGACATCAAAATGCAATATTTTAGTGCTCCCCAAATTTCTTATTAGCAATTATTATCTTTCCACAATCTTTGCAAGGTTTCATCACTTCAGTTGAGTTCCAAAATAGGTATGCATAATTTCATGACTTTACTGCGCATCAAAATTGCGAATAAGCATTTGTTGTTTTGAGGAATTAAAGGGGAATCTTAATGTCTTGTTGTAGTGTTTGAAAATAGTTCTGGTGAGAAATGCATCATACGACAAGTTATAAACATGAACACTTCCAACTGTGACATACTGCGTTTTGCTAATCATTTACAAATATTTTATATATATGTTTTGCAGACGTACATATGCATTGGTTCTTATTATTTTCAACATAGTTTAACTTCTTTGGCCTGGAATGTTGATTCGGGTAACTGTAAAAGATTTTCTTTAAATCCGAGCGAAATTAAAATTTATATCTGGATAAAAATATGGGGGTTTCTAGTATTTCATTGACTGACACTTATTAGGAAAGAAACGACATGTTTACCTGCAGGTCAAAAATAAGTTTAACCTTTTGTCTTGTAAACACCTTACCTCACTGAATATCTGTCAAATTATTTGAAATAGCTAAAAATTCTTGTAGCCAAGCCTAGTTTTTATTATCGTGATTTTAATATGGTATTTGCTGTATGGATAAATTATGACATAATGATTCCATTTGCGACACCAAGAAGCAGTTTCACAAACACATTCCTTACATCGTCTAACCTTCATTCCTGGACTGTCCATGCAAATCCTCGACGTCTGACAGTACTGCCAGAACGTAGAACTATGAATTGTTGACTGACTGGCGGGTTGTTCGTCATTATTTGGTCAAGAATATCAATGGTTCTGTTTACACTGTTCACATTTCATTGAATAATTCAATTGTTTACTTGTCAGTCAAAAGGTTAAAATTTGAGATGAATGTGTTTAATGAAATATTGCATTAATGTTTAATGTACTTAAGTCATGCCTTTTTAAGCAATTCAAGAAATTTGTTATAAACAAGCCCAATTATTAATCAGAATCAGAAAGTTTTTTCGGCACTGCAAATTAATATCGGGGACAAGCTCCTTCATAAAAAGTTATAAAAGTTGTAGCATTGAATCTCTCAATACATAAGTGGCACAAACGATTTAATTCAGTCCACATCAGTTCTGTCATAACATAATGGTAATAAAATGCGGATTGCTTAAATAATATAATTACATACTTTTGCACAGAACTGTTTTGCTTTTAACTAAAAATGCTTTCTAGTCCTTGTTCAGGTGTTGTTGTGAAAATGTTTCAGAACTACACGAATACACAGATCCAATGTCAGACTGTCCTTTCTTGTTTCTGGAATGTGTTTCATCTTAGTGAGCAACATCTTCATATGTAAACGCAAGTCCAATGGGAGCATCATTTGATATTTTCGATTTAAATAAACACATCTAGGTCACATTAATTTACACAGGAAATTTCTTTCTGCTCTCTCGAAGGGAAATTACGTAATTTTGAGAAAAGAGACCATTAAACATCGATATTCCATTTATGTAATAGAAAAGCAACCGCATAAACAAATAATAAATAAAGCTGCGTTATCAAAATAATTTACGAGACAAGAAAACTGGACCAGGTCTTCAAATATGTCACAGCGGTCAAAAGAGTGAAACAATGTCAGAATCATGTTTTATCAAAGCGACATTATTGCTTACTATTACTTTCTTTTTAAATTCCCAAATTTAATTCATAACTTGTTTCAAAATAGTTATTCAGTTTTGATGCAATTTTTAGTTTATAAAACTAAAGGGCCAATTCAAAAATATTAAACTTAAATAATAAATTTAACGCATTATTATTTCAAATCACAGGTAGAAATACTAATCCATCTACTGTGAACTAGCAAATATAGGTTCTAAATTAAATTAACTAATTGTAGTAAGACCAAATCACAGCTGCAAAACAGTCGATGACAGAGAACTAAGGAGAAAATGACTGTGTAGATTAATATGTACAAATGAGAGATAAGGCCCTTCGGAATGTGTAGAGATACGAGACGACACTAAACCGTATGAATGATTTTTAACCAGAACGCACGACTAGTAAAGCGTGTCGAATAGGTTAGAAAAATAGACCATTTTGCACGCGGACGTGGACATGTAACCATACATATACGCAAATACAATCTTATTTTTGTAGCACATGGCTTACCAATTCATGATGTTTAATAATCATTTCACTGAACTGTAATGCCAGATACATAAGCTTTTTTACTATTTTAATTACTGAATTTAATTAGCAGCCGCTTATAAAGGTCACTTTTATATTAAAACCAATTACATTGAATACCTTTGATCATGTTTTGAGTAGGTGTTTTTAATATAAAAGTAACCTTTGTACATGACTGCTAATGAAATTCTGTAATTAAAATAGTAGCAAAGCTTGAGTAACTCACAGTACATGTCAGCAAAAGAATGATTAAACAGCATGAATTGGTAAACCAAATATTACTAAAAGGTTGTATTCGGGTACTACTGGTTAGAGGTCTACGTTTATGTGTGAAACGGTTTTATTCGTCTGACCTATTCGACTCACTTCACTAATAGGAGCGTTCTGGTTGAAACTAATGTTTTCGTTTTAGGTCGTATTTCTTGACTTGTTCTTTAGAATTATTTATATGTAGATGAAGACACATCTTTATTTATTTGCAGAATTTTCATTTCGCCAGCGTGACTGCTGAATAGTAACGTTGTACTTACTACTTACTTGTCTTAGTTTCCCCGACTACCACATTCACTCATTCAGATTTCATTAAAAGCATTTCCTTTAAAATCATATTTTGTTGAAATCAGCAGCCTGTACCCTAAATCTGGCAACCACGGTAACCAGTTAATTTTTTAAGGCGCGTTAAACATGAGTCCAGAAACATCGTTGCTCGTACAAACGCTTAACGTTGGAAACCGATTAGGTGTTTTCCCAACCAAATGGAATCCCACGACTGGATTCTTGGAAACGGCTCCAAGCAAGTGGAAAACGGTGCACTGTACCATTAATTCGTTAGTGTATTTTATATACACTATCTCGGTTATTGGTCGGTACATTTATACTTCTTATTTACAATCTGTAAAGGCTTCGCCAAGCGAATCTGCAGATTTTTTGTCTTTCACCTTGCCGACTATACATGTGTTGAACCTTTGCCTCACAAGTGCTATTTATTGGAGAGGGTCCAAAGATTATATAAATCGTTTGATATGTTTGGATAAAAAACATTTCGGTTAGTTGACATATCACGGGTAGCTATTAAGCATATATATTCAAAATGTTTAGTCACAGATGGTTTTAACAATTGCAGATGAAACGATCAAGTTTCCAACAAACGGTATCAAGACATCTAAGAGCTCAAGTCATGCCTGTAAAGTCCTGCGCAAGTCACCAATTATATTCTCGATTGCATTATTTGTATACTCGTTTCGATTAGTCGTCCGTCCAGAAAAAGCATATCATTTGACAGGTATGCTGGAAAACGCAAGACGAGTTAATATGACAAGAGTTGCGTTGAGCATTCTGCAATGCTACATATGGAGTATCCAATGGTTCATGTGCCACTGGCTTTTTGTTATAACGCAGTATCACGGCCACATCATGATTTCGCAACTACGGTAAAGTTTAGAAATCGATACTACTGTTATTTTGCAATTACATTGTCACAGCAAATTTCTTTTACTATTATTTTACGTAGACTATTGGAGCTGTTATCGATCAAGAAACAAACTACACGAATACTGGAACTCATCACAAGCCAATTTGACATGTTGAGAATCCTACAGTGTGAACAGAATGAAATGTGGAGTCACACGTACTTCGTTGCTTTTTCAATGATGATTGTTGTTGTCATTTCAAATACTTACCTGGCTGTTACTTTACGTAATTTGAAAGGCCTGTATTCGTTACTACTGATCTGCTATATTCTTCGCACAATGGTGAATTCAGTGGCTCAACATTATGAGACATCATGTGAACTTCTGTATTCGTGGGATAAATTCCAGGGAAATGATTGGTTTCGGAAACGTCTTGGGTGTATTCGACCCATTCGCACTCAAAATGGATGGTTTGGATTTGTTGACAGGCAGTTAAGTTTGACTTTCCTTGGAATTATCATTGATAATTCGGTGTCTCTTATAGTTGGAAACCGAAATGCGCGCCAGTAATATAAATTAATGCAATGTCGTATTCACACGTATTTGCAAACAAATTGGTTCTGTATCGCGATTTCATAGGTATACTAAATTACGATAGATTAGTAGATAAATTCGTATATTACAATAATTGTAACATTTTCATTACTTTAACGTTATTGTCATTATTATATATTCATTGTTTAAAACATTGATAAAACTAATCGTGACTTGAATTTCGTTGAATTACGTGAATATGACGTTATCCTGGTTACAATAATCCGTAGTTACTGAAAATTGGCTGAAAGCGTAAATAATAATCTGTTCAGTAGACTTCTGAGCAATAATTTCATATTCTATGATTTTTGAAAATAAATTCTCCCTAATTCCAAAACTAAATACAGTTGAATGTATTTTGCAATCATTAATCCGAAATAACATTTATGTATGAGTAGGGTATGTCGATTTGAAAATGCCCGGCATTTTGGGCAACTCGCCCGCCCAAATTGCCCTGGCATTTTGGGCATTTTCATTTCAGGGCGAGGGCGGCATAATAGGGCATATTGGGCAAGGGCATTTTGGGCATTTTCATCGAGGACAAATTGGGCATTTTGGGCAGAATCGTGGAATATATTAGCACAATATATACAATTTGACAATGGATTTGAAAATTTCTTTGTAATTTTGGAGAAAAAGCGTTCGAAATTATTTTGAAAATTTTATTCTGTATGTCATTATTTTGACGAAGTTAATTCAACCGGTGATGAAATACGTTTGGATACCATAGGTCACATTGAACATTACAATTTTAAAACTCATGTACACGATACGGCTATAAATTAAAATATTCCAGGAACTATTTTTCAAAACTGCAGACGATGTAAAATGAACTTCCACCATCCCGGGAATATTCACATACCCCTATGCATGTATGTACATATATTACTGTGATCAGAAATGTCTTTTCGGTTAAAATTTGAACTCGTACGGTAATTGTTTTATACACCATAAAACTACAAACAACAATATTTGGAGGACCTGTATGGAGGATGTATATTGGTTTTCTACTCGAGCCATTTTTGGCTGATCGTTGCAAACTGCAGACAATATTGATATAGAATAAAATGAGTACAAAATTCAGCTACATCACCCATTTAAATGTTGACTGATCCGTTACCATCAGATTTTTACTTTAGGAGTTCGTACTTCAAAAGAAAATGGTACTTCTGCCCGCCCGTCAGTGACGCATATTTAAATTTATTTCAGATTATTGTTTACATAGAAATTTATTTTCATAGGAGTGATAAATGATATCACCTCATGTCAATGAAATTAAATTGATTTGACTGTTTTTGCCATTAAAATATACGCGAAGAAGCAAATATATATCCAGACATTCACATTTGTAACTTTTCCTTGGCTGCTCTTTCATGCATTTGGATGGATATTCTGAATATATGCTGGTGATCCAATTTTAGTGCCGTGAAAATGCCCAAAATGCCCAAAATGCCCAACTTGCCCTGCCCAAAATGCCCAAAATCAGGGCATTTTCAAAATCTGCCCACATGCCCAGTTTTTGGGCATGTGGGCAGGCATTTTGGGCATTTTCAGCTGGGCGGGCAAATACTGCAGGGCATTTTCAATCGACATACCCTATGTATGAGTCTGTAATTTTAATAATTCCACTACAATAGTAAAAGTACTCCGAAAAACCCAATGGTCTTTAATTTGTTTACGTTTGCACGCGTTCGTGTAAAATCGTTTAATTTTCCTCCTGCTATCTAACCACAAATAAATATTAGCTATTCGAAATACTGCTCGGGCTAAACATACGACTAAGGACTTTCACCAAGTTATAAAATCATGTAGTAAAATTATTCATGTTGGCAATGCAGTAGGAATGATTGCAAAACAATTATGTTCACATCCAGGATGTTATTATCAGAAGATTCAATAATGCTATTGAATTGTATTAGGTAATACTTTTGCAATGACTTTACACTGGGTAGGAAAAAAGTAAAACCATTCGTCAGCAATAATTACCACAAACGTTTTGACCAGGAAACAAAACTACTTCAAAAATCAATATTGTAAGTCGTTATCCCTAGTTCATCAATGCGTCCAGTCTTGGAAATGCAGCAGTTCCTCGATTTCATGTTTTATGTCTTCCAGCATATGATTTATCACTTCGTTCATTTTAGTCGGGAAGTGTCAGTCAAATTAGAAATATTTTCGATAATATCGTCCCAAAATATCGCTTTTGGCATCCCTAGTCAGGCCGGATGTATGATGTTGAAAAATGCCGCAGAAGGCTCTGTTAATCAAATTTAGACCTTAAATTACCAGTTGAGATTTTTTCGAAATTTGTCAAAATTTTGATAAACAGGAAAATTGTATTTTCCGCACATATTTCTTTGGATTATGCTTATATTTTTTTGAGCAGTTCCCAGCTACCAGTCTACACGTTCACATTTTTCAGATGTTAAAAATCAAGTGAAGGAACATAGTTACTAATTACTACTTAAAATTAATACGCAAAATTAATTGCGCTTTACAAAATTTAATACTTCTTAATTATAGATATTTTTGTTTCTTATTTTTCAAATTATTGGATTGCAAATATTGAACAATAGAAAATTACACATTTAGGCGAGGAAATCCACGCCAGGAACAAATTCTATCAGAAGTCTGTCCTAGTAAAGCACATTTCTCATAGTCTTTTACACGGTTTCTAATGTCCAAATTTAAAGTAATTAATGGCCTACACATTTTAGTTTTAAGAAATTGTGCTTCACTTACGCAAGTTCATGCAATATTTCGTGCAGCAGTCCGTATTGAACATACACCAACCCCACCGGCTTTACATGCCTGGTAAGAAGGCCAAAAATATCATAACAGACAAGCGATCGTTAGCAACAGATAAGCACATGTTTTAAAAATAATAAATTAATTTTGCCTTTACCCAGCATGAAAACTTAGGGCAATATCGAGTACAGCATTCATATCTGTTACAGCAAACAGCTTCATACGATTTAGCCTTGTAAAATGAAAATGGATGATAAACAATTCAAATTATGATACATGACATATATTGCGTATTTATTAATATTTAATTATAAATACAATCTATTCAAATTGTTTTTGATAATTTTGTTGGTTGCATTTTGCAGGATGGAAAAGAACGAGCATGGGAACAATACAAGCGATTGGAGGAAACTTGGTGTTAAAGTGGCAATGATTTTGTTAAACTTGTTGAGGGCGTTCTATTACAGGTTATAACAAGGGATTGGTGAGAATAGTAGATTACAGAACCGTACTATTATTGGATTTACGGAAATTAAAATAGGCGTTAAAAGACGTTTAAATATATGCTAATACATTGAACCTGACGTCCGAGGTACACAGTTCTCCTCATAAAGGGTTTCTGGATGTTGTCAAAATATCAACTGATAGGAGTCGCCCAAATATCACTTTACCCCTTGGTGACCAGAGCTGCGTTCAAGTCAAGTTATTTTAGACGACTTGACTTGGACTTGACTTGGACTTGACTTGAACTTAAAAAAATTGTCTAAGCGAGGTATCCGCACTTGTACTTGATGAATCAAGTTTCCCAAGCAACTTGAATATTCAAGTACTCGATTTTCAAGTTCATTTTATTGAACTTGAACTTGATCATAACTTGACGTTCAAGTTGGGCAAATAACTTGACGTGAACTTGTACTTGAACTTGATTATTCAAGTATTTTTTTCGTAAATGAATAAACAATACTAGAAATTTCATCCACAACTATTATGGCTAATAATTATAACTAATAATAAAATAAAAATTATAACTAATAATGGTCGTAATTAGGATCAACTAATCGGCATGAGGATGATATTCTTTACTTTAAAATTACCAAAACATTAAAAATACTTGATCAAATAACTAAACGTTGTAGTCCAATCTAATTTACTAATTTGCACTATCAAGAGTTTAGAAATCATATTATTGGCCTGTTGACATTAGTGTTCCACTCATCTGGCAAGTGTAACCAGCAGTTATATTCATAAATATTTGTCGTCGTTAGTTTTACTTAACCAAGGTTGATTTATAAGATTGTTGGTTGTTCGTCTGCGTCATCATGTTTAATAACAGCAAAAATTATTCTTACATGACATAATAAATTATTCTTTAACTTCTTCTTAGCCTCAGAACAGTGAAGTGAACAATCACTTAATTTTTATAATGGAACAAGAACCCCGAGTATCAAGAACATCTTTATTGTTTATAAAACGATAAGTCCAAAATTTTAATTATTCAAAATTCAAAGTATGGAAACACAACACAAGAATTATTCTCGACCACTGGGCATCGCAGAGGCGACTTTAATGTCGATGGAATGAAAACAAATACAAAGATATCATTACTATGATGATTGACGCCAATATTATTTTTGGTGGGATGCAATGATGCCACTAATTACGAAATGATTATATTGATTTTCAGTGAAATACTCAAGTTATACTCAAGTTTCATTCAAGTACTTTTATTCGGTGTACTTGAACTTGACTTGATTTTTTAATCAAGTAATAAATCATTAACTTGAACTTGATCGAACTTGAACTTGAAAATTCAAGTTAAAATTATAATTTCACTTGAACTTGATGTTTAAGTTTCAAGTTACAAAATTATCTGCACTTGACTTGACTTGAACTTGATACGCACTTGAACTATTCAAGTTATACTTGAACTTGAACGCAGCTCTGTTGGTGACTTTGTATTTTAAAGTGTTAGTCAGAGATTATTTTTATTAAAAATGTATGCTTCAAAATTGTTTATGAGACAATCTGGACACCGGAGGCTCAAAACACGTGTGGATTTTTGAAAAAATATTTTACAGCTAAATGATCTTTAAACCATAATTTTCATTTCAATTTTTGCTTAATTGACCCCATTCCATTTTACAGACACAAAATCCTTTCATATCCTTGTCCTCATCAGTGACGGTAGGAATGCACCAACTCTGGTTCCCGTACAAATTAGCCCTCTCAAGGTTGGTAACTTTTGCAAATAAATAATTCTCCTCCAATTTCATTTCCGATCCAAGATTGATCTGCACAGTAGCTTCAAAGAGAGATTGTTCTGGTTCGGCCACAAACACAAGTTAAATATTTTGGAATGCCGCGGTTTCATGTAACAAATTAATATACTGTATTCCTGAGTGATTGGAAATCCATTGTTCACAAAAATTTCCGTATCTATAGGAGTTAATGTTTGAGTTTAAATTTCCCGTGACCAGTTTCAAAAGTTTGAAAGCAAGTTTTTCGTCAATACTGAAAGTCGAATCTCCTGTTTTTAAGTTGCACAAGCAAGTTCTATTATACTCATGTAGGATATTCACACTTGCGCATGTCCGGTTAGTGGGCACGAGGCTAAGGAGACTTGCTCTGTCCTGAAGGTGTGGTTGAAATTCGCCGGGATATAGGTCAACCGGCTTGAATTGTAAAATGTGACGAAGAGTTTGATGAACGTCGAAAGGGGTCGTTAAAATTTTGGAGTTAATTCGTAGAGTCTGCACGATATCCGGAAATTCCTCGGCCATTTGGTCTGGGATCAGGGTGCCCAGATTGTTCGATTCTCAAATCAGGACTTCTACGCGATTTTTAAAAAAACATGTTTCAGTTAAATATAACTACCTGTATTTGGCTTGCTTATGAAGAAGAAAACATACTGATTCTAGTTTCATAATTTTGTATGAGCTCCTCAGTGACCCTAAATATTTTTGAAATATTTTTACCCAGATTCTTCCCGATCTTCATAGAAGTCTAACAAAGTATCTGAAATCACGTGGAAGGCATTTCTTTTTTTTATTTCTTGCATGTGATTCTATCGAAAATTAACATTCTGGAGACATCATTTAATTTATCTATGTTTCGAGTAAAAACGTAGCTAGAACATTTTGAACTGAAACTACAACTTTGGTATTTCCTAAAGTTATAAAATCGCCATTTCAGAATCTGGAAATATTTGTCTTACTAAACTAGAAAGACAGTCTGAACGTATGAAAGATTGGTGCTGCTTTAGTACATGCTACGTTAAGGTTAACATGGCAACTGTAGTAATGTTATCACTGTTTTTCAAATGGTTGAAACACACCCAAATTTGCTTGACTAACCCAATAAGTGTTCATTTTATGATTTTTTGTCAAAATATGTTTTCTAAAATCCATGATGAACAAAACTGTGATAACGATACAACCGAATTCGGTTGTTTCTTGTTTCGTGCATGGTAGACATTTCTGCATGATAAATTAGTGCAATTTTGAATTTTTGTAAAAAGCTCTTAAAATTGCTCTTCTTTGTTTTAAATTTCAAAAAACATATAATTTTATACTGGAGGTACAGAATCAATTTCTCCGTGATATATTTGAATATTTTTTAAAATTCTCTCAAAAGTTACTTTTTTTTCAATATTTAGGGTAATAAGAACAATAAAGGGAATATAGTAAGAAAATTATTAGATTATTTGCATTTGGTTGGCATGATTAACCGCATTTTAATTAACTTTTCTAAATTACTCAAATATACTACAGACATAATTATGCTGTACCTCCGTTCAAAAATTTGATGGTTTTGTGCCCACCACATTGAAAATGTGTATGATTTTCTAAAAACTTCGAAACTTTTTGAAAATCGTGAGTGAATTTTTAATTTAAAAAAACATTCAAATATACCAAGAAGGAATGTCTTCCACGCTTGAATCAAGAAATAAGACCAAAATCGGCTGTATATTTATCGAGATATTTAGTTTCCCCCTCAAAAAACAGAAAATGGTCCGTATGTCGGAGATTATGCATAAATGGGAGCAACTTTCGCCATCTACAGTGTTGTATACGTGCCTTGCACTAGTCTACCAAATATCATTGAATTTTAATGGCATGCGGACGTTACCGTACAGGTTGCCCGTAAAACAAATGTAGATATAAACTGTTACTGGTAGATAATTGTAAATCAACACGACAGAACTGTTCCGTACAACTGCAGTATCGATCATTATGAAATTAAACCATTTTACATATAGGGAAGCATATAGGTTCATGTATATATAGTTTCTGCTAGCATTACGATGGACTTTATGAAAAATAATGACAAATGTTAGTCACTTTACCCCAAAATGCTAAAAAGTGATGTTTTTGTCAGCTACTTTGAAATCAGGACTAATTTGGAGCTCATCAGGTTGTCAGGTCAGCCTACGTCAAATCAGGACAGTCCTGATCAAATCAGGACCTCTGGGCACCCTGTCTGGGATACGGATGAAAAGGGGCGGGGTTGCTCTTTCGATATAGCTATCCATAGATCGGCCATCGTAGTGTCCCCATCGACTCCCATGGTCTCCGATGAGTACAATCAAAGATTTTCTCAGTAACTGGGGCTCCGAGCTGATGAGTTTCAAAAAGTTTTCCAGATGACCATCGTAGCTAGCCAACGTAGTTGGATCTTCGGCATGAAATGGGTCATTGAACCATTCCATAAAGAAAAAGGGGTAATCGGAAAATTTTCTCAAGAATCTGATCGAAGTTTGAAACATAAATTCTGTAGTTGTCTCTTTGGATGTACAATCCCGATACAATTTCTAAAATAAATTATTATTAATTTTTTTAACATTTTTGAAGAACGATGAGATTGTGTATTAAAATTAAATTATTAATTTATCAATTACATAATTATAATATGAACAAAAAATTAAACAAATGTCGAAAAATGTATCGTTTAAATAGTATGGCTGTAACTCACCTTGGATTGATTCCGTCGGATTTGGCGCAAAGCCAGGAAAAAATGATGGAAATAATAATCTGTGGGCACTGAATTGAATCCCGACTGACCTCCCCAATTGAAGGACTGTTTGCCATCTTCGAAGAAAAATGTAACATAGTTCTTAGCATCAAATTCCTTCCAAATAAATGAGCAATTGTCAAAGGGTGCTTCCCAATTCCTTGCGCAGGTCTTCCGTACAACATGGCGGGGTAGGCCAATGAGAAATCCCATGAAATTCGATAAGGTCGAAGCTTCCACTGAATGATAAGAGTTAAAATCCACAAAGCCCAATTGATACATTTGTTCCAGGGATTTCGGAATGCTCCGGTAAGCATGAGCCCGGGAGATGCTGTCAAATCCAAAAATGAAAACGCTGTAGGGACGCTCATTGTGGGGTACGCTTTTCCAAAAATCCAATTTTGCTTTTACATTTTTATAAAGTGGGAAATTGGCAAATGCGTTGGTATAATTTTCGCAGCGTACAAAAACTATAGCTTTGTCGATAAGGTCGGTGGTTGCTTCAAGGTTTTCACATGCAGAAAAACTGAAAGGTCAAAAATTATTTAAACATCAAATGGAATTTTGTAAACGTTTTGACACATTTGAAAAAAATCCAGGTTACTAGGGCAAAAAAACAGTCACTGCGTTATTATTTGTAATGGGGCAGACATTTTACGTACCTGAATTCACTATCGTTACGACCCCTTAAAACCTCGTGAACGCTGCACGTCAAATTGCTCAATGCCTTCAAATGAATTGTAACAACAAAATCAAGAAACATTAATAATCAATACAATTAAAATATCATGTATCTTTTGGAGTATTTTTAAACACATTATAAATCGGATTCCCACTTTATCCCAGGTATGACCAGGTATGGCAGGTTTAATATTGAAATATTTTCCGTTAGTTGAATTTCAAAATGACGGGCTTAATTTGCCACTCACAAATTTTTCATCAATCTTCGCCAAATGTTTCTCGTAACTACAGTCCGGAATGAAAAAATTTGAATTGTTAAAATTTTGATAATATTCAGGCTACAATGCTGATCGAGGCATGACACAAGCTAAATTTACTAAAAAGTCTGTCTCATTAAGTTCCATGAATTTCCCGTTGTGGGAAAACTGCCAAATGAATTTCTCACCTGTGCTGCTCTCCAAATAAAAAAATATCGAAGAAACTATTACCAGTTCTAAAATTGCTATCAGGTTTAATTTGATTAGAGTACGAAAGTTTTGACGAAATTTCGGGCAATGTTTTTGGGAATTAGCAGTTCCTTGAGTCTCTGGCAGGCTTTGAAAGAATAAAATTGTGGCTTTTGTTTTTCTCAATTCGAATAACTGTTTAATGGGTGGAGTAGACATTTTTAGGAGATTTTACAATAAAGCTGATAAATGTACTTTAAATTTTGTAATCCATGAAGACGAAGACTTTATGAATGTGCTATAAGCAGCCTTGAGAACATTATCTTAAAACTATTGCTGGAGAAGAATGCTTCGTACTTATTTTAAAATTTATTTTTAGTTAGTCTGTTTATTGCGTATGGAGACAAATATTTATTTGTCCTGTAACACAATAATATTATTATGCAAGTATTCAATACAGGAAATCACATCGTTGGATCCGTGTAAATATAAGCAGGAATCGTAAAATGTCAATAATTAATTGTCCTTATACATGCATGTATGTGTGGTATTAAATATACAAATTATTGAATATGGAATTTCAAAACTATTTTCAGTGACTAGTCGCTAAAGAATTCACACAGATTTAGCAATTTTACAACGACAACTAGTGTAAACTTTATGATAATCAAGTTGCGTAACACGAACGAAGTGATAGATGCATTTTTGCAGTCTACATATGTATGTATTATTGGCTATTCCCAAATATTGCTCTGCTTTTATGGTCCATGCCCACAATTTCCCCTTGTCCTGTACAAAAGCTCCATGGAAAGCCCAAAAAATGCGATACAAACTTGCAGGAAAACATCTTCAGAAAATAAAACGCGACGGTGAACGATCTTTATATAAAGTTCCTCGCGTCAGACTGCATCGTACTATATACAAAAATCATCGCTACGCCATAATTTGAGGCTTCGCGTAGGGAGGCGTCAGCTACCGCCGTCAAAGCAGGATGAATTTTTTGTTTTTTCGAAATTTCAGATTTTTTTACGATTTACATAAGCAATATTCACAAAAAATTTCATTGAAATCGATTCAGTAGTTTTAGAGATAACTTTCATTTGACTTGAAGTTCGAAATTTCAGATTTTTTTTCGAAAAAACTATTCGGCCGATTTCAACCACATAAGCAATAGCCATTACTACTTGCATAAGCAATATTCACAAAAAATTTCATTGAAATCGATTCAGTAGTTTTAGAGATAACTTTCATTTGACTTGAAGTTCGAAATTTCAGATTTTTTTTCGAAAAAACTATTCGGCCGATTTCAACCACATAAGCAATAGCCATTACTACTTGCATAAGCAATATTCACAAAAAATTTCATTGAAATCGATTCAGTAGTTTTAGAGATAACTGTCATTTGACTTGAAGTTCAAAATTTCAATAAATGTTTTCTCAAAAACTATCCAGCCGATTTCAACCAAATACGAGCTCCGCCTTACTTTTGAAATAAATAATATCCATAAAAAGTTTTATTGAATTCGGACCAGTAGTTTTTGCGTAATCTTGCAGAAGGACACACGGACGTACGGACAAGGCTATTTTACTAGGGTGCTGACGCCTCCCTAAAAATACCCGGATACAATTTTAAGCTATAAATTTCAGTTTTTCCAAAAATTGTTCAGATTCTTTGTTCCCCTTCCATGGGCGCTGAGCTAGCTGCATGAAGTAAATTTTGAAAAATTGAGCAACAATTTCCTGTATCTTGGGGGAATGAGATATTTTTACTACCCAACCTTAAATGGTCCACGGGGGGCTGAATCGGTTCTTAGCACCCTGCAAAAAGACTCGATGCGGGAACACAAAATGTAGGGAACGTCTGGGGTCAAATTACACATCATCATTTTCCTAAGCTTCCTCACACTCATCCCAAAAATCCTTATGCCTGTATTTACAACCAATGAGTCTATACTGTAGCCGTAGTGCCCCGCATGGGTACAAAAATGTTGTACCTGAATCATGGGTACATAGATTTTTTGAACCTATACCCATACCTGTACCTGAATACCGGGGTTCAGTTTTCCTGAACCTGTACCTGTACTCAAACTAAATCGGGAGTACCTGTACCTGAAAAGTACCTGTACCCAAAAAGTACCTGTACCCAAAAAGTACCTGTACCCGGGTATATTTTAAAAGTACCTGAACCTACCCGGGTATTTTCAATTGTACTAATTTAAAGGAATACCAAAGATATTACACGAAATAAAAATTAAAAATATCTGCGACCAAAACATTTTGACTTAATAAATTTATTTATCATATTAGATTAATTTTTATTTTTTATTTTTCGAAAGCATGACTAAGTACTGGAATTATCAGTAGTCATAAATGATTACATAAATGTTGAAAGGTAACAGGTACCAAAATCTACGATATGAGTAAGCTCAATGCAACAATAAAAATGCAGTGTAATATTTTCTAACCGTTCAAAATGCCGAGAAATTAAACGATTAAAGATTTGTTTTGCAACCTGCAATTGCGTTCGCAATGGAAAAAAATTTTTAGATTCAAACTCCCCAGATTTTAATTTCAGCCAAGCTTTGAGACAAAAACATTTCCTACCGTATCCCCACTCTTATATAAGCGTTTATGCGTCAGAAGATCGGGGTCATAGGAGAAGGCTCGCTCTATCTGTACTCCAGTTCCAGGAACGGCTAAAATCTCTGGTCATTCCAGATAATGCTCGGTGGAGTTATTAGTTGTCATGACTGAGCGTATACATATACATTTTAATGTTCATAACATGTTTCAAGGTCAAAAATTCGGATGAGTATTGAAAGTTCAACAACACCTTTACAGGTGTTACTTGGAAATTATTCTTGACTGAGAAGTACCTGAAATTTCAGGTATTTTACATTCAGGTTCAGGTATTTACCCAGTGCGTACCCGTACCTGATGGGTTTATACCCAAAAGATTGGTTTTTGTACCTGTACCCATACCTGAACCTGAATTTTCAGGTATCTAACGACTGAACCTGAACCTGTACCCAAATTGGATGGGTACAAAAAGTATGTACCTGATACGTACCTGTACCTGAACCTGTACCCAAATACCCGGGTAAAACCTGTACCCATGAGGGGCACTACTGTAGCGTACAGTTTACTCTCAGATCGCATTACGGGTATTTCACATGTCTCCTTGAAGTGTGGAGTAAATTAATGTTGAAGTCGACTGGATGTGTTATATTTAGTCTATTTAGTTAGTTCTAACAAACTTTTAATGTCATAATTTTGAACCAAACCGATTTCATTAACTTATACCTAAGTTTGGCCCAATTTTTTGACCAAATAAATACGATATGAAAATGTTATCCAAAAGTCACCACGGTCAGGTCAACTTAAAATCCTAATTTCAAAAATTACTAATTTTCAATGGAATTTAAATGGAGCACGGCTAGTGCATCGCATGGGTTCAAAACAGTCAAACTTGTACCTGGACCTGGACCCAAACTCTGGGTACCTCAAAAGCGTGAACCCGTACCTGAAAATGTACCCATTTAACGAGTTCAAATTTCGAACCTGAACCTGACCCAATTGCGTTTTTGTAGTACCCGCACCTGATTAGTACATGAACCCGAAAAAGTACCCAAAAGACAACCTGAACCCGGGTATTTTTGTATCGGACCTGAACATGTTTGGGTACTTGTAAATCAGAACTTTTTTTTACTTTATCTTGTATTAAAAGTACAAAATATATTTCAAATGAATAAGAATGCATAACACTTTGTATGCATGATACTAAGTACATGATTTTTCATAAATCCCCTAGTTGTGATGTGAATGAGACAATTTGTGCAAATAATGAAGAAATTGAGAGGGTTTGATCCTAAACCTGAACCTTGACCCAATTTTGCGAGTAAAAAATATTGTACCCAGAAAGGGCACATAATTATTGGGTCCAAAATACATGCACCCATACTGAACCTGAACCTGGACCTGAACCCAAATACCCGGGTGCGACCTGAACCCATGCGATGCAGTAGGAACACCTGTTCTAAGGTTCGAAATCGAAATTACATTTGCCAAAATCGAAATACCATATTAATATTGAGGATTAAAAATAGGGCTCACAATGTAATATTTTTTTATTACTGTCGCTTATGTTTACCTGCAATGACACAAATACGTTTATGCTTTTGTCTTATAAACACCTTACCACACGGAATATCTGTCAAATTATTTGAAGCAGCTAATTATTCTTGTTGCAAAGCCTAGTTTTCATTAAAACCATCATCATCGTGAATTTACCGTGGTATTTGCTGTAAGTATAAATTATGACAGAACGATTCCATGTGCGACACCATAAACTGCTTCACAAAGCTTTCCTTCCGCCGCCTAACCATGATTCCTGGTCTGCCCATGCAAATCCTCGACGTCTGACAGTACTGCTAGAACCACGAGTTGCTGACTGACTGGCAGTGCTCTCAGTTAGACACCCTTACTTACTCTTTACTCATAATTTTGTCTCTCATGATGTCCAGTACTTACTTTTTACTTACTCAGGGGCTTTTTCATTTATGAAAAATTCGAGTAATGAGTAAAATTGAGAGCACTGCTGACTGGCGATTGTTTTGTCATTATTGTGTCAAGAATATCAATACTTGTTTTCCCACTGTCCACAATTCATTGAATAATTTAATTGTTTACTTGTCAGTCAAAAGATGTGAAATTTGAGATGGATGTATTTAACGAAATATTACATTAATGTTTAATGTACTTATGTCATGCCTTTATAAGCAATTCAAAATATTATTTATAAACAAGCCCATTTATTAATCAGAATCAGAGTCTTTTTCGGCACTGTAAATTAATATCGGGGACACCGCTCCTTTATAAAAAGTTATACAAGTTTTAGGATTGAATCTCTCAATACATAAGGGGCATAATAGATTTAATTTAGTCCACATCGGCTCTGTCATAACAATAATTCCGAATACTGGTGAAGATACTAAGTTTTTTGATTAAAGCTAAATGCCCCATGTGCAGTATCCCTGGTACTACAATGCGGATTACTTAAATAATGTAATTACCAACTAGTATCCTTGTAGATAAATGTGTTTAATGAAATATTACATTAATGTTTAATGTATTTATGTCATGCCTTTATAAGAAATTCCATGAATTATTTATAAACAAGCCAAATTATTGATCAGAATCAGTCAGTCTTTTTAAGCACTGTAAATTAATATCGGGGACTCACTGCTCCTTCAGAAAAATGTTCTCAAAGTTTTAGCATTGAATCTCTCATCACATAATGGCATAATCGATTTAATTTAGTCCACATCGGCTTTGTCATAACAACATTTTCGTATATACTTATGTGAAGAGGACAAATATTTTAAGCATGGGGATACTTTTAATTACAGCAAAATGCTCAACACAGAGTCACTGGTATTAATATGCGGATTATTTAATGTACTTAGTATTTTGTATAATTTTGTACAGACCTGTTTGCAGACGATTTTACTTTTACTTAAAAATACTTTTAGTCGCTGTTGTGAAAACATTTTATTGTGAAACTTCTTCAGCGCTACACCAATACACAGGTCCAAAAATAGACTGTCCTTTCTTGCTTGTCGCATGTTTTTCTAGTCCGTAACCTCTGTGTATTGCGACGGGTTCATCATTTGATATTTTCGATTTGACTAAAAAACATCCGGGTCACAATAATCTCGTAAGGATTTTTTTCTGCTCTCTCGTAAGGAAATTACGGAGTTTTGAAAAAAAGATCATTGAACATGTTCATTCCATTTATGTAATAGAAAAGCAACCGCATAAATAAATAATAAATAAAGCTGCGTTATCAAAATAATTTACGAGATTACTGGTCCAGGTTTTCAAATATGTCACAGCGGTCAAAAGTGTAAAACAATGTCAGAAACATGCTTCATCGCCGTAATATTACTTACTATTACTTTCTTTTTAAATTCCGAAATAGAATTTATAACTTGTGGCACGATAGTTAGCCCGTTTTGATGCAATTTTCAGTTTTTAAAACTAAAGGTTCATTTCCAAAATAACAAAAGTTTATTTTGTTTAAACGTTTCTTATTTTGAATCACGCAGAATTAAAAAAACATCCGCTGTGAATACTCAGTCATAGGTTATAAATTAAATTAACTAACTGTAGTAAAATAAATTGTAGCTGAAATACAGTAGATGACAGAAAATTTAGGAGAAAATGATTAAGTGGATAAATTTGTACAAATGAGAGATAAGCTCGCATGGAAGTTATAGCAGTCATATTCTTGAAGTGCAAACTATATGTGACACTAAATAGAATGAATGATTTTCAACCAGAACGCGCGACTTAGTAAAATAAGTAGAATATGTTTGAAGATTAGACCATTTTAAACATCAATGTGGACCTGTAACCTTATACATGAATACAACCTTCCTTTTGTAGTACCTGGCTTATCAATTCATGATGTTTCTTTCATTAATTCTTTCATTAAAATGCATTGCGAGTAAAGCATCTATTGTATACTAATTTAATTACCAAATTTCATTAGCAGCCACGTATAAAGGTCACTTTTATAACAAAAACAACTACATTGAATACGTTTGACCAAAGCTTCCCGGTAGATGTTTTTAATACTAAATAGGTGTAAAGTAGCCTTTATACATGGCTGCTAATGAAATTTGGTAATTAAAATAGTAAAAAAGGCTGTAACTCGCAGTTAATTTGAGCAAACGAATTATTATTAAACAGCATGACAGCACTTGTAAGCTACTACATTGGTAAGGTATTAGAAAACGAAGGGTGTTTTTAAGTATTGGTTACAGTTCATCGTTCACTGGTAAATCGTCTATTCTTTATACCTATTCGACTCATTTTACTACGAGGCGCATTATAGTTGAAACTAATACATTCGTGTTAGTGTCGTAACTCTATACGACTTGTGCTTTAGAATCATTTCTATGTAGATTTAGATACATCTTTATTTATTTGCAGAATTTCCATTTCGCCAGCGTGATTGCTGAATAATAACGTTTAGTAAGTATACTTACTACTTACTTATCTTAGCTTCGCAACTACCAGATTGACTAATTTAGGTTGCATTAAAACATTTCCTTTAAAAGCATATTTCGTTGTAATCAGTACCCTAAATTTTGCAACCACGATAACTAGCTTGTTTTTACAGGAGAGCTTAAACATGAGTCCAGAATCATCGTTACTTGTACAAACACTTAAAGCGGGATACCTATTAGGCGTTTTCCCAACCAAATGGAATCCCACGACTGGATTTTTGGAAACGGCTCCAAGCAAGTGGAAAACGGTGCACTGTACCATTAATTCGTTAGTGTATTCAATATACACTGTCTTGGTTATTGTTCGGTATATTTATACTTCATATTTCCAAGCTGAAAACGCTTCGGCAAGCGAGTCTGCAGATTTTTTGTCTTTCACCTTGCCAACCATAAATGTGTTGAACGTTTGCCTGAAAAGTGCTATTTACTGGAGAGGATCCAAAGATTACATAAATCGTTTGATATATTTGGATGAAAAACATTTCGGCAAGTTGACATTACGACATGGGTAACTATTACACATATCAATTAAAAATGTTTAGTCACGGGTGGTTTTAACAATTGCAGTTGAAACGATGAAGCTTCAAGCAAACGGTTCCAACCCATCCAAGAGCTCAAGTCATGCCTGCAAAGTCTTGCAAAAGTCACCCATTATATTCTCGATAGCATTATTTGTATACTTTTTTCGATTAGTCGTCCTTCCAGAGAAAGCATATCATTTGACAGGTATGCTGGAAAACGCAAGAAGAGTTAATACGACAAGAGTTGCGTTGAGTATTCTCCAATGTTACTTATGGTGTATACAATGGTTTATATGCCACTGGCTTTTTGTTATCACACAGTATCATGGCCATATAATGACTTCGCAACTACGGTAACATTTCCAAATTGATATATACTACTGTTAGTTTGCAATCACATTATCATAATAAAATGCATCTATTATTATTTTTCGTAGTCAATTGAAGCTGATGTCCTTCAAGGAACATACTACACGAATGCTGGACCTCATAACAAGCCAATTTGACATGTTGCGAATCCTACAGAGTGAACAGAATGAAATGTGGGGTCACACGTTCTCCGTTACGTTTTCAATGTTGATTGTTGTTGTTATTTCAAATACTTACCTGGCTGTTGGTTTACGTAATTTGAAAGGTCTGTATTCGTTAATATTAATCTGCTATATACTTCGCACCTTGGTGAATTCAGTGGCTGGACATTATGAGACCTCAGTTGTACTTCTGTATTCGTGGGAGCGATTCCGGGGAAATGTTTGGTTTCGGAAACGTCTTCGATGTACTCAACCCATTCGCACTCAAAATGGATGGTTTGGGTTTATTGACAGGCAGTTAAATTTGACGTTTCTTGAAATTATCATTGACAACTCGGTGTCCCTCATTGTTGGAAACCGAAATGCACGTTAATATTTCCAAATTTAAAGGGACGTATATTTGCAAACAAATGGTCCTATATCAGATGATTCGATAAGTATACTAAATACACATAAATGTGCCAATACATTCGTATTGTACAAACCTAGTTTAATGTGTAAGTGCAATTGTGGATTTTCTATGTGAACCACAATATCCAATTACATTTCATAGACCTGAGTACCTAGTTTATCGTCGGTTTATATTAGTTTAAAAAAATGCAAATACGTGTATATCTAGATGGTGTTCTTTGATTCTGGAAAGTCTGTGTTCATTCAGTCTGTTTAACACAGTACATTTTTGAAATCACGAATGCCACCACCGTGAAGTTGTAATTGGATTCTAATAACCCATTTTTAGTCCAAATTCTCTTATGGTAGAATATAATCAATTTGTGCTTGGGACTGGATAGAATGTGCTTTTTATTTTATTCTATATATCTTAATTAATTAGATATATGCTTTTAATGCTTTAAATCGTTTCATAAGTTTTGTATTCAAAGACAGACAAAATCAAGTTGCAGCCAATGCAATGTTAGTCTATTCTGCTTCTTGTCTCAAAGTATTCTCTCAAATTTGCAACTGCGTTCCTCTACTAACCATAACTCAGCCAATCAATTAAAGTTAAATATAAATAACAATATTTCAATGAACATTTCCAATAAACAATAAATATATGCCAGTTTCTTCGGCCACACGCTTGGTACTTTCAGCTGTATAATTGTAACGTTTTGATTACTTTAATTTAAATAATATTTTATTTGTATGTTTGTTATTTAAAACAATTATTTATAAAACTGTAATCGTGATAACGTGGACATACGTAGGAAGTAAATATATGTAATTGCATGTAATTAAGTGAACAGGACTAGACGGTATCCTGCTTACAATAATCCGTAGTTACTGAAAATTGGCTGAAAGTGTAAATAATAATCTCTTCGGTAGAATTCTTAGCATAAATTTCATATTCAGTTATAAGATTTTTTAAAATAAGTTTCCCCCACCCCCTAATTCCACAACTGAATATAATGTCATGTTTTCTGCAATCCTTAATTCGAAATAACATTTATGTACGCGTCTGTAAACCTAATTGTTCCATTAAAATAGTAAACGTATTCCGAAAAACTTAGTCGATGGTCTTTAATGTGTTTTCATTTACACGCGTTCGTATAAACCTATTTAATTTCCCTCCTGCTATCTAACCACAAATAAATATTAGCTATTCGAAATACTGCTCGGGCTAAACATACGATTTAGGACTTTCACCAAGTTATAAAATTTTGTAGTAAAATTATTCATTTGGCGATGCAGTAGGGATGATTTCAAAACCATTATGTTCACATCCTGGGTAAAAAAAAACAAAATATAATATAATATTTCCTACAGGCTGAAGTGATTCGAAAATGATTTTAAATTATGAAGGCAATTCCTTAGAGTGACTGATTCAGAACTCAAGTTTTTCATCCAGCAACTCGTTCTTTACATGAAGACGGTTTCTTAGAGTGACTAATTCAGAACTCAAATTTTCCAGCCTGCTACTCGTTGTTCTTTGCATGAAGGCGGTTTCTTAGAGTGACTAAAACAGAACTCAAGTTTTCCAGCCTGTGCTTCAGGTACTAATTCTATACTTTTACTGAAAAATAATTATTTTAGTAAATAAAATTAAAATTGTCACTGGTACTTAAATGAATATCAAAATCAAATATAATTATTCCTAAAGGCTGAAGTGATTCAAAAATGATTTTAAATTATGATGGCGGTTTCTTAGAGTGACTAATTCAGAACTCAAGTTTTGCAGCCTGCTTCTCGTTGTTCTTTCCATGAAGGCGGTTTCTTAGAGTGACTAATTCAGAACTCAAGCTTTCCAGCCTGCTACGCCTTGTTCTTTACATGAAGACGGTTTCTTAGAGTGACTAATTCAGAACTCAAGTTTTGAGCCTGACACGCCTTGTCCTTTACATGAAGACGGTTTTTTAGAGTGACTAATTCAGAAGTCAAGTTTTCCATCCTGCTACGCCTTTTTGTTTACATGAAGGCGGTTTCTTAGAGTGAGTAATTCAGAACTGAAGTTTTTAAGCCTGCTACACCCTTTTCTTTCCATGAAGGCGGTTTTTTAGAGTGACTAATTCAGAACTCAAGTTTTTCAGCCTGTGCTGCAGGTACCGACGTTGTGATATTACTAAGAAATCCCAATATTTATATTTGTACTTTTTAATTGAATGATGACGCCTGTTTTAAATATCTTGATGGACATATTTCAATTGTAGCGTGGTCGGATCGAAAACTTGCACTATTAATCTATCATGGACCGGCCACTCAATATCAATGAGGACATTTTTGAGCAGGAACCCTTTGCTAATAGCAGCAAACCCAAGAAACGCAATAGGAATCCGTCAATTTGGGCTCGCTCGTTATCACAAAAGGCTAGAGTAGCTGGTGCTTTAATATACACAAATATATTTATGTATTCATTTGCAAAGTATTAAGTTCTTATGAAGTAGTACTATAATTTCGAAGTGATTCATCCGAAATAGTTCGTACGCTGTTTACAAATATATTTGGTTACTAGGAACTCACTAACAGGTAACCCTCGCCCCATGTCCACTCGGGATTGTAATGGAATTTTGTGTGAGCTTGGGTATCCGGCCCAATGTCCCAGCGAGACCAAACGTTTGTGCCATCTCGCTTTCGTTTGCGCGGGAAATCGCAAAGAAGTTTATATTCTAATTCGCGAGCTAAGGGAATCCCTCATCTTCAACCTATATTTTACAATGTTAAATTCCATAAGAAATTTTCATTTTCGAAAGTCGATGCTATTTTAGTTGAATACGTGGTTCTAGCTACGTTCTAGACCTTAGATTGACCAATGTTAGCCACAATTAGTTTTTTGGCTTTACATTGGTTAATATTGTCCAGAATTAGTTATTTGGCTTTAGATTGGTCAATGTTAGTCACAATTGGTTTTTTGGCTTTAAATTGGTTAATATTGGTCACAATTAGCTTTTTGGCTTAAGATTGGTCAATATTGGTCACAATTAGCTTTTTGGCTTTAGATTGGTCAATATTGTCCACAATTAGTTATTTGGCTTTAGATTGGTCAATATTGGTCACAATTAGCTTTACATTGGTTAACATTGGTCACAATTAGCTTTTTGGCTGTAGATTGGTCAATATTGGTCACAATTAGCTTTTTGGCTTTAGATTGGTCAACATTGGTCACAATTAGCTTTACATTGGTTAACATTGGTCACAATTAGCTTTTTGGCTTTACATTGGTCAACATTGGTCACAATTAGCTTTTCGGCTTTAGATTGGTCAATGTTGGTCACAATTAGCTTTTTGGTTTTAGATTTGTTAATACTGGACTTAATTAGCTTTTTGGCTTTAGATTGGTCAATGTTGGCCACAATTAGCTTTTTGGCTTTAGATTGGTTAATATTGGTCACAATTAGCCTTTTGGCTTTCAATTGGTCAATATTGTCTACAATTAGCTTTTTGGCTTTAGATTGGTCAACATTCGTCACAATTAGCTTTTTGGCTTTAGATTGGTCAATATTTGTCACAATTTGCTTATGGCTTTAGATTTGTCACAATCATGTTTTCCAGTTTTTGGGAGTATAAGCTCAAAAAGGTAGATATGCTGTTACCAATATTTAACAATCTGAGGTCACGTAACAGCAGCGATCAATATTGGATAACCTGAGGCCAATAAACGTTTGTTGCCAATAGTGATCAGTACTCAAACCTTATAATCACTTATGATGAATGCATACCATAAATGTGCCTTAGTAAAACGTCTTGGTTAGGGTATTTTTAAGTGATCATCTAAAATGAATTTTTCTGACTAGCTACTGAATCTCTAATACTACTGTACAGTTTATCCCTTCCGTTAATGACATTGCACGTTATTGCTAACGACAGATGATTTTTGCGATACCCTGTAATAGGTTTGGAAACGGGTTTTCATAGGTTAATGATTAATAAAGATAATAATATTGATTCAAGGTGGTATTCTTTGATACTGTTTACGCTTTTGACAAGGATGGCTACCGTGTGTACTTGCGAAACCTCCAGCAATCCGGCCACCCTAACCCCAACCTTTCCCTTCCTGGAGTTTAGTTACTATAAGTATCCTATTCTTCTGTTCTTACTATTAGCTAAATAATTTGCTCATATGACTACTGCTTATTGTTTACTGAAATAAAACGTCGTTTATTTGCATATTTGATATTCACTCAACATTTTTTCTTGTAAGGAGCAGTTGCAATTTATGCAAAACATTTTATTCACACTTTTAAAAATAATTCATTAAAAATATTATGCAGCCATATCACGATGTTGCCCAAGATATGAAAAACATAAAATAATTATTTTATCGGAGGCACATTTAGTGTTCATATCCTCAATTGTGCTCTACTTACGCAAGTTCATGCAATAATTCGTGCAGCAGTCCGTATTGAACATACACCAACCCCCACCTGCTTTACATGACTGGTAATAAGAACAAAAATTCAAAAACAGACAAGCGATCGTTAGCAACAGACAAGTAAGTGTTTTAAAAGTAATAAATTAATTTGCCCTTACCCCGCATGAAAAATCTGGGCAATATCGAGTGCAACATTCATATTTGCTACAGCAAAAAGCTTCATCCGGTTTTACATCACAAAATAAAAATGAATGCCAAACATTTCAAATTATGATACATGACATATTGAATATTTATTGTAAGATAATAACGGGTGTTCTTATAAATGTAAGAAATTCTAAACAAAATCTAATAATTGTAGACTTGATGCTAATCATTAACCCTGGAATAGTTAATTATCAATCTTTATTCGTATTCTTTTTGATATTTGGTGATTGCATTTTGGAGGATGAAAAAGAACAAGGAGGGAACAATACAAACGATTGGAGGAAAGTTGATGTTAAAATGGTAATGGTTTTGTTAAACTTGGAGAGGATGCACATTACAGTGTATGACATGGGTAGGGTGATAATAATAGATTACAGAACCGTAGTCCGTACTAATCTTGGTTATACGGAAATTAAAATAGTCCACGTTTAAATACATCCTAATACATAAGGAATCGACAAAGGCGCTGTCCGAGTTACACAGTTCTCAGCATAAAAGTTTTCTGGGCATTGCTAAAATATCAACCGATATGAGTCGCCCAAATATCACTTCATCCCTTGGTCTGAGATTATATTTATTACATTTTATGTGCTTCAAAATTTTATATAAAAAATTTAAAAATTATACCATAATTTTCATGTCAATGTTTGTTTAATTGTCCCCTGTTAATACAGTATTTTCAAATACGTATTTTTAGACCACAAATTATTTTATATTTTAAAGTTAGCAAGCAGTGAGCAAGTATTTTGTACTTAGTATTTTAAGGGCCTGTAAGTACGAAAGTATTTTGTATTTCCTCACTTTCAAGGGCCTGGAAAATTTATTTAAAATAATGTATTTGGCTCAAAATACTTTTCATCAGCATGATTACAACTTTGACATTGTTTGTAGTTTGCATGATGTTCAATATCTGTGAGAATTCCATTTAAGCAATGCAATAAAATACGTTGGATTGAATCCCGTTTACTAGATGCATCGAACATGTTCAGGTTCTCGATATTCAATATTGCATATCGTCACTGAATAGGCAAAATAGTCTACACGCGCATGCTTTTGTACATCACTTACCAGTTAGACCAGTTTGCCTCTTTAACAACAATATTTTAGATCCGCCGAGGACACTCAATTCAATTTTCCTAACTACCTCGATACTAACTCGGATACTGAAAATATCAAAATAATCGACATTACTTAATAAACAATCAAAATAACTGATTATTGTTAGTCAATGTAATTATAATTAATGGACTGCCCAATTGAACAAAAGTTGAATCATTGGTTACAGCACAAGTCTTATATCCAGTCATTGAAGTGATTAGTTACCTAATTATGTTTTGCTGCTTTCCAAAGCTGTTTGAGTAACAGAAACTGAAAATAGTGAGCATTATTTGGGTATTTTAAGAAACTTATTGTATTTAAAATACAGCATTTTGAATTTTAAATTACCGACCAGGTATTGTTTTTTTTTGTATTTCAGTAATGTAACCTGAAGTATTTTACTTACGGCTTGAACTATTGTAAAATGTGACGAAGAGTGTGTTGAACGTCGAAATGGGTGGTTAAAATTTTGGAATTAAATCGTAGTGTGGACGATATGAGGAAATTCCTCGGCCATTTGGTCTGGGATACGGATGAAAAGGGGCGGGGTAGCTCTTTCGATGTAGCTATCCATAGATCGGCCATCGTAGTGTCCCCATCGACTCACGTGGTCTCCGATGAGTACTATCAAAGATTTTCTCAGTAACTTGGGTTCCGAGCTGATGAGTTTCGGAAAGTTTTCCAGATGACCATCGTAGCCAGCCAACGTAGTTGGATCTTCGGCATGAAATGGGTCATTGAACCATTCCATGAAGAAAAAAGGGTAAACGGAAAATTTTCTCAAGAATCTGATCGAAGTTTGAAACATAAATTCTGTAGTTGTCCCTTTGGATGTACAATCCCGATACAATTTCTAAAATAAATTAATTCTAATTTTGTTAACATTTTCGAAGAACGATGAGATTGTGTATTAAAATTAAATGATTAATTAATCAATTAAATAATTATCACTGTTAACAAAAATTAAACAAATGTCGAAAAATATATCGATTAAATAGTATGGTTGAAACTCACCTTGGATTGATTCCGTCGGATTTGACGCAAAGCCAGGAAAAAATGATGGAAATAATAATCTGTGGCACTGAATTGAATCCCGACTGACCTCCCCAATTGAAGGACTGTTCGCCATCTTCGAAGAAAAATGTAACATACATAGTTCTTAGCATCAAAGAAATTCCAAATAAATGAGATATTGTCAAAGGGTGCTTCCCAATTCCTTGCGTATGTCTTCCGTACAACATGGCGGGGAAATACACAGCACAACACAGCACGTCAAATTGTTCGATGCCTTCAAAATCTGATAATTAATTAAATATAACAATAAAATCGGGTATTGTTTTACCGGACCTGAACATGTTTGGGTACTTGAGAATCAGAATGTTTTTTATTTTATCTTGTATTAAAAGTACAATTGGGTATTTGTAGTACAAAATATATTCAAATTGAATAAGAATGCTTGGAATGATTCCTGGGACACCCTGCCATTGCTTTTGCAATAGAAATCATCTTTGAAGCCTGAAATTCTCGGGCCTTTAAATTTCAATCAATGAAACCAAACATTTCAGGTCTTTTGTGATCAGGTTCAGGGGCCCATTCCACCAAACCGACTTCACGCTTCGCACTTTGCGCTTTGCACTTTGCGAGGAATGCGAAGTGCAGAGCGCGAAGCGTTCCACAATGAAAAACAAGCCTCTTCGCATTCGCTCCTCTGCATTGCAAAGTGGGACGAACTACTTTGCGTTCGAGCGACACGATGAAGTCATTTGAATGGTTGCGACCGTTCAGTTGTCTCAATGAATAGTTTCGGTTTTACGTAAGCATACACGTGAATATTATCCATGCATGTCTTCATACTAAATTTCCCTGAAACACATCAACACTTATAAACAAGGCTTTCATTATTTCATCGCAAACTGTATTATTACCACTGCGTAGTAATTTAGTATTAATAATAAACTCATCAAATTTACTTTACGAAAATTATAATAAATGATCAGAACAATTATTATCTAGTAGGGTTCAAGTTTTTCGAACAATCCAGAACGTTATTGATGCATGGCAGTTACATCATTTTAGTAATTAATTGTATGTCTGAAACGTGTTGATGGAAGATTATGTCAAAATATTATAAAATCTTACTTTAAAAATTGTATTTGCTAATATTTAATTCAATGTAATGAATTAAATAGCACGTCCACAAATTTACAAAAATCATAAGACATACTATTGGAAAGTATAACGCACAAGACAATTGCGTTTAACTGGAACATTTTGATAAGGTCGGAAACAGGTTTATAATTATAAGCTCATTTTCCCCTGTAAACAAAGCTTATAGAATAATAGAATGTGTTGGCACACGCAGCAGTGTCATATTGTAAAAATGTGAATTATTGAAGCAAACTTCTGAAGAAATATCAAATATATTTGGGAGAGGATGTTAAAGTTATTTCATGTTCCTTTGCGGGCAAAAATAATGAAGTGCAATCATTTAAATTTGTAATATGCGAAAATTCGTTTATATTTAGAAACAAAGTCACATACAACTTAATATATTTCCCGTAGTGGTCGTAAGGGTTTTCTTCTTCCTCCCGAAAATATTAATCCCATGGGAGAATTCCACACTGACAAGACCCACAAGGAGAATCCCGAAAAACAAAGTCTGCAACTTCATGATATCTACACGTATTTGATTTCCTGAAATAAATTCTGGGATTACAAAAATACTCTTAAATTTTTCAAATCAACTAATTCCATAATTAGGGCTTACGTTTTCTAGGAAGATTTGAATCTGCACGAATTTGATCTACGTATCTGACTGCCTTCAGCAAAAATAAGACTCACGTGAGATTACATTTAGGAAAGGAGCGAGGAAGCGTCGTAAATAGGGATGACACACTCGTTTGTGTTTTTCTAATGCCAACTTAATTACAAGTAAATTTACTCAGCTCCTCCATTGCATTGACATACTGAGTGCCACAAAACCCTTCCATCAGCCTATCAGTGACGACTGTACGTAAGATTAAAATTTATGCCTGTGAATGAAATTAAATGAAATGAAGCGTATAGTTAGAGAGAGATGTGCTATCAAATTGGGCATTTTCAGCTCCCCGTTCCTCAAATGGAGGGCTTCAGTGGTTTTATTTCACCCTCTGCATAATTATTATGAAGTGAGTCAACGAAGCTTTTAAGGAGCTCAGTGTGACATGCATAAATATCCACCCACAAATTTCCTTATAATGAGATAATTATTTAGTTTGGCACGAACAAATTAAAATTCATAGGCCGCAGTGTTTTTAATGTACTTGCGTATGGGTAGAGCCTACAGAGCAATTAGCGTATACGTGGATACACATCAAACCACAATTTATGTGCAGAGCTCTCGCTCACGAGGACAGTCAATGAGTAAATCATCATCATCATTCGGCCAATGATGGGCCAATTTATTTCATTTGGGTCATACCCATCATGAACGATTACAACGGAGTTGTATCTTTTGATACATGCTATAATACAACAGCAGAAATGTAAATTCTGCATTATTTGAGTTCAGGTTCCTCACAAGACAAACGATGCCACGATTAATTGGTTGGTCTGACTTATCCGCTTCTTAAGTTATATTAAAGTTTACAATCGAAAAGAAAATGGTACAAGTCATTATAAATCGAATCGTTACACATATTGCAATAATTACAATAATCGAAGGTTACACATTTTAAAATGAGACTTTTCTACTGTTAGTTCTTATTTGAGCTATAATTCTCTTAAACGCTATGTTTGTCTACTTATCATATTTCTTACATTCCAAAAACGCATAAACGTGTTTAACTTGACGCTGTCACTGTATAAGAGTAATAATGAGAGAATACAGATGGGTAACTGAGGTTACTATTTCCAATAAATGTTTCAATAATGCAAATAATGTCATTAGACATGAGTAACTTTAAATCCTGATCGTTGATATTCGAGAATCCGCGAGAGTTCCGGAAGATTACTTTAGCAGTGGTGCCGTCTACTCAGGTTTGACTAACCCCAGCTTGCGGAGCAGGGATATTTTTCTTGCGCGTGGTTGGATGGTACACCCACTCGTGCCCTGCCTTGGCGATTGTAGCGCCATTTGATTCATAAAGAAATTCTTTCACGCCGTTCCTAGACTTGATAATTATATATCTTTATGATTTAATACTGAACTTTAGAGACTTGTCATCGGCAATAATACTCTTTCCAGATTCGATCGCAAAGTTCCGTACTTTTCTTTGGTCCACTGATAGCTCTTGTTGAATGTAAAATTCAGTGCCTTTGAGCTTCGGGGAATTTTTTAATAGAGATCTGACAATAGCAGCTGAGGTATACCTACACTTTACGGCGGAATTAGCACGCCATGGTATTATTTTAGCATCTTCAACACAATACACATCTATACCAGTTAAATTTAGCACTTTTTCTACTTCAATCATAATTTGATCTTTCGAAGCATCTTTTGAGATTTTCATACCGGAGATGATACTGTTCCTTAAATTATCGATGTCTCTGGGCCCGAATTTCATTATTTAGATGAATAATCTCGGCATCCTGTCTCTTGATATTAGCGTTGACTTTCGTTTCAATCTCATCAAGTTTCTTTTTGTGGGAGTCTGTGGTTGTCTCTAAAGCCAAAATACGTCTGGATTGTGCAATGACCACAGATTTAACCTCTTTGACATCCTTCGATAGGGCTTCCACGTCTTGGGAAAGTTTTTTCAATGTGACTTTGGCCTCTTTAGAGTCCTTCTGAAGGTCAAGTAGGATGTCGATCATTCTCGTCTTTCCACCTGTCTCGTAATCGGGTTCGTCAGTTTCTGCAACATTATTAATAGTCCTAGTAGTGGCAGGGTCATTTTGACATTCTCTCTCATTTGCATTGTTTCTTCTTGTGTTTTTTTGTCGGCCATTATGTTTATACAAGAATAGTGTAAAATATTACTAGCCTTATGGAAAGCCCGGGAGGCACCTGCAGCTTTTGCCTTGAGCCAACAGTAAATTGTCAACTAAATGACCTGGTGCACCCGGGCAATGTTGATTTAGGTTGAAAAGTTGCCACGTATGACTCCTGGTTGTGAGATTTAGATGAAGAAACTTTTCTGAACGTATGGAAGGTACATATAGACGTCGACTTTGGTATTTGTGTTGACCGATAAGAAAAGGTTCACTGAAAAGTCGTGGGCCCGATTTGCAATGGTTTACATATACGTTTATGCAAATTGTAGGAAAGGAACGCACAGATCCACAAGGAGAAAAACTTAAACTGATAAGCGAGCAGACAAAAGTACGTCTATTTCCTTTGGACGCTTCGACTGAACTCCAGTCAATGCGTAAATGAACTTTGTGTAACCCTGCTCCCAAGCCGTCCTTCATTAAGGTGATTAAAGTATAGTGGTTTGCAAAGTAGAAATGAGACGTCATTCAAATATTCAATTTGCAGTAAATAATTCATAATTTTCAGTTGTACTAAATTTCGAAATGAAATAAAGAACATGTGTATCTGGGGACCTACACATTGCGTCGGTGTGCTTTATTTTGGCATTCCACTGAAGTATACAATAAAGGAGTTCAGTAATAGCTGTGTATCATATGGAGGTGAGGTAGTTCTCATGCACAGGTCATAGTGGTCATGTACATATGTAAGTTCACAGGGTATCTTATATGCATCTGTATATTAAGCTGTATACTTTCATGCTTCCTTTCCAAAGTAAACATATATTCCATTCCAATCAAACACACTCAAAACTTACTCCAACAACGAGTTTACTTGCACAAAGATACAAATTAGTGGTCCCAATCTTTCAATTCAATTCAAAATTTTCGTTTTGATTCAATTCATCTTATGAATTGAATGACATACAATGATTCGATTCAATTCACGATTAACAGGATTCCATTTGATTCATTTCTGCGTGCTGAATTGAATCGAACATTAGCAAATTCGAGTTGCATCCTGGTAATTAGTTGTCCCATTATGACCTAAATTCTACCGTTAGTAAAGGCTGTAATAATAATTAATAATAAATGATGTAATTAATATATAAAAATTGTTTACGAAATAATTGACTTACCGTTTTTCCAACAAAAATGTCTCAGAAACACGTGCGAGTTTTTTAATGTGGTGGGTTTCTAGCTGCATTTTTTAGCGGGATATGCAAACAAATACGATGCACGTGAATCATTTGAATCGCGATTCAAGGCAGTTCGTGTGATTTTATTCATGAAGTGAATTGCATGAAATGATTCAATTCATCTTTTGAATTGAATCGAAAAATTATGAATCAGAATTGAATTGAATTGAATCGAATCGAGTTTTTTTGATTCAGAATTGAAAGATCGGGACCACTAAAACAAATATACCTGCAATGTTAACCAACGGAGAGTGCTGGCAGAAAAAGCTTAATACAAATCATATTTCTAATAACATTTTAGAATTTAGTACCATATTTAGAAGCATACCGATTTCATTGCCTTATATTTAAGTTTAGCCCAATTTTCGGACCAAGTAAATTTTGTATCAAATTGTTATTCAAAGGTCACCACGGTCAGGTCAACTTAAAAACCTAATTTCAAAAATTGTTAATTTTCAATGTCGTTTATATGGAACACTTGTTGTTAGGTTCAAAATCAAAATTACGTATCGCAAAAGGAAAATGCTATTAATATTGAATAAAAAAATAAGGCTCACAATGTAATATTTTTTTATTAGTGTCTCTTAAAAGCAAACTGACTCCACCGTCATGCACACGAATTTTAGCCTGATGTTTTTCGATGGAATTCCCATAACGCAAATGATTTTTAATATGATAGTAGGTAGCAAGTACTATATTTATGTATTACGGCTAGAAGCGACGGTAATTTAATGTTATTAAAAATTTATAAATAGATTTTTTTTATTAATATACTTTCAAATTATTTAAAATTGCATGCCCAAAATGGTTTAATAATTGAATAATTACTTCAGAAGTATAGTTTTAGAATAAATATTTATTTGCATTATGAAATACAATGGATATACAAAATTTGGGTTATTTTCTTTCCTCTAGTATTTAATAATTCTAACTTTAAATGCAGATCTAGTTTAAGTGACAGAGTGTGTTGGACATCAAAATTCAATATTTTAGTGCTCCTCAAATTTCTTATTTGCAATTATTATCTTTCCTCGATTAAAAGGTGAATCCTAATGTCTTGTAGTGTTTGAAAATAGTTTAGCTAATCATTTACAAATATTTTATATATGTATATGTTATGCAGACGTACATATGCATTGGTTCTTATTATTTTCAACATAGTTTAACTTCTTTGGCCTGGAATGTTGATCCGGGTAATTGTAAAAGATTTGTTTAAGTCTGACCGAAATTAAAATTTATATCTGGATAAAAATATGGGGGTATCTAATATATCATTGAGTGACACTTATTAGGAAAGAAATGACATGTTTACTGCATGTCAAAACTAAGTTTAAACTTTTGGCTTATATACACCTCAACTCACTAAATATATGTCAAATTATTTGAAACAGCTACAAATTCTTGTAGCAGTTCTTGTGGGGGTTTCTAATATTTCATTGAATTGTATTTATTAGGAAAGAAACGACGTTTTTGTCAAAAATATATTTAACCTTTCGTCTCATGAACATCTTCCTTAACTGAATATCTGTCAAATTATTTGAAATAGCTAAAAATTGTTGTAGCAAAACCTAGTTTTTATTAAAGCCATCATCATCGTGATTTTACCATGGTATTTGCTGTATGCAGAAATTATGACAGAATGATTCCAATTGCGACACCAATAAGCCGTTTCACAAAAACATTCCTTCAATCACCTAACCTTCATTCCTTCATTCCTGGACTGTCCATGAAAATCCTCGACGTCTGACAGTACTGCTAGAACCATGAGTTGTTGACTGACTAGCGGGTTGTTCGTAATTATTTGGTCAAGAATATCAACGCTTCTGTTTCCACTGTTCACATTTCATTAAATAATTCAATTGTTTACTTGTCAGTCAAAAGGTGCAAAATTTGAGATAAATGTGTTTAATGAAATATTACATCAATGTTTAATGTACTAATGTCAGGCCTTTATAAGCAATTCAAGAAATTATTTATTAACAAGCCCCATTATTAATCAGAATCAAAAAGTCTTTTTCGGCACTGTGAATTAATATCGGGGAAACCGCTCCTCCATAAAAAGGTACATAAGTTGTAGCATTGAATCTCTCAATACATAAGGGGCATAAGCGATTTAGTTTAGACCACATCAGCTCTGTCATGACAATAATTCCAAATACAGGTGAAGATGACAACAAGTGTTTTGCTTAAAGCAAAATATTTGTTGTTTTGAGGATGAAAATGTGAATGTTAACGTCTGTGGTTGGGTTTGAAAATAGTTCTTGTGAGAAATGCGACATACGACAAGTTATAAACAAGAATGCTGGCAACTGTAACATACTGGCATTTGCTAACCATATACGATTATTTCGCTACAATAAAACTTATTATTATTATTATGCTGATGTACATATGCATTTGTTCTTATTTTTTCAACAAAGTTTTACTTCTTTGCCTAAACATAAACAAGCCAAATTATTATTCAGAATCAAGACGTTTTTTAGCACTGTTAATTAATATCGGGGACTCACGGCTCCTTCAGAAAAACTTATAAAAGTTGTAGCATTGAATCTCTCATTACATAATGACATAAGCGATTTAATTTAGTCCACATCGGCTTTGTCATAACAACAATTTCGTATTTACTTAGGTGAAGAGGACAAACATTTTAAGGAGGTGGGTACTTTTTATTAAAGCAAACATACAGTGTCACTGGTGTTAAAATGCGAATTATTTATTATACTTGCTAGTATTTTTGTATACTTTTGTACAGACCTGTATGCAGACGATTTTGAAAACATTTTATTGTGAAAATGGTACAGCGCTACACCACTGCACGGGTCCAAACCCAGACTGGCCTTTCTTGCTTCTCGAATGTTTTTTCTGCTGAGTAACCGCTGCGTAAATGAAGCAAGTCCGACGGGAGCATGATTTGATATTTTTGATTTAACTAAAAAACATCTGGGTCACAATAATCTCGTAAGGAAATTAATTTCCTTTCTGCTCTCTCGGTGGGAAATTACGGAGTTTTAAGAGCAGAACAACAATTTGATTCAGGGATGAAATATCGGGAAAATAAAAATACCGATTCCAATTACAAAACCTGCTTAAATTTAATTTCGATTTAGATTCCGATTGCGATGTATCCAAACAATTAATTTTGAATTCCGATACCAATTAATTTAAATAAGTTTAAATAATTCCGATGCCAATTCCGATTCTATGAATGTAATCCATAATTTCCCATAAAAGCAAAATACCCCATACACATTGTCCCTGGAACTAAAATGCGGATTACTTAAATAATATAATTACATACTAGTATTGTTGTATACTTTTGCACTGAACTGTATGATGATAATTTTGATTTTAATTAAAACTGCTTTCTAGTCGCTGTTCATGTGTTGTGAAAATGTTTCAGAGTTACACAGATCCATGCCAGGCTGCCCTTTTGTGTTTCTCGAATGTGCTTTTTCTTAGTGAGCAACATCTTCGTATGTAAACGCAAGTCCAATGGGAGCATCAATTGATATTTTCGATTTAAATAAAAACATCTTGGTCACATTAATCTGCCCAGGAAATTAATTATCTTTCTGCTCTCTCGCAGGGAAATTACGTAGTTTTAAAAAAAATCATTGAAAATTTACATTCCATTTATGTAATAGAAAAGCAACCGCATAAATAAATAATAAATGAAATTTCGTTATCAAAATAATTTACGAGACAAGAAAACTGGCCCAAGTCTTCAAATATGTCACAACGGTCAAAAGAGTGAAGCAATGTCAGAATAATGTTTTATTCCATTTATATTATTACTGACTACTACTTTCTTATTATTAATTAAATTAACTAATTGTAGTAAGACTAAATCACAGCGGCAAAACTCTCGATGACAGAGAACTCGCGAAAATGACTGTGTAATGAGATAAATATGTACAAATGAGAGATAAGACCGTATGGAAGTTGAAGGAATCATATTGAAGAAGCGCAAAACAAAGACATCGTGTAGAGATGTGACACTAAACAGAATCAATAATTTTCAACTAGAACGCGCGATTTATTAAAATGAATCGAACATGTTTGAGTAACAACGTGGGCCTGTAACTATGTACCCGAATACAACCTTCTTTTTGTAGTAGCTGACTTTCCAATTCATGATGTTTATTAAGATCCTATGGAATGTGTAGAGATAAGATACGGCACTAAACCGTATGAATGATTTTCAACCATAACGCACGACTAGTAAAGGGAGTCGAATAGGTTAGAAGAATATACCATTTTGCACACGGACGTGGACCTGTAACCATACACCTACGCAAATACAGCCTTGTTTTTGTAACACTTGGCTTACCTGTTCATGGTGTTTAATAATTATTTCACTGAAATTTAATGCCAGGTACACAAGCTTTTTTACTATTTTAATTACTGAATTTCATTACCAGCCGCTTATAAAGGTCACTTTTATATTCAAAACAATTACATTGAATACGTTTGATCAAATCTTGCCAGTAGGTGTTTTTAATATAAAAGTAACCTTTGTAAAAGAATGCTAATGAAATTCTGTAATTAAAATAGTAGCAAAGCTTGTATAACTCACAGTACATGTCAGCAAAAGAATGATTAAACAGCAGAATTGGTAACCCAAATATTCCAACAAGGTTCGGGTACTACTGGTTAGAGGTCTACGTTCATGTGTGACTTGGTCTAATCGTCTGACCTATTCGACTCACTCCACTAAGAGGAGCGTTCTGGTTGAAACTAATGAATTTGTTTTAGGTCGCATTTCTTTACTTGTTCTTTAGAATTATTTCTATGAAGATGAAGACACATATTAATTTATTTGCAGAATTTTCATTTCGCCAGCGTGACTGCTGAATAGTATCGTTACTTACTACTTACTTATCTTAGTTTCCCCGACTACCACATTCACGCTTTCGGGTTTCATCAAAAAAGTTTTCTATGAAAACAAATTTGGTTTAAATCAGTTGCTTGTGGCCTAACGTTTGCAGCCACGTTAACTAGTTTGTTTTACAAGAGCACTTAAACATGAGTCCAGAAACATTGTTGCTTGTACAAACGCTTAACGTGGGAAACCGATTAGGTGTTTTTCCAACCAAATTTAATCCTACGACTGGATTCTTGGAAACGGCTCCAAGCAGGAGGAAAACGGTGCACTGTACCTCTAATTCGTTAGTGTATTTAATATACACTATCTCGGTTATTGGTCGGTACATTTATACTTCTTATTTACAACCTGTAAAGGCTTCGCCAAGCGAATCTGCAGATTTTTTGTCACAAGTCCAAGACTGAGAGGGTCCAAAGATTACATAAATCGTTTGATATGTTTGGATAAAAACATTTCGGTTAGTTGACATATCACGGGTAGCTATTAAGCTTATGAATTCAAAATGTGTAGTGACAAATGGTTTTAACAATTACAGTTGAAACGACGAAGTTTGATACAAACGGTATCAATACATCTAAGAGCGCAAGTCATGCCTGTAAAGTTTTGCGCAAGTCACCAATTATTTTCTCGATTGCATTATTTGTATACTCGTTTTGATTAGTCGTCCGTCCGGAGAAAGCATACCATTTGACAGGTATGCTGGAAAACGCAAGAAGAGTTAATACGACAAGAGTTGCGTTAAGCATTCTGCAATGCTACATATGGAGTATCCAATGGTTCATGTGTCACTGGCTTTTTGTTATAACGCACTATCACGGCCACATCATGATTTCGCAACTACGGTAACGTTTCGAAATCGATACTACTGTTATTTTGCAACTAAATTGTCACAGAAAAATCCATTTACTATTATTTTACGTAGACTATTGGAGCTGTTATCGATCAAGAAACACACTTCACGAATACTGGAACTCATCACAAGCCACTTTGACATGTTGAGAATCCTACAGTGTGAACAGAATGAAATGTGGAGTCACACGTACTTCGTTGCTTTTTCAATGATGATTGTTGTTGTCATTTCAAATAATTACCTGGCTGTTACGTTACGTAATTTGAAAGGACTGTATTCGTTACTATTGATCTGCTATATTCTTCGCACAATAGTGAATTCAGTGGCTCAACATTATTAGACATCATGTGAACTTCTGTATTCGTGGGATAAATTCCAGGGAAATGATTGGTTTCGGAAACGTCTTCGGTGTATTCGACACATTCGCACTCAAAAAGGATGGTTTGGATTTGTTGACAGGCAGTTAAGTTTGACTTTCCTTGGAATTATCATTGATAATTCGGTATCTCTTATAGTTGGAAACCGAAATGCGGTTCAGTAATATAAATTAAGGTCCTATTCACATGTATTTGCAAACAAATTGGTTATGTATTGCGATTTCATAGGTATACTAAATTCAGAATGTAGTTAAAATCGTATTTTACAATAATTGTAACATTTTCATTACTTTAACGTTATTGTCATTTTATTAACTGAATTATTTATATATTTATTGTTTAAAATATTGATAAAACTTTAATCGTGATGACTTGAATTTCCTTGAATAACGTGAATTGGACTAGACGTAATCCTGGTTACAATAATGCGTAGTTACTGAAAATTGGTTGAAAGCGTAAATAATAATCTGTTCGGTAGACTTCTGAGCAGTAATTTCATATTCTATGATTTTTGAAAATAAATTCTTCCTAATTCCACAACTAAATACAACTGCATGTATTTTGCAATCCTTAATCCGAAATAACATGTATGTATGCGTCTGTAATCCTAATAATTCCACTACAATAGTAAAAATACTCCAAAAAACCTAATGGTCTTTAATTTGTTTACGTTTGCACGTGTTCGTGTAAAATCGTTTAATTTTCCTCCTGCTATCTAACCACAAATAAATATTAGCTAATCGAAATACTGCTCGGGCTAAACATACGACTAAGGACTTTCACCAAGTTATAAAATCATGTAGTAAAATTATTCATGTTGGCAATGCATTGGGGATGATTGCAAACAATTATGTTCACATCCACGGTGTTATTATCAGAAGATTCAATAATTCTACAGAATTATATTAGGTAATACTTTTGCAAGGATTTTACACTGGGTAGGAAAAAAAGTAAAACAATTCGTCAGCATAATTACTACAAACGTTTTGACCAGGAAACAAAACTACTTCAAAAATCAATATTGTAAGTCGTTAGCCCTAGTTCATCAATGCATCCAGTCTTGGAAATGCAGCAGTTCCTCGATTTGTTTTAAGTCTTCCAGTAAATGATTTATCATTTCGTTTAATTTACTCGGGATGTGCCAGTCAAATTGGCAATATTCTCGATAATATCGTCCCAAATTATCGCTTTTGGCATCCCTAGTCCGGCCGGATGTATGTTGTTGAAAAATGCCGCAGAAGGCTCTGTTAATCAAATTTCGACCTTAAATTACCATTTGAGATTTTTTCGAAATTTGTAAAAAATTTGATAAACAGGAAAATCGTATTATCCGCACACATTTCTTTGGATTATGCTTATAGTTTTTGAGCTGTTCCCAGTTACCAGTCTACACCTTCAAATTTTTCAGATGTTAAAGAACATAGTTACTAATTACTACTTTCAAAAATTAATACTTCTTAATTATTATAGATATTTTTGTTTCTTATTTTTCAAATTATTGGATTGCAAATATTGGACAATAGAAAATTACACATTTAGGCGAGCAAATCCACGCCAGGAACCAATTCTATCAGAAGTCTGTCCTAGTAAAGCACATTTCTCATATTCTTTTACACGGTTTCTAATGTCCAAATTTAAAGTAATTAATGGCGTACACGTTTTAGTCTTAAGAAATTGTGTTTCACTTACGCAAGTTCATGCAATATTTCGTGCAGCAGTCCCTATTGAACATACACCAACCCCACCGGCTTTACAAGCCTGGTAAGAAGGACAAAAATATCATAACAGACAAGCGATCGTTAGCAACAGATAAGCAAATGTTTTAAAAATAATAAATTAATTTTGCCCTTACACCGCATGAAAACTCAGGGCAATATCGAGTGCAGCATTCATATCTATTACAGCAAACAGCTCCATCCGGTTTTGCCTTACAAAATGAAAATGTATGATAAACAATTCAAATTATGATACATGACATTTATTGCATATTTATTAATAATTAATTATAAACACAATCTATTCAAATTCTTTTTGATAATTTTGTTGGTTGCATTTTGCAGGATGGAAAAGAACGAGCATGGGAACAATACAAGCGATTGGAGGAAACTTGGTGTTAAAGTGGCATTGGTTTTGTTGAACTTTTTGAGGGTGTTCTATTACAGGGTATGTATAACAAGGGATTGATGAGAATAGTAGATTGCAGAACCGTACAATCTTGGTTATACGGAAATAAAAATAGGCGTTAAAAGACGTTTAAACATATGCTAATAAATTGAATCCGACGTCCGAGGTACACAGTTCTCCTCATAAAGGGTTTCTGGATGTTGTCAAAATATCGACTGATAGGAGTCGCCCAAATATCACTTCACCCCTTGGTGACTTTGTACTTTAAAGTGTTAGTCAGAGATTATTCTTATAAAAAATATACATAGGCTTCAAAATTGTATATGAAACAATCTGGACACCGGAGGCTCAAAACATGTGTGGATTTTTGAAAACAAATTTACAGCTAAATGATCTTTAAACCATAATTTTCATTTCAATTTTTGCTTAATTGACCCGATTCCATTTTACAGACACAAAATCCTTTCATATCCTTGTCCTTATCAGTGACGGTAGGAATGCACCAACTCTGGTTCCCATACAAATTAGCCCTCTCAAGGTTGGTAACTTTTCCAAACAAATAATTCTCCTCCAATTTCATTTCCGATCCAAGATTGATCTGCACAGTGGCTTCAAAGAGAGCTTGTTCTGGTTCGGCCACAAACACAAGTAAAATTTTTTGGAATGCCGCGGTTCCATGTAACAAATTAATGTACTGTATTCCTGAGTGATGAGAAATCCACTGTTCACAAAAATTTCCGTATCTATAGGAGTTAATTTTTGAGTTTAAATTTCCTGTGGCCAGTTTCAACAATTTGAAAGCCAGTTTTTCGTCAATTTTGAAAGTCGATTCTCCTGCTTTTAAGTTACACAAACAAGTTCCATTATGCTCATGTAGGATATTCACACTTGCGCACGTCCGGTTAGTGGGCACGAGGCTAAGGAGACTTGCTCTGTCCTGAAGGTGTGGTTGAAATCCGCCGGGATATAGGTCAACCGTCTTGAATTGTAAAATGTGACGAAGAGTGTGATGAACGTCGAAAGGGGTGGTTAAAATTTTGGAATTAATTCTTAGAGTGTGCACGATATCCGGAAATTCCTCGGCCATTTGGTCTGGGATGCGGATGAAAAGGGGCGGGCTAGCTCTTTCGATGTAGCTATCCATAGATCGGCCATCGTAGTGCCCCCATCGACTCCCATGGTCTCCGATGAGTACTATCAAAGATTTTCTCAGTAACTTGGGCTCCGAGCTGATGAGTTTCAAAAAGTTTTCCAGATGACCATCGTAGCTAGCCAACGTAGTTGGATCTTCGGCATGAAATGGGTCATTGAACCATTCCATAAAGAAAAAGGGGTAATCGGAAAATTTTCTCAAGAATCTGATCGAAGTTTGAAACATAAATTCTGTAGTTGTCTCTTTGGATGTACAATCCCGATACAATTTCTAAAATAAATTATTATTAATTTTTTTAACATTTTTGAAGAACGATGAGATTGTGTATTAAAATTAAATTGTTAATTTATCAATTACATAATTATAATATGAACAAAAAATTAAACAAATGTCGAAAAATATATCGATTAAATAGTATAGTTGAAACTCACCTTGGATTGATTCCGTCGGATTTGGCGCAAAGCCAGGAAAAGATGATGGAAATAATAATCTGTGGGCACTGAATTGAATCCCGACTGACCTCCCCAATTGAAGGACTGTTTGCCATCTTCGAAGAAAAATGTAACATAGTTCTTAGCATCAAATTCCTTCCAAATAAATGAGCAATTGTCAAAGGGTGCTTCCCAATTCCTTGCGCATGTCTTCCGTACAACATGGCGGGGTAGGCCAATGAGAAATCCCATGAAATTCGATAAGGTCGAAGCTTCCACTGAATGATAAGAGTTAAAATCCACAAAGCCCAATTGATACATTTGTTCCAGGGATTTCGGAATGCTCCGGTAAGCATGAGCCCGGGAGATGCTGTCAAATCCAAAAATGAAAACGCTGTAGGGACGCTCATTGTGGGGTACGCTTTTCCAAAAATCCAATTTTGCTTTTACATTTTTATAAAGTGGGAAATTGGCAAATGCGTTGGTATAATTTTCGCAGCGTACAAAAACTATAGCTTTGTCGATAAGGTCGGTGGTTGCTTCAAGGTTTTCACATGCAGAAAAACTGAAAGGTCAAAAATTATTTAAACATCAAATGGAATTTTGTAAACGTTTTGACACATTTGAAAAAAATCCAGGTTACTAGGGCAAAAAAACAGTCACTGCGTTATTATTTGTAATGGGGCAGACATTTTACGTACCTGAATTCACTATCGTTACGACCCCTTAAAACCTCGTGAGCACAGCACGTCAAATTGTTCAATGCCTTCAAAATCTGACAATTAATTAAATATAGCAATAAAATCAAGAAACATTAATTATCAATCAAATTAGAATATCATGTATGTTTTGGCATATTTTTGAACACATTTTAAATCTGGTTCCCACTTTATGTCGGGTATGACTACGGGTTTAATTTTCAAATATTTTCCTTTAGTTGAATTTCAAAATGGCGGGCATAATTTGCAACTCACAAATTTTTCATCACACTTCGCCAAATTTTTCTCGTAACTACAGTCGGGTATGGAAAATTTTGAATTGTTAAAATTGTGATAATATTCGGGCCACAATGCTGAACGAGGCATGACACAAGCTAACTTTACTGATGAGCCGGTCTCATTAAGTTCCGTGAATTTCTCGTTGTGGGAGTACTGCCAAATGTATTTCTCACCTGTGTTCCTCTCCCAATAAAAAAATATCGAAGAAACTATTGTCAGTGCTAAAATTGCTATCAGGTTTAATTTTAATAGAACATGGAATTTTTGAAGAAATTTTTGTGAATTACCAGTTCCTTGACATTCTGGAAGGCTTTGATAGAATACAATTGTGGCTTTTGTTTTTCTAAATTCGAATAAATGTTTAATGGGTGGAGTAAACATTTTTAGGAGATATTACAGTAAAGCTGATAAATGTACTTTAAAGTTTGTGATCCATGAAGACTTTAGGAATGTGCTACAGTATAAGCAGCCTGGAAAACAATACCTTATAACAATTACTGGGAATGAATGCCTCGTGCTTATTTTAAAATTTATTTTTAGTTAGCTTATTTATTGCCTATTGAGTCAAATATTTATTTGTAACACAATAATATTATTATGCAAGTATTCAATACAGGAAATCACATTGTTGCATTCGTGTAAATATAAACAGGAATCATAAAATGTAAATAATTAATTGTCCTTGTACATTCTTGTAGGTATGTACGTGTGGTATTAAATATGCAAATTACTGAACATGAAATTTCAAAACTATTTTCAGTGACTAGTAGCTGACGAATTCACACAGATTTTGTAATTGCACAAAGGCAAATAGTGTCAACTTTATGAGAATCAAGTTGCGTAACACGAACGAAGTGATACATACATTTCTGCAGTCTACATATGTATATACATAGTATTGGTGATTATATACAGGGGGGTTTCTTCATTCCTGTTTAATTGAATTTCTTAAATCTTGTTCTGTGCTTTCATGGTTCATGCCCACAATTCTCCTGTATGATAGGTCCCTGGAAAGCCCACAAAATGCGATACCAACTGCAGGAAAACATATCTTCAGAAAAAATTTCCTGGGAATATATAATTTTAAACTATAGATTTCAGTTTTTCCAAAGATTGTCCTGATTCTTTGTTCCCTTCCATGAGCGCTGAGCTAGCTGCATGAAGTAAATTTTGAAAAATTGAGCAACAATTTCCTGTATCTTGGGGGAATGAGATATTTTTACTAACCAACATTAAATGGTAATCGGGGGACTAAATCGGTTCTTAGCACCCTGCATAAAGACTCGCGGCGGGAACACAAAATGTAGGGAAAGTCTGGGGTCAAATTACACAACATCATTTTCCTATGCTTCCTCACGCTCTTCCCAAAAATCATTATGCCTTCATTTACAACCAATGAGTCTATGCTGTAGCATACACTCTCAGATCGCATTACGGGTATTTCCCATATCTCCTTTCGAGGACCATATGTAATTTTAATGTCTCTGGTCTTGGATACTTGAGGCATGAACTTGATTTCAAGCACAAATTTATGTTGTCCACAGCCAAAACTTGATGTGTCAGTATTTATGTATATCTGACATTTGTTTACATCATGCAAATGACCGGTGTATTCCCTATTGGCTACCGAGTTACGCTGGCATTGTGGAATTGAAATGCATCGTCTGCATTGTAAACATAATATGTGGATTTTAACTATGTACATTAGAAAATCACCTGGAAAAAAACGTGTAAAAATCTCCTCATCCAAATCTGCGCACGTGTAGGGAACTTTTATATACCTAAATTAATTTTAATGATTGGAATGTCCTTGGGTGGGACGTTACAAATCTGACCCTGACGTTAGTTTATGTTGTCAAATATTATGCACACGTACAGTTGACGCATGTACATTAAACATAATCCGAGGACAGAATCAATAAAATGTTCTGGGCTGAATCTGTATGATTATATTTTTGAGTACCCTATTGCATTTCAACATGACTGCAAATTTTTTAGTTAATTTTATTTTTTTCTAGAAAGGACAAAGTAGTTTATTTCTTAACCCAGTACAGACCAAGAAAACAGAGCTGCATCGCAGACCAATCCCCTCAGCCAGGGGTCGGATTTTTGTAAATCCCCTGGATTTTTTTAATTTTCCCTGTGGTCATTATGTCCCCGTTCGAATCAAGTTTAAAACTCCCTGTTGACAAAATAATTTTCGTAATACACCTCAACAAATTCAAAAATCCCTGCTGAAAAAAAGGTGGACAAATTTGAAAATCCCTGCTGACAAAAATTGTTTTCCATAAAACACCTCGACAATTTCGAAAATCCCTGTTTACAATCCCGTTTGAAAATTTCCCTGCTGAAAATTTTTTTCCCCGTCTTCCCACATAAATTCAACCCCTGGCCCCAAGCCAGAGTGGCCACGTATTGAGTATTGCAAGCACATACGGCAGTGTGCGTCATATATAACGTTTGTGGGACAATATTTGTCATGATTGCAGATTGAGAAAAGGCGATAAGGATTTGATGTGTATGAGAAGTGTGGAGTAAATAAATGTTGAACTAGATTGGACGCGTTAAATTTAGTAAATTCTAACAAACCTATAATGTCGTAATTTAGAAGCAAACCAATTCCATTATCTTATACCAAAGTTTATCCCAATTTTCTGACCAAACAAATTTTATATGAAATTGTTATCCAAGAGTCACCACGGTCAGGTCAACTAAAAATCCTAATTTCAAAAATTACTAATTTTCAAATGTTATTATGTTCTTATATTTATGTTGTTAGGTTCAAAATCGAAATTACGTTTCGCAAAAGGAATATGCCATCCAGGTAACAAGTACAATATTTATGTATTGCGGCTAATAGCGACGGTAATAATTATTTTAATGTTATTAAACATTTATAATTAAAACGTTTTTAGTATTATAATTTCAAACAATTTAAACAAGCATGACTGATTGTTTAAATAATGGAATTATTAGTGCAAAAGCAATTGTAGAATAAATGTTTATCCCATTATGAAATACATTGGATGTACAAAACTTGCGTAATTTTCTTTCCTCTAGTATTTAATAACTGTAACTTTAAACACAGATTTAGTTCAAGAGACAGAGTGGGATGGACCGCAAAAGAATATTTTAGTGCTCCCCAAATCTCGTAATTGCAATTATTATCTTTTCACAAGCTTTGCAGGGTTTCATCTTTTAATTTGAGTTCAAAAATAGGCATACATATTTTAATGACTACTGCGCACCAAAATTGCAAATAAACATTTGTTGTTTTGAGGATTAAAAGGGGAATCTTAATGTTTTGTTGTAGTGTTTGAAAATAGTTCTGGTGAGAAATGCATCATACGACAAGTTATAAACAAGAATACTTCCAGCTGTAACATACTGCGTTTTGCTAATCATTTACAAATATTTTATATATATGTTATGCAGATGTACATATGCATTGGTTCTTATTATTTTCATTTTCAACATAGTTTAACTTCTTTGGCCTGGAATGTTGATCCGGGTAACTGTAAAAGATTTTCTTTAAATCTGAGCGAAATTAGAATTTGTATCTGGATAAAAATATGGGGGTTTCTAATATTTCATTGACTGACATTTATTAGGAAAGAAAGGACATGTTTACCTGCAGGTCAAAAATAAGTTTAACCTTAAACAAGCCAAATTATTAATCAGAATCAAGACGTTTTTTAGCACTGTTAATTAATATCGGGGACTCACGGCTCCTTCAGAAAAACTTATAAAAGTTGTAGCATTGAATCTCTCATTACATAATGACATAAGCGATTTAATTTAGTCCACATCGGCTTTGTCATAACAACAATTTCGTATTTACTTAGGTGAAGAGGACAAACATTTTAAGGAGGTGGGTACTTTTTATTAAAGCAAACATACAGTGTCACTGGTGTTAAAATGCGAATTATTTATTATACTTGCTAGTATTTTTGTATACTTTTGTACAGACCTGTATGCAGACGATTTTGAAAACATTTTATTGTGAAAATGGTACAGCGCTACACCACTGCACGGGTCCAAACCCAGACTGGCCTTTCTTGCTTCTCGAATGTTTTTTCTGCTGAGTAACCGCTGCGTAAATGAAGCAAGTCCGACGGGAGCATAATTTGATATTTTTGATTTAACTAAAAAACATCTGGGTCACAATAATCTCGTAAGGAAATTAATTTCCTTTCTGCTCTCTCGGTGGGAAATTACGGAGTTTTAAGAGCAGAACAACAATTTGATTCAGGGATGAAATATCGGGAAAATAAAAATACCGATTCCAATTACAAAACCTGCTTAAATTTAATTTCGATTTAGATTCCGATTGCGATGTATCCAAACAATTAATTTTGAATTCCGATACCAATTAATTTAAATAAGTTTAAATAATTCCGATGCCAATTCCGATTCTATGAATGTAATCCATAATTTCCCATAAAAGCAAAATACCCCATACACATTGTCCCTGGAACTAAAATGCGGATTACTTAAATAATATAATTACATACTAGTATTGTTGTATACTTTTGCACTGAACTGTATGATGATAATTTTGATTTTAATTAAAACTGCTTTCTAGTCGCTGTTCATGTGTTGTGAAAATGTTTCAGAGTTACACAGATCCATGCCAGGCTGCCCTTTTGTGTTTCTCGAATGTGCTTTTTCTTAGTGAGCAACATCTTCGTATGTAAACGCAAGTCCAATGGGAGCATCAATTGATATTTTCGATTTAAATAAAAACATCTTGGTCACATTAATCTGCCCAGGAAATTAATTATCTTTCTGCTCTCTCGCAGGGAAATTACGTAGTTTTAAAAAAAATCATTGAAAATTTACATTCCATTTATGTAATAGAAAAGCAACCGCATAAATAAATAATAAATGAAATTTCGTTATCAAAATAATTTACGAGACAAGAAAACTGGCCCAAGTCTTCAAATATGTCACAACGGTCAAAAGAGTGAAGCAATGTCAGAATAATGTTTTATTCCATTTATATTATTACTGACTACTACTTTCTTATTATTAATTAAATTAACTAATTGTAGTAAGACTAAATCACAGCGGCAAAACTCTCGATGACAGAGAACTCGCGAAAATGACTGTGTAATGAGATAAATATGTACAAATGAGAGATAAGACCGTATGGAAGTTGAAGGAATCATATTGAAGAAGCGCAAAACAAAGACATCGTGTAGAGATGTGACACTAAACAGAATCAATAATTTTCAACTAGAACGCGCGATTTATTAAAATGAATCGAACATGTTTGAGTAACAACGTGGGCCTGTAACTATGTACCCGAATACAACCTTCTTTTTGTAGTAGCTGACTTTCCAATTCATGATGTTTATTAAGATCCTATGGAATGTGTAGAGATAAGATACGGCACTAAACCGTATGAATGATTTTCAACCATAACGCACGACTAGTAAAGGGAGTCGAATAGGTTAGAAGAATATACCATTTTGCACACGGACGTGGACCTGTAACCATACACCTACGCAAATACAGCCTTGTTTTTGTAACACTTGGCTTACCTGTTCATGGTGTTTAATAATTATTTCACTGAAATTTAATGCCAGGTACACAAGCTTTTTTACTATTTTAATTACTGAATTTCATTACCAGCCGCTTATAAAGGTCACTTTTATATTCAAAACAATTACATTGAATACGTTTGATCAAATCCTGCCAGTAGGTGTTTTTAATATAAAAGTAACCTTTGTAAAAGAATGCTAATGAAATTCTGTAATTAAAATAGTAGCAAAGCTTGTATAACTCACAGTACATGTCAGCAAAAGAATGATTAAACAGCAGAATTGGTAACCCAAATATTCCAACAAGGTTGTATTCGGGTACTACTGGTTAGAGGTCTACGTTCATGTGTGACTTGGTCTAATCGTCTGACCTATTCGACTCACTCCACTAAGAGGAGCGTTCTGGTTGAAACTAATGAATTTGTTTTAGGTCGCATTTCTTTACTTGTTCTTTAGAATTATTTCTATGAAGATGAAGACACATATTAATTTATTTGCAGAATTTTCATTTCGCCAGCGTGACTGCTGAATAGTATCGTTACTTACTACTTACTTATCTTAGTTTCCCCGACTACCACATTCACGCTTTCGGGTTTCATCAAAAAAGTTTTCTATGAAAACAAATTTGGTTTAAATCAGTTGCTTGTGGCCTAACGTTTGCAGCCACGTTAACTAGTTTGTTTTACAAGAGCACTTAAACATGAGTCCAGAAACATTGTTGCTTGTACAAACGCTTAACGTGGGAAACCGATTAGGTGTTTTTCCAACCAAATTTAATCCTACGACTGGATTCTTGGAAACGGCTCCAAGCAGGAGGAAAACGGTGCACTGTACCTCTAATTCGTTAGTGTATTTAATATACACTATCTCGGTTATTGGTCGGTACATTTATACTTCTTATTTACAACCTGTAAAGGCTTCGCCAAGCGAATCTGCAGATTTTTTGTCACAAGTCCAAGACTGAGAGGGTCCAAAGATTACATAAATCGTATCATTCTGCAATGCTACATATGGAGTATCCAATGGTTCATGTGTCACTGGCTTTTTGTTATAACGCACTATCACGGCCACATCATGATTTCGCAACTACGGTAACGTTTCGAAATCGATACTACTGTTATTTTGCAACTAAATTGTCACAGAAAAATCCATTTACTATTATTTTACGTAGACTATTGGAGCTGTTATCGATCAAGAAACACACTTCACGAATACTGGAACTCATCACAAGCCACTTTGACATGTTGAGAATCCTACAGTGTGAACAGAATGAAATGTGGAGTCACACGTACTTCGTTGCTTTTTCAATGATGATTGTTGTTGTCATTTCAAATACTTACCTGGCTGTTACGTTACGTAATTTGAAAGGACTGTATTCGTTACTATTGATCTGCTATATTCTTCGCACAATAGTGAATTCAGTGGCTCAACATTATTAGACATCATGTGAACTTCTGTATTCGTGGGATAAATTCCAGGGAAATGATTGGTTTCGGAAACGTCTTCGGTGTATTCGACACATTCGCACTCAAAAAGGATGGTTTGGATTTGTTGACAGGCAGTTAAGTTTGACTTTCCTTGGAATTATCATTGATAATTCGGTATCTCTTATAGTTGGAAACCGAAATGCGGTTCAGTAATATAAATTAAGGTCCTATTCACATGTATTTGCAAACAAATTGGTTATGTATTGCGATTTCATAGGTATACTAAATTCAGAATGTAGTTAAAATCGTATTTTACAATAATTGTAACATTTTCATTACTTCAACGTTATTGTCATTTTATTAACTGAATTATTTATATATTTATTGTTTAAAATATTGATAAAACTTTAATCGTGATGACTTGAATTTCCTTGAATAACGTGAATTGGACTAGACGTAATCCTGGTTACAATAATGCGTAGTTACTGAAAATTGGTTGAAAGCGTAAATAATAATCTGTTCGGTAGACTTCTGAGCAGTAATTTCATATTCTATGATTTTTGAAAATAAATTCTTCCTAATTCCACAACTAAATACAACTGCATGTATTTTGCAATCCTTAATCCGAAATAACATGTATGTATGCGTCTGTAATCCTAATAATTCCACTACAATAGTAAAAATACTCCAAAAAACCTAATGGTCTTTAATTTGTTTACGTTTGCACGTGTTCGTGTAAAATCGTTTAATTTTCCTCCTGCTATCTAACCACAAATAAATATTAGCTAATCGAAATACTGCTCGGGCTAAACATACGACTAAGGACTTTCACCAAGTTATAAAATCATGTAGTAAAATTATTCATGTTGGCAATGCATTGGGGATGATTGCAAACAATTATGTTCACATCCACGGTGTTATTATCAGAAGATTCAATAATTCTACAGAATTATATTAGGTAATACTTTTGCAAGGATTTTACACTGGGTAGGAAAAAAAGTAAAACAATTCGTCAGCATAATTACTACAAACGTTTTGACCAGGAAACAAAACTACTTCAAAAATCAATATTGTAAGTCGTTAGCCCTAGTTCATCAATGCATCCAGTCTTGGAAATGCAGCAGTTCCTCGATTTGTTTTAAGTCTTCCAGTAAATGATTTATCATTTCGTTTAATTTACTCGGGATGTGCCAGTCAAATTGGCAATATTCTCGATAATATCGTCCCAAATTATCGCTTTTGGCATCCCTAGTCCGGCCGGATGTATGATGTTGGAAAATGCCGCAGAAGGCTCTGTTAATCAAATTTCGACCTTAAATTACCATTTGAGATTTTTTCGAAATTTGTAAAAAATTTGATAAACAGGAAAATCGTATTATCCGCACACATTTCTTTGGATTATGCTTATAGTTTTTGAGCTGTTCCCAGTTACCAGTCTACACCTTCAAATTTTTCAGATGTTAAAGAACATAGTTACTAATTACTACTTTCAAAAATTAATACTTCTTAATTATTATAGATATTTTTGTTTCTTATTTTTCAAATTATTGGATTGCAAATATTGGACAATAGAAAATTACACATTTAGGCGAGCAAATCCACGCCAGGAACCAATTCTATCAGAAGTCTGTCCTAGTAAAGCACATTTCTCATATTCTTTTACACGGTTTCTAATGTCCAAATTTAAAGTAATTAATGGCGTACACGTTTTAGTCTTAAGAAATTGTGTTTCACTTACGCAAGTTCATGCAATATTTCGTGCAGCAGTCCCTATTGAACATACACCAACCCCACCGGCTTTACAAGCCTGGTAAGAAGGACAAAAATATCATAACAGACAAGCGATCGTTAGCAACAGATAAGCAAATGTTTTAAAAATAATAAATTAATTTTGCCCTTACACCGCATGAAAACTCAGGGCAATATCGTGTTCGTGGTAGAATATGATTACAAGTATTAGATGAAGAGTTGGAGTTCAAAATATGCTGTGTGGAAGGGGTGGTGGTAAATAATTCTCTCTGGTTACTAGTGTGTAAGGCTTGACAACAAAACAAGGAATAAGGCTTTATTTAAAAGATGAAATGGACAGAGTAACTGTCTGGAGTTGGAGAAGGAATGCTCTCCGAATATACTGTTCGTTTCCTTTTTATAGGATTGTGTTGCATTGCCTTCTGACAGAATTAAAATAAGTTAAAAACTAAAATTAGATTTGTTTGCATTTTTGAGACAGGAAAAAGGTACCTCCATGAAGCCATTAAACCTGCCCGTCTTGACATTTCCTCATACATTCATATATCCATAATCATCCAAATACATATACATACATACATACACAAACATTTGGAGTTCATGACCTTTAGGTCATGTTTACATGAATGCACCAATAATCTCAGGAGTGATAAGAGCTATCTATTACATAGAACAATAATACACGTAGGTTGATGTAGTGAATGGAAGCGTCCTAGGTGAGGTGCTGTAGCAATTGGCAGAACCGTCCACAAGGTACAACAGCAAGTGGTCGGTTCGATGCATACACAAATGTCATAACTTCAAGTTAGCATAACTCTTAAGTTATTCAGGTGAATTCGTCAATTTTACACACCAATAGGATCTACTCATTACCGGCTACACGCTGGTAATGAGAAATCTGAAAGATAGTATATTGGTTCAAAAGTTACACACAAATGATAAAAATGACTATTTCTCCTTCCTTCCATAACTTCAGATTAGCATAACTTTTGAGGTGTTCGGGTAAATTCAATATTTTTACATCACAACAGCATCTATTCATTACCGGCTACACGCTGGTAATGAGAAATCTCAAAGATAGTATATCACCTCAACATTTACAAGCAAAATAATGTAACAACATGAATATTTTACAGGCATTCCTCAAATTACCCCATAATGGTAATTATTGACGAAGCAATGGAACATACAAACTCAAATAGCTAAACAATCACTAGTAAACATCATGTCATTATTAGTTCAAAGGTTACTGAACCAGTGCCTAGAAGTTATCATAAGCTGGGATAAAAAACATAAAATTCCTGAGACTTGAAGCTAAATTGAAACTCTACATTTCCATAAAAAACACGTTCACTGGCGTGAACATCCCGCCCGGCTATTTTGGGATATGGCTCAAAATACAAATAAACGAGATTGATTACAACACTATCAAGTCCTCCTGGGTGTGAAAAGGAAGTAGGGTTAACTTCAGATCGAGTCGGTTGAACTTTCCATCGGCGGTTTTCACAGTTGCTACCATGTGGGCGTCGATGATCCAAATGTGCCGTCTTAAACTCCCCTCGTGGAGCTCAGGACCAGCGTGGAACAAACGCTTGTGTTCGTAACGCACAAGGCCTTCCCCCAATGAATCTCTGTCCTGCAACAAATTAGAATGCGTACCTTCACGGTTTGAATTAAACAACATACCCCCGACTCTCAGTATCCCGACTCCTTCGATGACAGGTGACAATGGATGTAGGTTGCCCCTTAAGGACAACTGTCTTCCGTATTTTAGCTTTCCAAGCTCCTCTTTGAAATGGGTTGTTTGGAGTTTTCGTATCCAGACCAACTCAGTCTCATTGATTTTGTTGACTGCGGTTGACCCTAATGAGCGTCGGTTGAGAAGATTGAGCCCGTCCTCGCATGTGGCAAGATGAACCTTGTTCTCGTCCAAGTTGACCTCTGGACGGGTTGGCTGTCCGGGACGTGTTGACTCTGATGACGATGGTGCTGGCTTGATCATTCTGCACATATGTTCGGCCTCCCTCACGACAGGCACGAAGTGAGCCCGAACTCGTAGCATGTTAGGGATGACCAACAGGCGCCTCTCCAATGAGTTGAACCTCCTCTTGGCTATGGATTGAGATGACTCCAATTCTGGATTTGAATGGGACGGGAAACTAACGGTGGAAGTACCATTATCTTCTCGAGTTGGTTCTGTGAAGAAGTCTTCACATTCTCCCGCCCCTGTGGCAAGTCCCTGGGCTATCTTGACATTCTCAACTTCACAACATTGCTCCACGAGATGGTCAAGTAAAAGAGATGTGTGACTTACAACCAATGACTTCTGGGATAGTGTGATACTCCCTGTTAATACCCACCCATACACTGTCTCCTGGGCAATTGGAGTCCCAACTGGACCCTTCCGGAGTCCTCCTCTAAGGATGAGTGCGACGATGTCTGCTCCAAGCAACACGTCAACGGTCCCGCTGTGGTAAAACTCTGGCTCTGCCAACTGCAGTTGCTTTGTATGGGGCCATTGGAGTTTGCTGAAGCTCACTCTGGGTAATTTCTGGGTGACATTTGGCAATATAAACATATTTACCGTTGATTTGAATGATGACGTTGGAGACACCAACTCCAAGCTTGCTGCTCTCCTGGCGTGGCAATCATCGGATGATCCTTCTCCAGAAAGCACTAGATTTGCTTTTCTCGTTTGGATTCCCAACCGCCGGATACACTCCTCAGTAATCAGAGTAGCTTCGGACCCAGTGTCCAAGAGTGCTCGACAACGGCAGGGGTTCCCTCTTGCATCCTTGACTAAAATTATTGCTGTGCCCAACAGAACCTCATGATTTGTGCTGATCGTATGCGTGACCTCTCGATTCTCTGGTTCCTTGGACTCCTCTCTATCGCTAACCTCAGATTTCCCTTCAACATGAATCATAGTATGATGATTTTTAGAGCATTTGCGACAGCATGAATCTGCCTTACACTCGGCTACTCGGTGATTTGTTCGAAGGCAGTTGAAACAGAGTCTCTTCTCCTTCACGGTAGTCAACCTCTCCTGTATGCCCATGCTTACGAATGATGGACATGTGTGGACTTGATGATCCTTCTCACAAAGGATGCATGTTGCCTTGATTCCATGGTTGACCGACTTGCTCCCTGATGATGGCTTAGGCTGTTGTGTTGACCTTGATGCTGATTTGGTGCTGCTGGATATGACTGCCAATGACCTACTTCGAATTTCCAAAAACTGCATGAATTCTTCATACTTAGGTACCTGACAGCTTGTTAGTGACAGCTGCCATTGCCTCTTGGTTTCACAATCCAACTTCTCGAATATGACATGGATGAGAATCGCGTCCCACATGTCCACGGGTTGCTTCAGTACCTTCAATGATCGGATGCATTGACCTGTAACGTCAATCATCTTCCGCAAGGTTGAAGCGTCTTCTTATCTCATGGTTGATTGCGCAAATAGCCTCCTCAAGATTGCTGAAACTATCTCTCGCTCACTCTGATAACGGGTATTCAATGCATTCCAAGCTTCCACATAGTTAGCATCAGTGATTAAATACGCTTTGACCATACCTTTGGGTTCACCCTCTAACGTGTTGAGTAGGTAGGTCAATTTTTTGGCACCCTTCAGTCCCGTGTGATTGTGGATTGAGGCTTCAAATCGATCCTTGAATGTGATCCACTCCATAAAGTCTCCGCTAAAGCTCGGCAACTCCAATTTGGGAAGCTTGACCTCCGATGTTGTCCTTGGGGTTGCTGTATGAATTGGGATAGCAACAGGTGTTACCCGTGTTCTCAACTTGGAAATGGTTACCTTAAGAGTGTCCACTGTAAGGAACGATGCCTTGATTTCTGCCTCCACTAAAGCGTAGTTCTTGTCGTCGCAGCCCTTGGATATCTCCTGATGGTTCATGTCTAATTTCTCCTCCAGTGTGGTGACCTCCTGCCAACGCATTTGCAAAAGGTCCAACGTAGCTGTTAACTCAGTCAATCCAGATACAGCTGATTGGATGTACTCCAATTTCTTCATCAATGAGCGCCTAGTTCTGATGAGGATGTCCATAATGGGCTATGAACAATTCCAGCAGTATAAAGACTTGGTGCGGATCACCTCCCAGCAACGTCTTTCAACGATAATGGCAGGTTCGCTCTCAAGAACTTAAATACTGTGGGTTAACAACTGGCACTCGGAAACACTGACTTAGACCACAATAAAAAAAACCCGGTAATACTATCCGGTTCGAAGGACCAAAATGTTCGTGGTAGAATATGATTACAAGTATTAGATGAAGAGTTGGAGTTCAAAATATGCTGTGTGGAAGGGGTGGTGGTAAATAATTCTCTCTGGTTACTAGTGTGTAAGGCTTGACAACAAAACAAGGAATAAGGCTTTATTTAAAAGATGAAATGGACAGAGTAACTGTCTGGAGTTGGAGAAGGAATGCTCTCCGAATATACTGTTCGTTTCCTTTTTATAGGATTGTGTTGCATTGCCTTCTGACAGAATTAAAATAAGTTAAAAACTAAAATTAGATTTGTTTGCATTTTTGAGACAGGAAAAAGGTACCTCCATGAAGCCATTAAACCTGCCCGTCTTGACATTTCCTCATACATTCATATATCCATAATCATCCAAATACATATACATACATACATACACAAACATTTGGAGTTCATGACCTTTAGGTCATGTTTACATGAATGCACCAATAATCTCAGGAGTGATAAGAGCTATCTATTACATAGAACAATAATACACGTAGGTTGATGTAGTGAATGGAAGCGTCCTAGGTGAGGTGCTGTAGCAATTGGCAGAACCGTCCACAAGGTACAACAGCAAGTGGTCGGTTCGATGCATACACAAATGTCATAACTTCAAGTTAGCATAACTCTTAAGTTATTCAGGTGAATTCGTCAATTTTACACACCAATAGGATCTACTCATTACCGGCTACACGCTGGTAATGAGAAATCTGAAAGATAGTATATTGGTTCAAAAGTTACACACAAATGATAAAAATGACTATTTCTCCTTCCTTCCATAACTTCAGATTAGCATAACTTTTGAGGTGTTCGGGTAAATTCAATATTTTTACATCACAACAGCATCTATTCATTACCGGCTACACGCTGGTAATGAGAAATCTCAAAGATAGTATATCACCTCAACATTTACAAGCAAAATAATGTAACAACATGAATATTTTACAGGCATTCCTCAAATTACCCCATAATGGTAATTATTGACGAAGCAATGGAACATACAAACTCAAATAGCTAAACAATCACTAGTAAACATCATGTCATTATTAGTTCAAAGGTTACTGAACCAGTTCCTAGAAGTTATCATAAGCTGGGATAAAAAACATAAAATTCCTGAGACTTGAAGCTAAATTGAAACTCTACATTTCCATAAAAAACACGTTCACTGGCGTAAACAATCGAGTGCAGCATTCATATCTATTACAGCAAACAGCTCCATCCGGTTTTGCCTTACAAAATGAAAATGTATGATAAACAATTCAAATTATGATACATGACATTTATTGCATATTTATTAATAATTAATTATAAACACAATCTATTCAAATTCTTTTTGATAATTTTGTTGGTTGAATTTTGCAGGATGGAAAAGAACGAGAATGGGAACAATACAAGCGATTAGAGGAAACTTGGTGTTAAAGTGGCATTGGTTTTGTTGAACTTTTTGAGGGTGTTCTATTACAGGGTATGTATAACAAGGGATTGATGAGAATAGTAGATTGCAGAACCGTACAATTTTGGTTATACGGAAATAAAAATAGGCGTTAAAAGACGTTTAAATATATGCTAATAAATTGAATCCGACGTCCGAGGTACACAGTTCTCCTCATAAAGGGTTTCTGGATGTTGTCAAAATATCGACTGATAGGAGTCGCCCAAATATCACTTCACCCCTTGGTGACTTTGTACTTTAAAGTGTTAGTCAGAGATTATTCTTATAAAAAATATACATAGGCTTCAAAATTGTATATGAAACAATCTGGACACCGGAGGCTCAAAACATGTGTGGATTTTTGAAAACAAATTTACAGCTAAATGATCTTTAAACCATAATTTTCATTTCAATTTTTGCTTAATTGACCCGATTCCATTTTACAGACACAAAATCCTTTCATATCCTTGTCCTTATCAGTGACGGTAGGAATGCACCAACTCTGGTTCCCATACAAATTAGCCCTCTCAAGGTTGGTAACTTTTCCAAACAAATAATTCTCCTCCAATTTCATTTCCGATCCAAGATTGATCTGCACAGTGGCTTCAAAGAGAGCTTGTTCTGGTTCGGCCACAAACACAAGTAAAATTTTTTGGAATGCCGCGGTTCCATGTAACAAATTAATGTACTGTATTCCTGAGTGATGAGAAATCCACTGTTCACAAAAATTTCCGTATCTATAGGAGTTAATTTTTGAGTTTAAATTTCCTGTGGCCAGTTTCAACAATTTGAAAGCCAGTTTTTCGTCAATTTTGAAAGTCGATTCTCCTGCTTTTAAGTTACACAAACAAGTTCCATTATGCTCATGTAGGATATTCACACTTGCGCACGTCCGGTTAGTGGGCACGAGGCTAAGGAGACTTGCTCTGTCCTGAAGGTTGCATTAATATCTGTTTATGATTGCGTAATAAACGTACGTAGATATTAACGAGTGATTGAATAGGAAAGATGATGGTTTATTCAGAAAGCCGAATGAGAAGAGTAACAGGGAGAGAGAGTAATAGTAGTGATAGTGAGTGAGACGCTACTGAGGTAGCATGAGGAAGGAATCCTTTATATACGGGCGAGAGAGTGTGTCTCAGCCTGGCAAAGGTAACGGCTGCAGAAGGTTCAGGGTGGAACAGGATGATTCCAGTTCATACAGGTTCCGACAGGAATGAACAGGTTAGGACAGGAATGAGCAGGTGTTGGGAAGGATGAAGTGTAACGGTAAAACATATAGCACGTACATTTTAACACATCCTCTCTTTTGTTTGAAATTACAAAATCATAACTGTAAGGAATAAGAATAAGAAATAGTGTAGTATGAAAATATTTAGGCGACGTATTTGTCTGGTTTCTTGACTGGGCGTCCTGATCGGGTTTTGGTCACTGGGTCTGATCGGCTGGATCCGGGGAGGTTGAATGTTTTGACCTTTGGCGGGCTTGGGGTTTTTATTTGCTTGAAGGGACTGGGGGTCATGCTGTATGGAATGATCTCAGTTCTTGCTGGGCTAGGTGTAGATGGTGGTTCCTCCGGGGGAGTTACAAACTCTTGTTTCTTAACCGGTGTTGTCATCGGATATAACTGGGAAGTGTTCCTCCTGTATGTTCCATGGGGGGTTTGGACGTTGTAAGAGCGCGGCTCCTTCGTTGGGCTTTGAATGGTCCCAAAGGTTTGCTTGTCCTTTACCCATGCGGGCTGTCCAATGTGAAGCTCGGGTTTTGCTATTACGCCATGTCGGTCATCGAAGGTTTTCTTGCTTTTGAGTCTTTTATTGGTCTCAAAGTCTTTTACGTCCTTTCTATTGGCCAGTTTGGGTTGCAGTAGCTGGGGTGATATGGGTAAGCTTGTCCTTATGCGGCGTCCCATTAGAAGTTGTGCTGGACTGTACTTATTGTCCAAGGGAGTACTCCTGTATTCCAGTAACGCCTTTTGAAAATCCTTGGGATTTTTCTTTAGTAAGTCCTTAATGGTCTTGACCATGACCTCTATGAAACCGTTGCTTTGTGGGTAGTGGGGACTGGATGTAATGTGTTGGAATCCCCAGTTGGTTGCAAATGATTTGAATGCCTCTTGAAATTGAGGCCCGTTGTCGGATCTGACAATATCCGGTATGCCGTGTCTGGCAAAGATGGATTTGCAATGTGAAATAATTGCTTCGGAAGTGGTACTTGATAATAGTACTACTTCTGGGTATCTTGAATAATAGTCACTGACTATTAGGTAATTCTTCCCTTCATAATGGAAGAGGTCCATTCCTATGGTGGACCATGGTCTGTGAGGAAAATCACTGGGCATCAGCGGCTCTTTCCTCTCTTGTCTGTGCGGAATGCACGTTGGGCAGTTCTTGATTAATCTTTGAATGTCTCTTGAGATTCCGGGCCACCACATGGAAGTGTGGGCTCTGGCCCGTGCCTTGGAAATTCCCATGTGTCCTGCATGGACACGTTGTAGGAGTTCCGATTGTAAAGGCTTTGGGATGATGAGGCGGTTGCCTCGTAACAGTAAATCTCCTTGTACTGTGATCTCGTCTTTATGAGTGTGAAATAGTTTGAACTCCTCCGTGAGTTTCTTGAGAGGAGGCCATCCAGAACGGCTGTACTCAGCTAATTGCTTGCACGTATCGTCTTTCTGCTGCGCCTCTTTAATTTCTTGTAGTTTGGCGTCAGTTGCCGGTAAGGAATCAATGAATAAGGAAATGGCTGCATCACAATCCATTGTAAAGTCTTGGTTTCCCACTGTAGGGAGTGGGTGCCGTGACAGAAAGTCGGCTGCTATCAAATTCTTTCCAGGAGTATGGAATATACTGAAATCGTATCGCATCATGCGGAGTCTAAATCTCTGGAGTCTGGGAGACAATTCGTCCAAATGTTTTGTCTTCAGTATTGCAAGTAGAGGTTTATGGTCGGTCTCGACCTGAAACTGTAGACCAGGGAGAAATGTTTGGAATTTTTCACATCCCCAGATGATTCCGAGACATTCTTTTTCAATTTGCGCGTAGTTTTTCTCCGCCGAGGATAACGTACGGGAAGCGCTAGGGACTAGTCTCCAAGTGCTGTCTGACTGTTGTTGTTTGAGAATGGCTCCGAGGCCGAAGGATGATGCGTCTGTGGAAATGGTAGTAGGTGAGTTTGGGTTGTATATTGCGAGCACTGGTGCGGACGTTAGTCGGCTGATTAACTTGGCATGTGCCTTCTGTTCTGCAGGTCCCCACCTGAAGTCGACATCCTTTTGCAATAATGCATACAAGGGTTGCATTATTGTTGATAGGTTTGGGATAAATTGTCCAATGTACATGATAAATCCCACGAAACTTCTAACGTCAGAAGTGTCCTTTGGTGTAGGTAGGTTGGTAATGGCTCTTAGCCGTTTTGGGTCGATGCTGATTCCTTTCTCGGAAATGATGTGCCCCAGAAATTTTACTTCCTTTACACCGAATTCGCACTTCTCAGGGTTGAGAGTGATTCCTTTTTCTTGAAGGCGGGTGAGAACTAGTCTTAAGTTCTTGTCGTGTTCCTCCGGATTTCTTCCCCACACGAGCCAATCGTCAGTGTGGTGTATTACTGGGAGTCCTGTCAGGGCCTCGGACATACGCTTCTGGTAGTGTTCAGGGGCAGAACTAATTCCAAATGGTAACCGTAAACAACAATACCGTCCAAACGGTGTAATAAAAGTTGTCAATTTTTGACTTTCTTCCGATAGCCGTATTTGATGGAAGCCCTGCCGATTATCTCCCTTAGAGAAGATAATGGCACCGTGTATTTTCGTTAGAGTTTCAGTTACCACCGGCATGGGGTGGAACTCTCGGGCGATTGATTCGTTTAATCTTGTGAAATCTTTACAAAGTCGGATGTCTCCATTTGGTTTTTTTACGACGACTATGGGAGCACACCATTCTGTAGGCTCATCAATGGGTTTGATGACACCTTGTTGCTCTAGTCTTGTTAACTCGTCCTTGAGTTTTGGTAAGAGAGGGATGGCAACCTTCCTCGGTTGCATAATAGCATAAGGTTGGGCTCCGTCCTTGAGCCTGATTGTGTAGGGTTGTGCCATCGTTCCTAATCCTTTGAATAGTTTGGGGAACTCAATATGGGGCTGTACTGTAGTGTACTCTCCTATCGTGGTAATCGAGTTGACTGTAAGTTTTATCAGCTGTAGGGCTATGCACTCGTTTCTGCCTAGTAGAGGTTGCTTCAAACCGGAGGCGACGTAGATGTCCGCCTGAGTTGCTCTGTCCTTGTACAGTAAGTTTGCCTTGAATCTGCCGGTAACTGCTAAATTTGTTCCATTCGCGGCACTGAATTTTCTGTGGTCCAGTCGTAAATGACGGACTGCCTTGGGTAGGTTTTGTTCAAAAATGTGCTCAGGGATGATGGTGACGTCTGCTCCCGTGTCTAACTTGAAAATGATGGGGACATTTCCCACTATTATCTCTGTTGACCAATTGTTCTTGGGGTAATCTTCAGCCAGATTGGCTTCACCCATGAACACCGAGTCGGTGTCACTATCTTCCTGAACTTCTTGTATTTTTGATTTACTCTTGGGCTTGGCTTGGTCCTTGGCTGACTTGCAAACTTTTGCAAAGTGTCCCATTTTACCGCACGTATTGCACTTGGCTCCTTTGGCTCTGCAAGCGTCCTTTGAGTGTTGCTTCACGTCTCCACAATTAAAACATTTCCATGTTTTATTGTTGAATTTCCCTTTTGATTGGGAGTTTTTCTTGCCAAAAACTCGGTCCACATCCGTATTTCCTCCGGAAATGGTGGGTTGTTGCTTTTTGAACTTCTCGTGAGTTTTCACATGAGCTACAGCTTCTTCCAGGGTTAATTTGTCCTTTGTCTGGAGCTGTAGTGATACGGTTTTGTCCAAGATACCGATGACGATACGGTCTCTAATTAATTCCTCGTGCAGGGACTGGAAATTACACGTTTTGGCCAACTTGTGTAGGTCCGTGATGAACTGATCCACATTCTCCTCTGTCCGTTGTACTCGGGAATTAAACATGAAGCGTTCAAAAACAACGTTCAGTTTCCCAATGAAATGGGCTCGGAAGGCTTCACATACTTTGTCGTAATCCTTGGCATCCGTTTTGCTCAACTGGAATGAGTCAAAAATCTCATAGGCGTTACCGCCCATATGGTAGAGTAATGAGCTAATCTTCCAGTCGTCATCAGTTTGCTTGGAAAGGGTCACGAACCCTTGGAAACGACGAATCCAGGTTGTCCATTGAGCTGGGGTGTCGTAGGAGAATTCCTCTGGAGGTCTGAGTGCGTCCGTTGGAGGTGCAGCTGGAGTAGCCATGATGAGGGTGAGAAGAGAGACGGAAGTTTTGCGTCCACGGAACGTATGTGGAAGTGGGTAGTATGTAGTCCGTAAAGTGTAAACTTTAGTGTGTAATTAATTGGTGTGAATTCGACCGTAGCTGCCACCATGCATTAATATCTGTTTACGGTTGCGTAATAAACGTACGTAGATATTAACGAGTGATTGAATAGGAAAGATGATGGTTTATTCAGAAAGCCGAATGAGAAGAGTAACAGGGAGAGAGAGTAAGAGTAGTGATAGTGAGTGAGACGCTACTGAGGTAGCATGAGGAAGGAATCCTTTATATACGGGCGAGAGAGTGTGTCTCAGCCTGGCAAAGGTAACGGCTGCAGAAGGTTCAGGTTGGAACAGGATGATTCCAGTTCATACAGGTTCCGACAGGAATGAACAGGTTAGGACAGGAATGAGCAGGTGTTGGGAAGGATGAAGTGTAACGGTAAAACATATAGCACGTACATTTTAACACAAAGGTGTGGTTGAAATCCGCCGGGATATAGGTCAACCGTCTTGAATTGTAAAATGTGACGAAGAGTGTGATGAACGTCGAAAGGGGTGGTTAAAATTTTGGAATTAATTCTTAGAGTGTGCACGATATCCGGAAATTCCTCGGCCATTTGGTCTGGGATGCGGATGAAAAGGGGCGGGCTAGCTCTTTCGATGTAGCTATCCATAGATCGGCCATCGTAGTGCCCCCATCGACTCCCATGGTCTCCGATGAGTACTATCAAAGATTTTCTCAGTAACTTGGGCTCCGAGCTGAAAAGTTTCAAAACGTTTTCCAGATGACCATCGTAGCTAGCCAACGTAGTTGGATCTTCGGCATGAAATGGGTCATTGAACCATTCCATAAAGAAAAAGGGGTAATCGGAAAATTTTCTCAAGAATCTGATCGAAGTTTGAAACATAAATTCTGTAGTTGTCTCTTTGGATGTACAATCCCGATACAATTTCTAAAATAAATTATTATTAATTTTTTTAACATTTTTGAAGAACGATGAGATTGTGTATTAAAATTAAATTATTAATTTATCAATTACATAATTATAATATGAACAAAAAATTAAACAAATGTCGAAAAATATATCGATTAAATAGTATAGTTGAAACTCACCTTGGATTGATTCCGTCGGATTTGGCGCAAAGCCAGGAAAAGATGATGGAAATAATAATCTGTGGGCACTGAATTGAATCCCGACTGACCTCCCCAATTGAAGGACTGTTTGCCATCTTCGAAGAAAAATGTAACATAGTTCTTAGCATCAAATTCCTTCCAAATAAATGAGCAATTGTCAAAGGGTGCTTCCCAATTCCTTGCGCATGTCTTCCGTACAACATGGCGGGGTAGGCCAATGAGAAATCCCATGAAATTCGATAAGGTCGAAGCTTCCACTGAATGATAAGAGTTAAAATCCACAAAGCCCAATTGATACATTTGTTCCAGGGATTTCGGAATGCTCCGGTAAGCATGAGCCCGGGAGATGCTGTCAAATCCAAAAATGAAAACGCTGTAGGGACGCTCATTGTGGGGTACGCTTTTCCAAAAATCCAATTTTGCTTTTACATTTTTATAAAGTGGGAAATTGGCAAATGCGTTGGTATAATTTTCGCAGCGTACAAAAACTATAGCTTTGTCGATAAGGTCGGTGGTTGCTTCAAGGTTTTCACATGCAGAAAAACTGAAAGGTCAAAAATTATTTAAACATCAAATGGAATTTTGTAAACGTTTTGACACATTTGAAAAAAATCCAGGTTACTAGGGCAAAAAAACAGTCACTGCGTTATTATTTGTAATGGGGCAGACATTTTACGTACCTGAATTCACTATCGTTACGACCCCTTAAAACCTCGTGAGCACAGCACGTCAAATTGTTCAATGCCTTCAAAATCTGACAATTAATTAAATATAGCAATAAAATCAAGAAACATTAATTATCAATCAAATTAGAATATCATGTATGTTTTGGCATATTTTTGAACACATTTTAAATCTGGTTCCCACTTTATGTCGGGTATGACCACGGGTTTAATTTTCAAATATTTTCCTTTAGTTGAATTTCAAAATGGCGGGCATAATTTGCAACTCACAAATTTTTCATCACACTTCGCCAAATTTTTCTCGTAACTACAGTCGGGTATGGAAAATTTTGAATTGTTAAAATTGTGATAATATTCGGGCCACAATGCTGAACAAGGCATGACACAAGCTAACTTTACTGATGAGCCGGTCTCATTAAGTTCCGTGAATTTCTCGTTGTGGGAGTACTGCCAAATGTATTTCTCACCTGTGTTCCTCTCCCAATAAAAAAATATCGAAGAAACTATTGTCAGTGCTAAAATTGCTATCAGGTTTAATTTTAATAGAACATGGAATTTTTGAAGAAATTTTTGTGAATTACCAGTTCCTTGACATTCTGGAAGGCTTTGATAGAATACAATTGTGGCTTTTGTTTTTCTAAATTCGAATAAATGTTTAATGGGTGGAGTAAACATTTTTAGGAGATATTACAGTAAAGCTGATAAATGTACTTTAAAGTTTGTGATCCATGAAGACTTTAGGAATGTGCTACAGTATAAGCAGCCTGGAAAACAATACCTTATAACAATTACTGGGAATGAATGCCTCGTGCTTATTTTAAAATTTATTTTTAGTTAGCTTATTTATTGCCTATTGAGTCAAATATTTATTTGTAACACAATAATATTATTATGCAAGTATTCAATACAGGAAATCACATTGTTGCATTCGTGTAAATATAAACAGGAATCATAAAATGTAAATAATTAATTGTCCTTGTACATTCTTGTAGGTATGTACGTGTGGTATTAAATATGCAAATTACTGAACATGAAATTTCAAAACTATTTTCAGTGACTAGTAGCTGACGAATTCACACAGATTTTGTAATTGCACAAAGGCAAATAGTGTCAACTTTATGAGAATCAAGTTGCGTAACACGAACGAAGTGATACATACATTTCTGCAGTCTACATATGTATATACATAGTATTGGTGATTATATACAGGGGGGTTTCTTCATTCCTGTTTAATTGAATTTCTTAAATCTTGTTCTGTGCTTTCATGGTTCATGCCCACAATTCTCCTGTATGATAGGTCCCTGGAAAGCCCACAAAATGCGATACCAACTGCAGGAAAACATATCTTCAGAAAAAATTTCCTGGGAATATATAATTTTAAACTATAGATTTCAGTTTTTCCAAAGATTGTCCTGATTCTTTGTTCCCTTCCATGAGCGCTGAGCTAGCTGCATGAAGTAAATTTTGAAAAATTGAGCAACAATTTCCTGTATCTTGGGGGAATGAGATATTTTTACTAACCAACATTAAATGGTAATCGGGGGACTAAATCGGTTCTTAGCACCCTGCATAAAGACTCGCGGCGGGAACACAAAATGTAGGGAAAGTCTGGGGTCAAATTACACAACATCATTTTCCTATGCTTCCTCACGCTCTTCCCAAAAATCATTATGCCTTCATTTACAACCAATGAGTCTATGCTGTAGCATACACTCTCAGATCGCATTACGGGTATTTCCCATATCTCCTTTCGAGGACCATATGTAATTTTAATGTCTCTGGTCTTGGATACTTGAGGCATGAACTTGATTTCAAGCACAAATTTATGTTGTCCACAGCCAAAACTTGATGTGTCAGTATTTATGTATATCTGACATTTGTTTACATCATGCAAATGACCGGTGTATTCCCTATTGGCTACCGAGTTACGCTGGCATTGTGGAATTGAAATGCATCGTCTGCATTGTAAACATAATATGTGGATTTTAACTATGTACATTAGAAAATCACCTGGAAAAAAACGTGTAAAAATCTCCTCATCCAAATCTGCGCACGTGTAGGGAACTTTTATATACCTAAATTAATTTTAATGATTGGAATGTCCTTGGGTGGGACGTTACAAATCTGACCCTGACGTTAGTTTATGTTGTCAAATATTATGCACACGTACAGTTGACGCATGTACATTAAACATAATCCGAGGACAGAATCAATAAAATGTTCTGGGCTGAATCTGTATGATTATATTTTTGAGTACCCTATTGCATTTCAACATGACTGCAAATTTTTTAGTTAATTTTATTTTTTTCTAGAAAGGACAAAGTAGTTTATTTCTTAACCCAGTACAGACCAAGAAAACAGAGCTGCATCGCAGACCAATCCCCTCAGCCAGGGGTCGGATTTTTGTAAATCCCCTGGATTTTTTTAATTTTCCCTGTGGTCATTATGTCCCCGTTCGAATCAAGTTTAAAACTCCCTGTTGACAAAATAATTTTCGTAATACACCTCAACAAATTCAAAAATCCCTGCTGAAAAAAAGGTGGACAAATTTGAAAATCCCTGCTGACAAAAATTGTTTTCCATAAAACACCTCGACAATTTCGAAAATCCCTGTTTACAATCCCGTTTGAAAATTTCCCTGCTGAAAATTTTTTTCCCCGTCTTCCCACATAAATTCAACCCCTGGCCCCAAGCCAGAGTGGCCACGTATTGAGTATTGCAAGCACATACGGCAGTGTGCGTCATATATAACGTTTGTGGGACAATATTTGTCATGATTGCAGATTGAGAAAAGGCGATAAGGATTTGATGTGTATGAGAAGTGTGGAGTAAATAAATGTTGAACTAGATTGGACGCGTTAAATTTAGTAAATTCTAACAAACCTATAATGTCGTAATTTAGAAGCAAACCAATTCCATTATCTTATACCAAAGTTTATCCCAATTTTCTGACCAAACAAATTTTATATGAAATTGTTATCCAAGAGTCACCACGGTCAGGTCAACTTAAAATCCTAATTTCAAAAATTACTAATTTTCAAATGTTATTATGTTCTTATATTTATGTTAGGTTCAAAATCGAAATTACGTTTCGCAAAAGGAATATGCCATCCAGGTAACAAGTACAATATTTATGTATTGCGGCTAATAGCGACGGTAATAATTATTTTAATGTTATTAAACATTTATAATCAAAACGTTTTTAGTATTATAATTTCAAACAATTTAAACAAGCATGACTGATTGTTTAAATAATGGAATTATTAGCGCAAAAGCAATTGTAGAATAAATGTTTATCCCATTATGAAATACATTGGATGTACAAAACTTGCGTAATTTTCTTTCCTCTAGTATTTAATAACTGTAACTTTAAACACAGATTTAGTTCAAGAGACAGAGTGGGATGGACCGCAAAAGAATATTTTAGTGCTCCCCAAATCTCGTAATTGCAATTATTATCTTTTCACAAGCTTTGCAGGGTTTCATCTTTTAATTTGAGTTCAAAAATAGGCATACATATTTTAATGACCACTGCGCACCAAAATTGCAAATAAACATTTGTTGTTTTGAGGATTAAAAGGGGAATCTTAATGTTTTGTTGTAGTGTTTGAAAATAGTTCTGGTGAGAAATGCATCATACGACAAGTTATAAACAAGAATACTTCCAGCTGTAACATACTGCGTTTTGCTAATCATTTACAAATATTTTATATAATTATATGTTATGCAGATGTACATATGCATTGGTTCTTATTATTTTCATTTTCAACATAGTTTAACTTCTTTGGCCTGGAATGTTGATCCGGGTAACTGTAAAAGATTTTCTTTAAATCTGAGCGAAATTAGAATTTGTATCTGGATAAAAATATGGGGGTTTCTAATATTTCATTGACTGACATTTATTAGGAAAGAAACGACATGTTTACCTGCATGTCAAAAATAAGTTTAACCTTTTGTCTCGTGAACACCTTACCTCACTGAATATCTGTCAAATTATTTGAAACAGCTAAAATTTCTTGTAGCAAAGCCTAGTTTTTATTAAAGCCATCATTATCGTGATTTTACTATGGTATTTGCTATATGCAGAAATGATAACAGAATGATTCCATTTGCGACACCAATAAGCCGTTTCACAAAAACATTCATTCCATCGCCTAACCTTCATTCCTGGACTGTCCACGCAAATCGTCGACGTCTGACAGTACTGCTAGAACCATGAGTTGTTGACTGACTAGCGGGTTGTTCGTAATTATTTGGTCAAGAATATCAACGCTTCTGTTTCCACTGTTCACATTTCATTAAATAATTCAATTGTTTACTTGTCAGTCAAAAGGTGCAAAATTTGAGATAAATGTGTTTAATGAAATATTGCATTAATGTTTAATGTACTTAAGTCATGCCTTTATAAGCAATTCAAGAATTTTTTTATAAACAAGCCCAATTATTAATCAGAATCAGAAAGTCTTTTTCAGCACTGTGAATTACTGTAATATCGGGGACACCGCTCCTTCATATAAAGTTATACAAGTTGTAGCATTGAATCTGTCAATACATAAGGGGCATAAACGATTTAATTTAGTCCACATCAGTTCTGTCATAACAATAATTCCGAATACAAGTGAAGATGACAACAAGTGTTCTGCTTAAAGCAAAATATTTGTTGTTTTGAGGATGAAAATGTGAATTTTAACGTCTGTGGTTGGGTTTGAAAATAGTTCTTGTGAGAAATGCGACATACGACAAGTTATAAACAAAAATGCTGGCAACTGTAACATACTGGCATTTGCTAACCATATACGATTATTTCGCTACAATAAAACTTATTATTATTATTATGCTGATGTACATATGCATTTGTTCTTATTTTTTCAACAAAGTTTTACTTCTTTGCCTAAATATAAACAAGCCAAATTATTAATCAGAATCAAGACGTTTTTTAGCACTGTTAATTAATATCGGGGACTCACGGCTCCTTCAGAAAAACTTATAAAAGTTGTAGCATTGAATCTCTCATTACATAACGACATAAGCGATTTAATTTAGTCCACATCGGCTTTGTAATAACAACAATTTCGTATTTACTTAGGTGAAGAGGACAAACATTTTAAGGAGGAGGGTACTTTTTATTAAAGCAAACATACAGTGTCACTGGTGTTAAAATGCGAATTATTTATTATACTTGCTAGTATTTTTGTATACTTTTGTACAGACCTGTATGCAGACGATTTTGAAAACATTTTATTGTGAAAATGGTACAGCGCTACACCACTGCACGGGTCCAAACCCAGACTGGCCTTTCTTGCTTCTCGAATGTTTTTTCTGCTGAGTAACCGCTGCGTAAATGAAGCAAGTCCGACGGGAGCATAATTTGATATTTTCGATTTAACTAAAAAACATCTGGGTCACAATAATCTCGTAAGGAAATTAATTTCCTTTCTGCTCTCTCGGTGGGAAATTACGGAGTTTTAAGAGCAGAACAACAATTTGATTCAGGGATGAAATATCGGGAAAATAAAAATACCGATTCCAATTACAAAACCTGCTTAAATTTAATTTCGATTTAGATTCCGATTGCGATGTATCCAAACAATTAATTTTGAATTCCGATACCAATTAATTTAAATAAGTTTAAATAATTCCGATGCCAATTCCGATTCTATGAATGTAATCCATAATTTATTGTTATTTTTGTCATTTTTAAGTCATTCAACCACGTTATTTAAACGTTTTGTTTACTTGACCAAACAACGTTTTGCTTGGATTCCTCCGGTAGTTGACCTAGATTAAAGTTTTAAACTAAACGTAATGCAAGAAACGTTTTCACACAGTAACCTAAGCTACTGTAATGCTCAAGATTACAGATGTTACTTGCTGGAGAATTTCAGACAATTATTCCGACACTTGAAAAAATTGATTCATTTGTCCCATGTACTGTCCAAAGTTGTTCCACAGAATACGTTGGAACATGTATTTCATGTTTTTGTATATCTAAATTTGTGTTGTAGTCGTAGTAATCATGAACAAATTATTTTCCATTTTTAGTACTACGATAAAGAGCTGTTTGCGCAACAAACCAAGTAGAAGTGTAACGTGTAAAATGTAAAGGTATTATAAAAGGTTGTAAAGGGCTATTTATAGCTGTATAATGCAATATTAGAAGTGGAATCGGAATTCATTGGAATATCATTAAATTCTAATACCAATACGGATACTTACTTTCCAAAACTGATTATAATTCCAATACCTGATTTTACAATATTTTCAATTCCGATTCTAGTGCTTTAAAGTTTCGGATTCCGATTCAAATTTTCAACCCTGATTTGATTTGAACACGCACATTTCATTTATACAGTACAAAAGCAACCGTATAAAGGTGCGTTTTCATGATCATTTACGAGACAAGATTACTGGCCCAGGTCTTCAAATATGTCACCGCGGTCACAGGAGTAAAACAATGTCAGAATCATGTTTTATTACCGTAATGTTATTACCTACTATTACGTTCGTTTTAAATTCCCAAATAGAATTCATAACTTGTTGCACGATAGTTTTTCAGGTTATAAAACTAAAGGGTCATTTCAAAAATTACAAAAGCTTAAGAACTTTAAAGCATTGCTATTTGGATTCACGTAAAATTAAACAACATCCGCTGTCCATACTCAATCATGTTCTAAATTAAATTAACTAACTGTAGTAAAATAAATTGTAGCTGAAATGAGTAGATGACAGAAAATTCAGGAGAAAATGGTTAAGTAGATAAATATGTACAAATGAGAGAAGACCGTATGGAAGTCATAGCAGTCATATTGTTAAAGTGCCAACTCTACAAATACATCGTGTAGAGATGTGACACTATAAACTGAATCCATGGTTTTCAATAAGAACGCACGACTTAGTAAAATTAGCCGAATATGTTTTTGAAGAACAGACCATTTTGCACATTAAAGCGGACCTGTAACTACATACCCGATACAACCTTTATTTTGTAGTCCATGGCTTACCAATTCATGTTGTTTAATAATTCCTTCATTAAAATGTAATGCCAGTTACACATGCATTTTTTACTATTTTAATTATCGAATTTCATTAGCAGCCGCGTATAAATGTCATTTTTATACCCAAAACGCCTATATTGATTACGTTGACTTTTGTACATGACTGCTAATGAAATTCAGTAATTAAAGTAGTAAAAAAGGCTTGTGTAACTCAATATTTTCCAGCAACAAATTTATTATTAAACAGGATGACAGCATTAATAAGCCAAGTACTACAAAAAAAATGCTGTATTCGGGTATTGGTTACAGATCCACCTTCATCTGTAAAATGGTCTAATCGTCGGACCTATTCAACTCATTTGACTACGAGGCGCGTTTTAGTTGAAACTAATTCATTTGTTTTAGTGTAGTATCTCTATACGACGTGTGCTTTAGAATACTTTCTATGCGGATGTAGGCACATCTCTGTTTAATTTCAACAGCGTGACAGCTGAATAATAAGGTTAAGAAGTCAAAATATAAAATAGAAGAGGACTTACTATAAAAGAATACCTTACTTATATTAGTTTCCTCAACTACCACATTTACTTATTCAGGTTTCAATAAAAGCATTTCCTTTAAAATCATATTTTGTTGAAATCAGTAGTACTGAGAACTTTGAGACTAGCGAAACATTTGCAATCGCGGTAACCAGTTTGTTTTTACAGGAGCGCTTAAACATGAGTCCAGAAACATCGTTGCTTGTAAAAACGCTTAAAGCGGGATACCAACTAGGCGTTTTTCCAACCAAATGGAATTCCATGACTGGATTCATGGAAAAGTCACCAAGCAAATGGAAAAGGGTACATTGTACCATTAATTCGTTAGTGTATTCCCTATACACGGTCTCGGTTATTGGTCGATACATTTATACTATTTATTTCCAATCTGAAAAAGTTTCGGCAAGCGAGTCTGCAGATTTTTTGTCTTTCACCTTGCCAACCATAAATGTGTTGAACGTTTGTCTGCAAAGCTCTATTTACTGGAGAGGATCCAAAGATTACATAAATCGTTTGATATGTTTGGATGAAAAAAATTTCGGCAAGTTGACATTACGACACGGTTACTATTAGATATATCAATTCAAAATGATTAGTCACGGGTGGGTTTAACAATTGCAGTTGAAACGGCGAAGCTTCAAGCAAACGGTTCCAACTCACCCAAGAGCTCAAGTCATGCCTGCAAAGTCTTGCGAAAGTCACCGATTATATTCTCGATTGCATTATTTGTATACACTTTTCGATTAGTTGTCCGGCCAGAGAAAGCATATCATTTGACAGGTATGCTGGAAAACGCAAGAAGAGTTAATACGGCAAGAGTTGCTTTGAGTATTCTCCAATGTTACTTATGGTGTATCCAATGGTTTATGTGCCACTGGCTTTTTGTTATAATACAATATCATAGCCATATCATGATTTCGCAACTACGGTAACATTTCCAAATTGATATATACTAATGTTATTTTGCAATCACGTTATCATAATAAAATGCATCTATTATTATTTTTCGTAGACAATTAGAGCTGCTGTCCTTAAAGGAACATACTTTACGAATGCTGGAACTCATCGCAAGCCAATTTGACATGTTGCGAATCCTTCAGAGTGAACAGAATGAAATGCTGGGTCACACGTACTCCGTTACCTTTACAATGATGATTGTTGTTGTTATTTCAAATACTTACCTGGCTGTTGCTTTACGTAATTTGAAAGGTCTGTATTCGTTAATATTAATCTGCTATATTCTTCGCAGCATGGTGAATTCAGTGGCTCGACATTTTGAGACATCAGTTGTACTTCTGCATTCGTGGGAGCAATTCCGGGGAAATGTTTGGTTTCGGAAACGTCATCTATGTACTCAGCCCATTCGCACTCAAAATGGATGGTGTGGGTTTATTGACAGGAAGTTAAATTTGACTTTTCTTGGAATTATCATTGACAATTCGGTGTCCCTCATTGTTGGAAACCGTAATGCACGTTAATATTTCCAAGCTCAAAGTATATTTGCAAACAAAACGGTTCGATATCTGATGATTCGATAGGTGTACTAAATACGCAAATGTACCAATGAATTTGTATTGTACAAAACGATTTTAATGTAAAAGTGCAACTCTGCAGTTTTTCTGTGTACTACAATATCCAATTGCATTTCATGAACGTGAGCGTACCTAGTTTATTGTCATTTTATATTAGTTTAAAAATGCAACTACGTGTATATCGAGATGGGTCTTTGATTCTGGAAAGTCTTGATAACTTTTTGAAAACTGTCTGTTTTTTGAAAACACAAATGTCACCACCGTACAGTTTTAATTGCATTCTAATAACCAATTTTCAGGCCAAATTCTCTTATAATAGAATATAACTTTGTGCTTGGGACTTGATAGAATCTGCTTTTTACTTTATCCTCTATATATATTAACCAATTAGATATGTGCTTTTAATGCTTTAAATCGTTTCGTAATGTTTTTATTCAAAGAAAGATAAAATCAAGTTCCAGTCAATGCAATTTTAGTCTATTTTGTTTATCTTGTCTCAAAGTGTTCTCTCAAATTTTCAGTTGCGTGCCTCTACTAACCATAACTCAACCAATCAATTAGTGTTAAACATAAATAACAATATTTTAATGAACATTTCCAATAAACAATACATATATGCCAGTTTCCTCTGCAACACACTTGTTACTTTCAGCTGTGTAATTGTAACATTTTGATTACTTTAATTTAGATCTGTAAACCTAATTGTTCAATTAAAATAGTTAACGTATTCCGAAGAACTTACTCGATGGTCTTTAATGTGTTTGCATTTACACACGTTCGTATAAACCCGTTTAATTTCCCTCCTGCTATCTAACCACAAATTAATATTAGTTATTGGAAATACTGCTCGGGCTAAACATTATATAACTAAGGACTTTCGCCAAGTTATAAAATCATGTAGTGAAATTATTCATTTGGCGATGCATTAGGGATGATTGCAAAACAATTATGTTCACATCCAGGGTGTTGAATTATCTTCAATTATCATCTCCAAGATTCAATAATACCACAGAATTATATTAGGTAATATTTTTGCAAGAATTTATATTGTAAGTCGTTATCCCTAGTTCATCAATGTGTCCAGTCTTGGAAATGCAGCAGTTCCTCGATTTCATGTTTTATGTCTTCTAGCACATGATTTATCACTTCGTTCAAGTCACTCGGGAAGTACCAGTCAAATTGGCGGTTTTTTCGATAATATCGTCCCATCATATCGCTATTGGCATCCCTAGTCACGCCTGATATGTGATGTTGGAACATGCCGCAGGAGTTCTGTTAATCAAATTTTAACCTTAAACTAATAGGTGAGATTTCTTGAAATTTGCCAGAATTTTGATAAGCAGGAAAATTTTAAATTTTTCCGCATACATTTTCTTGGATTGTCCGCAGTATATTTGCACATATTTCCGAGCTGTTTACAGTTCACAGCTACCAGTCTGCATCGTTAGATGTTAAACAGCAAGTGAAACAACATATAGTTACTAATTACTACTTTCACAAATTAATTTTTACAACAATATTATACTGTACAAATATTTTTTCTGTCCCGATATATTGTTCCGTCCCGCCCCGAAATCTTCGAGGCAAAAACGTTCGTCCCGATTCCGTTCTAAAATAGCATGGGGTCAAACATTTTGTCCAGAAACTGACCCGATCCCTTACCGAGGTTTTCGAAGCCCTAATTAATAGCACTTGTCTTAAGAAATTGATCTCTGAACAAGGATTGAACACTTACCCAAGTTCATGCAATAATTCGTGAAGCAGTCCGTATTGAACATACACCAACTCCCACCTGCTTTACATGACTGGTAATAAACACAAAAATTCAGGAACAGACAAGGGATCGTTAGCAACAGACAAGCAAGTGTTTTAAAAGTAATTAATAATCTAATAATTGTAGACTTGATGCTAATCATTAACCCTGAAATAGTTAATTATCAATCTTTATTCGTATTCTTTTTGATAATTTTGTTGAATGCATTTTGGAGGATGAAAAAGATCAAGCATGGGAACAATACAAACCATTGGAGGAAAGTTGATGTTAAAGTGGTAATGGTTTTGTTAAGCTTGTAGAGGATGTATATTACAGTGCATGACAAGGGTAGGGTAATAATCATATATTACAGAACCGTAGTACGTACTAATCTTGGTTATACGAAAATTAAAACAGTCCACGTTTAAATACATCCTAATACATATGGATTCGACAAAGGCGCTGTCCGAGGTACACAGTTCTGAGCATAAAAGTTTTCTGGACATTGCTAAAATATCGACCGATAGGAGTCGCCCAAATATTACTTCACCCCTTGGTCTGAGATTATATTTATGACATTTTATATGCTTCAAAATTTTATATAAAAAATTTAAAAACTAATAATTTTCATGTCAATTTTTGTTGAATTGACCCCATTCCATTTTACAGACAAAATCCTTTCATATGCTTGTCCTCATCAATGACGGTAGGAATGCACCAACTCTGGTTCCCATATAAATTAGCCCACTCAAGGTTGGTAACTTTTGCAAACAAATAATTCTCCTCCAATTTCATTTCCGATCCGAGCTTGATCTGCAAAGTGGCTTCAAATAGAGATTGTGATGGTTCGGCCACAAGCACAAGCAAATTATTTTGGAATACCGTGGTTCCATGTAACAAATTAATATACTGCATTCCTGAGTGATGGGAAATCCACGGTTCACAAAAATCTCCGTATCTAGAGGATTTAGTTTTTGAGTTCAAATTTCCCGTGACCAGTTTCAACAGTTTGAAAGCAAGTTTTGCGTCAATATTGAAAGTTAAATCTCCAGTTTTTAAGTTGCACAAACAAGTTCCATTATGCTCATGTAGGATATTCACTAGTGTCCCTCATGGGTACATGTTTTACCTGGGTATTTGGGTACAGGTTCAGGTACAGGTACGCAGGGTTGCAAAATTGAAAGTGCCATGGCATTTTCGGCATTATGCCTGCCCAAAATGACCTCAAAATGACCTGGCATTTCGGGCATTTTCAATTTATGGCAGTTTCGGCATTTTCGCCCCGATTTTTTCAACTTTTTCGATTTGAGCTTTAGCTATCTACTAATTTTTCATACTAAATCTCAAAACAGTATCTTGAAATAGAATATTTTATGAAAAACAAATTATTATTTTGCATTTTATATTATTATGATCTCGTTCGCATACGTGATGATGCATGCGTTTAAAACTTCGCGAGCAAACATTATTGAAAAGATGCATCACAATAATATTTAAAACTGACAACAGTTCCATAGTTTAAACACAGGACATCAGCAAAAAGTAATTTTTGCAATGTGAAATTTTGAACTCCTAAAATGAGTGTTTTACTTGGAGCAATTAAATTTACTATAGAAGTTCCAAGTTTTGAAATATTTTACAACGGCTAGTTCGTAAGTAATAAAGTTATAAAATCCAAAATTTCTAAAAACACTAATGAAACTTCATTTTTTATAGACATTTTTGTGTTGTTTTTCATTTAGTATTATCAAAATTTGAATCATTCACAGGCAGTGGTCTAATCGTTCTTTTAAAACCCGTGAAGCCTATTTACATAATATAGTTGATGAGTGTTTGCAACTTTTGAAAGCAAATGAATATTGAAATTTTTTTAAGGATATTTGAAATCTTCTCTTATTGTTAGTCCATTTTTTAAACCCATGACAATAATGAATTAAGACAATTGTATTTCTTTTTGGAAAATCAACATTAAAACTTTCTTCAGACTGGATGGGCTTGAATATGTCATACAAACTTCAATGTTTACGCTGGAGGATCAATAATGGTCATAGTGTATGTATATATATAGGTACATATGTTTTCATTGCTCATTTTCATATTTTTTTGCCAAAATGAGGAATATGCCTGCCCAAAATGCCTGGCATTTTCAAAGTAAGGCATTTTCAGGGCATTTTAAGGTGGGCAGGCATAAAACTCGGTGCATTTTAATTTTTGCAACCCTGCAGGTACGTATCAGGTACATTCTTTTTATACCCATTCAATTTGGGTACAGGTGCAGGTTCAGTCGGTACAACAAGTAACAGCAGCAGAAGGCATTCTATACTGTTTAATTTAATTTCGCAAATCTTGCTCACTGCTTTCATGGTTCATGCCCACAATTCTCCTGTGTTATATCTCTCTGGAAAGCCCACAAAATGCGATAAAACTGCAGGAAAACATATCTTTAGAAACCTTTCCTGGTAATATACAATTTTAAACTATAGATTGTAGTTTTTCCAAAAATTGTCCTGATTCTTTGTTCCCTTCCATGAGCGCTAAGCTAACTGCATGAAGTAAATTTTGAAAAGTTAGGTAAAGATTTGCTGCATCATGGGAGAATGACATATTTTTACTACCCAGTATTAAATGGCCCACGGGGGGCTAAATTGGTTCTTAACACCCTGCAAAAAGACTCGCTGCGGGAACACAAAATGCAGGGAACGCCTTGGGTCAAATTACACAACAACATTTTCCTATGCTTCCTCACACTCATCCCTAAAATCTTTATGAATTAATTTACAACCAATGAGTCTATACTGTATTATATCTATAATATATATATATATATATTATATAGTATATATATATCTATTATATCTATACTGTACTATACTTTCGAAAAACATTCTGAAATATTAAAAAAAAAACGAAAATTTTTCCTACTTTGACGTCCGCGGCTGACGCCACCCTACGCGAAGCCTCAAATTATCGCGTAGCGATGATTTTTATGTTATGAATTGAAATATTTTGAACATGCAGGATTTGGACAGTTTTTCAGCTTGCCCACGGTCCGTTCATCATCTTTAAATAATTGCTCCTCCCCCTAGTAAGCATACTTCAGTTAAGCAAATTGTAAAAAATATGTAATTTTTCCGAAATATCTTCTGTCGAGCCAAGCCAGGCTGACACTTTACCAATTAAGGACAGGTGTGTTACGCACGCCTCTCTTGCCTCCGATAGGCTTATGCTTGTTACCATAGAGTGACTGTCAACGATCGTTTACTTGTCAACCATAGATTGACTCTGTATTTGTAACGAGTGATTCAACCATCGAGTTTCAATTTCTTAAACATGTTGCAAGATATTTACATTGCATATGCATACATCCTTTTATTTCGCGCTGAAAAGCATGAAAAATTATCGGCCAATCGCAGGCAAGAGAGGCGTGCGTAACACACCTGTCCTTAATTGATAAAGTGTCAGCCTGGCTTGTCTCGACAGTACATCTATAGTGAATACATGAAATGTCTAACTGGAAATCAGCGGCTACCATTAAGTACTGTAATTTGACAATAAAGCAATTAAATTACATGTTGCATAATTACCACTAGCATCCCAAATCGGGCTGTGTCATTAAATTTCTAATCTAATATTGACAATTGTGTTTTAAGAAATTCAAGTACATACAATTCAAGAGCTTTAACCAAAACTACCCCATTTGTTTGAAATGATCACTTGAGATACAATACAGAGACTTGATATTATTTAGACACGCTATTCGGTAATAACTATAAAAAAGGAAAGTTTCCCATCGAATATCCTCACCATTGCAATATAATAAAGAGGGAGGAAGAAAACTATTAAAAGTTTTTGGTAATTAAGTTTTACATCATTACAATTCAATGTCTTTGAAAGTTTCTCAAAAACAGAAAGCCAGGATTTTCTATTTCCTAGAAATTACAACATCTCGAAATAAAAACCATTGGGATTCATGAACACCCACTTCTTTGTACCAACGGACCCAATCATTTCATTTTTAGTGGCAATATTAATATATGGTTTAAAGACTTCGAGTTATTTTCTCAAGACATAATTTTAACTATTTTAATATTAAGAATTTGACTGTAGGATCATGTCAAAGTAAACTATATTTTTTAGAATGTTTTATCTCCAATGTATATTTTTGCGGGGTTTAATGCTCAGGATTTTTTTTACTTAGGAATTTGTTGGCTTTCTTGACGCTTTTTTTGACTTTTAACGTATCCGTTGATTTGACGGCAGGGCAGGCCTGGTACGGGCGTTACAGGCAGGGTCTCATGCGTCCGGTAAGATCATACTACTGTTATTAATACTGAACATTTTAAATGCTAATAATCCATGTACCTATCGTGGTTTAGCAATGCTTGGACGACGGCTACGTTTGTATAACAAATCCACAATGCTGCTCTGGATTTTGCACAGACTTAACATGTGGCGTAAGTTCCCATTTAACTTACAGTTAGCCGAGAATTTTGTAAAAGGCCTATAATACGTTGACATCTTGTATTACGCGTGTATTACCAGCCATGTAAAGAAGAGGGAAGTTGGTGCTTTTATAATAGTGACTGCTGCTTGGGATGGTGCATATATTATATATGCGTAAGTCCAATCTACATTTTGAACTACGAGTGGAGATACCTTATGTTCTACAAACTGGCATTCCCTATCGAAACCTAAATGCATGCTTAAACTTATAAGGATCCCCCTACCCCAAACCTATACAGTTGCCCCTAGCCCTAATCACATAATTTTTCCGTGTATATAAACCAACAAATATTAATATTTCCAAAAAAAACTTTTTCGAGTAATAGTCAGCCTAATTTAATTGTTTTTCAAAATAATCCCAATACGTAGGATGGGAACTAATAGGAAGAAATATCACGATAATCCCGGAATAATTCTCCCAAATAATCAAGGAAATACAGGACAGATGGATGGACGGACCGAACAGATATCTTTATATGGCGTTTTAAGTACAGTAAAACATAAAACAGATTATAAAACATCAATCATTACAAACTATCAATATGTTCTAAAGTAGTGAAGTTAGCCACCTCAAATCTTCAATGAAATTGTTGGAATAAAGAAAGATTTTATTGTTACTGCAAATTTTATTGATTAACGAATATTATGTTTCACAATTACTTCTAAAATTTGATTGTTGTGCATACAAAAATGTTGTAATTTTACTTAACCGCGCATGAACAAATACATATACATATGTACCAAGGACAATTCTCCTTTACTGATCTTCGCTCCTGACTTTGAATTTCATCCAAGCTTGCCCTCTGTTCTTACGGGTCATATATCAACTCTTAATAACGTAGTGACATGTACATACGTATATATGATAACTTTCTGTAAAACCCATAAAATTCCCTACGATTGACTTCAGAAAATATGGGCGACAAAATAGGGCGCTGAAAGAAACAATGCATGAATTAGTGGTCGGACCAGTTCAGCTCAAAACTGAAAATTTCAGATCAGTTCAGTTCAGTTTGGTTCATACACATTTTGGTTCAGTTCGATACACAAACTAAACTGAATGGTTCGGTTCCAGCGTAAAACTGAACTGAACTGAATCGTTTGAACTGATTGTTACGCATGCACAATAAAGCATGTTTCTGTCGTTCTACATATATGACGCACCAGTGCCTGTCATGGGAACCGAAAAGTTGTCCCCGTTCCCATTCCCGTTCCCACAGTTCGGGTTTGGGTACAAGGCAGAACACAATTCCCAAAATGCACGAAATCCGAAATCTTATGAACAAAAGTGCGGCACCCAGACTCGAAATTTTTAAAAGTATAGCACCCCAACCCGTTCTCGTTCCTGTTCCCAAAAATGAATTCTGGATGCACACAAACCCGTACCTAAAACCCTGGAACCCGTTCCCGTACCCGAAACGGAAGTTCGTATATTCAAGGATAAAAGTTACATAATAGTTACATACATTTCATTCTACTTCTGTAGGTAATTAATTTTGTAATTTTTAAGTCACCGTACAACTGCTAAGCACAACAAACTAATATAATTAATTTTTATTGTCACATTTCATCATTCGACGTGGAAAAATCTGTTCAAACAAAGAGCGTTTTTCTCTAAACTACAACAATATATATAATTGCTTTAAAATGAGAACTTAAAAGAGATTGCATTTTTTAAATTTAAGATGGCTTCCGAAAACATGATAATTGGAAATTTTGAAACATAGTCACAAGAATGTGACAAATTTTAAAAATCTAAATACTATAATTTGAAGATGATGACAGAGGAAGTGGAAGTGGGGCATTTATAAATCTTCGCTCCCGTTTTAACGCGCTTTTTAGACTTGCGAGTACACAATGCCATAAAGCGCTGTTGCTATAAGTAATGCAATGTACAAACACGCGACACGCAACGCAGCACGCTTTGGCTTGGAATTGTCGCTCCGCGTCCTCTCTCATTTCATTACATAGCATGCTTCCACCGACGCAGGCGGTGGCTATGCTGCTCGTTTTCCTGAGGAGCAAAACATATTGAAACTAGAATGGTACGCGCGCAACCGTTTTCATGGGAAGCATATAGGGAACTCTCTGTATGAACGTTGTTGGGCCGTTTGATGAAAATCCCACATACGAACCCATAGAGCGCCAGCCCGTAAACCTTTCCCATATGCAATTCCCATTGGTAATGTTTGATATAACGCGTCCCATAGGATGCAATTCTGAAGCATGAAATAAAACTATTTTTGATGCATTAATCTAATTTTCAATGACAAGGTTTATGTCGGGATGTAATTAAATAATTATTTTATGTGAGAAATACAAAAATTTTTTAACCAATATTCAGTTTGAAAAAATAGTTTATTAGACATTAAGCAAACGTGCCCCCTTAACATGCAGTGAATGCAGCATGCTGCAAAAATATAATGAAGTGAGCTGTATCGAAAGAAACTAAAGCGGTTGGGATTTTTTCTTCAATATCTTTCGGGCATCAGAGCATACATTTTTGATTTTTCTTTCAAATTCGGCAATTTCGAAGGTCCTCGGTTGTAAATGACAAGTCTTGATAGTGAAATCTGGAAGTTAATGCAGAGAATGATTTTACAACGAAACGAGCAACATTTTGCAAAAACATTGAGCTAAAATGTGCAATACTAGAATAAGTAATTGTGATAAAATTAAAAATAATTAAATACCTTTGATAGCCTTCCATTTCCTTTGATCCAAGGCTGGACGAGAAGTTTTAGTAAGGGCGCAAGGTTTTCCAGTTAGCGAGGATTTAGCAATGGTCTCCAATTCAAACAGGCCAGAATCAAACAAGAGCTTGCGAAAATATTTAGCTGGATCATCTCGAAATCCTAATTTTATATAAGTAAGAAACGAAACCGGTACCAGAATTCCTCCACCGATATCCTTCCTTTTTGTATCACCTTCCACTGGCATCGATGAGAAGCTCTCTAAAAATTTGAAATATAAATCCATAATTCAAAAGTTTACTTAAATGTTTTACTTTAAGCGTATTTTAATCAACCATATACTTTTGAGCACCCTGTTGCGCTTTTCCAATACAGCAAGTTGCATTTCCAAGCTCCGAATCTTTTCATCTTTTTGGTCGTATGAACATTTAATATTCAAAATATTATAACATGTATCTTAAAAACTAATTGTTACTGGCAAATAAATAAACTAAAAGCGCTATCCTTATATTTCCTCTTAACGAAAAATTCCCAGGTAAATGAATAAGCATCGCATTGTTATATTGGCGGGTTTTCTATGCCTAATGATATTCTTTGCAATAGTTAAATTATATTTAAGTTGATTAAAATGTAAATATTATAGTCAATAAATGTAATCAGTTAAATACGGTTACTTCTGAATTTTGGGCGAGCGCAACAGATCTGTCGTTACACAAAACGCTCAAAGCAAAACCATTCTCCCCTTCAGTGATGTCTGACATATCAGTTGCATTTTCTGGGGTAGTTTCTGGATTCTGAAATATGAAAAACGTTGTAACACTACAAAACATTATTTCAACCATCCAAGTGTAATCATCGGAGCTAAGGTCTACCCGAACTGCATTTACCTCAATAGTTGATGCCCTGGGTAATTCACTATCTTCGGCTCCATGAATAAGAGATGCATTATTTGCATCCTTGACTTTATCATCTTCAAGTGCTTTCATATCTGTTTTACTTCCTGCAATAGGAAATAATTTTATTCTATTAATTAATTTATAATAGTCAATACTAGTGAAATAATAAAGTATAACTCAAAAAAATTAATAAAAATCCTGCAATTACCGAATGATATAAACATAGCGGGAAGATCCTCCTTGTCCCATCTCACCATTACCGTTTTCCCAACAAGACAATCTCCTTCCAGTCCGGATAAAATTTTCCGTTGATGAATAACAGAGTATGCATTTTCCTTTTCCCAAAAAATTAACGCGTAAGATGTTTTAGTCATTGTTAAAAATTTAATTCTGAAAAAACCAGTTACAACGTTAAATGAATCAAGTCACAATCTGTAGGCCTAACAGTACAATGAACGACCAAGGAGCGTGGCAGCCATGCGAGAAGAATTGTCCTCAGAGCATACCATGGCTTCTTTAACGTTTGGCACTTTGCACGTTGGACCAATGAGATTGCCGAAATTAAGCGCCAAATCTCAGGCGCTAAAAATACAAATAATTAGAAGAAATTATTATTACAGTTGTACTTAAATTTCCTCTTTGTCATTTTTTATAATTTTCTTAGTTGACGTTTGAAAGTAGCTAATTTAAAATTATAATGAAAAAAGCAAGAACTTGCCTCTGTGTCTTCTGTTTTACCCTACTATGCGCGAAAACGCCTTAAAAACCAGGTTAGTTTATATCTCGAATACATATATAAAATTAATATGTAACAGTCAAATCTGTGGAAGAAATATTGATTTTTGATTTTATTGCACTGATTTTAAATAATTTGTTACAGATCTCACAAGTTAACAGCGATTTTATACATGATGAATCAGGAGCAGTTGTTCCAAATGAGTGCAATTGGGAAATTTCAAGCTTATCCGATTGTGAAGAGGATGTTCCACTTTTAGCTTCGGAAGATGAAAATTTTAATGATTTATCTTTCGATTCAGATTCAGAATCCTCGTTTGATAATATCGTAAATGGTTTGACAATCCGTCCAATATCACATAATTAGTTTGTTTACACACCAATATTATAATTTGTGAATGTCGATTTATTGTCCCTCATTTGTTCTTGTCTTTAGCCATCCAAAATGTACCCTGAGTGTAACCTATCTTACGATGAAAGCATTTCGAAAGTTAAGGATTACTGTGTAACACATAATCAACCTACTCTGCCACACAAGATCTTCTTCATCTCATCAAGTCCCACCTGCCAAAGCAAATAAAATATCCGAGTACTGTGGAGTCACTATGGGGATCAGTCGACACAACTGCATTTCGAGAAGTATTCTACTGTCGAATGTGCACCGTTGAAATCCCAGAAAGTTTTATATGCTCCAAATGCCTAATCGCGTAAGAAAGATGGACTTTAAAATCTTCGGGAAGCTATTTCTTGGTGTTCAATTTAAGGTCTCAATTTTAAGCTCTTTAACACAATCCTCAGATCAAGGCATCTCTGTCGGAAGAATTATTAAAAAGAAACGCTAACAATTTTCAACACGCACCCAATTTGTTGCATCAATCACAAATCGGGAATGAAGATATTACATGTAAGTTCAATTCAGATGGAGTTCTTATATTTTCCTCTTCAAAAACAGCAATGTGGCCATTTTTAATAACAATCAACGAACTACCGTGTTATTTACAGAAACGTTTTGTTATTCTTGCGGGGTGGTGGATTGGGAAAGAGAAGCCCCCGGCAAAATTATTTTTTCAGCCCATTGTGTGTGAAATGAATTCACTATCAAGTAATTCTTTGGACTGGGTTCATCAAGTCTGCGTTTTTAAATCAAAAGTGTATTTTTTAGTGTGCTCTGTAGATTCTGTCGCCCGTCCCATGTTTCAAGAGCACACACAATTTAATGGCAAATTTGGTTGCAACTGGTGTGAACAAAAGGGCCAATCAATTGAACATTATGTTTTAACAACACATGAAACATACTTTAAGAATTCAATGGAAAACAATTTTGAAAAAGGCATGAAATCGGTTTCCCCATTCCTAGAACTCCACAAATTTAACATAATCAAAGGTTTCGCCGTCGATTACATGCATTGTGTTTTGCTGGGCGTTGTACGAACTTTCACAAGATTTTGGCTTCATGACAAGAAGGAGCAATACTACATTGGAAACAGAGTAAACGACATCGACGATAACCTTCAAAACATAAAAGTTCCATCGGAATTCCCTCGGTCGGTTAGATCAGTTACTACCCAAACGCATTGGAAGGCTTCGGAGTGGCGGACATGGCTTATTATTGTACCAGTTGTTCTGAACGATATTTTGCCAGAAAAATATCTTTCGCATTTTTCGATGCTTACTAACGCTATTACGGCACTAATGGAAACATCCCCTGATGATGCAGTTACTGAAAGGAGTAGCGATCAGTTAACGGAATTTCTTAAAGGTGTTGGCTCTTTGTATGGACCTGAGAATTTAAGTTTTAATGTCCATCAGCTGTTGCATATTCCGGAATGTGTGAAAAATTTAGGCCCGTTATGTTCAACGTCCGCTTTTGCCTTTGAATCCTTTAACGGGAAATTATTGACTTACATTAAAAGTTCCAATGGTGTGTATCAACAAGTTTCTGCAAGATATTTAAATGAAATGAGATTCAAAGCTTTTCAAAGCGCAACACATTTTACCAGCAGAATTTTGCATCCAAAACATGAGCATTCAATCCCCGAAATTATATCTGTAGTTATGAAAGACGTGAGTTTACACCTCCTTAATTCATCAAATTCAGCAGTTAATGGTAGGTTTATTTTTAAAGTAAACGATAGTAAAAAACGTTCAAATAAAACATTTTTACTAGGAAATAATATTGTTGGCGAGGCTGTAAAATTTTATAGTATTATTTGTCAATGTAGTGAAAATTGTGTTTCAAAAAATTTTGCAATGCTTAAAATATTTAGAGTTAAACGCAAAAAAACATCTACATACGGTTTACTACCGCCGTAAGGATGCATTTCACATTCAAGAATTACATCCTTTGGAACAATTATTGCCCGTTAAATTTGTTACTTTTGTATCATTTGGAATAATCTATTATTTTAAGTTACCTAATTTAATTGAATGTGATTAGCTACAAATTGGTGTTTTTTCAATAAATTTATCATTAAAGCACTACATTTTCAAAGAACTTTTTTGTCTATTAATTTGAATGGGAAAATAATTCAATTATTCCAATGGGTTCAATCTGGTTGGTCGAAACCATTGGAAAACAGCAGAATATCCCACCGTTAATTTTCGATTGGCTTAACTGATGGGTAAGTTCGTACGATTTCAGATGGGACAGGAATTCCCATAGTATCCCAAGCAAAAAACTTGCGCGGGTAGCCCGCTTCGCAGGGCAATGTAATCTAGTATAAGAGGATTGCATTACAGTAAAACAACAAAGTAGTTTACATTACATCACATCAAAAAATCATCGTTAAGTGAAATTATAATTCTTCGTCTCTGTCCTGTGAAATAAATACAACAAATATACTCCACAGCTCTATCTCCGATGTAGACTACTCTCTGTCTGTAAATTTTCGATGTACTCTGTACTCTCCGTCCTCAAATTTTTGATGTACTCTGTACTCTCCGTCCTCAAATTTTTGATGTACACTGTACTCTCCGTCTCTAGATTTCCGACGTACACTGTACTATCCGTTTCTATCTCTCCGATGTACAACTACTGTACTCTCCGTCTCTGTCTCTCCGATGTACAACTACTGTACTCTCCGTCTCTATCTCTCCGATGTACAACCACTACTCTCCGATATACAACCACTACTCTCCGATATACAACCACTACTCTCCGATGTACAACTACTGTACTCTCCGATGTACAACTACTGTACTCTCCGTCTCTATCTCTCCGATGTACAACTACTATACTCTTCGATGTACAACTACTGTACTCGGTTTGATGTACTGTCACTAACTCTCCGATTTAACCTAACCATTACGTTGGTAGTAAATATTTAGTTACTGATGCTCAATAATTTGCCTAGATGCTCTATGCCAGAAATTTGGACTATTACATTCTTTCCCGACGTAGCTCTAAAACATGCTACATATATACATCTGATCATGTGTAAAAATGATTATGGCAAATAAATACCAAGTGGATCAAATGTACAATCCGTCTCTCCGATGTACAATCTAATTTACTCTCCGTCTATCGCGCACCCCGATGTACATTCGACTGTGCTCTTCGTCTCACTCCATGTACGATGTACAACCGAATGTACTCTCCGTCTCAGCCCCCTCCTGTGTAAAATCCAACTTACTCTCCGTCTCACTCTCTCACCGATGTACAACCGAATGTAATCTCCGCCTCTCTCTCACCGATGTACAACCGAATGTACTCGGCCAATCTTCCTCGCCGATGTACAATCGAATATACTCAGACTCTCTCCGGTCTCCCCCTCAGCCCCTCACCGATGGAGAATTGATTGTACTCTCAGTGGCTGTCTATTGTATTAATAGGGAAGTATTATCAGCATATTATTATACGTATAGTTAGAGCGTATCACTATACATATAGTTAGAATGTTTTAGAATGTTTAGTTGAATGATGAAAATTATATTTGAGTTCCATAGTACAGCATAGAGTATGAGCTCTATGGTGGGTTGTGGCGCTGAGTTTGAACTGTGTACAGACACCACGGCCTGGATCTGGATTTGATTATAAAGGATTCGGGATTTTGAATACCCCGCGGTATTTTGCCAGTGGAGTGTTCAGTTGATGAAGAAGTCCTGGGATAAATCTTAATTTCTATCTATTTAAGTCTACTATCGTTAAAGCTCCTTTTCAATCCGTAGATACATACATATGTATTGATAATTTAAAGGAATTCAAATAATTGACTTCAATACTGGTGTTGTAACCGGAAGAACATCTACGTCATTCAATTCTTTATTCCCAATGTGATAGAAAAGATGTTATTGAAGTCAAGCTACAGTACATATGTACACATGTATGTATACACTATGCACTACAAGGTACCTGGAGACGTTTAATTACCTATTTTCACTGAAACGTATTAGTGATTGTATTGTCCATAACGACGTCATTTCATAATTTTAAAAGTGTCTTCACAAAGGAACTACATACATGGTAATATACTTTTAACGCGTAAATTGGAAATATAAAAAAGTGCAAAATATAGACAAATAAGAGCTAAATCAAATAAAGCGTATGAAAAATGAATTGGAGTATGATCGAGTATAATTTTTGCATGCCGACGTTTGTCACAACATGTGACAAATGCTTGGTTCGCTTTTCCAACACGAAGTTAATCCACCAGGATCTATTAATAACTTCAAAATTCACAGCCCTGGTCAAAGAAATTTTGAAAATCTCAAACTAATTCAAAACCTTATACAACTTATATAACATACATATTTATATGTATACACACATGGGTATACGGTTAGGGATGTGCCACAAAAGACGTCATCCAAAAAATCTAAGAAATTACCCGTGTGAAAATTTAAAGTGGAATTAGACCTTTTACTGCTTTTTTCTAGAACCGAAATTATTGTGTAGTCATTCGCTCCTATTAGCAGTGAAAAAGAGTGAATTGTTATGCAAAGTTATTTATGCATAATCATTCGACGTTATTAATTTGAACATTTTATTTTAACGCGGATCGAATTTTAACTCAATTTAGTCAATTTTCCTGATGTTAGGTAACTTACAAATATATTTAACATTGGCATTGCTACCAGCAATTCTTTTAAATTTTGACAACTGTATTGAAGAACACGGAGACATAAGTAACAATATTTTAATTATTTCTTTACTCTAGTCATTTAGTGTCCTTCATTTTAAGTTCAATGAAGTGACATACAAGGTAAGTTTTTGACATGGTACTTTTAGATTCGAATAATGCGCGGTGCAGCACGTGTTAATAGTCAAATGTGATGTGACAATTGAAATCTCGACATTACTGGCCGTATCCATACCTGGGCGTTTCGTTTGCACTCGCACTCACCTCGCAATCAATTACAATGGTGGATCTTTAAACTCCCCTCGCGCTCGCACTCATGAGTTGTGCCCCGCTGCACTCAAGCTCCTGCCTCAAAGTACTCTCCCTCAAAGTAAATTTTTGCACTCGCACTCATAGCTTGAGTGCCCTCATAGCCCTCTCGCACCATCGAGTGGGTTTTATAATTAATGGCTGGATTGAATACGCGGATCTCCTTTACCAACAACGTTTTTTTCGAAAACAATGTCTCACAATTAGTTTTGTGGTTACTTGTGATAGATCTCACCCCTCTCAATGAACTTGGTGTTTCATCATGTTCCCGTTTTAGCTAATACAAGATAATACTAAATATGTATTTATACTTCATTTTGTGGAAAGTTTTTAATATTTCTCAAATGATTCCTTGACAAATTAGTCAAAGCAACTATATTTGATGGGGCTCAATTTTTTCCTCAAATTACAATTTAGAAGTCGGGACGCTGATGCCTCTGAAAAAATTAACTAAAGTCCAGGGATGTGGAATATTTTGAGATATTGTATTTGAAATAGTACTTGAAATGCATTCCGTATTTTGTATTTAGTATTTTTCAAGTCGTAAATTTTTTAAGGTATTTCGCATTTGGCATTTTGTCAGTACTATACTTTCTAGTGTATTTTCTATTTCGTATACCCTAATTGTGAGTGCAAAAAGCTGCACTCAGCCTCTGCCTCTTGAGTGCACATAATTTGAATGATCACTCTACCTCATTACTGTGAGCGCAGAAATTTCAAATCGGAACTCGCACTCGCACTCAATTTGAGCGCGTTGAGTGCGAGGCTGAGCGCGAGGCATGCACTCAATGAGTGCGAGTGCGCCCAGGTATGGCCGTATCCTGCTGTTATCTGTTAATTTAAAGCTTTGCGCGCTCATTTCACTAAACAGCAAGCCGCTATGCTATGTAGTACACTATTTCACTATATGTACAAGCAAGCCGGTGGTATATGCAGCAAGCAAAAGCCGAGGAGCACAGCGAGATGAGCGAGCTGAAAAAGCTCTCCTCTGCGACAGAGTTTCAGCTCGCTGTGCTTCTCGGCTGTGTATACCACCTGCTGCCTATCTACTGGAAGCTCAATAAAGCGTACAATATTAAGCAATTTTAGATTCTCGCCATAATCTAAAATACCTTAATATTGTACTCTATATTGAGCTTCCAGTAGTAGGGCTTTTGTTCGGGACAGTTTCTGGACAACATTTTTGCCCCATGTTATTTCGGGACTGAATCGGGACTTTTTTGTCCAAATAGATTCCGGGACGAGACGGAACAATAGATCGGGATAGGAAAAAATACCTGTACAGTATACAATTGCTGCAAAAATGAATATGTGTAGGAATCGTTCCGTTTAAAATTTGTTGTTTTGCATGTGAATACTTTTAAAAGTAAACTTTCGCTATTATTGGAGGTATTATAAAAATAGTGGAATTTGGAGCATTTCTTTTAAGACTGGAATTATAATCGGGATGGGACGTCCCGAGGTTTTTGGAACGGGACAGGGATCGGGACCAAACTTTTGTCCCCATGTTATTTCGGGACTGAATCGGAACGAACGTTTTTGCCCCAAGGATTTCGGGACGGGACAGAATTTTCGGCGGGACAACAAAATTGTTCCCAGTAGAAGCCCTATCCAGTAGACTTCCCAAGCGCATTTTCCTCTATTAAATCCAGAACGTCGTGTCTCTCAGTCTGTGTCGACATTCAAACCTACAGCGAATGTTCTACTCATATGTGCCATGGTTATGGAATTCAATTCTATCTTCATGTATTACGATTGCAATCTGATTATTTTGTCAAATAGAAACCGAAAGGTCACTATGCTCTATGTTTCAAACTAAATGTACTTTCTAATTTTCCAGACCTTAAGAATTTGATGAGAGGAGAATTTTGGTGATTGAACTTTGTACGCATAAGTGTGGAATTGTTTTCATGGAAAATTCAATGGAATTGAATTTTTTAAAATTACAAACCTTAACATCCACATTTGATCTTTATATCCATTAAAAATATCATTAAGCAATAAGGATTGATTTGTAGGAACCATAAATTTTAGTGACTGTAGCACGTTGCGCTACTACGAATTCCTTTCATTTTTCCTATTTTGTATAATCAGTGCGTCCAATGTCGGGGACTTCAGTTACATTATTACGGTACAATTGAGGTATATACAAATTATAATAAAATTATAAAAAATCATATTTAATCAGCACGTGTCAACTAGCTTTATGAAACGAATTGTTAGTCTTACAATTAATAGTTCACATCGAAGCGAGCTACTAGCATTAAGCCTTCTCAAAAGGCCTTGATATGGGGTCTATGGACATTTACGGAAGGTCTTACATTTGTGTACCATCACAATTCTCACTCAAGTACTTGCTTCTGTTAAGCACAGGGCTTTTACTAGTATTGAGTGAAACAGGTACCTCTGGTACTCCGTTGGATTTTGGATCTTTGGAGCAGTGCTGCCCTAGTCTAGGCCGACTAGACTAGGAAACTAGGGAATTGAATAGAATATCCTGGGTGTAGGAGCAAATTGAATAGACTAGACTTGAATAGCCGTGCTGCAAATTAAAAAGGAATAGAATAGACTAGAATAGTCAGAATGTTAACATAGAGGGAATAGACTAGAATTGACTAGCGCGATAGCACTATTCCCTCGTCTAAGGAGGATTGTGACATTGTGAGCCTTTCAATTGCACTATGGGCACAATCAAACATATGGCTAAAATTTGCGTTTATCAAGTAGGAATCCGTTTCCCATTTTGTCAGTTCTGCCTGCTCATGTAATGTATGTCAGAAACATATTGCGGTGCTGTGATATTTCTTTTTATATGCAAATTCTTCTCAGACTTGCCATTTCATTAAATACGTAGTTAATGTTTATTATGGCACTTTTAACCAAACTATCCTTTAAGTTTCATGAGTGTCCCATTACTTCCTTTGATTTAACCAGAACTTTAACAAAAAACTAGATTTTCGTTACACGATCGGAGTTCGGGGATTTCAAAACTGATGTGTGGCAGTAACAAAAGCTGATCTGTCGACAATCGCCATTAAAATCACATCAGCTTCTTGCACGCCAGCAGTAATTTAAAAAAAAATCTGAACTTAAAATCCTCCGTCGAATTTTTCAAACCCAAAGACGAAAAAATTGAGTAACGCAGATCCCCAGCCACAGCCGGATGAACCAAACCTTGTCACGGAACAAGGACTCCCAGTACTTTAACGATCTCAAGCTCATCGAAAAAATTTCAGTTACATATTCGAAGTTTACTTCCCTGAAAAACCAGATTCCGATTCAGAACGAGCAGCTTAGTGTTGTTTCTACGCGTGTGTACCTAACACGCGTGATGCAAGTTCCTTTCAATTTTTAGGGGCGACGTAGACGCCCCTAGTAAGATGATCGATGTCCGTCCGTACGTCCATTCACACGATAACTCAAAAACCAGCGGACCAATTCCATCAAAAATTTTTCTCAATTAGGTAGTCTGAGTTCGTATTTGGTAGACATCGGTTGCATAGTTTTGGAGAAAACAATTCTTGAAATGTCCAAATTTCAATTACATCATGGTTATTTGCTGCTATTTTATTTATTTACTGGACCGATTTCGATTAAATATTTCCTGGTCATTACTTATGTCAACATGTAGCCTTGGTTTGTGATTGATTGAAATCGATTGTATAGTTTCTGAGGCAGAGGTGTCCATTTTAAATCGCCTTCGTTCATCCTTCCTAACGATGACCGTTTCCAATTACCCGTTCCTTCATCGTTCCGTAAAATGAAGCCTTCTGAATATTTACCCTTCCTTCGCCCTTCCTTCATTCAAATCCTGCTATAATCCTTCCTTCAGCCTTCAAAAAATATTTAAATGCCCTTCATGCGTTACCTTCCTTCTATGTTCATATATTTATCCCAAATCTTTTAACACAAGTCACAAAGTCAGATCTTTAAACTTCCAACTGCTTACGTCTCAAACACTAATAATTAGTTTGTAATTAATTGCAATTATTGCAGATTATTCGTATGTACATATGTAGAGTGAAGGGAATAAAATGCTTGTTGAATTGAAAAAAATTGTTGAAAAATTGTAAGTTCCGACGGCGTTCGAAGGCTGTAAAATTAACATGTTCGTTCACATTCCATTATTTCTGCAAGGAGCATAGGCCTTCGTTCATCCTTCGTTTCCTTTCCAGCCTTCCTTCCGTTCCCTTCATAATTGCCAAAGCTAGCGCTTAATTCGTTCAAAGAAGCCTTCTTTGAAGGAAATCCTTCGAAGGATGGACACCTCTGTTCTGAGGTAAAATTCTTGAAATGACGACAATTTCAAGTAATTAATACTGGACCGATTTCAATGAAATTTTTTACTCTTAATCCGAACTCGACGAAACTAACCTAACTAAACTAACACCTCCATTTACTTTTTTTTACACCTCCACATTACTACCAAAGGGGTTTACCCTGGAGGAGCGTCTACGTCGCCTCTTCGCGCAAGCAGTAAATTATCGTGAAGCGATGATTTTTACATGGAAACTCAAAGAAACGCAGTTTTCGTTTCTCAGCAACGTTACATTCGTTGAAGCAGCTTTTTTTTGTGGTGCATTATGAATAGGTGAATAGACTTGGAATAGACTAGGATTTTTTGACTTGGAGGGACTTGGAATAGACTAGAATAGCCAAGTCACAAGCAGATATGAATAGAATAGAATAGTACAGCATGAGTACGTAGTGGACTAGAATTGACTAGACTAGAAAGTGAACGGGCAGCACTGCTTTGGAGCGCAAGCAAATCCGCTCGAATTTCGAAACTTACGAGGGGAAATCTCAAACTGCCGCTCGAATGGATGAGTATCATGTCAAAAGATATCCTAGCTAGTATTATTGATGCTTACAATTAGGAATATGTGTGAACAATCAAAAGGTAAAAAACATTCTTGAAGACATACAATGCTATTGTTAATAATCTTTCTTGTCATTTTAACAACTAATTGCAATATTAGCTTTATAAACAACAGCTATAGTTGATACTAAATAACTAAGGAGTTACACAAACCAAATTCAAAGTAAGACAATCCAAACTGTCTTATTCCCATAAAGCATAGATAAAGAAATTAATTTCTATTTTTTGTAAGGATGTTCATTGGGTTTATGGTCCGTTTTTACTCTATTTCTTGGATTGTCGTTAAAACGGCATCCAAGACTTTGAATACTTCATGTTCATCTTGCATACAAACTTTCTGTAAAGAATTTTTTTATATTTTAGTTTTGAATTCAAATATTCAAATTTCTGCTACTTGCATTAAGTCAGTGAAAAGGGCTTCAAAAATATAAAGTCTAATTTTAGCTTGGAGAAAAACAATATAAAGTATATTGAAGTATGAATTATTGGTAAGCATAAAGTTACACAGGTGGGAAATACATTTGTACATTGAATTCAAATATTCAAATTTCTGCTACTTGCATTGAGTCAGTGAAAAGGGCTTCAAAAATATAAATTCTAATTTTTTCCTAGAGGAAAACAATATAAAGTATATTGAAGTATGAATTATTAGTAAGCATAAAGTTGCTGAGGAATTTCTGTTTTTCTGTGTCATTGTTTTTGTCTGACCGTATTGATTCATCATTTGCATGTGGCCAGACCTCACGTATACACAGGTGGGAAATATATTTGCTAAAAGTACTGCAGAAATACGGATATTTTCAAGACAAATTAGTTTTAGTAACGATAAATACTCTAGTACTGTATGATAATAATTCTCCACATCAATTTTGTTCTGTAGTACTAATGCAGACGTTTGGTTATTTTTGTTATAAAAATTCCCAATGCTGCTCCGGATATTGTACGAATTTTACTTGTGGAGTAAGCACAAAATTGCTTTGTTAGTACGAGATGTTTTACAACGCGGATATGGTTTGATACTATTTTGTTTTTATATCAGCCCTGTACAACAAATGAACAATTTTGTACTTACAATTCCGACTGCTGCTCTGGATATTGCATAAACCTTAAATGTGGGGTAAGTGTCGTAGAGTCTTTTAGTAAGAAATCTTTATTGCTGAAAGACCACTAATACTTTTTACAAACAGACGCAAGCTGTACATTAATCCAAATGTCTGACAACCCATTCGCACTCAAAATGGTGTCGAATGGAATTCGGTCCAAGTACAAGCTACCAGCTTATAGGTACATCAGAGCACTTATGAAGGGAAGGTAAAGATAGATGGCAAGGTATGGTAAGGTAATAATACAAAAATAGGGTTGGTCAGAAAAGGGTTAGAGTTAACAAGTGGAAAAACCAACAGAGTTAGCTCTATGAACAATGAAAGATATTTGGTATAGGGAAAGATCTCAGGTATGGAATATATCTGTACAAAGATATATGTATGTACGTAGGATGCAGGTAATAATGTGTTCTCGGAGATTCTCAATATGTATGTGTATATAACAGAAACAATTAAATAAAGTTTATATCAAGGAAAGTGTATTGATACATATGTACTACAACATAGTACATCTACAAAATACTTCAAAATAAATTAAAAGGGGAGTGGTGACTGATACAAGTTACACCACAGGACTCAAAAAAGGAACAAGACTGAACACTACAAGGGCCAAAAGATTAGTGATAATAGCCTTGTGTTTTCCAGGGTATTTATACCCTGAAACAAAGATGCTAGCCTATCCTACATGTAGGCCTACTTGTAGGCCTATTTATAGGGTGCGAGCTATTTTCAGAAAAAATTATAGGCAAAATAGGGTGCACTGATTTTTGCAGGAAAAAAGCCTATAAATAGGAAATGCACGCCTGCATACACGCGGTCATATAGGCAAATATGTAGGCAGCACGAGAACATGCTTGTATGAAGGCAAATATGTAGGATGTACATACATAACTAATGTCACATTATGGAAGGCTTACCTCAATGCAAACCATAACGATTTTTAAACGTTGAAATATCAAGCTACTGCAGGGACATGTGAGATTTTCCATTCAAAATAATATCCATACATAACTAAGTACATGTGCATATATATATATATTGTATGTGATTGCTGATATTTACTGTAACTTGCAATAAGCCCGATCAATACGAGGTTTCACATAATGCATGAGTAACATTAATTTTGAAGAAGTACTCAAAATCAGTTTGTCTAAATATATGATACTTAGTAACAAACAATTGCGAATGTTTGCTGAATAGTTATTGCATATGAGGGATAGCCTAAATTTTTTCTAAACTAATGTTATATGTCCAAAACAAATTTGCTAAAATAACACAGTAAAATGTAATTTGTGAATTTCAATAAAAATATACTTTGATACTGCAGTATAGGGACACATGTAGGAAGGGGATAACACTTTCCGTATCCCTATATAGGCAGAAATGTAGGCAGCCGCAAATGCCTACTTGTAGGGAAGGATATAGGCCCTACAATTGCACAAATAGGCGAGAAGGAAGGCCCCTCCTAAACTAAATGTATAGGTAGTAGGGATGCCAGTTATCGCCATTCATCTCATATCGCAATTATCGTTCTCGGGTAAATCCCATTTTACGATATATCGCCTATCGGCGATATATCGGACCTTACCTTTGTTAAAACTAGATAAGCTAGGGAAATTTATAACGCATTAATTTAAAAGTGATTCATCTAAATTTATATCAGAACAATACAGTTAGCAATGAATTAACGAAAACTGCAGGTTATAAGGAAGCTTTCTGCAAGCTTAGGAAAGGTTGCTTTTATATAAATTAACAAATTAAACATCTGCGTCAAAGAACAAATCCGAGCAATCCTCCAAGTCAGATTGTGCGGTCACGAAACTAGCGTTGTTTCAGAAACATCTTCTGGCACGTATAAATCTTGAACAACCGAATTCGGTGACTCTTGACCAAGGATGGGAAATCGGAAAAATGTGAATTTAAATTCGAATTAAAATATTCAAGGCGAAGAATTCCGATTTAAAATACCTATAGCAATACTAAAAAATATGAATTCTAATACGGATTTAAATATTCTCGAGTATTCGTTCATTATGAATTACGATTTGAATATTTATTTGAATACTGCTAGTGTACTGAAAATACAAAGAATTTAATTACGGAAAAAATTCAACCTTAGAAACATGATACCATCAATGTTTTGGGAAGCTAGTTTCCCCCGCAGGTCATTAAGTATCAATTTAAATGTTGAAAAATACGTTCAACGGATACTTGAACTCCAAAATTACTAATTGTCTTTTGGCCCATTTGTAGTTACCCAAAAAAATCTTTAGTTACCTAAAAAAATCTTTAGTTACCTAAAAAAATCTTTAGTTACCCAAAAAATCTTTAGTTACCTAAAAAAATCTTTAGTTACCCAAAAAAATCTTTAGTTACCTAAAAAATCTTTAGTTACCTAAAAAAATCTTTAGTTACCTAAAAAAATCTTTAGTTACCCAAAAAAAATCTTTAGTTACATAAAAAAACTTTATTATCAACGATTTAAATTATTTGAGTAATTAAATTGTAGGACAAACAGTAGTTTTGAGCACAACCGTTAAAAGCCTCTGACAAATGCTAATAATTCGCCTTTATTTTAGTTGTAAGTAAAAATTGCGACAATTTTAAATTTATGTATGTACACCGAAAAATGAGAATGTGCCCTTGAAAACAATACTTTATTTTAATCGGAATTCAGTAAAAAAATTTTGAGTACCAATTCCGATTCCAAAAAAATTTTTGAATGCAATTTTGAATTAAAATACTTCCTGGAAATTATTTGGGATTCCAATATGAATTAAAATCCTCAAATTTTCGAATATAATTCCGATTCCGATTCGGATACCGATTCCCATCCTTGCCTTTTACACCCTTCATCGATTCCGAAAATCTTCACTAATTATTACAAACAATTGTTATTTCATTAAACCGATTTCATTGTCAAACCGAAAATGAGGACTGTTCGCACAATTATTGTTGATGCCGGTAATATATGTATGTGTACAGTTGTTCATACTGCATACATGAAATATACATACAAAGTATGTTTCTACTGAAAGAGCTTGTACAGCAGCGCTGTTTAAGCCAGTAATTCTTGTATGCCATTTAGATGAATCCCCTTGTATTATACTTATTCAACCGCGCTACCGAAATCACAGTAGAAAAAGGCCAAATGTATGAAAATTGATATTTGCGAGACACCGATATTCTCGACACATTTGGCGATTTTTATCGCAAGTTATATCGGTGGTAAAATGGCGATATTTCCGAGAATATCGTCTCGGCATTATCGTATTTGGCATCCCTAATAGGTAGGATGTAGGATAGGCAAAATCAGTTCAGCATCTTTGCCCTGAAAATTGCAGTGATTCCCTAAAAGTAGCCACTAATGCAAATAGTGGTCAAAGGGGCTCCTAACCCCATATAAACATAAGGGAATACATAATAAAAAGTATTCCTAAAATTACTCAATAAATTTAAATGAGTAGGTCCTGGACCTACTAACTCGCACAATACGTGTGAGTACATACTTACTCCGATCCTCACAATAAATGTAAAGTGGGAGATAGGGTAACAAAGGTAAATAAACATTACGCAAACAATAAGAAAAGGTAAATCAATATCCAATGCATGGACCGAGTGCTATACGGGCGGCACTGGTCATGCTAATCATAATACGTAAAGTACCGTACTATTGCGTAAGTACTTTCTACAAATGTCCGACAATGGATGGTTTGGGTTTATTGACAGAGAGTTAAATTTGACTTTTCTTGGAATTATATATCATTGACAATTCGGTGTCACTTATTGTTGGAAACCGAAATGCAATGTTGCCGAATGTTTTCTGGAATCCTTAATGCGAAATAACATTATGTATGCGTCTGTAAGCCTAATTGTTCAATTAAAATAGTAAACGTATTCCGAAGAACTTACTCGATGGTCTTTAATGTGTTTGCATTTACACACGTTCGTATAAACCCGTTTAATTTCCCTCCTGCTATCTAACCACAAATAAATATTAGTTATTCGAAATACTGCTCGGGCTAAACATTATGTAACTAAGGACTTTCACCAAGTTATAAAATCATTGGCGATGCATTAGGGATGAATGCAAAACAATTATGTTGACATCCAGGGGGTTGAATTATCTTCATTTATCATCTCCAAGATTCAATAATGCTACAGAAATATATTAGGTAATATTTTCACAAGAATTTATATTGTAAGTCGTTAGCCCTAGTTCATCAATGCGTCCAAAGTTGGAAATGCAGCATTTCTTCGATTTCATGTTTTATGTCTTCTAGCACATGATTTATCGCTTCGTTCAAGTCACTCGGGAAGTGCCAGTCAAATTGGAGATATTTTCGATAATATCGTCCCATCATATTGTTGAATTGATTACCTCGCCTCAAGAAATAATCAACCAGACGGATCTAAAATGGAAACAAGCTTATGAAAATGGGGAAACAAAATAAAGTGTGTAGTGGATTTTGGGAAAACATGAGCACGGGCAAGGTTGAGGCATCCGTCGAATCCGTAACCAGGAACACAAATGAGTGATTTGTAAATGAGAGTTATTCTAAGAATGATATAAATAAAATGGATGAAAGGAATTATTGTAAATGATTCTGTTCATATCCTTTTAACACGACATTACTTTATTGAATTCCATTACTTAAACCTTCATATTTATTCTAGGGTCCAATCTGAGTGTTAAACTGTCTCTACCTTTGTGAGGGAGGTAGGATTCCCTTCTTAATCTAGACAAATGTACTCTGATAAACTACAGAAATATAGTGTAAATTGTAGGTATGAAAACTGTTTATTAATGTCCGCAGACAATATTATTCTGGATGTTCTAGAATAGCATACTGCAAATATTCCATATATTAAAATGTTAAAACAAGCACTTTAACCTAACTGACTCTTACTGCTAGTTCGTGGTTTAGTTACATGCAATGGTCATCCATAGTGGAGACCTTCCCCAAATCACCTAACATAAATTGAATTGAATTGTGAGGAGGAAGACCTCAAACCTATGGGTTTAACTACAGTGAAAACAAAAGTAAAATGAAGAATGTACATTAATTTACAGGCACAACATAATAACCTTACATAGACATACCGGGCAGTCACACAGCCAAGTCGCGTGAGGTTTGGAAAAGGGGAACTGAAGAGGCAGCGATGAGCAGGGGTGACGAATGTATCTTCATGTAAGTAATAGGCCGCACACTTGAGAGTTTGTGTAAAGTGTCTTATTTTGGGAGAGAGTGAACTTCACGAAGGGGAACACATGCGGTGGTCGGGCTTGTATCTCTCCTTCCTTTTCATGTTGAAAGTAAAAGTGTCTCTTTGTAGATGTAAAGTTTGTATGGACTCTTAGCACATGATGGGGCAACTTGAGTCTCGAAGTGTAAAATATTCAGAGTCTTTATTTTGCACTTATCTCGAAATTATGAGATTGGAACTTTGTAGAAAACAACACTTGTAGTGAGGGCTGTAGAGAAGATAGTATTAAGTTGAATGGTGAGAGGTTGAACTCCGTATCGGCGAGCTCTGCTCTTCGTGTTGGAAGATGTTTATATAGGGCTTCAAGTTCTCCTCCTCTTGGAGATCTCACCTTCTTAATTTAGCTACCTTTAGTACAGGTTTTAGGTTTGTGGGGAGCTTGAGAGATCCCTGTTGACTTTTTAGTGGTGGGCTGAGATGAGCGTCTGTTTGAAAGGGTTTTCATAGGCGCTCTTGAAGGAGGAAGTCAGGCCCACTCTCGGTACACCTGTACTTGGATGCTCTCGTATGATTCTTTGTCATGACGTAAGTTTAGCCTTAACATGGCTTTTCTTGGCTACTGGTTGTCCTCAACCAGCCTATACTGCATTTATTGGAGGTGGACAAAAATCATACTGAGACGGTTCGGTAGTGAAATGACCGGGAGGTGTCCACACTGGAGTTTGACGGAACAGTCGGCGCTGGAGATATGGGTGGACACAAAACTTGCAAATCACAAAGAAGATTGAGAATCCAATTACTGAATAGGGCAATACTATGAATATAATGTACAGAACTGACATTGTGGATTCTGAATTAAGTAGTCGATGCACAATGGGATGTGTAAAAAATATTGTGGTCATATTCGTGTATGCTTGGCGCTGGAACGGACTTATAGCTGCGGGGGCGCTGGTGGGTGAGTGGGTGGGGTGGCTTGGTATTTGGCTACTTGCCACGGAAGGCACTCGCAATATGGGAAATCGGGATTGATTGTCTCGAGCAGGTGCAAAATATTATTCATAGTTTGGGCATAAATCTCAAAATTGTCAGTGTAATGAGCTCTGATCAAACCATTGGCTGAAAGAATAAATTTTACACAGTCTATTAGTAATCTGTTGATTAGAATGTTCTGGTATGGGAGTGTTTGTTCAAATGGAGTGATGTTTTCAATGGTCTTTTGAATATCTAGCTGTAACCGGAGGAGCTGAATTGCTGAAGGACCGATGTCTCCTATCTTGTCTGGAACATTCTTCGGTGGTTGTGGTGGAGGGTTGGGGATAGACTGGTGACTGCTCGAAGGACGCGCACTCATGTTGCTTGCACTATTTATACACTCAAAATTTGTGACTTTTTACATATGATATGTTTATATTCAGTTTTAAGGTATCAATTGCTGTATAATACTCCAGACAGTATTGGGGTCAATAATTATTATAATACAAAAAATGAAACGAGGAATTATTAGTAGTTTGTGTTTTCCATCAATGTTAAGTAAATGTTTTGAAACAATTTTTATATACAAAACCAGGCGATAACTATTAATAGTTTGACCTGAAGGAAGACCGGGTGATTCCTAGAATCTCTGTTACTGAAACCTCTACGATCTTAAATGCACTCAGTTCGGGTAAACAGTACTTAAAAACTTTTAACACTGTTCTTAAAAACTTCGAAGAAAATACATAAAATTGTCCTAAAAATTAGGGTAAATTTTGTATGAAATGTTAATACATTAGCCTAAATTCAGCAGTAGCACGACATATTTCTACTTATGACCATATATTTAAAACTTGATGTTATTATACCTTTATGTCATTATTAGAAGAGTTTTGAAGAATGAAATACTTGTAAAGAATCAACGTTATATATGGAAGTAACCAACTCGATTATGTTATGTGTAGTCCTAAAATACCTTATCCGCTAATTATAGGTGTGTATAGTTCCTTTGTTCATATTCTAGTGAGAAAAATGGTATTTGTATTTGTGTGTTCCCTACATATACCCTTGATGTCAGATACTTATAGTTTAAAGGTAATTATAACTGGATACTCCTTAAAAATATATACCATATACTACTTATTACTACTTCACGATGTTGTGGGAAGCTACTGACTCGTTAATAGATTATGCTTAAATATATATCCAAGAAAAAACAAAGCAAAAGATTTTCCCGCGTTTTCAGGTTCTTGTTAGAGCTAGTTGTTAATACTATTTTGCCAAGTAATTTTATCTTTGTGATTTTAACCTAGACTTATGTAGTGTTTTACTTTAGTTACGCTACCATGTGGAAGATGGATTGATCCTTGAAGCGAAGATAAATTGTGAGCAAAAGTTCTTAAAAATTGATGTAATAAACGAAAAATCATGTAAAAACAAAAAAAAAAAAACTGAAAGAGAAAAGTAAGGGGAAATTATTGAGAGCATATAAATCTAGAAATTCAAGTAGTTGAGTGAGTACTATATTTTATCATTAGATGTCGCGCATGAACCTTAAATGAAAATACGGATAAGATTTTACTTAGGCAGGGTTCATTCCTTGACCTGTGGTTACATTGGGAGTTATTCTTACAAATTCCATAAGGGCCTTATAAGAGGGAAATTGACGTTGAAATTTATTCTCCTGATATTGTAGAGTTAAAATATGTATCGCGCAGTTAAGGTCTGATCCATAAATTTCATAAGCTATGTAGTCTGATTTACGGGTGATGGGGTAAACTAAGGGGTGTTTATAATAGAATAAAGTATTGATTCTCATATTTCTAGCATCCAATAACCTTTGAATAAGTTTGGGTGTGTATAAATGAATTTGAGGAGGAGTGTGATGGAAGTAAAGTCTTTTTCGAATTTCTTAGAATTTACCGTTAGAGTGAGGCGGTGTATGAGTGAGTCGTCATAAAGTCGAATTAACTCATACTCAGCACAATCACTGTTTTCCAGAGGAATTTTTAAATATTCCTGTATGCCAGGTAAATTATTCCTCATTGGCTGGAGGGGAAAAACTTAGATGGGGACTGTTTGAAAGAAAATTGATTAAATCTTGGTGAGAATTAAAATAATTTTCTCCAATTTCGCTCCCTTTTCGTATTCTTAAAATGTACACATAGTTATTTATATTTTGTAAAAGTTCAGAAGTAGCAATGGGATAGTTGGGGGAAATAGTAATTTCGTTGAGGGGAATTTCAAACTCGTAAGCAATTCCGGGTCGAAAGTTACTCATTTATACTTCTGACATGTTAAAACCACGTGAAACATTAGGGGTTGTACATAAAAAATTTATAAGTTTTTGGTGAGTTGTAAATTGTTTGTGGAAGACTTGTGCTCCTCTTCTAACTCTTAATAGATGGAAAGTGGTACCGTCTGCTTTCAGAATTTGTTCAAATTCTATGCAGTCTGTACAAAAAATGGGGCTATCTGATGCTGGGATTTCGAAACTAGTAACAATGCCTGGCTGTTTTTCTAAATAAGCCATGGAAATATAATGAAAGAATGTTCTTATGTGACTCTTGTCATTTTATTTCCTAGATTGACATTGGGAGTTCTGAGTGTAAAAATCAATAGTTCTTCCCAGTTGGGGAATGTTTTCTGAAAAATTTGAGAATTTCTTTTGACTGTTAAAATATAGTCAGGAAGGGGAAAAATAGTAGTATATCTAATATCAAATTTTACGTAGTTGTTGGGGTCACCGTCTAACCTATATTTTCGTCCGGCGGTGATATTCATGCGGATGAAAGAGAAATTTTGAGGGCAACTTATTGGGCTAGCCCATGAAATGGACTATGGGGGCATGAGTAGTATTTAACTCCATTTGATTACCGAGGTGTACGTTAGGGGTGGTTAACATAAAGAGATATAATTCTCCGATAGTATCAAAGACTTTCTGATGGAGGGTATTATCCTTAATAACGTTTAACTTACAGATATGTGTGTCTGGGGCGTCGTATTCACTAATTGTAATGTAATGCTTGTTTGCAGTTGAAAGAACAATTCGTGTTGTTTTTGAGAGTAAACAAAGTGTTGCTTCAACCGCTAAATTATTATCGGCAGGAGACCACATTGAAAATTGAAAAACTTTCTAAACTACGTACATTGTTAAGAGAATACCGAAACTCCTTTGCCTTTCACCCTAATGAGCTTGAAATGTTTTACTCTGGAAACTAAATTGGGATATAAGTTTCGGAAAGCATTATGGGAGTCGGAAGGACTTAATTCTCTTGATCCTGACTTCAACGATTCAGAGTACGTATAATGAGATATGACTTTAGTATATTCCATACATTAAAACAATATCTGTAAAATTATGAAAACAGAAAAAGACTTTCTAGCCCATTACTACAACCTCACGTTGAGTTATGAAGTCTTCTATTTCTGAATCATAAACTCAATGTCAAGTATACAGTAAGAGGTTTTACTGGAACGACTGTGAAAACAATGACCGTACACGTGTCAAGACTAAGAAAATATTATAATGAAAGAGCTATAATCCTCGCCTGGACCACACGACTCTAAGCTGACATTACACTTTTGCTCTAGCTACTAAAAACTATCTTAATGACCAAACAAGAATGAAGAATTTTGTTAGAATTTTCTCCTGAAATTGGATTCTTAAGAGTGATCTTAAACAGAATTCTTAAACTTCTTTAACAGAATAGCTGCTGTCTATTCCTTCCCTGAAATTATACAGTCAGATCAAGGGAGTCAGATTAAATTCCTGGGACAAATTTTGTAAAAAAAAAATACTTGTGGCGTCAGCCGCTTAAACAAAACTTGATGATCTGGATAAGAGTTTCTTCCTGTTTGTTGTATTTCTTTTTGGAAAAGAAAAACTTATCAGGGAGCTATTCAATTGTTATTTTCAGGAAGACAATTATGATGAAAATACTTTCCTGAGGATCGGGATTCCAAAACTGATTCAGAAATTCCAGTCCCAAAATGCAATGTTTTGCTTGCCTTTCATAAATTTTATGTTATAGACTCAGGGAATATTTCTCGCCTGACTTTTACTGAGTTGTTATATACTCAAATCCCATAAATTCAAATTGGAATTTGAGCTGATCATAAATTCCAAATCCCTTAAATTTTCTTCGTTGATTGATGCTAAAAAGTTCAGTTGAAAAATTCTTGTGGAATATTCTGAGTTGTTTGAATATTAACAACAGTCATAAAAATTTGGAGGACAATTTTAGTCTGCCTGCTATGTATTTTACATACAGATTTACCGAAGTTGGAAGTTTGGAAAGAGATATCAAGCGACTGAGCAGACAAATGGCTAAGCTGAAGGTAGATATTTCTTAAAATTCTGACTGAATTTGAAAATAAGCTTTTCCTTAGTCATAAATGTCGAGATGAAATTAGGGTTGCGAGAAAGATATTTCAGAGGCTGAGTTCTCGGTATTGTTCTTGCTCTATTGATGGTTCATGTATTATGAAGCTACTTAAAATTACCCCTCAAATGATGTTGATACAGCAACGTTATAAGCTGTTGCTTAGTCTTAGTATGCTTCATGCGATTAATATCTTAATTGTTAATTAATACGAGATTGTTATATTAAGAATATTAATTTTTATGTTACACAGGATTTTTGGGTGAGGGTTTTAATGGTTTCACGAGGAGTGAGACTTCAATACATGGCTTACATCCGGAGTGTTATACTCCAATACACATTTTGGATAATACAAGAAAAAGCGTTAAGAGGTTTTGGGTAGATAGGAAAGTTACAATTTGTTTGAAGGAGAAATAATGGGGAGTGTTAAGATACCTTAGAGGGAAATTAAATAGAAGCGTTAAAGACACTTATTTCCCGTCTTTTACCATACCAAATTCTTATAGATAAGGGAATCTAGTTTATGGGGAGTGTTGAGACAAAACATTCATAAGACATATACAAACAAATATTCTAATCCCATAACCATACTACAAACATTCACAATGTTAGTTTTTGCACTTTAGACACACATAATAATGTTATACATTCATATTAATACTTTCATTCGATATTTTAATATACTAGAGGTGAAGAATAAGTCTGTTTTCCTGATAGTATATAGGAAAGTTTGGGAAGAATGAGAATTTTGCCCCTAATAACTCGAGCAAAATTGAAATAAGAATGAAAAATGAAAAGATACGATCTTACAGTGAGAAATCCTTTAGATTTTTCTGGATAGATACGAGTACGACACTTTTGCTTGATCTTCGGGAATTAGGTAATCGGATGTTCGGGTGAGTTTGCACACAAGTTCAGGTCATGTCACTGAGAATTCTTTGTCGTGAAGTGTGGCCTCTTGCGATGATGGTGGTCCTTTTCAAAGGCTGCTTTGCAATTTCCGTGGTCGTCTTACTTGAAGACTGAAGTAAGAATTTTCCTGTGATCTGGTCTTCTTCCTTGTAGACTCGTAATTTTCTCCCTTATAAACTTGTGGTTTCCCTGGTATTGCAGATTGCCGTCTAATATGAAAAAGTACTAGTTGCCGTTGTTTGAGGGCGAAGCACTTTAACGCAGAACTCGTAAATGGTTCAAGTCGCTAACTCACATACAAGAGAAAAAGGTTGTTCTTTCAGTTTGAGGATTCGTAAGAAAAATACTAGTGTTTGTGTTTTCCGTCAATGTTTAGTAAATCTTACATTCAAAGGAGAGAGGGAGGATATTATCTGCCTGAGTAGATGGAAATTGAGAAACGTTAAAGAGTTAGTGTTCTATGGAGTAGATTGAACCTGTAGAAGTTACAGTTTGGAGTAAATCTTTTGTTCAGTTGCGAAATGAACAAGGAAGTGTCTTAGGTCATCAAAAGTTAATGGCGTAACAGGCAAAAATACAATTCGGAAGGTAATACTTAACAGCTTGGATGGCAGTAGTTAGTGAAACTAAAAATGTTCAAGTTTTCCACCGAGTTGATGAAATTCAAACTTGAAGAAGAGTCAAAAGATGAGAGAAGACCAAAGTTTTGTTTTTGTTTCACAGAGTTGATGGGAATTGTAAAATTTTCAAGTTTCGTAGATTAGGAGAGGGGAACTGATTGTTGCAATTGTTTAGGCATAGCTGGACTTCAGTAAAAGTAACAGTTTAGAATACACCTATTTACATTTATGTAGACACTTAACTAATGATAATGATATACGTGTTTTAATATACTTGCACTCAACGTTGATAGTAGTTAAAGTAAACTTGATTTCTTAATAAATATGTAAACTTTAAAGAAAAGTTTAAGAAGTATTCAAAGTAAAATTCAGAGAGAATCTCTAAGTGTTTAAGATTTGAAGTCAAAAAAATAAAATTTTAATTTGAAGAGCAAGAGAGAAGGTCAAATGGTGTTGAAGGGTTGATCAGCTCAAGCGAACTGATGCTTCCTTCAGTCGCTCTCCGAATATTTATACTCGAGAAGGGAGTGAGAGGGTGAGTCTGCTCGCTTCTCATTGGAGGGACCAAGTAGCGTACGAAAGTACCTAAAGACTCGTGTTAGAAAAGGGGAGTTGGAGTCGGCTGCATTGTGAGCAATGCTGCTTCGGGTACTCGAACCTCGTGTGGTGGAGTATTCCTTTTCTTTTAGAAGGGGAGTGGTTTCTTCGGTAGTAGTTGAGTCAGCGGGGGTCTTACTGGCGACTCTGAACTTACTAAAGTCCATGTTAAAAATCTGGTCTATTCCTGACTGCGTATGGGTGGAAATAAACTTCTGGGCAGAGGGATTAGAAAGTACTGGCAGCATGAATGGTAGTGCTGGAGTATTTTCAGCTGCACCTTCCAATGTGAGGCTAACAATAGTACACATTGAAAGTAAGGGGATTATTCCTAGGTTGGAGCCTCCTCCTGAACCTGATGTTGAAGGGTTGGAATCTATTTCCATCGTGTCACCTGTGGCTTTAGCTGTGGTAGGGGGTAAGTTTCGTTGAGCTTTAGCTAATTCTATAGCCGTGTTGGTGCGTCTGATAGTCTGATGCCTACTGTGCTTAAAGTTTATTTGTGTGGGCTGTCTATTAATAACTCGCAGCCGGTGGGCGTCTAAGTCTACGTGAGGTGCAAATATATGTTTGTACTGGTGGAAAAAGTGTATATCAATGACTTGATATAACTCTTGTATCGTACATATCTGCACGTCTTCTAAGCATGATACTGAAGCAAGTCTACAGGGGGATAGTTCATTCCCTAACGCATATGTTGTGAGCTGAGCTAGTAGTTTTCTCTCTACATTGAGATTTTGTTGAACAAAAACAGGGGCTCCATTGTCTGCAATGAATTTCTCAAACTTTTGCTTAAGGGGTATAGTGGTTTTATAGCCTGCTGGGAAATGTATGTTGTTTATTTCTGATGGTCTAAACTCTCTAACAAGGGTAATTTCTATTTCCTGCTGAGTGATAGGCAAAAGTTTTAAGGGTGTTTCGGGGATGTTGAGGAGTCTATTATACTCGTCCAGGTTAATGAACCTTGTGCGAGTGTTTATGGGGAGTTGCTGTTGATGTTGAGCTCCTTGCTGTCGGAAAGCTACAAGGCTATGGTCAAATGTGAGCTTCTTTCCGGGATATATGCGTCTGTATTCAATCTCTCTCCTCTTGAAGTTTGCCCAAGTTTTGATATGGAATTCTTCGCAAACTTTAATCTTGGGGAGAAGAGCGTTGGCCTTTACAATGTCTCCTGCTTGTAACAAGGTGTTATGGTCAGTAGTCAACTTATTGTAAGTTCTTGTGGCGTCTTGAGCTGCTTGAAATAATTGTTCTAGAAGGATTTTGAATTCTTCTTCTAGTGTGTTACTATCGTCTGTATTGACTACGTCAATATTTTCAGTACTTCTCGAATTATCTGCATATTCTGAGTTAATGGTGTTAATTACTTCATTAATGGGAATTTGGTTTACTTCAATGTTCTCGTCCTCTTCAGTGATGGTTTCTATCGTAGTGGGGCCTGTTGTAACTTGATTGTTAATAATGGCTATAGTAGGATAGGTATTTGAGGATGGACCTAATGGACATCCACTGTCAGTTCGTTGCCTGAAATAAGTCTGGCTTATTCGGGAAGGGTGACTGATAGAGGAAGTAGGAATTGAGGAAAGGTCTGAAGCTTCAGATAGATTAGCTCCTACCCTGCTGAGAGATAATGAAGAGTGAGTGGAGGCCATATCCCTATCAGGTATATGCATTACCGGAATATTTTGAGTTACCTCCTGCTGTTGGTAATTATTCCCATTGTCAGGAACAAATTCATATATGGTTTGGGTGGAGTGAGAATAAGGAGTTGCATAAGTATGTTCCTGTGTGATATGTTGGGCTGAAGGATTTGTATGAGTGGAAGAAGGAAAAATGGGAGTTATAGTAGTAGCCATATTCATAGGAAGGTGAGTAAACATGGGGGCTGGTGTGCATGGCACGTGCCGCAAGGGAGTAGGTTGAACCTGCTCACTTTGCTTCTGACTGAATATGCGAGCATTTTCCTTAATAAGCTCTATTTTGAAATTAATTTCGTCTCTTACTGTGTTGGTGAAATTAGTGGGTAGTCCTCCTTCAGTCCACTTCTCGTAACTTATGTGGCGGGCTCCGACACCGGACCATGGATGATAGGTGGTTGAGTGTGGGAGTATATCTCCGTTGGAATTGTAAAAACACAATCTCACTGTTTGATTGATGGGGAGAAATGCACATAATTCGACTCTTTCATGTACTGCACTATAGCATCGGCGATGATAGGGGTCTGCGAAGTCGGTAGTCCGGGCTCGTGGGCCTTCTACGGTTGGTCTTCGTCTTTTCTCCATGCTGTTGACCTCTAGTCATGCGATGATATTCTGCTTCTTCGAGACTTCTGGCTCCGGGACTTCTATAAGTGTAGGTGGGATCACTTTCCTTGATTTTCTTCGGACGGCCTCGCCTTGCCTTTTTAACAGTGATGACTGGGACTTCTGGTTCAATGATTGAGCCTGTTGTCCTTTTGCTTTTGGGAATCTTTCCTCTCTGTTTGAGGGGGGTCGCGAACCGCACACGTTTCTTGGTGGGAGGGGAGGAGGGCTCAGGTGAGTGCTCTCGGGTGAGGTCGGTTGATGGCCACAAAGGCACGAGAGTAGCCTGTTTAATATCGGCTCTCGGTGAGTCACACTCATGAGTATTTGGGTCCGAAGCACTTTCCACTATAGGCTCTTCTATGGCGAAGTCGAAGGCAAAGAAACCGTCTCGATTACGATAATACTTTAATCTATCAGCGTGAACTAAGATTATTTTTGACGGATTTGACATTAGGGATAATGAAAAGTTATCCCTTTGATCTTTTGCTATGACTTTGTAGGGACCGGCGTATCTAGCTAAGAATTTCTCAGCGAAGCCTACTTTTCTCGATGGTGTAAACACTCTCACTAAGTCTCCTACTTCATATCGGGGCTTATTTCTACGTGTATTATAAACCTTAGCGCTATACTCTTGACTCTTTGTAATTCTATTGCGAGCTTTCAAAAGTATTTTCTCCAGCTCGGCGGGGGTGCGTTGGGTTTTTAAAATATCTAAATTTATAATGAAGTCCAGGGGACGGTTGGCTTCGCGCTTGTAAAAGAGTAAGAAGGGGGATTCTTTAGTAGTTGCGTGTATGGCTGTGTTATATGCAAAGGTTACTTGTGGTACATATATGCTCCATAGCTTTTGAGCTTCAAGCCCATCTTGCTTATTATTGACAAAATGAGAAATCATTCTCGCAAAAGTCTGATTGGCCCGTTCTGTCAATCCATTTGTTTGTGGATGATATGGAGTGCTGAACTCTTTCTTACTTCCTAATAATAACATAATATTATTAAGGAGGCAATTGTTAAATTCTGTACCTTGGTCTGTAAGTAATACCTTGAAACAACCATGTACACATATAATATCATTGACGAAGAAGCTAGCTATTTCTTTAGCCTCTTTGCTTTTTAGGCATTTGGTAAATACATACCTAGTGCTGTATTCGGTAGCTACAATGATATATTTAAATCCTTCTATGCTTTCAGGGAATGGTCCCATCAAGTCTGCGCCTATTAAGTCAAATATCTCACCTACTTTTATACTGTGTAGTAGGCCTACGGGTCTAGTGGTCGTGTGTTTACTAGCACCGCAAGTCTCACAGCTGAGGACATATTCAGCTATATCCTTAGTCATGCTTTTCCATATATATCTATCTTTGATTCTGCCGAGTGTTTTGGCAAAACCTAAATGTCCTGAAAAGGTGTCGTCATGGGCAGTTTTCAGAATAAACTCTACTAAGCATTTGGGTATGAAAAGCTTAAAATGGTTATTTTTCTTATGGTATAAAATACCATCCGAGTCAATATGATAATTAGCTATCTTCTTGTTATTAGGAAGAAGCTTAATTTTATCCAGTATAGTTTGTATAGTGGGATCCGTGGCTTGCATTTCTCTAATGTTATTGGAGGGGAGTGGAGGTTTAGCTTCTGTTATTATTTCTCCCTCATTGAGTACTCTAAAAGGCTGATAATTGTCCTTTTCCTCAATGAGAGCTGCTGTTATAGCAGTGGGAATATTTTGATTGACAGGTCGTAAGACTTTACGAGCCTGTTTGGGTTTCAGCTTGTCCTCTGTCAAAAGTATGTCATGAGGGAGATTATCCTCAAGGTCTTGCTCGTCTGTTTCATCAACAGGGAGTGGACATCTTGACAGGAAGTCAGCGTCTAGGTGTTTCTTACCACTGATATATTGAACCTCATAATCATAATCCAATAATTTAAACAAAAAGCGATTTAGTCTCGAGCTATTGTTGGTATTTTGTGCTCGTACCTTCAAATTACATAGGGCGTGATGGTCACTACGTATAAGAAATTTCGACAAATATAGATAGGGTCGGAATTTCCTACAACCAAATACTACAGCGGAAAGTTCGAGTTCAGTTACTGAAAAAGAATTTTTCTCCGCAGGTAGTAATCCTCTCGAGGCATAGCCTACGGGGTGTTCGCCTGTGGGATATTTTTGTAATAAGGAAGCACCTAATCCTCTCCTACTAGCATCGCAATGAAGTATTTTTGGTAGGTCAGGATTGAAGTGCCTAAGTACTGGAGCAGTTATTAATGCTTTCTTTAATTTATGAAATGCATATGTAGCTTCTGGGGTCCATTTAAACATACTAATTCTGGTTTTCTTAGCTTTGCTGCCCTTACTTCCTTTCCAGCAAGCAGATATAGGGCCAGCTATACTGGCGAAGTCCTTAATATATTTTCTATAAAAAGAGCATATACCAAAGAAACTTCTGGCTTGTTTCTCTGTTTTGGGTATGGGAACATGCTCGATGGCCTTAAGCTTGTCTTTAAGTGGCATTGTTCCTTCAGGCGTAATAAGAAAACCTAATATTTCTATACTCTGATATCCAAATTTACATTTGTTGGGCTTGACTACAAACTCTGCTTTACTCAATCTTAACAGAAATTCTTCTAAAGCGTATAAAATACCTTCCTCATCAGCTGCATAACAAATAATATCATCTATGTATACCATGGCGCTTCTGAATTTTTGGGAGGCTAGTATATGGTCTAGGGTGCATTGAAAAGCTGCTGGGGCATCTGTGTCTCCCATTTGCATTCTCAATGTACACCACATACCGTCTTGGGTGACTACGGCTAGTTTCTTGCCTGTGGATTTGGTTACAGGGATTTGGTGAAATCCCGCGACGAGATCCATAGTGACAAAATATTTTTTTCCATGAAATTGGTCCAATATGTCGTCAACTCTGGGCATAGGATATACTCGATGTTTTACGACCTTGTTTAATTTTCTATAATTTACTACTGTTCGAAAGGTTCCATCCTTTTTCTTTATAAGGAATAAGGGTGAAGCCCATTCACTAATACAAGGCTTAAGTATTCCTTTCTTTACTAGTTTCTTAACCTCCTCCATGATATGCTTTCTTTCAGCAGGAGAGGCTCTATAGGGGGGCTCTTTGACTGGAGCCGCGTCTCCTGTGTTTAAATGATGAGGTGGGACTTTAGCTATAGGCAATTCTTCTTGGTCAAAATAAAAACATTCTGGGTATCTGCTAAGTAAATCCCTAAATCTGGCTTGGAATTCTATGGGTAAGTCAGGGTTTATATCAAGAGTGTCAAGTTGTTCGTCTGTTAGGCGTTTATCTACATTTTTAGTACTACGCCTATAATCTGTTAATATCTCGAATGAGTCCTCGTATTCTATATGCCCTACAGTGGTAGTTGCATATAGTCGTACGGGTTCATGGCTGGGGTTACATAGGTAAACTACAGGATTCTTGGTGGGAATAATAGATCTAGTCCCTAATACTCGTTGTCTCTGGTAAAATAATCTTGAAGGCTCAAACAAAAATGTTTTGTCCTTGCAAGGGGGAATATCTATTTCTACCGTAGTATGAGCATATGCAGGCAATATAATATTCTTTTTAAGTTTTATTGCCCTGTGCTTCTCGGGTTTCGCTGATTTGAAACTAAAAATTGATCTAAGCTGAGAAAAGTCATGTGATGGCTTTTCTCGGCCAAAAGAGTTTTCTATCCCTTGCATCTGTATGGGATGTAAATATTTTCCTGTAACTTTCCCATGTTTGAAGTTGATGTTAAGTTCTGCTTGTCTCATGAAATCGTTCCCTATGATAAAAAGGGGCTCTAAATTTTCTAATACACACACTGTTAATTTAACAGGGTTTATTCCTAGCTTGCATTCTATTTCCATCATCCCAAGTGGAGTTGTTATATGGCCAGTGGCTGTTCGTATTTTTAAATTGGTCGGTGGAGGGTCTAATTTGGTATTAGGGGGTAGAAGCTTAAAATGAATGAAACTTCTACTGGCTCCTGTATCAATAAGTGCTGAAAGCTTACAGTTATATACTAATGCGGGAATCATAACAACAGAGGTATAGTCGTTACTCATAGAGTATATCTCTGCGATTTGTTCTTCCTTCGTGATACTTGGGAGCCCTGAGGACTCCCGTAAGTCCTATTGTTGGTTTGCTTTAGGTGAAGGGCATTCGGCACTGATGTGTCCTATACCCTTACAATTATAGCATTCCCTCGAGGGACAGTCTCTGGACATATGACCCTTTTTATGGCAAGTGTAGCATTCAATGTCATTGGAAGAATCGTTACCTTCCGCGACTGAATTTATAACTTCTGCTACATTCTCCTTGCTATATGAGCGTTTGGCCCTTTCATATGTTTTGATGGGTACCTTGGGATCTGGAGTTCTCGATCTATTTCTAGGGGCTGGCGATCGGCCTCTAGAATTAGATCTATTCCGGCTTTGTTGCCTATTGTTCTGGTTATAGCCGCCACTATTGCTATTAGGGTTATTTTGTGTACCCTTTGTACAAGTGCATTGACACTTGTGTGGTTGCTGGTCAGCAATGGCTCTATAACCATACTTCATTAACATTTGAGTTAATTCTGGCAAGCTGGGTAAGTCATCGTAATTTTTCTTATACTCCTTTCGTTCAGGAGTTTTAGAGCGTGGTCTGGGTTGACGTGGAGGGTACTTTTTCTCTGTGCTATCTTTAGGAGGGTCTTTCTTAGCTTCACTAATAGCCTTTAGGGCTTGATTAGTGTTGGTTTCGATTCTCTGCATGTGGTCAGTGAGTTTAGCTAATTGTTCCTCCATTGGACGTTTAATAATACTTTGTCCATAGCTTAGATCGTACTCCTCTATTTGTTTCACCTTATTGTAAATAGAGTCAACGGTGTCATTTGGAGCTTTATTGGGGGCAATGAGTTTGAGGAGGGGTCTAGATAATCCTCTTAGTACTAATTCTACTCTATCTTCTGGGCTTATCTTTGAGTCTACATCATACTGGTTTATGAGATTTAATTTCTCACTAATGTAGTGGTGTCCTTTCTCATTGTCTCCCTGACGTCTATTTTCCATAAGTGTTTTTAACTGATGGTTGTTTAATTTGTATCTATCTGTGAAATCTTGCTTAAATGCAGTCCACGTGCCCTTTCTTCCTTGAGCGGCAAACTTGCCTTCGGCCCATGCTTGGAAGGGTCCTTGGAGTTGCATTATAAAGCATTCTATTTTCTGTTCCTCTTGTAATCCTCCTGTTCCAGTTCTCATGAGATTTAATCCCATGTCGATCTTTCTAATATACTGTTCAGGATTGTCACCATCCTTAAATTTTGGGATTTGACTTAAGACATTCATTTTGTCTTCTGAGTCTTCTGAGTCACTATCGTCTGATGGTGCTGGAGAGTAAACTTGTCTAAGTTCTTTAGTAAAACCTGCTTTATCCAATAAGATTAGATATTGCTTGTTTATTAAAAACTCAAGATATTCGGTGGTGAAATAGTTAAGGTTGGGGTTTACGTCAAAGTCTTGTAGCGTCCACTCTAATTGAGTATGATCGTCTTCGCAAAGCTCATATACTGGGTCATTTATTTCCTTCAGGAATCTTTCTTTAATGACATGAGGCCATGCTGTGTCTATGACCGGGGTTAACCAATAAGTACGTTTTGAATATAAATGATATATTTCCAAAACGTCTCCTTCTCTTCCTCTGACCTCTAAGTATTGATTGGGTATCTCTGGGGTAGTTAAGTTCTGGGAAATTATTTGTTCTTCTATTCTAAGTTTAAAACATTCCCATTCTACCTTGTGATTTTCTATATATTCTCGTTTCTTCAATTTTTCTGCTGCTGCGGGTGTTAAATGGATGAAGCGAGAACGTATTGGAAAATCTGAGGTGACCTTTAAAGTTCTTCTTCGGATAGAATCCAATAACCAATCTTGGGGAATTCCGCTACTACAGAAAGCATTGAATGTGGATTGGGCTAGTTGTCGTATAACTTGTAAAATCTGGAGAGGGTCACAAGTCCGAATTTTTAAGAAGGTTTGGACCTTGTATTGGAAGTATGAGATATAGTCAACCGTACAACTGACGTATTTTTCAGAGTCTATATCAAATAACCTTACTGTCTCCTTATAGGGTTTTTCTATTTTTAAAGGTAATATTTTTCCTTTAATTCTTTTTTTACTTTCGGCTACCCTAAGTTTAACATCACCGAGTACATTGGTTATTACATCCAAAGTAAAACTGGTCTTAGAAAAATAAAATTTTTCTAGATGTTGGATGTTTCTTTCATACTCTCTTGCTGCTGGATTAGGGTGTTGTGAGATGTCGTATGTGAAAGCTGATATTAGAGTTTTATCTATGGATTTGACAAGGGGTTCTGTAACATTGCCCTTTATCAGTAATGGGGGAAATTTGAATGGGGTGTCCTCTCCAGGTTCTAGAAATTCTAAAGATCCTAATTGGAGTAAATAGGCAATATTTTCAGGGGATGTGAAATTGTATACTATTTCATCTAGCAAAACAAAATGTTCTCCGATCCCTAATATCTCGGTATCAGTAGGGTTTCTTCCTTGATCCAGTATTAAATTATGAGCATAGTGTCTCAGAAAATAGTTTCTCCAATTGAGTCTACCTTTATGGCTTTTGCTATCTGCTGCAATATATTCAAAGAATGGTATTCCTATGCATTTGATGGTAATGCTTGGGGAATAGAAATATTTCTTTAGAACTTTGATGTGTTCGTCATATAGTGGAAAGATAGTAGCGTGCAAGCTTTCCTTTAATATCTTTTGTCTTTCGTCTGAAATTAGGAATTCCTTGTCTAGTCTACTTCTTTTGATGGCTGAGGGAGTTAATGACCTTTCACTATATAGTGGGGTATTGGGTGCAGTATCTTTCTCTTCCAGAGGGGTATCGTCTGCATCAGAGAAGAGCTCTGCTTCATCCGACATATAGGCTTATTTGGGGAGTTGGTATAGTATGAACCATAAAATAAGGTTTCCTAATATGAGGATGGCTATGAGTGGCACGAGTATGACTAAAAGACCTTCACATATTTTTGGTCCGTTGGTTTGTAAAATATTTGTGCTTGCTACTGGGACTAAGCGTCTACGACTGACTGTATATACACCGTTGTAGGGAAGTCTCCTCTTGGTCATATGAAGGGACTAAGAGTGACTTATCGTCTTATAGTTAGTAAAGATTTAAAGATTAAGTAAAGAGTGTAAACAAGAAGTAAGAAAATTGTCAAATTGTTCAAGACCTGGACTTCAGAGGAAGTCGTTGGGGTTGAGGTCCAATTCAGGGGCATTAAACACAAGGGCTGGTGAGTGAAGCAGTTTGAACTTCTGATGTATTTGGGATGCTACGTGAGGGTTGGCAGGTACGCATCCATAGTACAAGTTGGCAAAGAAAATTGTAGCTTCAATCACATCAGCGTCTGGAATAGGTAGAAGCCAATAATTTCCAATTTTCTGTAATGTATTTGGAGTTGGTATTAGAGAAGTTTGAGCTTCTAATACTACACGATGACACGCTTTAATCCAACCATTCCCAACTAAAAGCACATCGTACGGTTGAATTCCCATAAGGTGATGATACGATGATTGAGGAGGTGTGGGATTGGTTGTAACACCTGGGGTGGGTTGTTGGCTCATAGTTGCTTTTAAGCGCATGTAGTATAAATGCCATAAAATAAAATTATTAAAATAATGCATTGACAAAACATATAAAAGAAGGATAGAAGTACGAGTTGAAGTAGAGTAAGCGGAGTCATGATGAATTTTTCTCAATTCTGGCTTAGCATTCGTAAGATCTTACTAGTGTCCCTCTCTTAATTTCTTCTAAGTTGTGTACTACCTTGTATCTATATTCTAAGGGCACGATGTATTGATTTGAATGGAAATACCTATAGTGTTGCAGGTTAGGGGTGAGGTTTCGTTTTTGTTTAAAAAGAAAAATTGTTAAAAAGCGTTGAAATCTGAACTGGCTATTTCTAATATTATACAATTGTCCTAAAAATGGAATAATTTTATTTAAAAGTTCAGCGTCTAACTCTAATAATTGGGGGTTGGTTTCGAAAAGGTACGTATTGTCCAGTCTGGGTACTAGAATCTTTTCTTTCGGCTTTAGTGATTGCATCATACATAACCCAATATGGATTTTGAGAATTCAGAACTTCATTCTTTCTATATAGAAAATTTGAAAGGTTAACTGCCTGTCTAGAATTTTCAGCTATTTTAATTATTAATTCTGTGTGGGCTAATTGTGGCTTAGCATAAGCTATTTGTGAAAGCTGGAAATAAAAATTCTTTCGAAGTTCAGTCATATTCTGTTATAATTTCAAATTCTTGCCCTTTTGTTGTGGAAATATTTTCCATAAAAGACGTTGCTTAGTTTGAAACTGGAAAATTTGTTGCTTCAAAATTTTCTTAAAGACTGGATCTGAAAGTTCTCTTAGGTTGGGAGCTTGGTCAAATTCTTCAGCTTGAAGACTGATAAAGGCTGTGACATAAGGGTTGCAAGGTGAAGTTTTGATTTCACTAAGCTTTGTGTAAAAAGAATATTTTAAGAAAGTCATTTCTAATTGTAACCTGAATTATTTCTATATCCATTCCTATCGTTCAAATTTCTCAGAAGGGAAATATTGAAATAAACAAGAAGCGCTATGAATAGTACCAGCACCACTGTTAATAAATTTCCGGTAGGAATTTCACCATTTGTTGTAAAACAAATACATGCCATTTAGAATTAAATTAAAGACTGACCTGTTGGTAGAGGGTAGTAGTACGAATACACTGTTTAAGAAGATTCTCACAATTTGTTGAAAGAGTTAAAAGAAAAATTTTAAAAACAAAAATTTAAAATTTTGAAGTAAGGTTGAACAAGAGTGTTCAGTGAGAAGTGAAGAAGTGGAAGGATAAAAATAAAATGAAAGATGAATAAGGGATGTAATCGTAGTTGCTCTAGGATTAGTGATTTTTCTCAGGTTGCACCTCTCATAAGCTATACTTACGCTTCATCAAGGGTTGAGGTGAGCCAGGTGAGGGGGATTATTCTTCGTGTGATAAGATTTAGTCTCCTCTTGTTGGTTGGCTCAAGGAGCGATAGCGTCTTTCTATGCTCCACCTCTTCACACGTGTTGATGCTAAAAGGGGCTAAAATCCTATTTGTAACACGCAAATAATATTCAACTCCTTTGAATTTACTTACTATTTTAAGTTAACTGAAGCTCTGGGATTTTTTACCCTGAGTACGCGTCACTCACGCACGTGTACTCAGATTAGCTGTGAAAACAAAGTCATAAATTGTTAAATTTCTGACATGTGTTTCCTGACTGGCCTTTGTTTAGTGCCTATGAGTCCGAAAGTAAATTCTTAAAAATAATTAGATTATTTTCATCCTTTTGTGTGGCTTCAGTCTACCATTAACTGATAGTAGCTGGGCTTTTGTTTGCTTTGAGACGTTCCTCTTTACAAGGGATTTTTCCTTTGTGTGTAAAAGGGTAACCCGGAACCATTAGCAAGTGGTTTGCTTCCAGAGGTAATGTTAAGTGGTGGTGAGAATTTATTACCCCTGCTGTCATCCATTGAGGGTGATGTGGTTCTATTGTTTGCGTTAGACAGAGTTATTATTTTGTCTTGGCGTCCCGTAGGGTAAATACACAGGGTACCTCTTTCACCTTTTGTGAGGCATCGTTATCTATTACTGAAACTACTTAAAGGATTAGTTTACTTTACGCATCACCGCACAATCTCATATTAGACTGTGTGGTAAGTTCAATGTTTGGCACTTCTAGTGAACTTCTCTTGACAGGTTTACTCATCCTGTCGAGTTAAGTCTTTACTTAGCTAGTCATAACTTTTATTTTCACTACACACAAAGTTTCCAGAGCCGCACGCTCCTTCTCACTAAGTATGTAGTATGAATGTTGTTTTCATTCATGATAACTTGTTGATTGTAAATACAAGCTTGAGCCTCGCTCTTATCTTCGATCTGTATTACAATGTGTAGGCTGTCATCTCGCCTGGTGGGGTTCTCATGATTTGTGTATGTGTACTACAAGCTTATTGAGCCTCGCTCTTTTCTCCGATCTGTAGTGCACACATGGAGTTCTTTCTTCTCCATTTGTAAAGAAAATTTGCTCTCTTTCCTTTACAATGGTATAAAAATAAAATGAACATTTCCTACCTCATTTGAAATCTTTACACATTGGCTCACCCATTGTGTGTTCATTCTGCATTTATTCTAATACCATAAGTGGCGTAAAATGAGTTGACTCAAAGTTGGTTGAGAGCCAAAAAGTGGTAGAATTTATGAGCTGACAGGTTGAACACTACTAGCGATGTTCCTCTCATAATTACTGTTGTAACTGGAGAGTGCCTGTACAAGTCCCATAAATCTGTCAACTTGACATGTTTATTGTTTTCCAGGCGTTGGGGTCTTTTCAGTCTCCAACGGCTAGAACTTTGGTTAAACTGTGAAAACCAGAAGGATTTTTCAAAGTAAAAATTTTCCGTTGGCTGGCCATGCTTCAAGAATATTTTTACTTGGGTATCCAACTAACCGTGTATGTTCTTATTATAAGCTTACTCACAGCTAACTTGGTAGCTATAACTCCTTGGGTAAGGGTTTTCAGCGTATAAACTGAGTATACATACATTTCAGGTCTCTTTCTCAGGCTGTGTGATACTCACCACAGCTTGGGGTAAAGTAGACAAACCATGTCACGAATCAGAGAGAGGAGTCTCACACTTCTCCTCATACGGCGCTCTGTCGTGATGAAGATTTTCACTTCATAATGATTTTCAGCCTTGTAAAAATTCTCAATTTTTACTCAGCTCCGTGATTATTCAAAGACGGGGTATTTTTACATTGGAAATACTACTCCATATATTTGTATGATAATCCTAACAAATATGGTAAAATAGGAACCTTACAGAACAAGTTTTAACTCCGCGAGTCAAGTGGCTTGTTTTCATAATTTATTTTCCCTACTAAAATAATTTCCTGGTACTCGGCAATATTTCAAACCTTTCTTATCCCATCTATCTCTCTATGGGGGAAATATATTTTACGCTCAGGAAAATCTATCTAAAATTATGAATTTCCGAATAGACATAAGGTTTTTCTATCACTACGATGTTTAAGCAGACTGCTATTAATTCTTTTCGCATTAAAAGAATATAACTTAAACTTTTAAGGATTTTGTATTGTCTCACACTCAAAAATGCCTATAAGGTCGTCTTAGCTTAACTACGAGGTTTTGACTCTAATAATATCAAAGCGCTATCGGCGTAAAATATAGCAAGCTTAATTTAAGCGTTTCACTTATTTATAACTTTACTCTATAACTTATAAACGTCCAACACGCTTTTGGACTGGAAACTCGCAGTCTCGAATAATTGGAGAGCTCTATCCCTATAATTATTCTGTTTAAGGGCGCTACACGGCATAACTCTAGCATGCTCCTTTACTCATGTTAAAAGTTTAAAATTATTTTTCTCCTATAATTTTAAGACTTTTTGAAGGGGCTCTTTACTCAAAATATAGTTTGATACTCGAAGGTAATTGTAGTAACTCTGTTTAGTACAATTTGAATTGGGCTCTTAAAGATTTTTGAAATTTTCCAAAATTTTGGAAATTTTGAAAAAGTTGGTTGGAAAATTCTGTAATTTGGAGGGATGGTGGGCAATAATATTGTTCGTCATCCTGTAGAGTTTGAATGGAATCGGATCACTTTTTGTGTACATGGGGTAATGTGAAACAATATCTTTACTCCATGTTGAATGTAATATTAAAAATTTTTGGCGTGACCCGTGGGCGACAAAGTGAAAACAGAATTTTAACCTTCTCTTTTCTAGAATTAGATAACACCATGTTGAAAACCATGTTTGATTATAATTTATCAGAGTTTAAATAATTAAAGTGTTTTGAGATTTTGGAAAATTTGGGCATGAGCTGGGGGCGACAAAGTGAAAACAGAAAATTACCCTTTTTATATTATAAGTTCCTGGGCTCACCATGTTGAATAGACCCTTATACTATATTTACAAAATTTTCAATGTGTTTTGGATTTTTGAAAAAAAAAAATTGACAGGGATTGGGGGCGACAAAGTGAAAACAGAAATTTTACCGTCGCTTTATAAAATTTTGAAGTATCATGTTGAATCTTCTATTACTTTGAGTTTGTAAAAAATTCAAAGTGTCTAGAATTTTGGAAAAATTTGGACAGGATTTGGGGGCGACAAAGTGAAAACAGAAATGTTACCTTCACTTTATAAAATTTGGAATTACCATGTTGAATCCAAATCTCATTGTACAATTAACAAAGTATAATGTGTTTATAATTTTTTGAAAAATTTGGGCAGGGTTTGGGGGCGACAAGGTGAAAACAGAAATTTTACCTTCACTTTCAGCATAAACCCTTGAATAAAAATAAAGTTACTAATAATAAATTGTTAAATTGCCCTCGGAAAAAATTTTCTACGTTAAGAAGCGTTAGTACTAGTGTAGTGGAATGTATTCAAGTAAGGCACCACTGGTTCGTAATAGGGGTTTATAAAACTTTTGAATTTTTATCAATTAAAAATAAAATACATTTCTTATTTTTAATTCTCATTTACTCTCTCATTTATAGTGTTCCCGGGCGGAAACACCATGTTGAATTGATTACCTCGCCTCAAGAAATAATCAACCAGACGGATCTAAAATGGAAACAAGCTTATGAAAATGGGGAAACAAAATAAAGTGTGTAGTGGATTTTGGGAAAACATGAGCACGGGCAAGGTTGAGGCATCCGTCGAATCCGTAACCAGGAACACAAATGAGTGATTTGTAAATGAGAGTTATTCTAAGAATGATATAAATAAAATGGATGAAAGGAATTATTGTAAATGATTCTGTTCATATCCTTTTAACACGACATTACTTTATTGAATTCCATTACTTAAACCTTCATATTTATTCTAGGGTCCAATCTGAGTGTTAAACTGTCTCTACCTTTGTGAGGGAGGTAGGATTCCCTTCTTAATCTAGACAAATGTACTCTGATAAACTACAGAAATATAGTGTAAATTGTAGGTATGAAAACTGTTTATTAATGTCCGCAGACAATATTATTCTGGATGTTCTAGAATAGCATACTGCAAATATTCCATATATTAAAATGTTAAAACAAGCACTTTAACCTAACTGACTCTTACTGCTAGTTCGTGGTTTAGTTACATGCAATGGTCATCCATAGTGGAGACCTTCCCCAAATCACCTAACATAAATTGAATTGAATTGTGAGGAGGAAGACCTCAAACCTATGGGTTTAACTACAGTGAAAACAAAAGTAAAATGAAGAATGTACATTAATTTACAGGCACAACATAATAACCTTACATAGACATACCGGGCAGTCACACAGCCAAGTCGCGTGAGGTTTGGAAAAGGGGAACTGAAGAGGCAGCGATGAGCAGGGGTGACGAATGTATCTTCATGTAAGTAATAGGCCGCACACTTGAGAGTTTGTGTAAAGTGTCTTATTTTGGGAGAGAGTGAACTTCACGAAGGGGAACACATGCGGTGGTCGGGCTTGTATCTCTCCTTCCTTTTCATGTTGAAAGTAAAAGTGTCTCTTTGTAGATGTAAAGTTTGTATGGACTCTTAGCACATGATGGGGCAACTTGAGTCTCGAAGTGTAAAATATTCAGAGTCTTTATTTTGCACTTATCTCGAAATTATGAGATTGGAACTTTGTAGAAAACAACACTTGTAGTGAGGGCTGTAGAGAAGATAGTATTAAGTTGAATGGTGAGAGGTTGAACTCCGTATCGGCGAGCTCTGCTCTTCGTGTTGGAAGATGTTTATATAGGGCTTCAAGTTCTCCTCCTCTTGGAGATCTCACCTTCTTAATTTAGCTACCTTTAGTACAGGTTTTAGGTTTGTGGGGAGCTTGAGAGATCCCTGTTGACTTTTTAGTGGTGGGCTGAGATGAGCGTCTGTTTGAAAGGGTTTTCATAGGCGCTCTTGAAGGAGGAAGTCAGGCCCACTCTCGGTACACCTGTACTTGGATGCTCTCGTATGATTCTTTGTCATGACGTAAGTTTAGCCTTAACAATATCGCTATTGGCATCTCTATATATAGTCACGCCTTATATGTGATGTTGGAACATGTCGCAGGAGTTTATGTTAATCAAATTTAGACCTTAAACTAATAGTTGAGATTTCTTGAAATTTGCCAAAATTTTGATAAACAAGAAAATTTTAAATTTTTCAGCATACATTTCCTTGGATTGTACGCAGTATATATGTATATGCACATATTTCCGACCTGTTCACAGTTCACAGGTACCAGTCTGCATCGTCAGAAGCAGTTAAACAGTAAGTGAAACAACATATAGTTACTAATTACTACTTTCACAAATTAATTTTTACAACAATAGTATACTGTACAAGTATTTTTGCGACAATACTCGTGATTATTATGTACATTAGTTATTAGAGCGGAATGACTTATTGAGGCATTTTGTGAAATTTTGCTCTCAAATTCTAAATGGTTGCAAGTTGCAATTAAATTGATAAGTATTTTTTAAATTGCAACTTTTTGTACTGCCAGCATTTGCATTTGCAGAAACACTTTTTATGATAATCAAGTTGCGTAACACGAACGAAGTGATAGATACATTTTTGCAGTCTACATATGTACATAGTATTGGTGATTATATACGGGTGGGGTTCCCCATTCCTGTTTAATTGAAGTTCCCAAATCTTGCTCTCTGCTTTTATGGTCCATGCCCACAATTTTCTCTTGTCCTCAATGATAGCTCCTTGGAAAGTCCACAAAATGCGATACCAACTTGCATGAAAACATATCTTCAGAAAAAATTTCCCGGGAATATACAATTTTAAACTATAAATTTCAGTTTTTCCACAAATTGTCCTGATTCTTTGTTCCCTTCCACGAGCGCTAAGCTAACTGCATGAAGGAAATTTTTTGTAAAGATTTGCTGCATCATGGGGGAATGAGATATTTTTACTACCCAGTCTTAAATGGATCACGGGGGGCTAAACTGGTTCCCATCACCCTGCAAAAAGACTCGCAGCGGGAACACAAAATGTAGGGAACGTCTTGGGTCAAATTACACAACATCATTTTACTATGCTTCCTCACACTCATCCCAAAAATCTTTATGCCTTCATTTACAACCAATGAGTCTATACTGTAGCGTACAGTTTACTCTCAGATCGCATTACGGGTATTTCCCATGTCTCCTTTCGAGGACCACATGTAATTTTAATGTATCTGGTCTTGGATACTTGAGGTATGAACTTGATTTCAAGAACAAAGTTATGTTGTCCACAGCAAAACCTTGATGTGTCAGTATTTATGTATGTCTGACATTTGTTTACATCATGCAAATGACCGTTGTATTCACTACTGGCTGCCAAGTTACGCTGGTATTATGGAATTGAAATGCATCGTATGCATTGTAAGCATACAATCTGGATTTTAACTACATTAGAAAATCACATGGAAATAAACATATGTACAATCTCTTCATCCAAATCAATGCACGTGTAGTAAACGTTTATATAATTACCTATACATTAATTTTAATGATTGGAATGCCCTTGGGTGGGACGTTAAAAATCTGACCCTGACATTAGTTTATGCTGTCAAAAGTTATGCACATGTACAGTTGACGCATGTACATTAAACATAATCCGAGGAAAGAATCTATAAAATGTAGTTCTGCTGAATCTACATGATATCATTTTTGAGCACCCTATTGCATTTCAACATTACTACACATATTTTAAAATTAGAATAATGTAAAAAAAAATATATAAATACTACACCAAACAAAGATACCATAGTTAGTCATATTTAAGCCCTGAAGATGAACACTGTTTGAGTTCGAAAGCTTGGCAAATAAATTGATTCTAAGCAATATCCACGTATTCCAATTATTTCAACATGGTTGATATTACACATATTTTAGTTATTTTTGTTTTTTGTTCCAGAAAGGACAAAGTATTTTATTGCTTAACCCAGTACAGACCAAGAAAATACAGCAGCATCGCAGACCAACCCCCAGCCAGAGCGGCCAAACACTTAGCATTGCACGTACATACGGCAATGCGCGTTATATAATTGTTATGTTTGTGGGACAATATTTGTCATGAATGCAGATTTATAAAAAGCGATTAGGATTTGATGTGCATGATAAGTGTGGAGCAAATTAATGTTGAACTCGACTGTATGTGTTAAATTTAAAACAAAACAAGGCTAAAATAAGGCATTTATTAAAATTAAGTGACTCAATATGACTGATTTCGAATAATTGAAACTTCAAAATTTGACCCTAAAATGAAGGGGTCAATCCAAGTTTGCAGGGGAACTACAGTAACAGAAAGAGTTGGTCAAAACCATGAAAACCGCGAGTTGGAACACAAATATGGTAAATCCCCATAAGGGGACAGTTCAAGTGAAATCCTTTTTTTTGGTCCCTTAGTAACTCAGCACACTGTGCTAATCGTAGATGATTTTTATGTTATGAATTGAAATATTTTTAACATGCAGGATTTGGACAGTTTTTCAGCTTGCCCTCGGTCCGTTCATCATCTTTCCTCCCCCTAGTTAGCATACTTAAGTTAACAAAAAATACGTAATTTCTCCGAAACATCTACAGGTATAGTAAATACATGAAATGTCTAACTGGAAATCAGCGGTTACCATTGAGTAATTTGACAATAAAGCAATTACATTACATGTTGTATATCAATAGCACCCAAAATCGGACTGTGTCATTAAATTTCTACTCTAATATTGACAATGGTGTTTTAAGAAATTCAAGTACATACAATTTAAGAGTTTTAACCAAAACTATACCCCATTTGTTGGAAATGATCACTTGAGATACAATACAGAGACTTGATATTATTTAGACACGCTATTCGGTAATAACTATAAAAAAGGAAAGTTTCCCATCGAATATCCTCACCATTGCAATATAATAAAGAGGGAGGAAGAAAACTATTAAAAGTTTTTGGTAATTAAGTTTTACATCATTACAATTCAATGTCTTTGAAAGTTTCTCAAAAACAGAAAGCCAGGATTTTCTATTTCCTAGAAATTACAACATCTCGAAATAAAAACCATTGGGATTCATGAACGCCCACTTCTTTGTACCAACGGACCCAATCATTTCATTTTTAGTGGCAATATTAATATATGGTTTAAAGACTTCGAGTTATTTTCTCAAGACATAATTTTAACTATTTTAATATTAAGAATTTGACTGTAGGATCATGTCAAAGTAAACTATATTTTTTAGAATGTTTTATCTCCAATGTATATTTTTGCGGGGTTTAATGCTCAGGATTTTTTTTACTTAGGAATTTGTTGGCTTTCTTGACGCTTTTTTTGACTTTTAACGTATCCGTTGATTTGACGGCAGGGCAGGCCTGGTACGGGCGTTACAGGCAGGGTCTCATGCGTCCGGTAAGATCATACTACTGTTATTAATACTGAACATTTTAAATGCTAATAATCCATGTACCTATCGTGGTTTAGCAATGCTTGGACGACGGCTACGTTTGTATAACAAATCCACAATGCTGCTCTGGATTTTGCACAGACTTAACATGTGGCGTAAGTTCCCATTTAACTTACAGTTAGCCGAGAATTTTGTAAAAGGCCTATAATACGTTGACATCTTGTATTACGCGTGTATTACCAGCCATGTAAAGAAGAGGGAAGTTGGTGCTTTTATAATAGTGACTGCTGCTTGGGATGGTGCATATATTATATATGCGTAAGTCCAATCTACATTTTGAACTACGAGTGGAGATACCTTATGTTCTACAAACTGGCATTCCCTATCGAAACCTAAATGCATGCTTAAACTTATAAGGATCCCCCTACCCCAAACCTATACAGTTGCCCCTAGCCCTAATCACATAATTTTTCCGTGTATATAAACCAACAAATATTAATATTTCCAAAAAAAACTTTTTCGAGTAATAGTCAGCCTAATTTAATTGTTTTTCAAAATAATCCCAATACGTAGGATGGGAACTAATAGGAAGAAATATCACGATAATCCCGGAATAATTCTCCCAAATAATCAAGGAAATACAGGACAGATGGATGGACGGACCGAACAGATATCTTTATATGGCGTTTTAAGTACAGTAAAACATAAAACAGATTATAAAACATCAATCATTACAAACTATCAATATGTTCTAAAGTAGTGAAGTTAGCCACCTCAAATCTTCAATGAAATTGTTGGAATAAAGAAAGATTTTATTGTTACTGCAAATTTTATTGATTAACGAATATTATGTTTCACAATTACTTCTAAAATTTGATTGTTGTGCATACAAAAATGTTGTAATTTTACTTAACCGCGCATGAACAAATACATATACATATGTACCAAGGACAATTCTCCTTTACTGATCTTCGCTCCTGACTTTGAATTTCATCCAAGCTTGCCCTCTGTTCTTACGGGTCATATATCAACTCTTAATAACGTAGTGACATGTACATACGTATATATGATAACTTTCTGTAAAACCCATAAAATTCCCTACGATTGACTTCAGAAAATATGGGCGACAAAATAGGGCGCTGAAAGAAACAATGCATGAATTAGTGGTCGGACCAGTTCAGCTCAAAACTGAAAATTTCAGATCAGTTCAGTTCAGTTTGGTTCATACACATTTTGGTTCAGTTCGATACACAAACTAAACTGAATGGTTCGGTTCCAGCGTAAAACTGAACTGAACTGAATCGTTTGAACTGATTGTTACGCATGCACAATAAAGCATGTTTCTGTCGTTCTACATATATGACGCACCAGTGCCTGTCATGGGAACCGAAAAGTTGTCCCCGTTCCCATTCCCGTTCCCACAGTTCGGGTTTGGGTACAAGGCAGAACACAATTCCCAAAATGCACGAAATCCGAAATCTTATGAACAAAAGTGCGGCACCCAGACTCGAAATTTTTAAAAGTATAGCACCCCAACCCGTTCTCGTTCCTGTTCCCAAAAATGAATTCTGGATGCACACAAACCCGTACCTAAAACCCTGGAACCCGTTCCCGTACCCGAAACGGAAGTTCGTATATTCAAGGATAAAAGTTACATAATAGTTACATACATTTCATTCTACTTCTGTAGGTAATTAATTTTGTAATTTTTAAGTCACCGTACAACTGCTAAGCACAACAAACTAATATAATTAATTTTTATTGTCACATTTCATCATTCGACGTGGAAAAATCTGTTCAAACAAAGAGCGTTTTTCTCTAAACTACAACAATATATATAATTGCTTTAAAATGAGAACTTAAAAGAGATTGCATTTTTTAAATTTAAGATGGCTTCCGAAAACATGATAATTGGAAATTTTGAAACATAGTCACAAGAATGTGACAAATTTTAAAAATCTAAATACTATAATTTGAAGATGATGACAGAGGAAGTGGAAGTGGGGCATTTATAAATCTTCGCTCCCGTTTTAACGCGCTTTTTAGACTTGCGAGTACACAATGCCATAAAGCGCTGTTGCTATAAGTAATGCAATGTACAAACACGCGACACGCAACGCAGCACGCTTTGGCTTGGAATTGTCGCTCCGCGTCCTCTCTCATTTCATTACATAGCATGCTTCCACCGACGCAGGCGGTGGCTATGCTGCTCGTTTTCCTGAGGAGCAAAACATATTGAAACTAGAATGGTACGCGCGCAACCGTTTTCATGGGAAGCATATAGGGAACTCTCTGTATGAACGTTGTTGGGCCGTTTGATGAAAATCCCACATACGAACCCATAGAGCGCCAGCCCGTAAACCTTTCCCATATGCAATTCCCATTGGTAATGTTTGATATAACGCGTCCCATAGGATGCAATTCTGAAGCATGAAATAAAACTATTTTTGATGCATTAATCTAATTTTCAATGACAAGGTTTATGTCGGGATGTAATTAAATAATTATTTTATGTGAGAAATACAAAAATTTTTTAACCAATATTCAGTTTGAAAAAATAGTTTATTAGACATTAAGCAAACGTGCCCCCTTAACATGCAGTGAATGCAGCATGCTGCAAAAATATAATGAAGTGAGCTGTATCGAAAGAAACTAAAGCGGTTGGGATTTTTTCTTCAATATCTTTCGGGCATCAGAGCATACATTTTTGATTTTTCTTTCAAATTCGGCAATTTCGAAGGTCCTCGGTTGTAAATGACAAGTCTTGATAGTGAAATCTGGAAGTTAATGCAGAGAATGATTTTACAACGAAACGAGCAACATTTTGCAAAAACATTGAGCTAAAATGTGCAATACTAGAATAAGTAATTGTGATAAAATTAAAAATAATTAAATACCTTTGATAGCCTTCCATTTCCTTTGATCCAAGGCTGGACGAGAAGTTTTAGTAAGGGCGCAAGGTTTTCCAGTTAGCGAGGATTTAGCAATGGTCTCCAATTCAAACAGGCCAGAATCAAACAAGAGCTTGCGAAAATATTTAGCTGGATCATCTCGAAATCCTAATTTTATATAAGTAAGAAACGAAACCGGTACCAGAATTCCTCCACCGATATCCTTCCTTTTTGTATCACCTTCCACTGGCATCGATGAGAAGCTCTCTAAAAATTTGAAATATAAATCCATAATTCAAAAGTTTACTTAAATGTTTTACTTTAAGCGTATTTTAATCAACCATATACTTTTGAGCACCCTGTTGCGCTTTTCCAATACAGCAAGTTGCATTTCCAAGCTCCGAATCTTTTCATCTTTTTGGTCGTATGAACATTTAATATTCAAAATATTATAACATGTATCTTAAAAACTAATTGTTACTGGCAAATAAATAAACTAAAAGCGCTATCCTTATATTTCCTCTTAACGAAAAATTCCCAGGTAAATGAATAAGCATCGCATTGTTATATTGGCGGGTTTTCTATGCCTAATGATATTCTTTGCAATAGTTAAATTATATTTAAGTTGATTAAAATGTAAATATTATAGTCAATAAATGTAATCAGTTAAATACGGTTACTTCTGAATTTTGGGCGAGCGCAACAGATCTGTCGTTACACAAAACGCTCAAAGCAAAACCATTCTCCCCTTCAGTGATGTCTGACATATCAGTTGCATTTTCTGGGGTAGTTTCTGGATTCTGAAATATGAAAAACGTTGTAACACTACAAAACATTATTTCAACCATCCAAGTGTAATCATCGGAGCTAAGGTCTACCCGAACTGCATTTACCTCAATAGTTGATGCCCTGGGTAATTCACTATCTTCGGCTCCATGAATAAGAGATGCATTATTTGCATCCTTGACTTTATCATCTTCAAGTGCTTTCATATCTGTTTTACTTCCTGCAATAGGAAATAATTTTATTCTATTAATTAATTTATAATAGTCAATACTAGTGAAATAATAAAGTATAACTCAAAAAAATTAATAAAAATCCTGCAATTACCGAATGATATAAACATAGCGGGAAGATCCTCCTTGTCCCATCTCACCATTACCGTTTTCCCAACAAGACAATCTCCTTCCAGTCCGGATAAAATTTTCCGTTGATGAATAACAGAGTATGCATTTTCCTTTTCCCAAAAAATTAACGCGTAAGATGTTTTAGTCATTGTTAAAAATTTAATTCTGAAAAAACCAGTTACAACGTTAAATGAATCAAGTCACAATCTGTAGGCCTAACAGTACAATGAACGACCAAGGAGCGTGGCAGCCATGCGAGAAGAATTGTCCTCAGAGCATACCATGGCTTCTTTAACGTTTGGCACTTTGCACGTTGGACCAATGAGATTGCCGAAATTAAGCGCCAAATCTCAGGCGCTAAAAATACAAATAATTAGAAGAAATTATTATTACAGTTGTACTTAAATTTCCTCTTTGTCATTTTTTATAATTTTCTTAGTTGACGTTTGAAAGTAGCTAATTTAAAATTATAATGAAAAAAGCAAGAACTTGCCTCTGTGTCTTCTGTTTTACCCTACTATGCGCGAAAACGCCTTAAAAACCAGGTTAGTTTATATCTCGAATACATATATAAAATTAATATGTAACAGTCAAATCTGTGGAAGAAATATTGATTTTTGATTTTATTGCACTGATTTTAAATAATTTGTTACAGATCTCACAAGTTAACAGCGATTTTATACATGATGAATCAGGAGCAGTTGTTCCAAATGAGTGCAATTGGGAAATTTCAAGCTTATCCGATTGTGAAGAGGATGTTCCACTTTTACCTTCGGAAGATGAAAATTTTAATGATTTATCTTTCGATTCAGATTCAGAATCCTCGTTTGATAATATCGTAAATGGTTTGACAATCCGTCCAATATCACATAATTAGTTTGTTTACACACCAATATTATAATTTGTGAATGTCGATTTATTGTCCCTCATTTGTTCTTGTCTTTAGCCATCCAAAATGTACCCTGAGTGTAACCTATCTTACGATGAAAGCATTTCGAAAGTTAAGGATTACTGTGTAACACATAATCAACCTACTCTGCCACACAAGATCTTCTTCATCTCATCAAGTCCCACCTGCCAAAGCAAATAAAATATCCGAGTACTGTGGAGTCACTATGGGGATCAGTCGACACAACTGCATTTCGAGAAGTATTCTACTGTCGAATGTGCACCGTTGAAATCCCAGAAAGTTTTATATGCTCCAAATGCCTAATCGCGTAAGAAAGATGGACTTTAAAATCTTCGGGAAGCTATTTCTTGGTGTTCAATTTAAGGTCTCAATTTTAAGCTCTTTAACACAATCCTCAGATCAAGGCATCTCTGTCGGAAGAATTATTAAAAAGAAACGCTAACAATTTTCAACACGCACCCAATTTGTTGCATCAATCACAAATCGGGAATGAAGATATTACATGTAAGTTCAATTCAGATGGAGTTCTTATATTTTCCTCTTCAAAAACAGCAATGTGGCCATTTTTAATAACAATCAACGAACTACCGTGTTATTTACAGAAACGTTTTGTTATTCTTGCGGGGTGGTGGATTGGGAAAGAGAAGCCCCCGGCAAAATTATTTTTTCAGCCCATTGTGTGTGAAATGAATTCACTATCAAGTAATTCTTTGGACTGGGTTCATCAAGTCTGCGTTTTTAAATCAAAAGTGTATTTTTTAGTGTGCTCTGTAGATTCTGTCGCCCGTCCCATGTTTCAAGAGCACACACAATTTAATGGCAAATTTGGTTGCAACTGGTGTGAACAAAAGGGCCAATCAATTGAACATTATGTTTTAACAACACATGAAACATACTTTAAGAATTCAATGGAAAACAATTTTGAAAAAGGCATGAAATCGGTTTCCCCATTCCTAGAACTCCACAAATTTAACATAATCAAAGGTTTCGCCGTCGATTACATGCATTGTGTTTTGCTGGGCGTTGTACGAACTTTCACAAGATTTTGGCTTCATGACAAGAAGGAGCAATACTACATTGGAAACAGAGTAAACGACATCGACGATAACCTTCAAAACATAAAAGTTCCATCGGAATTCCCTCGGTCGGTTAGATCAGTTACTACCCAAACGCATTGGAAGGCTTCGGAGTGGCGGACATGGCTTATTATTGTACCAGTTGTTCTGAACGATATTTTGCCAGAAAAATATCTTTCGCATTTTTCGATGCTTACTAACGCTATTACGGCACTAATGGAAACATCCCCTGATGATGCAGTTACTGAAAGGAGTAGCGATCAGTTAACGGAATTTCTTAAAGGTGTTGGCTCTTTGTATGGACCTGAGAATTTAAGTTTTAATGTCCATCAGCTGTTGCATATTCCGGAATGTGTGAAAAATTTAGGCCCGTTATGTTCAACGTCCGCTTTTGCCTTTGAATCCTTTAACGGGAAATTATTGACTTACATTAAAAGTTCCAATGGTGTGTATCAACAAGTTTCTGCAAGATATTTAAATGAAATGAGATTCAAAGCTTTTCAAAGCGCAACACATTTTACCAGCAGAATTTTGAATCCAAAACATGAGCATTCAATCCCCGAAATTATATCTGTAGTTATGAAAGACGTGAGTTTACACCTCCTTAATTCATCAAATTCAGCAGTTAATGGTAGGTTTATTTTTAAAGTAAACGATAGTAAAAAACGTTCAAATAAAACATTTTTACTAGGAAATAATATTGTTGGCGAGGCTGTAAAATTTTATAGTATTATTTGTCAATGTAGTGAAAATTGTGTTTCAAAAAATTTTGCAATGCTTAAAATATTTAGAGTTAAACGCAAAAAAACATCTACATACGGTTTACTACCGCCGTAAGGATGCATTTCACATTCAAGAATTACATCCTTTGGAACAATTATTGCCCGTTAAATTTGTTACTTTTGTATCATTTGGAATAATCTATTATTTTAAGTTACCTAATTTAATTGAATGTGATTAGCTACAAATTGGTGTTTTTTCAATAAATTTATCATTAAAGCACTACATTTTCAAAGAACTTTTTTGTCTATTAATTTGAATGGGAAAATAATTCAATTATTCCAATGGGTTCAATCTGGTTGGTCGAAACCATTGGAAAACAGCAGAATATCCCACCGTTAATTTTCGATTGGCTTAACTGATGGGTAAGTTCGTACGATTTCAGATGGGACAGGAATTCCCATAGTATCCCAAGCAAAAAACTTGCGCGGGTAGCCCGCTTCGCAGGGCAATGTAATCTAGTATAAGAGGATTGCATTACAGTAAAACAACAAAGTAGTTTACATTACATCACATCAAAAAATCATCGTTAAGTGAAATTATAATTCTTCGTCTCTGTCCTGTGAAATAAATACAACAAATATACTCCACAGCTCTATCTCCGATGTAGACTACTCTCTGTCTGTAAATTTTCGATGTACTCTGTACTCTCCGTCCTCAAATTTTTGATGTACTCTGTACTCTCCGTCCTCAAATTTTTGATGTACACTGTACTCTCCGTCTCTAGATTTCCGACGTACACTGTACTATCCGTTTCTATCTCTCCGATGTACAACTACTGTACTCTCCGTCTCTGTCTCTCCGATGTACAACTACTGTACTCTCCGTCTCTATCTCTCCGATGTACAACCACTACTCTCCGATATACAACCACTACTCTCCGATATACAACCACTACTCTCCGATGTACAACTACTGTACTCTCCGATGTACAACTACTGTACTCTCCGTCTCTATCTCTCCGATGTACAACTACTATACTCTTCGATGTACAACTACTGTACTCGGTTTGATGTACTGTCACTAACTCTCCGATTTAACCTAACCATTACGTTGGTAGTAAATATTTAGTTACTGATGCTCAATAATTTGCCTAGATGCTCTATGCCAGAAATTTGGACTATTACATTCTTTCCCGACGTAGCTCTAAAACATGCTACATATATACATCTGATCATGTGTAAAAATGATTATGGCAAATAAATACCAAGTGGATCAAATGTACAATCCGTCTCTCCGATGTACAATCTAATTTACTCTCCGTCTATCGCGCACCCCGATGTACATTCGACTGTGCTCTTCGTCTCACTCCATGTACGATGTACAACCGAATGTACTCTCCGTCTCAGCCCCCTCCTGTGTAAAATCCAACTTACTCTCCGTCTCACTCTCTCACCGATGTACAACCGAATGTAATCTCCGCCTCTCTCTCACCGATGTACAACCGAATGTACTCGGCCAATCTTCCTCGCCGATGTACAATCGAATATACTCAGACTCTCTCCGGTCTCCCCCTCACTAATGTTAGGGAAATCCGGAGCAGCTCACAGGACGGACTGACAAAAACATCAGTCCGGACGGATTGGGTGTTGGATTGGGATTGACTATTTGAATCTACAGAGAGATTGAGACGGAGTGGGATTGACGCAAATATGTGGAAAACTGAGTGGGATGGATGATCAGAAATTATACCACATTAATTTAATTAATTTAGTTAATTAAATTAAAGTAAAGTAATTAGAGGCGCTTTTTAAAATTGGCGCGATATGTACGCATGCGTGCGCAGCGCGTGAGTTTGAGTGGTATTGACTATCAGGAGTGTGTGTGTGCATCAGAGGGATTGGGAGTTTTCTCTATGGTACATAGAGTGATTGAGATGGAGTGTGTAATGACGTATCGAGATTGAATAGAGATTGGGATTGTAAGAAGAGGGATTTCCCTAACATTACCCCTCACCGATGGAGAATTGATTGTACTCTCAGTGGCTGTCTATTGTATTAATAGGGAAGTATTATCAGCATATTATTATACGTATAGTTAGAGCGTATCACTATACATATAGTTAGAATGTTTTAGAATGTTTAGTTGAATGATGAAAATTATATTTGAGTTCCATAGTACAGCATAGAGTATGAGCTCTATGGTGGGTTGTGGCGCTGAGTTTGAACTGTGTACAGACACCACGGCCTGGATCTGGATTTGATTATAAAGGATTCGGGATTTTGAATACCCCGCGGTATTTTGCCAGTGGAGTGTTCAGTTGATGAAGAAGTCCTGGGATAAATCTTAATTTCTATCTATTTAAGTCTACTATCGTTAAAGCTCCTTTTCAATCCGTAGATACATACATATGTATTGATAATTTAAAGGAATTCAAATAATTGACTTCAATACTGGTGTTGTAACCGGAAGAACATCTACGTCATTCAATTCTTTATTCCCAATGTGATAGAAAAGATGTTATTGAAGTCAAGCTACAGTACATATGTACACATGTATGTATACACTATGCACTACAAGGTACCTGGAGACGTTTAATTACCTATTTTCACTGAAACGTATTAGTGATTGTATTGTCCATAACGACGTCATTTCATAATTTTAAAAGTGTCTTCACAAAGGAACTACATACATGGTAATATACTTTTAACGCGTAAATTGGAAATATAAAAAAGTGCAAAATATAGACAAATAAGAGCTAAATCAAATAAAGCGTATGAAAAATGAATTGGAGTATGATCGAGTATAATTTTTGCATGCCGACGTTTGTCACAACATGTGACAAATGCTTGGTTCGCTTTTCCAACACGAAGTTAATCCACCAGGATCTATTAATAACTTCAAAATTCACAGCCCTGGTCAAAGAAATTTTGAAAATCTCAAACTAATTCAAAACCTTATACAACTTATATAACATACATATTTATATGTATACACACATGGGTATACGGTTAGGGATGTGCCACAAAAGACGTCATCCAAAAAATCTAAGAAATTACCCGTGTGAAAATTTAAAGTGGAATTAGACCTTTTACTGCTTTTTTCTAGAACCGAAATTATTGTGTAGTCATTCGCTCCTATTAGCAGTGAAAAAGAGTGAATTGTTATGCAAAGTTATTTATGCATAATCATTCGACGTTATTAATTTGAACATTTTATTTTAACGCGGATCGAATTTTAACTCAATTTAGTCAATTTTCCTGATGTTAGGTAACTTACAAATATATTTAACATTGGCATTGCTACCAGCAATTCTTTTAAATTTTGACAACTGTATTGAAGAACACGGAGACATAAGTAACAATATTTTAATTATTTCTTTACTCTAGTCATTTAGTGTCCTTCATTTTAAGTTCAATGAAGTGACATACAAGGTAAGTTTTTGACATGGTACTTTTAGATTCGAATAATGCGCGGTGCAGCACGTGTTAATAGTCAAATGTGATGTGACAATTGAAATCTCGACATTACTGGCCGTATCCATACCTGGGCGTTTCGTTTGCACTCGCACTCACCTCGCAATCAATTACAATGGTGGATCTTTAAACTCCCCTCGCGCTCGCACTCATGAGTTGTGCCCCGCTGCACTCAAGCTCCTGCCTCAAAGTACTCTCCCTCAAAGTAAATTTTTGCACTCGCACTCATAGCTTGAGTGCCCTCATAGCCCTCTCGCACCATCGAGTGGGTTTTATAATTAATGGCTGGATTGAATACGCGGATCTCCTTTACCAACAACGTTTTTTTCGAAAACAATGTCTCACAATTAGTTTTGTGGTTACTTGTGATAGATCTCACCCCTCTCAATGAACTTGGTGTTTCATCATGTTCCCGTTTTAGCTAATACAAGATAATACTAAATATGTATTTATACTTCATTTTGTGGAAAGTTTTTAATATTTCTCAAATGATTCCTTGACAAATTAGTCAAAGCAACTATATTTGATGGGGCTCAATTTTTTCCTCAAATTACAATTTAGAAGTCGGGACGCTGATGCCTCTGAAAAAATTAACTAAAGTCCAGGGATGTGGAATATTTTGAGATATTGTATTTGAAATAGTACTTGAAATGCATTCCGTATTTTGTATTTAGTATTTTTCAAGTCGTAAATTTTTTAAGGTATTTCGCATTTGGCATTTTGTCAGTACTATACTTTCTAGTGTATTTTCTATTTCGTATACCCTAATTGTGAGTGCAAAAAGCTGCACTCAGCCTCTGCCTCTTGAGTGCACATAATTTGAATGATCACTCTACCTCATTACTGTGAGCGCAGAAATTTCAAATCGGAACTCGCACTCGCACTCAATTTGAGCGCGTTGAGTGCGAGGCTGAGCGCGAGGCATGCACTCAATGAGTGCGAGTGCGCCCAGGTATGGCCGTATCCTGCTGTTATCTGTTAATTTAAAGCTTTGCGCGCTCATTTCACTAAACAGCAAGCCGCTATGCTATGTAGTACACTATTTCACTATATGTACAAGCAAGCCGGTGGTATATGCAGCAAGCAAAAGCCGAGGAGCACAGCGAGATGAGCGAGCTGAAAAAGCTCTCCTCTGCGACAGAGTTTCAGCTCGCTGTGCTTCTCGGCTGTGTATACCACCTGCTGCCTATCTACTGGAAGCTCAATAAAGCGTACAATATTAAGCAATTTTAGATTCTCGCCATAATCTAAAATACCTTAATATTGTACTCTATATTGAGCTTCCAGTAGTAGGGCTTTTGTTCGGGACAGTTTCTGGACAACATTTTTGCCCCATGTTATTTCGGGACTGAATCGGGACTTTTTTGTCCAAATAGATTCCGGGACGAGACGGAACAATAGATCGGGATAGGAAAAAATACCTGTACAGTATACAATTGCTGCAAAAATGAATATGTGTAGGAATCGTTCCGTTTAAAATTTGTTGTTTTGCATGTGAATACTTTTAAAAGTAAACTTTCGCTATTATTGGAGGTATTATAAAAATAGTGGAATTTGGAGCATTTCTTTTAAGACTGGAATTATAATCGGGATGGGACGTCCCGAGGTTTTTGGAACGGGACAGGGATCGGGACCAAACTTTTGTCCCCATGTTATTTCGGGACTGAATCGGAACGAACGTTTTTGCCCCAAGGATTTCGGGACGGGACAGAATTTTCGGCGGGACAACAAAATTGTTCCCAGTAGAAGCCCTATCCAGTAGACTTCCCAAGCGCATTTTCCTCTATTAAATCCAGAACGTCGTGTCTCTCAGTCTGTGTCGACATTCAAACCTACAGCGAATGTTCTACTCATATGTGCCATGGTTATGGAATTCAATTCTATCTTCATGTATTACGATTGCAATCTGATTATTTTGTCAAATAGAAACCGAAAGGTCACTATGCTCTATGTTTCAAACTAAATGTACTTTCTAATTTTCCAGACCTTAAGAATTTGATGAGAGGAGAATTTTGGTGATTGAACTTTGTACGCATAAGTGTGGAATTGTTTTCATGGAAAATTCAATGGAATTGAATTTTTTAAAATTACAAACCTTAACATCCACATTTGATCTTTATATCCATTAAAAATATCATTAAGCAATAAGGATTGATTTGTAGGAACCATAAATTTTAGTGACTGTAGCACGTTGCGCTACTACGAATTCCTTTCATTTTTCCTATTTTGTATAATCAGTGCGTCCAATGTCGGGGACTTCAGTTACATTATTACGGTACAATTGAGGTATATACAAATTATAATAAAATTATAAAAAATCATATTTAATCAGCACGTGTCAACTAGCTTTATGAAACGAATTGTTAGTCTTACAATTAATAGTTCACATCGAAGCGAGCTACTAGCATTAAGCCTTCTCAAAAGGCCTTGATATGGGGTCTATGGACATTTACGGAAGGTCTTACATTTGTGTACCATCACAATTCTCACTCAAGTACTTGCTTCTGTTAAGCACAGGGCTTTTACTAGTATTGAGTGAAACAGGTACCTCTGGTACTCCGTTGGATTTTGGATCTTTGGAGCAGTGCTGCCCTAGTCTAGGCCGACTAGACTAGGAAACTAGGGAATTGAATAGAATATCCTGGGTGTAGGAGCAAATTGAATAGACTAGACTTGAATAGCCGTGCTGCAAATTAAAAAGGAATAGAATAGACTAGAATAGTCAGAATGTTAACATAGAGGGAATAGACTAGAATTGACTAGCGCGATAGCACTATTCCCTCGTCTAAGGAGGATTGTGACATTGTGAGCCTTTCAATTGCACTATGGGCACAATCAAACATATGGCTAAAATTTGCGTTTATCAAGTAGGAATCCGTTTCCCATTTTGTCAGTTCTGCCTGCTCATGTAATGTATGTCAGAAACATATTGCGGTGCTGTGATATTTCTTTTTATATGCAAATTCTTCTCAGACTTGCCATTTCATTAAATACGTAGTTAATGTTTATTATGGCACTTTTAACCAAACTATCCTTTAAGTTTCATGAGTGTCCCATTACTTCCTTTGATTTAACCAGAACTTTAACAAAAAACTAGATTTTCGTTACACGATCGGAGTTCGGGGATTTCAAAACTGATGTGTGGCAGTAACAAAAGCTGATCTGTCGACAATCGCCATTAAAATCACATCAGCTTCTTGCACGCCAGCAGTAATTTAAAAAAAAATCTGAACTTAAAATCCTCCGTCGAATTTTTCAAACCCAAAGACGAAAAAATTGAGTAACGCAGATCCCCAGCCACAGCCGGATGAACCAAACCTTGTCACGGAACAAGGACTCCCAGTACTTTAACGATCTCAAGCTCATCGAAAAAATTTCAGTTACATATTCGAAGTTTACTTCCCTGAAAAACCAGATTCCGATTCAGAACGAGCAGCTTAGTGTTGTTTCTACGCGTGTGTACCTAACACGCGTGATGCAAGTTCCTTTCAATTTTTAGGGGCGACGTAGACGCCCCTAGTAAGATGATCGATGTCCGTCCGTACGTCCATTCACACGATAACTCAAAAACCAGCGGACCAATTCCATCAAAAATTTTTCTCAATTAGGTAGTCTGAGTTCGTATTTGGTAGACATCGGTTGCATAGTTTTGGAGAAAACAATTCTTGAAATGTCCAAATTTCAATTACATCATGGTTATTTGCTGCTATTTTATTTATTTACTGGACCGATTTCGATTAAATATTTCCTGGTCATTACTTATGTCAACATGTAGCCTTGGTTTGTGATTGATTGAAATCGATTGTATAGTTTCTGAGGCAGAGGTGTCCATTTTAAATCGCCTTCGTTCATCCTTCCTAACGATGACCGTTTCCAATTACCCGTTCCTTCATCGTTCCGTAAAATGAAGCCTTCTGAATATTTACCCTTCCTTCGCCCTTCCTTCATTCAAATCCTGCTATAATCCTTCCTTCAGCCTTCAAAAAATATTTAAATGCCCTTCATGCGTTACCTTCCTTCTATGTTCATATATTTATCCCAAATCTTTTAACACAAGTCACAAAGTCAGATCTTTAAACTTCCAACTGCTTACGTCTCAAACACTAATAATTAGTTTGTAATTAATTGCAATTATTGCAGATTATTCGTATGTACATATGTAGAGTGAAGGGAATAAAATGCTTGTTGAATTGAAAAAAATTGTTGAAAAATTGTAAGTTCCGACGGCGTTCGAAGGCTGTAAAATTAACATGTTCGTTCACATTCCATTATTTCTGCAAGGAGCATAGGCCTTCGTTCATCCTTCGTTTCCTTTCCAGCCTTCCTTCCGTTCCCTTCATAATTGCCAAAGCTAGCGCTTAATTCGTTCAAAGAAGCCTTCTTTGAAGGAAATCCTTCGAAGGATGGACACCTCTGTTCTGAGGTAAAATTCTTGAAATGACGACAATTTCAAGTAATTAATACTGGACCGATTTCAATGAAATTTTTTACTCTTAATCCGAACTCGACGAAACTAACCTAACTAAACTAACACCTCCATTTACTTTTTTTTACACCTCCACATTACTACCAAAGGGGTTTACCCTGGAGGAGCGTCTACGTCGCCTCTTCGCGCAAGCAGTAAATTATCGTGAAGCGATGATTTTTACATGGAAACTCAAAGAAACGCAGTTTTCGTTTCTCAGCAACGTTACATTCGTTGAAGCAGCTTTTTTTTGTGGTGCATTATGAATAGGTGAATAGACTTGGAATAGACTAGGATTTTTTGACTTGGAGGGACTTGGAATAGACTAGAATAGCCAAGTCACAAGCAGATATGAATAGAATAGAATAGTACAGCATGAGTACGTAGTGGACTAGAATTGACTAGACTAGAAAGTGAACGGGCAGCACTGCTTTGGAGCGCAAGCAAATCCGCTCGAATTTCGAAACTTACGAGGGGAAATCTCAAACTGCCGCTCGAATGGATGAGTATCATGTCAAAAGATATCCTAGCTAGTATTATTGATGCTTACAATTAGGAATATGTGTGAACAATCAAAAGGTAAAAAACATTCTTGAAGACATACAATGCTATTGTTAATAATCTTTCTTGTCATTTTAACAACTAATTGCAATATTAGCTTTATAAACAACAGCTATAGTTGATACTAAATAACTAAGGAGTTACACAAACCAAATTCAAAGTAAGACAATCCAAACTGTCTTATTCCCATAAAGCATAGATAAAGAAATTAATTTCTATTTTTTGTAAGGATGTTCATTGGGTTTATGGTCCGTTTTTACTCTATTTCTTGGATTGTCGTTAAAACGGCATCCAAGACTTTGAATACTTCATGTTCATCTTGCATACAAACTTTCTGTAAAGAATTTTTTTATATTTTAGTTTTGAATTCAAATATTCAAATTTCTGCTACTTGCATTAAGTCAGTGAAAAGGGCTTCAAAAATATAAAGTCTAATTTTAGCTTGGAGAAAAACAATATAAAGTATATTGAAGTATGAATTATTGGTAAGCATAAAGTTACACAGGTGGGAAATACATTTGTACATTGAATTCAAATATTCAAATTTCTGCTACTTGCATTGAGTCAGTGAAAAGGGCTTCAAAAATATAAATTCTAATTTTTTCCTAGAGGAAAACAATATAAAGTATATTGAAGTATGAATTATTAGTAAGCATAAAGTTGCTGAGGAATTTCTGTTTTTCTGTGTCATTGTTTTTGTCTGACCGTATTGATTCATCATTTGCATGTGGCCAGACCTCACGTATACACAGGTGGGAAATATATTTGCTAAAAGTACTGCAGAAATACGGATATTTTCAAGACAAATTAGTTTTAGTAACGATAAATACTCTAGTACTGTATGATAATAATTCTCCACATCAATTTTGTTCTGTAGTACTAATGCAGACGTTTGGTTATTTTTGTTATAAAAATTCCCAATGCTGCTCCGGATATTGTACGAATTTTACTTGTGGAGTAAGCACAAAATTGCTTTGTTAGTACGAGATGTTTTACAACGCGGATATGGTTTGATACTATTTTGTTTTTATATCAGCCCTGTACAACAAATGAACAATTTTGTACTTACAATTCCGACTGCTGCTCTGGATATTGCATAAACCTTAAATGTGGGGTAAGTGTCGTAGAGTCTTTTAGTAAGAAATCTTTATTGCTGAAAGACCACTAATACTTTTTACAAACAGACGCAAGCTGTACATTAATCCAAATGTCTGACAACCCATTCGCACTCAAAATGGTGTCGAATGGAATTCGGTCCAAGTACAAGCTACCAGCTTATAGGTACATCAGAGCACTTATGAAGGGAAGGTAAAGATAGATGGCAAGGTATGGTAAGGTAATAATACAAAAATAGGGTTGGTCAGAAAAGGGTTAGAGTTAACAAGTGGAAAAACCAACAGAGTTAGCTCTATGAACAATGAAAGATATTTGGTATAGGGAAAGATCTCAGGTATGGAATATATCTGTACAAAGATATATGTATGTACGTAGGATGCAGGTAATAATGTGTTCTCGGAGATTCTCAATATGTATGTGTATATAACAGAAACAATTAAATAAAGTTTATATCAAGGAAAGTGTATTGATACATATGTACTACAACATAGTACATCTACAAAATACTTCAAAATAAATTAAAAGGGGAGTGGTGACTGATACAAGTTACACCACAGGACTCAAAAAAGGAACAAGACTGAACACTACAAGGGCCAAAAGATTAGTGATAATAGCCTTGTGTTTTCCAGGGTATTTATACCCTGAAACAAAGATGCTAGCCTATCCTACATGTAGGCCTACTTGTAGGCCTATTTATAGGGTGCGAGCTATTTTCAGAAAAAATTATAGGCAAAATAGGGTGCACTGATTTTTGCAGGAAAAAAGCCTATAAATAGGAAATGCACGCCTGCATACACGCGGTCATATAGGCAAATATGTAGGCAGCACGAGAACATGCTTGTATGAAGGCAAATATGTAGGATGTACATACATAACTAATGTCACATTATGGAAGGCTTACCTCAATGCAAACCATAACGATTTTTAAACGTTGAAATATCAAGCTACTGCAGGGACATGTGAGATTTTCCATTCAAAATAATATCCATACATAACTAAGTACATGTGCATATATATATATATTGTATGTGATTGCTGATATTTACTGTAACTTGCAATAAGCCCGATCAATACGAGGTTTCACATAATGCATGAGTAACATTAATTTTGAAGAAGTACTCAAAATCAGTTTGTCTAAATATATGATACTTAGTAACAAACAATTGCGAATGTTTGCTGAATAGTTATTGCATATGAGGGATAGCCTAAATTTTTTCTAAACTAATGTTATATGTCCAAAACAAATTTGCTAAAATAACACAGTAAAATGTAATTTGTGAATTTCAATAAAAATATACTTTGATACTGCAGTATAGGGACACATGTAGGAAGGGGATAACACTTTCCGTATCCCTATATAGGCAGAAATGTAGGCAGCCGCAAATGCCTACTTGTAGGGAAGGATATAGGCCCTACAATTGCACAAATAGGCGAGAAGGAAGGCCCCTCCTAAACTAAATGTATAGGTAGTAGGGATGCCAGTTATCGCCATTCATCTCATATCGCAATTATCGTTCTCGGGTAAATCCCATTTTACGATATATCGCCTATCGGCGATATATCGGACCTTACCTTTGTTAAAACTAGATAAGCTAGGGAAATTTATAACGCATTAATTTAAAAGTGATTCATCTAAATTTATATCAGAACAATACAGTTAGCAATGAATTAACGAAAACTGCAGGTTATAAGGAAGCTTTCTGCAAGCTTAGGAAAGGTTGCTTTTATATAAATTAACAAATTAAACATCTGCGTCAAAGAACAAATCCGAGCAATCCTCCAAGTCAGATTGTGCGGTCACGAAACTAGCGTTGTTTCAGAAACATCTTCTGGCACGTATAAATCTTGAACAACCGAATTCGGTGACTCTTGACCAAGGATGGGAAATCGGAAAAATGTGAATTTAAATTCGAATTAAAATATTCAAGGCGAAGAATTCCGATTTAAAATACCTATAGCAATACTAAAAAATATGAATTCTAATACGGATTTAAATATTCTCGAGTATTCGTTCATTATGAATTACGATTTGAATATTTATTTGAATACTGCTAGTGTACTGAAAATACAAAGAATTTAATTACGGAAAAAATTCAACCTTAGAAACATGATACCATCAATGTTTTGGGAAGCTAGTTTCCCCCGCAGGTCATTAAGTATCAATTTAAATGTTGAAAAATACGTTCAACGGATACTTGAACTCCAAAATTACTAATTGTCTTTTGGCCCATTTGTAGTTACCCAAAAAAATCTTTAGTTACCTAAAAAAATCTTTAGTTACCTAAAAAAATCTTTAGTTACCCAAAAAATCTTTAGTTACCTAAAAAAATCTTTAGTTACCCAAAAAAATCTTTAGTTACCTAAAAAATCTTTAGTTACCTAAAAAAATCTTTAGTTACCTAAAAAAATCTTTAGTTACCCAAAAAAAATCTTTAGTTACATAAAAAAACTTTATTATCAACGATTTAAATTATTTGAGTAATTAAATTGTAGGACAAACAGTAGTTTTGAGCACAACCGTTAAAAGCCTCTGACAAATGCTAATAATTCGCCTTTATTTTAGTTGTAAGTAAAAATTGCGACAATTTTAAATTTATGTATGTACACCGAAAAATGAGAATGTGCCCTTGAAAACAATACTTTATTTTAATCGGAATTCAGTAAAAAAATTTTGAGTACCAATTCCGATTCCAAAAAAATTTTTGAATGCAATTTTGAATTAAAATACTTCCTGGAAATTATTTGGGATTCCAATATGAATTAAAATCCTCAAATTTTCGAATATAATTCCGATTCCGATTCGGATACCGATTCCCATCCTTGCCTTTTACACCCTTCATCGATTCCGAAAATCTTCACTAATTATTACAAACAATTGTTATTTCATTAAACCGATTTCATTGTCAAACCGAAAATGAGGACTGTTCGCACAATTATTGTTGATGCCGGTAATATATGTATGTGTACAGTTGTTCATACTGCATACATGAAATATACATACAAAGTATGTTTCTACTGAAAGAGCTTGTACAGCAGCGCTGTTTAAGCCAGTAATTCTTGTATGCCATTTAGATGAATCCCCTTGTATTATACTTATTCAACCGCGCTACCGAAATCACAGTAGAAAAAGGCCAAATGTATGAAAATTGATATTTGCGAGACACCGATATTCTCGACACATTTGGCGATTTTTATCGCAAGTTATATCGGTGGTAAAATGGCGATATTTCCGAGAATATCGTCTCGGCATTATCGTATTTGGCATCCCTAATAGGTAGGATGTAGGATAGGCAAAATCAGTTCAGCATCTTTGCCCTGAAAATTGCAGTGATTCCCTAAAAGTAGCCACTAATGCAAATAGTGGTCAAAGGGGCTCCTAACCCCATATAAACATAAGGGAATACATAATAAAAAGTATTCCTAAAATTACTCAATAAATTTAAATGAGTAGGTCCTGGACCTACTAACTCGCACAATACGTGTGAGTACATACTTACTCCGATCCTCACAATAAATGTAAAGTGGGAGATAGGGTAACAAAGGTAAATAAACATTACGCAAACAATAAGAAAAGGTAAATCAATATCCAATGCATGGACCGAGTGCTATACGGGCGGCACTGGTCATGCTAATCATAATACGTAAAGTACCGTACTATTGCGTAAGTACTTTCTACAAATGTCCGACAATGGATGGTTTGGGTTTATTGACAGAGAGTTAAATTTGACTTTTCTTGGAATTATATATCATTGACAATTCGGTGTCACTTATTGTTGGAAACCGAAATGCAATGTTGCCGAATGTTTTCTGGAATCCTTAATGCGAAATAACATTATGTATGCGTCTGTAAGCCTAATTGTTCAATTAAAATAGTAAACGTATTCCGAAGAACTTACTCGATGGTCTTTAATGTGTTTGCATTTACACACGTTCGTATAAACCCGTTTAATTTCCCTCCTGCTATCTAACCACAAATAAATATTAGTTATTCGAAATACTGCTCGGGCTAAACATTATGTAACTAAGGACTTTCACCAAGTTATAAAATCATTGGCGATGCATTAGGGATGAATGCAAAACAATTATGTTGACATCCAGGGGGTTGAATTATCTTCATTTATCATCTCCAAGATTCAATAATGCTACAGAAATATATTAGGTAATATTTTCACAAGAATTTATATTGTAAGTCGTTAGCCCTAGTTCATCAATGCGTCCAAAGTTGGAAATGCAGCATTTCTTCGATTTCATGTTTTATGTCTTCTAGCACATGATTTATCGCTTCGTTCAAGTCACTCGGGAAGTGCCAGTCAAATTGGAGATATTTTCGATAATATCGTCCCATCATATCGCTATTGGCATCTCTATATATAGTCACGCCTTATATGTGATGTTGGAACATGTCGCAGGAGTTTATGTTAATCAAATTTAGACCTTAAACTAATAGTTGAGATTTCTTGAAATTTGCCAAAATTTTGATAAACAAGAAAATTTTAAATTTTTCAGCATACATTTCCTTGGATTGTACGCAGTATATATGTATATGCACATATTTCCGACCTGTTCACAGTTCACAGGTACCAGTCTGCATCGTCAGAAGCAGTTAAACAGTAAGTGAAACAACATATAGTTACTAATTACTACTTTCACAAATTAATTTTTACAACAATAGTATACTGTACAAGTATTTTTGCGACAATACTCGTGATTATTATGTACATTAGTTATTAGAGCGGAATGACTTATTGAGGCATTTTGTGAAATTTTGCTCTCAAATTCTAAATGGTTGCAAGTTGCAATTAAATTGATAAGTATTTTTTAAATTGCAACTTTTTGTACTGCCAGCATTTGCATTTGCAGAAACACTTTTTATGATAATCAAGTTGCGTAACACGAACGAAGTGATAGATACATTTTTGCAGTCTACATATGTACATAGTATTGGTGATTATATACGGGTGGGGTTCCCCATTCCTGTTTAATTGAAGTTCCCAAATCTTGCTCTCTGCTTTTATGGTCCATGCCCACAATTTTCTCTTGTCCTCAATGATAGCTCCTTGGAAAGTCCACAAAATGCGATACCAACTTGCATGAAAACATATCTTCAGAAAAAATTTCCCGGGAATATACAATTTTAAACTATAAATTTCAGTTTTTCCACAAATTGTCCTGATTCTTTGTTCCCTTCCACGAGCGCTAAGCTAACTGCATGAAGGAAATTTTTTGTAAAGATTTGCTGCATCATGGGGGAATGAGATATTTTTACTACCCAGTCTTAAATGGATCACGGGGGGCTAAACTGGTTCCCATCACCCTGCAAAAAGACTCGCAGCGGGAACACAAAATGTAGGGAACGTCTTGGGTCAAATTACACAACATCATTTTACTATGCTTCCTCACACTCATCCCAAAAATCTTTATGCCTTCATTTACAACCAATGAGTCTATACTGTAGCGTACAGTTTACTCTCAGATCGCATTACGGGTATTTCCCATGTCTCCTTTCGAGGACCACATGTAATTTTAATGTATCTGGTCTTGGATACTTGAGGTATGAACTTGATTTCAAGAACAAAGTTATGTTGTCCACAGCAAAACCTTGATGTGTCAGTATTTATGTATGTCTGACATTTGTTTACATCATGCAAATGACCGTTGTATTCACTACTGGCTGCCAAGTTACGCTGGTATTATGGAATTGAAATGCATCGTATGCATTGTAAGCATACAATCTGGATTTTAACTACATTAGAAAATCACATGGAAATAAACATATGTACAATCTCTTCATCCAAATCAATGCACGTGTAGTAAACGTTTATATAATTACCTATACATTAATTTTAATGATTGGAATGCCCTTGGGTGGGACGTTAAAAATCTGACCCTGACATTAGTTTATGCTGTCAAAAGTTATGCACATGTACAGTTGACGCATGTACATTAAACATAATCCGAGGAAAGAATCTATAAAATGTAGTTCTGCTGAATCTACATGATATCATTTTTGAGCACCCTATTGCATTTCAACATTACTACACATATTTTAAAATTAGAATAATGTAAAAAAAAATATATAAATACTACACCAAACAAAGATACCATAGTTAGTCATATTTAAGCCCTGAAGATGAACACTGTTTGAGTTCGAAAGCTTGGCAAATAAATTGATTCTAAGCAATATCCACGTATTCCAATTATTTCAACATGGTTGATATTACACATATTTTAGTTATTTTTGTTTTTTGTTCCAGAAAGGACAAAGTATTTTATTGCTTAACCCAGTACAGACCAAGAAAATACAGCAGCATCGCAGACCAACCCCCAGCCAGAGCGGCCAAACACTTAGCATTGCACGTACATACGGCAATGCGCGTTATATAATTGTTATGTTTGTGGGACAATATTTGTCATGAATGCAGATTTATAAAAAGCGATTAGGATTTGATGTGCATGATAAGTGTGGAGCAAATTAATGTTGAACTCGACTGTATGTGTTAAATTTAAAACAAAACAAGGCTAAAATAAGGCATTTATTAAAATTAAGTGACTCAATATGACTGATTTCGAATAATTGAAACTTCAAAATTTGACCCTAAAATGAAGGGGTCAATCCAAGTTTGCAGGGGAACTACAGTAACAGAAAGAGTTGGTCAAAACCATGAAAACCGCGAGTTGGAACACAAATATGGTAAATCCCCATAAGGGGACAGTTCAAGTGAAATCCTTTTTTTTGGTCCCTTAGTAACTCAGCACACTGTGCTAATCGTAGATGATTTTTATGTTATGAATTGAAATATTTTTAACATGCAGGATTTGGACAGTTTTTCAGCTTGCCCTCGGTCCGTTCATCATCTTTCCTCCCCCTAGTTAGCATACTTAAGTTAACAAAAAATACGTAATTTCTCCGAAACATCTACAGGTATAGTAAATACATGAAATGTCTAACTGGAAATCAGCGGTTACCATTGAGTAATTTGACAATAAAGCAATTACATTACATGTTGTATATCAATAGCACCCAAAATCGGACTGTGTCATTAAATTTCTACTCTAATATTGACAATGGTGTTTTAAGAAATTCAAGTACATACAATTTAAGAGTTTTAACCAAAACTATACCCCATTTGTTGGAAATGATCACTTGAGATACAATACAGAGACTTGATATTATTTAGACACGCTATTCGGTAATAACTATAAAAAAGGAAAGTTTCCCTTGGAATATCCTCACCATTGCAATATAATGAAGACGGAGGAAGAAAACTATTAAAAGCTTTTGGTAATTAAGTTTTACATCATTACAATTCAATGTCTTTGAAAGTTTCTCAAAAACAGAAAGCCAGGATTTTCTATTTCCTAGAAATTACAACATCTCGAAATAAAAACCATTGGGATTCATGAACGCCCACTTCTTTGTACCAACGGACCCAATCATTTCATTTTTAGTGGCAATATTAATATATGGTTTAAAGACTTCGAGTTATTTTCTCAAGACATAATTTTAATTATTTTAATATTAAGAATTTGCTTGTAGGATCATGTCAAAGTAAACTATATTTTTTAGAATGTTTTATCTCCAATGTATATTTTTGAGGGGTTTAATGCTCAGGATTTTTTTACTTAGGAATTTGGTGGCTTTCTTGACGCTTTTTTTGACTTTTAACCTATCCGTTGATTTGACGGCAGGGCAGGCCTGGTACGGGCGTTACAGGCAGGGTCTCATGCGTCCGGTAAGATCATACTACTATTAATAATGCTGAATATTTTAAATCATAATAATCCATGTACCTATCGTGCTTTAGCAATGCTTGGAAAATGATTACGTTTGTGTAACAAATCCACAATGCTGCTCTGGATACTGCACAGACTTAACATGTGGCGTAAGTTCACATTTAACTTACCGTAAGCCGAGAATTTTGTAACAGGCCTATAATACTTTGACATCTTGTATTACGCGTGTATTACCAGCCATGCAAAGAAGAGGGAAGTTGGTGCCTTTTTAATAGTGACTGCTGCTTGGGATGGTGCATATATTATATTTGCGTAAGTCCAATCTACTTTTTGAACTACCGGTGGAGATTCCTTATGTTCTACAAACGGGCATTCCTTATCGAAACCTAAACGCATGCTTAAACTTATAAAGCTCCCCCTATCCCAAACCTATACAGTTGACCCTAGCCCTAATAACATAATTTTTCCGTGTATATAAACCAACAAATATTATTATTTCCAAAAAATCTTAGTCGAGTAAAATTCGGCCTAATTTAATTGTTTCAATATAATCCCGAAACGTAGGACGGGAACTAATAGGAAGAAATATCACGATAATCCGGAATAATTCTCCCAAATAATCAAGGAAATACAGGACAGGCAGATGGACGGACCGAACAGATATCGCTATATAGCGTTTTAAGTACAGTAAAACAAAAAACAGGTTATAAAACATCAATCATTACAAACTATCAATATGTTCTAAAGTAGTGAAGTTAGCCACCTCAAATCTCCAATGAAATTGTTGGAATAAATAAAGGTTTTATTGTAAATGCAAATTGTATTGATTAACGAATATAATGTTTCCCAATTACTTCTAAAATTTGATTATTGTGCATACAAAATTATAATTTATTTTACTTAACCGCGCATGAACAAATATATGTACCAAAGACAATTCTCCTTTACTGATCTTCGCTCCTGACGTTGAATTTCATCCAAGCTTGCCCTCCCTCTGTTCTTACGGGTCGTATATCCACAATTTATAACGGAGGGACATGTACATACGTATATATGATAACTTTCTGTAAAACCCATAAAATTGCCTACGATTGACTTGGGAAAATATGGGCGACAAAATGTGGTGCTGAAAGAAACAATCCCTGAATAAATTCAAAAATTGGAAGGAATTTTCCCATTGGTTCACCTCCTTGACCCCTGAGATCAAAATCCTGTTGTGAAGGCTTATTATCAATCATTTCACTGAACACATTGTTAATCACTGCCAGTTCATCATTTAGTTTCTTTAAAATTGTCTTGTTTTCGTCGCTTTCAGTATTTTCCTCGGTTACTTGTATCACTTAATATTGATCTATTATATTTGACCGAGCTATTCCTTGATGTTTTTTAGTAATGTGACTTTTAAGATTTAAAAAGTGAGCGTGACAATGTCGTGGACATTCTTTTGTTAATTTTGCTATTTTTGTTTGTTTCACTTTTCTTGACATTTATTTTTTAAAGAAAAAATTTAATAACTTTTTCAAATAATTACAATATTTTATTGTTCATTTTTGTTCTAAAAAATAGCTTTACTGATTTCTACTATAAATAAATCTAAAATCCCCATGTACTACCAAAGGAGAAATTTTCCCCCAAAATTAAATCAAAATTCACAATCTACATATATCTTATTTGCCCATACCCCAATATATCATCAATGATATCTCACTCCATTCACTCCACCCAAACCCCCAAATCCGGAGCTAAAAATTTTTGCTTCTTCCTGTTCAACTCTGTTTGCATATGTATTTACAAGAACACAAAATAAAATAACTTTAAAATGAGAACTTAAAAGAGATTGCATTTTTTAAATTTTAAGATGGCTTCCAAAAACATGATAATTGGAAATTTTGAAACAGTCACAACCCAGAAAAGATTTTTCTCTGGCTCTGTGCTGTTTCAGTAACGGAATGCTGGCTCTCTGCTGGAATCGGTAAACTGCGGGAAATACCATTGCGTTTTTCTTGGGGCTTCATAAAGGATACAATCCAGCGCGTAGCCATCAAATATAATACACTCGCAAATTTTCCAAAACGAAAACTGCAGCCAGCCAGCACACACTTGATCAGAACTATTTTAGGCGCGGTAATTTATTATAAGGATAACGGTCTTTGTGTACTCATGCAGTAAATGATTTTCACATTCTCGCGTGTATCTGCAGTTTATTATTTCAGTACATTAAATCTGTTTTGGCGTGGTGGTGGAGTCATATAATCTAAGGTGAGTTTTAGTTACAAAATGGAACGAGAATTCTGTGTTGTAGAATTCCTACTTTATAAATCGGTGGCTTTAATTCCAACATGCTGGCTCAAAAATAAACAGACTTGCTTTTGGCCTGTGAACTTTAAGGGAAAAAAATTGCAAACAGCCATTAAGAAGAAGACAGCCGGACAAAACCCTTTGGAAAGAATATGAAGTAAAGATTTATCGATCATTAGGTAATTAGATTTTATCTCATTAGTATTAAATGTTTACACTATATCGAATTCAAAATAGAAGGTACATTGAAGAGTAATAAGTAACTACAGAATTATTTATTAGATGATTACGATTACGGGCTCATATTGGCTAAAAAGGCAGACGACACGTCCGACTTGTGTTCAGAGTTTGAGGACAGGGAATTTAGGATGAGGTCAGTCAAGACTACACGAAACAATGATTTCGTTTATTCCGAAGTGATTCCGGAGGGTGCGGAAAATTCCTGTGCAAGTGTGAGCAGTCAGCCGCAGTCCAACAGTGTGGATCAAATCATTGAACCACAGAGTAACCTCTTTTTGCGTAAGTATCATTTATAGTCAATGCATACGCACGGTCTAATTAATGCTTCATTGTGGGAGCAGAACATTTAGACGCAATACAACATTCACATCTGGAAGATCCCATCAATTTAACTGCAGATCAATCAGTGGCTACTGATGAAAGTGAAAATTATATCACGGAGGTTCTGTTTCCTACAAATACTGCAGTAAGTAGTTCCATCACATCTAACTCCGAAATAGAGACCCTCAAGGCTGAAGTAAATGGTAAATGTTACATTTTTCAATCCTTGATTCCTAACATTATGATTGTTGTAAGTGTAAATGTGTTTGTGATTTAATTATAACTATGTAAGCATTACATAGTTATCGTGATTTTAATATCAGGTTTGCGAGCGTTTGTTGCTGAGCAGCTAGCTAGTCTAAAAGATGGAATGCGAGAATTTTCTCAAGCGCAAAATTTCCCAAGTGGTAGTAGAAGCGTTTCCAGATTTGATTTTGAACCACTGATGAACATAATTCCAATATCATCTGAGGAATCTTTGGAAAGTGCGTTTGAGTGGTTAAAAGCCTCAGCAAATGCTAGTCTACTGGTAAATGTTTTTGTTTTTAACTTGTTTGAACTGAAATAACTGTATAAAATGTTTATCAATTATAAGTGTTGTTTACTAAGTGTTAATATAGAGGCGTTACTTCCACAAAATTGGGGATACCAATGTCGGTAAAGTAACCCGATCAATTTTGGAGAAGCTCTTTACACGAAACTTTGCTATCCGGGTGGGCTACAAAGGAGGAGGGGCGCATAAAAAAATTCAGTTCAAATATTGTCCCCTTCACAATATTGTTATTGGTAAGCATAATAACTATTAATTATTAAACATAAGATAACTTACTTACGATAAACTTTGAAACAGGGACGGGATATCGGAAACATACGGATTTAAATTCGGATTCGAATACTTTCTAATTTCGATTTCAATTTTAATTACTTATTTTAATACTTAAAAATTTGAATTCCGATACGGATTCTAATATATTTGAATACTTCCGGAATTTGGATTCCGATTCAAATACTTTTCGGATATTCTTATAAAAAATGGGAATTTATTCAACGGAACAATTTAATCGCAAAAACATAAGCGATACATAACGCATTAAGCGTTTCTAAGCTAAATATATACTTTTCCTTTGCCAAACGTTCATTACTTTGTCTTTGGATTTTATAATATTATGTGTGCGGCTTTTGAAAAATGCTTCCTATGAACATTTTCTCGTACGTGGCAGTATAAAACCCAATGAAATTGATACTTTATTGGAATCGGAATTCATAAAAAAAATATTCGAATACCGATTCGAATACTCTTGTTTTTATTCGAATCCGATTTTGGATACAAATACCTTAATGAATTTTTTTTCCGATTCCAATGTCGATTCGGATACCCGAATTTTTTGAATATAATTCCGATTCTAATTCCGATTTGAATTCGAATTCCCGTCCCTGCTTTGAAACAACCGGTTTCCATTTTATCTAAATATATTATATGTAGAAACCGTTCGACGCAATTTTACCCAGTCTGAAATTGTTACTGACAAATTAATTAACACGGAAATCTCTAATTGGTTTCGCGGATCTAAGGACAGGCATGAAGGACGAAAGCGCCCTCAAACTGACATCAGTGAGCAGAGCAAAAAGGCGAAGAATTGCACAAGACAAGAAGATATTTCAAGCTGCAATTCAGGTTCAAGTGAACCAGAAATTTGAAACAGAAAGAACAAACTCCAAAGATGGAGAAATCATCCGTCCTACTATAGCTACATTGTACACAAATTTTTTGTGTGCTGACAGTGAAAGTGTGTTAAGCAATTTACAAGATAATTCTGCAGAAATTGCAGATGAGTGTTCTGATAGTGATTTAGATAACAATGAGTTGAAGGTAAAAGTGTCTTTTCAAGAAAATCTAAGGCAATGGAGTTTGACTCACAATGTAACACACGCAGCAATTACAGATTTGCTGAAATTATTAAAAAATGACATACCTGGTTTCAACATCCCTATTAATGCTACAACATTGTTAAAAACATCGAAATACTACAAAATAGTAATAGTAAATATAGATGGTAACGAGTATTGCTATGTAGGTCTTAAAGAGAATATCTTCAAAAAACTTCAGCTAGGATTCGATTTATATGCGAATACGAAAAGTTCAATACTCACATCATCGTGAAAAACCTAATAGGCTATTACTAAATATAAATATAGATGGTTTACCGATTAGCAAATCCTCCAATAAAAGCATCTGGCCTATTCTTGGAACATTAGTACAGGCTACAGATAAGTCTCCATTTGTAATTTCCATTTTCTGTGGTATTTCGAAACCGAGAAATGTCCATGACTTCCTATGTGATTTTATCGCGGAGCTAAAGATTTGACAGAATGAAGGATTATGTATAGACGGTAAATTGTATTATGTATATATTAATTGTCTAATTGCCGATGCTCCTGCTAGAAGCTTCATCAAATGTATAAAAAACCACAACGCCTACAATGGATGTTAACGGTGTGAGCAAGAGTGGTTAGGAAGAGTTATTTATTTGTCAACAACCAGTAAACTCAGAACATTCGATAGTTTTTCATCACAATTAGATGCTGATCACCATGCTGGTGTATCTCCCTTAATTGAACTAGAATTTTATGTGGTACTTCAAACAGTGTTTGACCCCATGCATTTAGTGTATTTAGGGGTATGTCGTAAACTTTTATTTATATGGACTAGAGGCAAAGTGCCAAACAAATTACCTTCAAATTTGGTTTCAAAAATGAATGAAATAATTTCAGCTAAAGCCACCCATTTTCCTAGAGAATTTAGTCGCAAAATAAGATCTACCAGAGAATTGGAACAATTTAAAGCGACTGAGTACAGAACATTTTTGCTTTATGCTGGAGTTGTTGTTTTAAAACCTGTACTAAACCCCAGTCATTATTTGCAGTTTTGTTGTTACACAGTGCGATTTTTATTTTAACACACAACACCCAAAACAATGTTGAATGCATTAATTTAGCACATCAACTTTGAATCAAATTTGTCCAGGAAGGGATTAGTATTTATGGTAGAGAATTCTGTGTGTACAATGTTCATAACTTGTGCCACTTAGCAACAGACTCCTCGAATTTTGGCACTCTAGATAATTTTTCAGCCTGGCCTTTTGAAAATTATATGCAACATTTAAAAAGGCTGCTCCGAGGTAAAAAGCATGATATGCAGCAGATAGCAAGTAGACTAGCAGAGAGAGCGGAAGATTTGTCATTAAGTTATAATACAGTTGAAGATAAGTTACACACATGGAAAACAGTAAAAATACTTACAATTAAGGGTATACATGTTTCTACTTTGACGGGTAATAACTGTTTCCTGACTAAAGACAACAAAGTTGTCAAAATTGTCGGTATAGACTCTACTAATTCTTTTACACGTGATTCTACTAGTTTAGCCAATTTAAAATTGAATGTTAAAATATTTAATGAAGTGACTAAGTTAAGCAATTATCCATTTGACAGTTTAAAATTAGGCATTGGAAATGTTAATCCTTTACATTTTATTATGGATAAAATACCTGTTCGAATGTTAAGTAAAAAATGTATACTTCTACCTTATAATCACCTTCAAGAAAACTTCGTTATATTTCCTATGTCTGATTGTTCATTGTAATAAAGAATAATAAAAATATATCTTACTAAAAAATTCGAAACCAATTGTCTCATTTTACGTATGTTCATTCACACTGAAACGCCACAAAACAAGCAAAACATTAGTAATGGGTGGCAGTAGGAACAGTGCTGGCACCACGAAATGCCAGCATAGAAACTACAAGCTGGTTAAGTGTTGGCTGAATGTGTTTTCCAGTGTGCTGGATGAGTCGGGGGAAAGCGGACAAATCCCATGTTTAGCCAGCACAGCTTTCCAGCACTAAAACTACTGATGGGCCACCAGTAAATTCTTTGCTGGGAAGAATGTGACAAATTTAAAAAATTTTCCGGAGGAGCAAATTATTTTGAAATTCCGGATTTTAAATACAACGCGGTATTTTGCCATTGGAGTGTTCAGTTGATGAAGAAGTCCGGGATAAATCTTAATTTCTATCTATTTAAGTCTACTATCGTTAAAACTCCGTTTTAATCCGTAGATATGTATTGATAATTTAAAACAATTCAAATATTTGACTTCAATACTGATGTTGTAAACGCAAGAACATCTTCGTCATTCATTTCTGTATTCCGAATGTGGTTTAATTACCTATTTTCATTGAAACATATTAGTGATTGTATTGCCCATGACGACGTCATTTCATAATTTTATGTGTCTTCACACATTAACTACATACACGGTAATACACTTTTAACGCGTGTAGATAGGAAATATAAAAAAAATCAAAATATAGACAAACAAGAGCTAATTCAAATATAGCGTATGAAAACTGAATTGGATTATGATCAGTTTGCTAGTTTTTGCATGCCGAAGTTTACTCTGTACACTTGTTATGGTCAGAGCTCCGCACGGGTCGACTAAATTTTGATACCGAACTTGAGCCGGAACCGTACTTGAATTTTCGGCTAAAAGCAGAGTCAGATCCGGACTTGCTCGTTCAAGTACGAGTATAAAATCCGATACTCTAAGTGCGAGTAAAAGTACAATGTAGGCGTACTCGTACTCGGACCGAATTTTCAAGTATTTTTTAAAAACCGGACCCACCCGTACTTGAACTTGTACTTGGACCAAAGTCGAGGTTCAATTACTTTTTCAATTACTTTTGTAAGCTTTAGTTTACATAAGTTAGCCGTAATTAATTTAATAATAAAATTATTCACTGTTTTTGCTTTTATTGAGAGCCTATTTACATTTATTTATATTTATTTATAGCTATTTATAGTGTACACGTATCTTAAACGAACAAAAGGATTTGGATAAATTTCCAAATAATTCATCGTCTAACATCACCGGTGTAGCTGCTGTGGTCGCAGTTCTTTTAAGCTAATGATAATTAACTCTAATTGAGTTTTACCCATGAAATTGTTGCAACAACTAGACGATAGTGACAGTTTCAGAACTGTGCCATTAAAAAATTTTATATTTAAATCTTCCTTATCCGCAATATTTTTAACTATTACCATTAATACATTATTGAAGAGAATTTCTTAAATCTTGTTACCTGTGTTTTCTGTACATGTTCGAAACTCGCCACAATCGTTTATATAAACATAATTAATGGCTCTCTGGAAAGCCCTCACAATTTTCGACCAACTAGCGGTAAACCTTTTTATTTGTATATACTTCAAACACCGAATAATCAAAAAACATGCGAAATGTTAAAAAACTGGCATTGGTTTACTCTTTGAACCGTGACCTCAGGTAAATGAGTAAATTTTAAAATATCTAGTATGAAATCCCCTTCATTGTATCTCAGTAGTTTCATTGAAGTATAACTTTCGTACATGTGTTATACACGGCGGTTCTCGGCTCACATCAAAACAACAACCAATAATACAGGATTTAAGGCATGACTTTTCTACGCATGATTAGGTGAAAGTACTTGAGTACTTTTTTCATTTCAAGTACGAGTACCAAGTAATTTCAAATTCAATACTTTTGCTTGTACTCGTATCTTGCTTCTAGTACTTTTTGAGGACACGTACTTGTTACGATACTGGGTTCAAAATTACTTAAATACAAGTAATTACGCATAGAGTTACTTGACCCGAGAGTACGACTACATAATTTGTTGTGACTCGTACTCGACCCGTACTTGTACTCGTACTTGAAACTCCAGTAGGTACTCGAACCCGTGCGGAGCTCTGGTTATGGTAGACCTATGTCAAACGCACGTATAACCTGGTTCGCTTTTCCAACACGAAGTTAAACCACCAGGATCTATTAATAGCTTTTCAAAATTCACAGCCCTGGTCAAAGGAAATTTGAAATTAATTCAAAACCTTATACAACTTATATAACATACATATTTACATGTATGTATATACACATGGGTATACGGTTACATACCTCCTTTTATAGGGTACTATGAGAATGTATGTTATTATGCATTTTAAAAACAATATTCTGTGTATGTCAAAATATCTATCGTCAAACTTACATTATCACAAAGTCAATTGTTTTCTTAAGCAATAAATTCTGTCATACAAAGTAATCATATTTTAATTATTACTTTACTCTAGTCATTTAGTGTCCTTCATTTTAAGTTCAATGAAGTGACATACAGTTTTTGGCATGGTACTTTTAGATTCGAATAATGCGCGGTGCAGCACGTGTTAATAGTCAAATGGGATGTGACAATCGAAATACTGAGTGAAACAGGTACCTCTGGTACTCCGTTGGATTCTGGAGCTTTGGAGCGACAGCAAATCTGCTCGAATTTCTTGAATTCTGAAAATTACGAGGGGAAATCTCAAACTGGCCCTCGAATGGATGGGTATCATGTCAAAAGATATCCTTGTTAGTATTATTGATGCTTACAATTAGGAATATGTGTGAACAACCAAAAGGAGAAGACTTTGTTCTTGAAGACATAAAATGTATACAATGCTATTGTTAATAATCTTTCTTGTCATTTTAACAACTAATTGCAACATTAGCTTTATAAACAACAGCTACCTACAACTATAGTTGATGCTTGAGTTACACAAACCAAGTTCAAAGTAAGACAACCCAAACTGTCTTATTCCCATAAAGCATAGATAAAGAAATTAATTTCAATTTTTTGTAAGGATGTTCATTGGGTTTGTGGTCCGTTTTTACATTTTTACTCTATTTCTTGGTTTGACGTCAGGACAAGCTTTATACAGACGATCAATGGGTACAAATAATGGTCCGGTAAGGGTACACTAATTCAACTAAAATTCAATTTTTCCATCAGTTTTCCTTTGCATTGGGAATCCAATTGAATCACCATTGAATAAATAATTACAAGAATAATGCATAAGAATAAAGTTTCGAAATGCTTATCCTCCTTCACATTTTGCTGTTCACAGCTTTGTAAAGAAGATGGGAGTGGCTGCGATTACGACCATGAGTGCTGCAATGAGTCTTGCAGAATGTTTATTTGTGTAAGTGCAAGTTAAGCATTATGTAACATCTTTAAAAAACAATGTTAAATATTTTTAACATTTAAATTGGTTTTAGTGGAAACCGTTCTTTATTATAATTCTTATTATTATAATTATGCAATTAATTATTATTGCTCAAAAGTTTTAACAACGGCATCCAAGACTTTGAAAACTTCACTTTCATCTTGCATACAAACTTACTTCTATAAAGTAATTTTTTTATGTTTTAGTTTTGAATTCAAATATTCAAATTTCTGCTAGTTGCATTGAGTCAGTGAAAAGGGCTTCAAAAATATAAATTCTAATTTTTTACTAGAGGAAGACAATATAAAGTATTTTGAAGTATGAACTATTAGTATTTTTGTATTTTTTGTATTTGTTTATTTTTGGGGTCCTCTAGGCTTTCACCCATGACCCGATGAACTATTAGTAAGTATAAAGTTGCTGAGGAATTTCTGTTTTTCTGTGTCATTGTTTTTGTCTGACCGTATTGATTCATCATTTGCATGGCCAGACCTCACGTATGTAAACACAGGTGGGAAATACATTTGCTAAAAGTACTGCAGAAATACGGATATTTTCAAGACAAATTAGTTTTAGTAACGATAAATGCTCTAGTACTGTGTGATAATAATTCTCCACATCAATTTTGTTCTGTAGTATGAATGCAGACGCTTTGGATATTATTGTTATAAAAATTCCCAATGCTGCTCCGGATATTGTACGAATTTTACTTGTGGAGTAAGTACAAAATTGCTTTATTAATACGAGATGTTTTAAAACGCGGATATGGTTTGATACCATTTTGTTTTTTTATCAGCCCTGTACAACAAATGAACGATTTTGTACTTACAATTCCGACTGCTGCTCTGGATATTGCATAAATCTTAGATGTGGGGTAAGTGTTGAGTATTTCAATAAAATAAAATATTTTGAAAGGGCTTAAAAATTAGATTCCATTTTATTTTATCACCAGGCATGTAAAGAAAATGGAAGCTTTTGTTTTCTACATTCTGACTGCTGCAGTGATTTCTGTGTGCGAGAGTACCTATGGTTCATTTGCGTAAGTGAAAGTTACTTTTTAAGATACCTCTAGATTTAAGATACTTCTATAAGAACGCTCGTGTAAGCACATCGAACTAATCAAACGCCTGATGTTCTTTTAACTGTATCTTGATGACCTGACCACCTGAGAACGTTTTAGTAAGTCAGTGAGTATCTTGTTGTTATCGAACAACTCCAGGTCAGAAGTTTATTAGGGATTTCTATCCAACGTATTTAGTGGGGCCTCAAAATATTTTGACGATACGAATAGATTTTTTAATTATTTAAAAATTCCGTCATAAGACGATCAGTCCAGGTGGGTGGGCAGATATCAGATAATTCGTTCTGAGCGTTAAAAAATGTTTAAAGATTTGACAAAATTTGCATTTTTTTTTAAATTTCGTTGTTAAATCAATCTTTCATTTACATTAAAAATTTGATTCGGGGTTCTCATGACGGTTCGAATAAGGTATTGAACTTAGCTATGGGAATCATTATTCAGATGGTACATTGAAATTAGCAAATTTCTCCAAAATCTAAATCTAGTAGTAAGATCGAAAAAGTTTGCCTCACCAAAAACAAAATACCTAATCATTTTTTCAAATCAACTCAAATTTTGTAGGCACGCAAGTAACTCCCAGAAAAATAAGAAATAATATTTTCAAGTAATTACATGTCAATGCAGAGCAGACCGACGGACGTACATAAGGAATTAGCCCGCGTTGTGTAATTGCCTATATGTACATGTATAGTTTAGAGTAGTATAGACGAGTTCTAAAAATAAGTTTTGGAGCTCATTCTAAAAATTAGTAAAGTCCGAATCATCTTGTATTTTCCAATTAAAGTGCTGCGGTCAAAGGCACAAAGCCTTCTAAAACTTCAATAGTTTTTGTACATTTATTAAATTACTTATAGTCGATGATTACAATATTATATACAAAATTTATTTAGGTACAAATTTTTAATAAAATGTAAACAATAAAAGGAGCTGTAAATAGCTCCACGAAAATCTCACACTACAATTTTGGATTGAAAATAAGCCTTCAGAGTATTTACAGGAGAACGTATAGTTACTAGCTTATTACATATGTCCCGACTTTGAGATTTGTGGGCACCACCGAAAAACAAGACGCAAAGTTAGTCAAGTAGGATTTTCTGGCCCTACCATTTTTTCCATCTACGATCCTGGCGTATTTACGAAACATTATATTTGAGCAGCGTTTAGAAAATTTTATACGGATAGTCTTAGTTGAGCATCATTTTTCCAGGTCATATATTGCGGTTTCAGGGCGTAAACATAGGAGACAAGATTGAATAATTATTTTGCATTATAGCTTTATAAAACAAAAATTCATAAACTTTGTCTCACATTTATGGTGTATGAGATGGCAATTTTCGACCAATCAGGGAAAATTAGACTGCAACCTCATGAAATCTCTGAAAGGCAGGCACAGATCCCTCCGCTAATATTATCAAAATTAACAACAATAATCAAAGGGACTGAAATCCAAATGTCTGAAATCGCTGAAAATTTCATGGATTTTAAAAATTTCTTAAATATTCACTTTAATAAATGTCCAAAATTCCATTGGCATTTTCAAATGGCCAGCTATGGATACTTATTGCAATAAGACAAGAGAATAATCTGGTTCCAAGCTAACAAATGTATGTATTTAAATGTGAAAAATAAATGTATTTTTATTCTTAAATTAACTCATAATACGTCCTAAATTAATTCTAATGTCCCAATAAAGATAATTTAATTTAATCTCAAGAACATGTCCCTTGAAATTCTTCTTTGATGCGCTCCCTCATATTAGCCTATAAATAAGCGATCAGAAATGCAACGAAGTCTCGTGGTTCTTTTACTGATACGAGGATCCGTATACAAAGGAGCAAAGCAGGTTTACGCCAAATTACATAGTTGGCATATCTTAGCCACAGTAATCCATCCCAGTAGAAATCCTTGAAGTACCCAAAATACTCCGGTACACCATGCACGGTTACAGATATTTTACACAGTGCTACCCATATTTATTAGGTACTACCCGATTGCCACTGAGCGAGTACCCATTCCGAGCACTGTTTTAAAGGATATCGGGTGATGCGTTTGACCTCAGATTTTTCAAAGATTCAAGTCGCCCTAAAATCTGGTTTTTCGAAATTTTGATCACACGAATTTCTGAAGTTTAAATTTATTCAAAAACTTCACCGAAATGTAATTTGTCCTGAGGAGGGCAAGTCTTTACAATCACATATAGTATATCAGATGTAAATTTATTAAAAATCAGCATCAGTACAGTACTACAGCCAATACATATAGATTATTATTTATGAAAATGTAGAGTAAACTGCTTTCCTTTTAGAAACTTACCATCACTAATGCAACTGGTATTTTGATACTTGCTAACGGACTCTACCCAAAAGAGATCCAATCAGGTCATTAAAAAATGGCCGCAACTTTGTTACAGATAAGTGTCCAGTTTGGCTCTGCAATTTTTTAGTTAGTTCCGTTTCCGTATTTTTGTAATGTTGGGGAATCCCAATTTCTTGGTACAACTCTTTGATCCTTTTCACTTTAAACGGGTCCTTCGAACCGTAGTTTTCCTACAATTTGAAGAATATTTTCCATTTTGGTACACATTTTATACCATATTAAAAATAGTTGAACGATATTTTGAGATATTTCAAATGTGTTGTAGTAAATTCCAATCAATTATGGATAAACAATGATTTGTCTGGAACTAAATCAAAAATAATTACAAGCAACAGCTGACGTTGCTGTTCAGAAGATTTTTCAAAAGCGTTGACAATTAGCCAGGTGCATTTCCCATCTTCAATATCCGTCCCGATTTTCCCTGTCAGCATTGGATCCACAAAGCAGTCCAAGTAATCATCTTGCATAGCAAATAGAAAACCAATGTCTAATGCCAGCCTTTCCACTTCCATATGTGTTGCTTTGTCCCGAATCCCGTTCTAAATTTGAATTTCAAATGTGTCCGCGCAACTTATAATATGTCAGGACTATAATTTATTATTATGTTTTGCAAAAGTATTCGCCGGTTATTTTGCCAAACTTAGATTTACCTTCATCATGGTGGATACAATCGGGAGATAAAATGTGTAGAATCCATTTTTGAATTCCATCATGTCTTTATAAAATTCGAGATTGTATCTGCAATGCCAAGGAGCCATCAAAGCTAATACAAAATAAATTTTTTTCTGCACCATATTCTATACATGGTACATTTTATGCAGAGGAAAATTTGGAGGGTATGGGAAAGGTATTACGAACTTTAGTTGAATTTACCCTAGCACATACGAATAAACCCATAAATGTAATGTTCAAGAACCCGTTAGCCTGTCAAAAAATTCCGAGCTCAACACGATAATAAATTCTATTTCTGGATTTGATTTCAATGAGCTCAACGAAATTTCGTGAATGCCAGGTTATAACAATGAGAAAATAATGTGTTGGATTATTGATCTAAAAGTACGAAATATATTAGAATAAACCTGTAGTAGCTTACAAGTCGTAGTTTTTTCCAAGAGCATTTCGTACGTCTCTGCTTTCTCCGTACATTCCAAATTGTGTGGTGTATATGATTAACTCGAACAAATCGGAGTAGTAATCCGTGTGACCAAAATACTTTCTGAGTAACTCGTACACGGCGCAATTTAAGAACCAACCATCGTTAAACCCCTCCATTCCTCGGTTGTTCACTTTATGCCAGCATAAACGATCTCGCCTAGTCTCCGATTCGTCCAAAATATCATCTATAACGCATGCGGATGCTTGCACCTATATTTTTGTGTTTAAAATTGAAAACATTTCCCCCTATTCTCAATTATTCTATCTAGGGAATGTAGATTGAAAATGCCCTCGTATACACATATGCCCGCCAACGTACCATATTTTTGGGCATATTGGCACATTGGAAAAATGCCCTGAATTTGGGCATATTTGGCAGGGCATATTCTGCATTTCTGGTAGGTAAAACAGTAATACAATCGAGCCAAAAATGCCACTATTCACTGTTAAAAACGAATTCATAATAAAGGTGTACATGGCAATTTTGTTTAAATGTATTATATTTCGATACTCGCTGTGTATCACACAGACTTTTTATATTGAATTATTGACGAATACAGTTTTGTTGCATTTTGTATAAAGTTAATGAGAAGACTCGAGTGATAAATATGTCATCAACAAATCCTTACCACCAGAACTTTGATTTGTATAACTTTCATCCTCTGTAGCATTTGCTCCACCTCCAGCCTAAATAAAATTTCTCAAATTTTCTGACCAGTGCTTCGAGGTTGGCATAGTTTATTTCATTCCAAAATGTGAGTTTTGTCAAGTAGTAACAATGGTTAGACGTTTTAAAAACAACAACTCCTACAATTGTCTACAGACCAGATTTATTTACCTGTGTGCTAAAACCGTCGAGTAATCGCTTTTAGTTATAACGGTGTGAGCGGGGTAGTGTGCAGTAGTAGCAGCGACCAATAACGTCTGGAAAAGGTAGTCGACCCGAAAATTTGAACTGAATATGCCCAAAATGCCGAATATGCCCAGCAATGAAAATGCCCAAAATGCCCGTGCCGAATATGTCCACAATCTACGTGTTTGCCCAAATTGAAAATTTTGGGCAGGCATGATGCCCAATATACCATGGCATTCTCAAATCAGCAATCCTTAATGCTATTAACTAAAAACCTGTGAAAATTCGATCACTAAATTATTTGCTACTAAAATCTCACCAATTCCATCATCCATGCCAGTTGATTTATGCTTACAATATTCTCCGGAGATGTGTCGTTACTTAAATATTGATCCGCTAGAATAACTTGAATTGCTCTGTGAATGATCACAAAATATGGGCATTAGAATAATTAGCTAATGGAACAAAATAACCTAAATCAATGCTGAAATACACATATGTATACGGCGAAAAATTCTTTTGTATTAAGACAGCTTAATACAAAAGCGGTAATCGAATATTTTACCATTTGGATTTGTACAGGCTGGATGGAATAAATGGCTATATGCAATATCTTGTAATTATATATTAAATCTACATATCAGTGTATACCTAATCCCTTTACCATGCGGAGTATTGTAATCCACCACATCGTCCACCCATTTAGCGGCCATCGCCATTTTCTCCCCCTCAGGAATAGTACTTTTCAAATCATCAATAATGTGCGGGAAATGACTACGCCATGTTTTGAGTCTTTCGATTGGGACGAGTTTCATTCCTTTATGCAAAAAACAAAAAATCAGGAATCCTGCATCAAAATAACGTCAAAAGTCATTCATGTGAAGCTGATTTTAGATTGACTTAAAATTTGTTTCATTGACTATGAATGTATAGTCGGGACTTGTAATAACACCCATTTTAATATACTATATCTATGTATAAATTAAGATCGCAAAGAATTCTGTCGCAGCCCAAGTTTCGTATATGATAATGTTGTATAGTCGTAACCTAATAAATGCTCTTGCAATCGTTAGCGACGCTTTTTCAAAGCCCACAGTCGAGTTTATTCATTACAGAAGCTCTCTGGAATCCTGGGTTAAAGCTGTCCTGAGGGCCGACTGAAAAGGACAGTAGGTGGCCCCGACGGACGACTTTAAGTGAAGGGAAAACAATTGTGTTAGAAAACAAATGTGCAAGAACAATAAATAAACAGTGGGCGAAAACTAAATAGAACAGAACAAGTTGCTTCATGTTCCTAACCCTAATGACTGCAGATATTGACCGACGTCAGCGAAACAAATTTTGAAATATCAAACTTTACAAAATGCTTTAACACTACCTCGTAGCTTTTCCGAGTGGTAAAATTTTGATTGGATCCTAATTTCCTTTCTGAATTGGCTGATTCCGAATTTGACTGCAGTGCGCCCTAACAAGTTAAAACTACACAATTTTCTGGCTGAATTCATTTTGAACTTTCCGATATTTATAATAGTTGTACTTTAATATTGATATACAATCCTGTAATAGAGAATGGGAAATTTTCTGGAAATTTTATTTTATTTTTTTACATGTATCAGAGATTTGAAAAGTAGGTAAATTTTATAAGGATTATTTTCCACGAATTTTAAGAATTCTGTGCAATCTTTCGGAGCTTCAGCTTGTTCAAATCGCACAACTTGTGTTGGAACACGGACTCGTATTATATGGCCTTTTATAATAATTAGACCCTGAGGATGTATGCAATCTTATTATTACGGGATAATTACAGAGGAAATCCTTGTAGTAACATATAATATTGGCTTAAATAAAATGATACAACAATGATAGACAAGAACAATATTATCATAATTATTATTGTTCCCAGGATAAACAAAAATAATCGACTATTCTTCAGTATCCTTAGATGGGATTTCCATTAGTAGCTTCCAATCCGTACCACAAGAGGATTTACCTTGCTTTGAGGTTATTGAGAAATATAAAGCGACGTCAGTAAAAATATTCGCACTGAATCAATTACTATCCGTTTTCTTGAAAACTTAATTACGTTCAATTACTGCTTACAACTTGATAAATAAGTGCAAGTTTTTCAAGCCATGAGAAATTTACGGCCAGGAAATGAGAAAATTCTCACTTGCAGCAACTATTCTGATTTTCCTATGCTGCCTGCCTTGCTAACTGCTATGCAATACGAAACCAACAATTAAGACTAAATAGACGGCTCCTGGCCTGTTAGTAGGACCTACACATGTACATGAATAGGTACAATGAAGGCAGGAGGAGGAATTATTTCATTTTTAGGTGGGCAATTATGATGTGCTGTGCCTGTTCCCTTGCTCCTCCATCTCCATGAGTTATGAAAATGATGTTAAAGATAAGAAATATGTATTTTAATTTTATTTATGGAATTTGTTTTTTGAATGTGATACAAACATGTGTTACATAGGTACTTTGAACTTTTAAGATAATGTAAACTAGATAATTGTAAGATATTCCTGACTGAACCTGTAGTAATAAATGTAGCTAACTATGTACATACGTTGAAAGTATTTTTATGAGGTAAAAATGTTTTTCGAATTAATTGGGGAGTGTTGTGCGTCTTGGTTTTAAGGGCGGCGTTAGCCCCCTTATAAAATAGTATTGTCCGTGAGCCTGCGTATGTCCTGCAAATTTCCTCCGAAACTACTCAAGCGATTTTGTTCAAAAGTTTCGCTAACATTGTATTTGGTTGAAATGGCCCACGTGGTCGTACATAAAAAAAGGAATACAATTTTGGTTTTGCTCCTGAACTGTTCCGCCAATGTCAGTGAAATTTGTATACACAACCTTTATTATACCTTTTATTACACAACATTTAAATACACATACCAGTCAGTACTAATAACACAATTTTTTCAAGAATTATAAAAACATTTTTCAAATGTTTCAGTTTTATATGTTATTGGATTTGTAACAGGCATTTCTGAAAGGAGCAATAATACAATAAATGGAGTAAGGGAAGATGATCGTAGCTGACGCCGCCCTGCATGAAAGTCTTAAATAATCACTGTGATTTTTAATTAAGGCCAGAGTTGTGTTGCTTATGCTTTGAGAAATTGTCTACATTGTTAAACTTGTTTGTTACTTTAGGAGCAGCAAAGTGCAGTGCTGCCCTAGTCTAGTCCGACTAGACTAGGAAACTAGGGAACTGAATAGAATAGCCCGGGTGTACAATCAAATTGAATAGACTAGACTTGAATAGCCTTGCTGCAAATTAAAAAGGAATAGAATAGACTAGAATACTCAGAATGTTAACATAGAGCGAATAGACTAGAATTGACTAGGGCGATATCATTATTCCAACGTCTAAGGAGGAATGTGAGCCATTCAACTGCACTATCAAACGTATGACTAAAATTTGCGTTTATCCAGAAGGACGTATTGCGGTGCTATGGTATTTCTTTTTATAATTGTGAAAACTCTTCTTACACTTGCCATTTCATTAAATAGTTTGTGTTTATTATGGCACTTTAACCAAATTACCCTTTAAGTTTCATCAGTATCCCCTTACTTCCTTTGATTTAACCAGAACTATAACAAAAAGCTAGATTTTTGTAACACGAGCCAAGTTTGGGGCTTTCAAAACAGATACGTGTGGCAGTAACAAACGACAAGATTTGTGTTATTAATATCCCCCAAAACGGGGAGAAATCCCCTCACATTTGCGAAACTTATTCCACGATTAAAGCTGATCTGTCGCCAATTGACATTAAAACCATATCAGCTTCTTGCACGCCAGCATTAATTTTCAAAAACTGAACTTAACAATCCTCCGTCGAATTTGTCAAAACCAAAGACGAAAAATCATCGCTCCGCGATTATTTAGGGATGTCGCGTAGGGCGGCATCAACTACGACCATCACTCCTTTCCTTTTATAATATTATGTTGAGCTCATTTCGAAAATAAAAATGAAACATTTTAATAATTTTTGAAAAAATAAAGGTAGCAGTACTGACTAGTATGTGTAAAAAAATCATTGAAATCGGTGGAACAGTTAGGGAGAAAATAAAGATTTTATTCGTTTTATTTTTTTTTACTTACGAACACTCCTACCGACTTCAACCAATAACGGACTCGTCCGAGGAAGTATACTAAAAAATGTTCGTAAAAATTTCGAACAAAATCGGTCGAGTAGTTCCGGAGGAAAACAGCGGGACAATAAACGGACCCACGGACCCCCGGACAACATTATTTTATAAGGGGGCTGACACCGCCCTAATAAATTGAGTAACTCAGAACCCAAGCCACAGTCGGATGAGCCAAATCTTGTCACGGAACAAGATGATATACCCAGTACTTCAACGATCTCAAGCTGCATCGAAAAAACTTCAGTTAAATATTCTAAGTTTGCTCCCTTGAAAAACCAGATTCCGAATCAGAACGAGCAGCTTAGTGCTGTTTCCAATTCAGCTACCTGGGTAATAATGATGTTTTAAGAATGTACCTAACAAGCGTGATTCAAGTTCCTTTCGATTTTGACATAGAAGCTCAAAGAAACGCATTATGAATATGAATAGGTGAATAGACTTGGAATAGACTAGGATTTTGTTGACTTGGAGAGAATTGGAATAGACTAGAATAGCCAAGTCACAAGCAGTTAAGAATATAATAGGAATATAATAGTACAGTACTAGAATTGACTAGACTAGAAAGGTAACGGGCATCACTGGCGCAGTGACTTACGGCTTTTGATATGATTCTCCTGGATTCAAACAATGTGCAGCACATGTTCTTAGTCACATGGGTTGTGACTTTCCAGTCTTGTTGGTGTTCTTATGGATTTTAAAACTTCAGGAGTCCCTCCTGTGGGAAGAAGGTAAACTGCTGAGTTCAAAAGGTGAAACAAAAGAGCTCAATTGAAGAAGTATCATTTCGTTATTTAAAAGTTAGTATTATTTATGCTTACGGAATTTTGTATACAAATTAAAAAAAAGGAAAGCATAAGTTCTTGACACTTATGAATATAGCTCATCACGAGTACGAGTAGATACTCGAGTTTCGAGTTCGAGTACGGGTACGGGTCGAGTACGGTATCAACTTAAATTGGTACTTGTACTCGTCGGTCGAGTATCCGTTTTCGTACTCGAACTTGAGTATATTTCTAACGAGTATCAGAGCGAGTACGAGTACGTTCAAAAAACTTAAACAAAAGCACGAGTACGAGTTCGGGACATAAATTCAAAATTACTTGAACCCGTACTTGAATTTACATTTGATACTCGAGTAATTTCCTCCAGCACAAAGTCCACATCCATATTTTCTTGATTACAAAAAAGTTGTTATTTTGAAGCAAAAAAGAAAAAGCGGTTAAATTCAAAATTACTACGAATACCATGAAACGTTACACCTACAGCGTAAGTTATTCTTACAGCTCCGAATTGAGTACTACTGTAGTTACTAATTATAAGTATTTACCTATCGCTGTAAGTTATAATGGAACAGGAGAATATGGCAGAATTAATGGAGGTTAGAATGAGATTGACATGACTGAAGAGAATCCAGTCGATATGATTGGCAGAATCAAATCTTGATCTATTGTTCATCGGCATTTTAATCTCGTTGAAGAAAATTTTCATTGCAAACACTGTTCGCAAGTTGCAGTTACAAATTCTTGTTAGTTGAATCTACTATTTGTTTTCTATGTCAATCTCTCCTTAATTTATTAAAAATCAGCATCAGTCAAGTACTACAGCCAGTGCATATAGATTATTATTTATGAAAATGTAGAGTTAACTGCTTTCCTTATAGAAGCTTACCATCACTAATGCAACTGGTATTTTGATACTTTCTAACGGACTCTACCCAAAAGAGATCCAATCAGGTCATTAAAAAATGGCCGCAGCTTGGTTACAGATAAGTGTCCAGTTTGGCTCTGCAATTTTTTAGTTAGTTCCGTTTCCGTATTTTTGTAATGTTGGGGAATCCCAATTTCTTGGTACAATTCTTTGATCCTTTTCACTTTCAACGGGTCCTTCGAACCGTAGTTTTCCTACAATTTGAAGAATATTTTCCATTTTGGTGCAAATTGTATACCATATTAAAAATAGTTGAACGATATTTTGACATATTTCAAATGTGTTGTAGTAAATTCCAATCAATTATGGATAAACAAGGATTTGTCTGGAACTAAATCAACAATAATTACCAGCAGCAGCTGACGTTGCTGTTCAGATTTTTCAAAAGCGTTGACAATTAGCCAGGTGCATTTCCCATCTTCAATATCCGTCCCGATTTTCCCTGTCAGCATTGGATCCACAAAGCAGTCCAAGTAATCATCTTGCATAGCAAAAAGAAACCCAATGTCTAACGCCAGCCTTTAAACTTCCATATGTGTAGCCTTGTCCCGAATCCCGTTCTAAATATGAATTTCAAATGTGTCCGCGCAACTTATAATATGTCAGGACCATAATTTATTATTATATTTTGCAAAACGTATTAGGCAGTTATTTTACCAAACTTGGATTTACCTTTATCATGGTGGTTACAATCGGGAGATAAAATGTGTAGAATCCATTTTTGAATTCCATCATGTCTTTATAAAATTCGAGATTGTATCTGCAATGCCACAAGGGGCTATAGTTTCTTTCCTGGTACACGACACCAGATATACTCCTGGTTCCTAAGGCCTGGTACGAACTACACAAACTGACGTTTGTTGCACCAGGAAAAATACCTGGTACTTTACTAGTGCACCAGACACTTAGTGCACCAGGTATATACTTGGTATCAATTCAGGTTAAACTGGTACTGGAAATGGCAATTATCGTCAGGTGTACCATGTATATACTTGGTATGATACCAGGTATATACTTTGTATCAATCGAGGTTAGATGGTGCGTGCAGTGAAAATTCCCGGAAGGTTTACCAGGTAGTGAGGCTAAACTTGTAATGACAATGAGAATACTTCCTGACGCGCACCGACTACACGCTTCGTAATAATTAAGTTCGTACAAAATGGCGGCTTCCAAAAATACTAAGCAAGGAAATCAACATAACGACAATGTAGTACTAATTGTGTCCACACAAGTTGACACGAAATGGCGGCTACGACAAACATTAATCGAGGGAATCAACACGACGACAATAGTCTAATTGTCCCAACAAAGCAATTAGGCGTACTTGGCACGTAGTGCCAAGTTAATACATAATTTGACATGTGAAACCAAAACTTAGTAATTCTTGCAAAGAGCTACCACGTGTGCCCCCTGCTTCTTCCTTAAATTCTTCCTATATAACTTATTTCTTCCACAGATTAAATTCCTCGTCGAGAACATATTCTTTCATCTACCCCATTATTCCATTACATTAAGATATCGCCGTCCTAGGGTCTGTTTCGTGTTGGTGGTCGTTTCGGACAGTGAGGGTTAGGTTAGTTCGATTGGAAAGGAGCGCTGCCACTGCGATGGCCCCGAAGGGGCCATCGTGGTGACAATAGCGCGCCTTTCCACTCGAACTAACCTAACCTGAACGTCCGAAACGACGGGTTAGGTTTCCAAATCCGAAAATCCGGATTGCACCCCAACTTGTTAATTTCTAATCATTGAACTCACGCGCTTCTTAGATGTAATTATTACCTGTTAGACTTCAATTGATACATCATGTATACCTGGTACAACTTACAGGAATTTACATTGCCAGTACCACTGTGACCTCAATTGATACCAAGTATATAGCTGGTACCACCTACGAAGATTCCTCATAGCCAGTACCAGTTTAACCTCAATTGATACCAAGTGTACACCTGGTACCCCTTACGAAGATTCCTCATTGCCAGCACCAGTTTAACCTACCCAAAATCCAGCCCCAAACCAAAGAACCAGTCTTTCTCACGTGCCCTTTAACATTGATTTTTCCTGGTGCAGCAAATGCCTGGTACAAATGTATTGTACCACGGTACACGCTATTATAATTTACATTACTTGCACCAGGTATTTTTCCTGGTACAACGCACCAGCAACTATCATATACTGCACCAGGTATAATCCCCATGTAAAATCCCTATGTACCAGGTAAGAAACTTTAACCAATGTAATGTTCAAGAATGCTAGAACACACCCGTTAGCCTGTAAAAAAATTCCGGAGCTCAACACGATAATAAATTCTATTTCTGGTTTTGATTTCAATGAGCTCAACGAAATTTCGTGAATGCCAGGTTGTAACAATGAGAAAATAATGCGTTGGATTATTGATCTAAAAGTACGAAATATATTAGAATAAACCTGTAGTAGCTTACAAGTCGTAGTTTTTTCCAAGAGCATTTCGTACGTCTCTACACTCTCCGTACGTTCCAGCTTGTGTGGTGTGTAGAAATAACTCGAACAAATCGGAGTAGTAATCCGTGTGACCAAAATACTTTCTGAGTAACTCGTACACGGCGCAATTTAAGAACCAACCATCGTTAAACCCCTCCAATCCTCGGTTGTTCACTTTATGCCAGCATAAACGATCTCTTCTAGTCTCCGATTCGTCCAAAATATCATCTACTACGCATGCGGATGCTTGGACCTATGTATATATATTTTTGTATTTAAAACTGAAAACATTTCCACTATTCTCAAATCAACTAAAAACCTATGGAAATTCTATCACTAAATTATTTGCTAGTAAAATCTCACCAATTCCATCATCCATGCCAGTTGATTTATGCTTACAATATTCTCCGGAGATGTGTCGTTACTTAAATATTGATCCGCTAGAATAACTTGAATTGCTCTGTGAATGATCACAAAATATGGGAATTAGAATAATTAGCTATTGGTACAAAATAACCTGAATCAATGCTGAAATATACATATGTATACGACGAAAAATTCTTTTGTATTAAGACAGCTTAATACAAAAGCGGTAATCGAATATTTTACCATTTGGATTTGTACGGGCTGGATGGAATAAATGGCTATATGCAATATCTTGTAATTACATATTAAATCTACATATCAGTGTATACCTAATCCCTTTACCATGCGGAGTATTGTAATCCACCACATCGTCCACCCATTTAGCGGCCATCGCCATTTTCTCCCCCTCAGGAATAGTACTTTTCAAATCATCAATAATGTGCGGGAAATGACTACGCCATGTTTTGAGTCTTTCGATTGGGACGAGTTTCATTCCTTTATACAAACAAAAACAAAAAATCCGGAATCCTGCCTCAAAATAACGTCAAAAGTCATTCATATGAAGCTGATTTTTAGATTTGCTTAAAATTTGTTTCATTGGTTATGAGTGTATAGTCGGGTCTTGTAATAACACCCACTCTAATACACTATATGTATAAATTAAGGTCGCAAAGAATTCTGTCGCAACCCAAGATTCGTATGATAATGTTGTATATTCGTAACCAAATAAATGCGCTTGCAATCGTTAACGACGCTTTTTCAAATGCCACATTCGAGCTTATTCACCACAGAAGCCCTCCGGAATCCTGGGTTAAAGCTATCCTTGGTGCCGACTAAACAGAACAGTGGGTGGCCCCGATGGGCGACGTTAAGTGAAGTGAAAACTGTTGTGTTAGAAATCAATTGTGGGCGAAAACTAAATAGAACTGAACAAGTATATTCACGTTCGTAACCGTGCCGACTGCAGATATTGATATATATCAACGAAACAAATTTTGAAATGTCACGAAAAAACTTTACAAAATGCTTTAACACTACCTCGTAGATTTTCCGAGTGGTAAAATTTTGATTGGATCCTAATTTCTTTTCTGAATTGGCTGATTCCGTATTTGACTGCAGTGTGCCCCAACAAGTTAGAACTACACAATTTTCTGGCTGAATTCATTTTGAACTTTCCGGTAATTATAAGAGTTGTACTTTAATATATACAATCCTTGTATAGAGAATGGGAAATTTTCTGGAGATTTGAAAAGTAGGTAAACTTTAAAAGGATTATTTTCCACTAATTTTAAGAATTCTGCCCAATCTTTCGGAGCTTCAGCTTGTTCAAATCACACAACTTGTGTTGGAACACGGACTTGTATTATATGGTCTTTTATGATTACCCTAATTTGACCCTGAGTATGTATGTAATCGTATTAATACGAAACAATTACAGAGGAAATCCTAGGTGCAGCATATACTATTGGCTTAAATAAAATGGTACAAGAATGTTAGACAAGGACAATATTACCACTAAGGACCTCCCAGGATAAACAAAAATAATCGACTATTCTTCAGTATACTCAGATGGGATTTCCATTAGTAGCTTCCATTCCCTACCACAAGAGGGTTTACATTGCTCTAAGGTTTTTGTGAGAAATAAAATAAAGACACGTCAGTAAAAATATTCACACTGAATCCATTTCTATCTGTTTTCTTGAAAACATAATTATGTTCAATTGCTGCTTACAACCTGATAAATAAGTTCAAGTTTTTCAGGCCATGAGAAATTTACGGTCAGGAAATGAGAAAAATTCTCACTTGCAGTAACTATTCTGAGCTATATTCCCTGCTAACTGCTATGCAATACAAAACCAACAATTAAGACTTTGTAAATAGACGGCTCCTGGCCTATAAGTAGGACCTAAATATGTATATGAATAGGTAGAACGAAGGCAGCAGAAGGAATTATTACAGTGCACTCTCTCTATAAGAGCACCTCTAAAAGCACTCCAAAAGCGCCCTTATAACGGTATGCTCTTATAAGGAACATGTATCTAAATATGTACATTACAATACTGGCTATACATTATTAAGAATTGCGCTAACATAATTGCGCTAATACATTAAGGAGTGTGCTAACTAAGACATCACTAAACAATACATAAGATTCCAGGGTAAACCTATTTTTATTTATAAATAATCTGTTATTATGTCATTCATTTTTGGTTGGAATGAAATAGTAATTTGGGTCTGTAGAGAAATCATTGCACGATTTTTTCCAACAATAATTTTTATTTACGTCCAAAGAATCGAATAATGCATGTTCATACGAATCTTTATTACAAATTAGGCTCTTTTGCTTTTGCAACATATGAGAGGTTGTGTATAATACTTCGTCGTCACCAATTCCACTACACTGTAGACATTGGCGCTCTTGGTGTTTTTGTGCAAATGTTTCATAATCGTGTCTATGTTTGCTCATATGCTCTTATAAAGGATTTATTTAACGTGAGGAAGTAAAATGCCAGCTCTTACATCGAAAATGCTCTTATAAACGGTGCTCTTATAGGGAACAATTACAGCACTACAATCTCATTGGGATTGGGAGGACCTAGGAGTGCTCTTATACAGAACATGCTCTTATACGGGGGCCTCTTATAGCGAGAGTACACTGTACAATTTTAGTTGGGCAATTAAGATGTGCTGTGCCTGTTCCCTTGCTCCTCCAACTCCATGAGTTATAAAAGTTATGGTAATGATAAGAAATAATAATGTATTTTTTTTGTGGAAACATTGTTTTGAATGCGGAACAAACATGCGTAAATTGTAATTCCAAAAATAGGATACAATCTCTAGATAGGCTATAGGTACTTCCCACACATTCACGGCTGATTGATAGGCCAACTAAGGCGTGAATAACAAATTCAAGGCCAAGGCCAACCGTTCCCGATTGTTGAATGGACCGTGATTGGGAACCCGTTGCTGGCTTTATACGGCCGTGTAACTACTGGATCTTTAAAACATATGTCACGGCCTGTCAACAACATTGGCCGTTCTTGGCCCACTTCAGGCAATGAGAAGGCTATTGAGCATGCACATTATCACATTTGCGGCACTATAAACTGTCTATGCATTCCTTTCATAGCATGGCATTTCATTAATGGCGGATCATTACTTTATACTATTATTTTCAGCTCTATTTTAATTTTGAAATCTGAACCGAAAATTATTAAGTGCACTGTAGTGAAACAAGAAGCTGGTTAAGTTTCGTGAAGGAAAGTGAATTTAAACCAGATAATCAGATTTTTGCCATTACACAAACAAATGCACGCGAATGTTAAGTTTTTAAAAGGAGAAGGAAAATGACTGGAGATAATTGTACCAGTAGTGTGAATTCGTGATGAAAACATGTTTTTTGCCTAAACCCAATAGCCCATCATTAAGTAATTGGATTATGTAATGTAAAACCCCTGGAAAAGACTGAACTAAATTCTCATGACGTTAAAGTTTGGGAGTCTGGCATTGGCAAGCATAAAATAAAACCATCTCCACGCATATTAAGAGTTCTCTATGTTGAAATTTATTCCTCCTCAAATCAATTGTGATTTATTTTGTACAGAAAATTATCAACGGGTTAAATGCCATCTTAGAAATGAAATAAAGACACCTCAGCCAAGATATTCACACTCAATCAACTTCCAGACATGAGAAATTTCCGGTTAGAAAATGAGATAACGCTGATAAATTCTCAGAAGCAGTATTGATTATGATTTTTTTATGAACTTTTAAGTTAATTTATACAAATTGTAAGAAATTCCTAGCTGAACCTGGCATAATTGTAGCTAACTATGTGCATGCGTTGTGAGTACTTTTATGAACTAAAAACATTTGTTTGAGTTATTTGGGATATTGTCGTATTGTCGTATGCCGTTGTTTTTTAATTAAGACGACTAGAGTTGCCTTGCTTGTATTTACAGAAATTTTGTACATTTCGAGATGTATTTTTAGCTTTAGGGGCAGCACAGTGACTTACAGCTTTTTACATGAATCTCCTCAACTCCTGGATTGGTGCAGCCCTTTTTTATAGTCACATTGGCTGTGACATTAGAATTTCCAAGTGGGTTTTGAAACTTTGGGAGCCCACCGATGTGAACAACGTAAACTGTTGAGTTCGAAAATTGATACAATGAGTTATTTGAGTTCTGATACTAACTATTGTGGAGTACTAAAAAATGTTCTCGTTTGTAGAAGTATCATTTCAAACCTAGTATTATTGACCCAACGGAGTTTTGTATACAGATTGAAAATGGAAAGTATAAGTTTTTTAACTCATAAACAATATTGTTAACTGGTAATGATAATTAACTTTTTTATTTCAACATAAGAATTTTGTATGCTGTCATTCAAATTTAAATAAACTCAGCATTCTTATATAAGAGTTTGTGTAATTCATGCGCATTAACTTCTTGGGAGCAAATTTTTGGTTTTAGGGTTTGTAGCATATTTTAAAATTTAAAGGTATTAATTTTATACACACGAGCTGAAACAAGTTGCTACTTATTACTTAAGAATTTACCAAATTCAAAGTAATTTAAATATTAACAGTTTTATTCCCATAAATTATGGGGAAAGAAATTAATTTCAATTTATTTTTAGGATGTTCTCTAGTTTGATGGCATGGTTTTACATTTGTATCTTCTTTGTTGATTTGATGTCAGCACAGGCTTTGTACAGCGGATCAATGGGTGTAAATAATCGTCCGGTAAGGGATACTATATAGTTTGAAATTATTTTCAACGCTTTCCGTGATTATACCCAAAGGATCGTCATCCTTCACCACTAAAAACGTATTACAATAGTACATACAAATAAAGTTTGAAGATGCTTATACTTCCTTCACATCTTGTTGTTTATCAGCTTTGTACAGAAGCTGGAGGTGGCTGCGATTACGACCATGAATGCTGCAATGGATCTTGCAGAAATTTTATTTGTGTAAGTAAATACAAGTTAATCATTTTGTTACATCTTGTTCACTTTACCAAATGAAGAAACAGTAATTGTTTCTCAAAAGTTTTAAGAACGGCTTCTAAAACTTGAATACTTTCTTTGCTTACGATTATAATGTGAAGTCATTGTTTTACGTGTTAAATTCCAATATTTTAGTATTTTTAACTCTACGTGCACTGACAAGTAAACCTTTTTTGGTGCCCCTTCCAGATTTTCGAAATTCCACTGAAATTAGTTTGCTCATACCCTGAGTACAACTTTACGTCATACCTGCCACCTAAAAATCCTTCGTAGTTTTTTTTTTAAATTTGGCGCGAAGCCAATTTGTCTCGAAATTCAAAACTGCAAAATTTAAATAGAATTTAACATGGAAAATTACAAGTTTCACGTACCACGACGATCTGCCAAAAATATAATCAGCTAAATGCGTATATTACAGCGAGTACTACAGTACTAAAAACCGTTTGGCAAAAAAATTCAACTTTTTGAAGGTCGTGGTACGTGAAACTTGTAATTTTCCATGTTAAATGCCATTTAAATTTTGCAGTTTTGAATTTCGAGACAAATTGGCTTCGCGCCAAATTTTTTAAAAAAACTACGAAGGATTTTTCAGTTGGCAGGTATGACGTAAAGTTGTACTCAGGGTATGAGCAAACTAAATTCAGTGAAATTTCGAAAATCTGGAAGGGGCACCAAAATAGGTTTACTTGTGAGAGTCAGTGACAAAAGATTCAAAGATGCATAAAATATTATTCTGATTTTCACTTACAAGACAACAACTTAAACACTATTTGTTTATGGATTAATGACAAATTTATACATAAATGCTTAGGATTTCCGATTTTTATATGTACTTGCTTTTGTCTGACCGTTTTCTTGGTTTACCAATTGCATGGTTAGATTTCGCGCCTGTTAAAGCACACAAAAATAACTATTGAAATCCGGGGAATTAGTTTTAGTAACGAAATAATAATCCATTGAGCTAATAATTATCCACGTAAATTTTATACTTTAGTATAGCTGCAAACGACATGGGGATTTATGCTACAAAAATTCCCAATGCTGCTCAGGATATTGCACGGATTTTACGTGTGGAGTAAGTACGAAATTGTGTTGTTCTTATGAGATGTTATATAACGTGTATATAGTTTGATGCCATTTGGTGTTTTATCAGCCCTGTAAGACAAACGAACAATGGTGTGCTTATAATTCTGATTGCTGCTCTGGGTATTGCAGGGATCTTAAATGCGGGGTAAGTGTCAAGCTATTCAATAACATGTTTTGAAATGGTTGAAAATTATATCCCAATTTATTTTATCCTCAGCCATGTAAAGAAAATGGAAGCTGGTGTTTTCTACATTCTGACTGCTGCAGTGATTTGTGTGTTATCGGATGGTTTAGTTGCGTAAGTTCAATAATTATTATCAGACTTCTAAAATATCTGAGGATCCACACAAGTTCGAGGAACGCCCATTAAAGTACGCCGAAGCTAAAAAGCTCCCTCTATCCGTAAAATGTAAAATACCTCTTATCCTGCATAAATCTAAACTTCTTCCCTGCTGGTAACCTGAAAAGCTCCCCTATGTATTTTATTACTTCAAACGGACCACCTTTCAAATCGTAATTAAATACTCTGCCGCTAACCCACAAAATTCCCTCCGTCGAACTAACCTATAAAGTTGACTTATCCCAAACGTAATCATATCCGCTTAGCGTACTTTAAAGTTTGCATTTGAGTGCACTGGATAATTACGAACAAGAATCGTGTAAAGTAGTAAAATCAACAAATTTTGTCTATCGAACATATAATTAGACCTAATCATTTTTTAAATCAACTCAAAAATCCAGGAAGAGGAGTCCCCGTATAGAAAAGTACGAAATAATATTTTCAAGTAATCAAGGAGATGTAGAACAGGATTACTGGGAGATTGTACCCAGTGCTGAATTTTAGGAAAAAATCCCAATGGACTGGTTTATCATCCCTCCATTTTGAAATTTACAAAATATTGTATCACGCATTGTATGTATGTATATAGATATGCAATTTTATTTTTCAAGAGTACATTTATAAATGTGAGCAATTAAAATATGTTTACTTCAACACTTTCGGATGGCTACAAAATCTTTGTGAAGTATTTTTGGATATAGTTCCATACCTGGTATACTACATGGTGTGATTATCCTGGTTCGCATTACACAAAGCTCCTTTTCTTATACCAGAAAAAATACTTGGTACATTACATTGTACCCGAAACTTACTGAACCCCGAATATACTTGGTATTAATTAAAGGAAAACTGGTGCTAACAATGAGAAATCACGTAAGTACCACCAGGTATATTTTCACTTCACCGAAAATATACTTGGTATTAATTGAAGGAAATCTGGTGCTTACAATGAGAAATCATCACCATTCATCAATTAATACCATAATCCAGGTACTTCTTCTTTTTGCCCAAAACTCCGCCCCAAACCAAAGAGCCAATCTTCCTAACGCGCCCATTAATTTTGTGGTACAGTAAATGACTGCTGTGATGTATCGATACCGTGGTATAAACCTCTGGAAATTCCCCAACTTGTACCCGGTATTTCTCCTGGTACGTCACATTGGAAACTCCATATAATATACCAGATAAAATCCCCATATTAAATCCCTATATACCAGGTATGGAACAGTAGTAGCAAGAATGTCGATCTATCACATAATCAATAAAATCTCCATGGAGATTTTATTGATTATGTGATAGATAGACATTTTGCTATATAGGGGTACTGTGAGACGCGTATTTCATTCTGAAGGCTCGCCTTCAGAATGAAATGTGCGTGGGCGGCTCAACCTGTTGCTGCTAGTGGGGAACCCTTTCAAAGAGAGGGAAAACTCAAGGGTCCCTTTTTCCTACGACTGTTCCGCTACACACGCACACACACACACACACAGCTCTAAATTCCAATAACATGCAGTTACCAGGGATTTTCAAATTTGTTTGACGGGTTTCGGAGGATTTTTGAAATCGTTGAGGACCTACCGGCAGAGAGATAATAGTCGGGGATTATCTTCCAGGGAGATTTACAAAAATCCGACCCACCGGCAGATACCTTGCGTAAGTGGATTTTTTTTGGCGGGGATTTCACGTCTTGTAAAGGATTTGTTTTGCCAACACGGATTTTGAAAATCGTTGATCTTTTTTCAGCAGGGATTTTTGAAATCGTTGAGGACCTACCAGCAGGGAAATTCGGGGATAATCTTCCAGGGAGATTTACAAACATCCGACCCCCCGCCAGTTACGTTACGTAAGTTGATTCATTTTTGGCGGGGGGATTTCACGTCTTGTAAAGGATTTGTTTTTGCCAACAGGGATTTTGAAAATCGTTGTCCTTTTTTTTTCAGCAGGGATTTTTTGAAATCGTTGAGGACCTACCATCAGCAGGGAGAAAATAGTCAGCAGGAAAATTCGGGGATAATCCTCCAGGGAGATTTACAAACATCCGACCCTCCGACAGTTACCTTCCGTAGGTTGATTTTTTTTTGACGGGGGGGGGATTTCACGTCATGTTAGGGATTTGTTTTTAAGTATGTGTGTGTATGTATGTATGTAAGTTGTGCTGTAATTTGTCCTTTTAGTATTGTATTGTACTTTGGTGAAAAGTACAAAAGTAGTACAACTAAGATATTGTTTTGTACTCCGAGTTTTGTTTTTGTTTTGTACTTCTATCAGATTGTTTTTGTTTTTGTACAATCTGTATTGTATTGTTCTAAGGTTCTAGAAGACGCTAGAAATTTGCTAAAGTGATAGTTGTATCTGAGTTCAAGAGCACGTAGGAATTGATTTGTGCAACTTTAGTTGTTTAAAAATTACATGAAAGATCAAAAAACCAGCCATTGACTAATCTCCCATATGAGATGCATTGAATCTGTTGACGGTCGAATTTTGAAGGGTGCAATTCTGTGGCACCAACCTATTTGTGAATAATCCCTGTAATAACCGCATTGTAATTTCCAGAAGAACATAATTTATTAAACAATATTCACTACCATTGCTTAAAATTAGAATGGATAGAGTAGACGCGTGGGCTCTGTATATCTATATTTTCAGTTGGATCAGCCGTTGGATTTTACCACCTATTTCCTCGATGTAGAAATGTCCCCTATGCGTGGACTACATTTACAAATCGCATAGTTCGTTTGTTAGACTAGGTCTTTTGTCTTTGTTGTCTACCCGCGAACTCAGACTAGATTTATCCAGGTCAACATTTAAACCATACGGTTAGCCAATTTTATTGATCAGTACCGATTCATTGGTATCATATCTGATGCCATTGAATTGTCATTAGCCAGTGTTGATTTAATTCATGACCTTTTTCATGACATCTTACTAATCCACATTAAATGTAACCTACAACTAGTACATCTTATCGGTGGCGTCTAATAATCAATATAATAATAATAGGGTTTTATTCGTTGATATAGTGGCCTCAGCAGTTACAACCTTTAATAATCAATATGGTGACAGTCAAAGTCATGTGACTATTAGTGCCACAATATGTTCAATCTGAGGTTGTGTGACTATTAGTGACACGGGAAGGTCAATCTGAGGTCATGTGATTATTAGTGACACAGTAAGGTCATGTGACCTCAGATTGACTTTATTGGGTCAGCAATAGTCTCATGACAGATTACGGTTTTAAGGGGCGCATGACCTGTAATGAAGCTTGGTGAGTAACTAGTAGTAAATCACCTATGATTGACTTTATTGGCGCATTAATGGTCACATGACAATAGAATGACCGACTCAATGTAAGTAAATATTTTATATGGGCGATAGTAGGTGAATCTATCGATAATTAGTCAATGCCCAGTTTTGTGCTTTGACGTGTTTTTTTAGGATTCCAATTACACAAATCAATTCCTATGTACTATAAAAATATATTACAACAATCAGTTTAGTAAATTTCTAGCGTCTTCTAGAACCTTGAAACAATACAATTTGGATTGTATTGTTTTTTTCAATTCCTCTTTTGTTTTTGTTTTAGTTTTATATCTCGAAAATGGATATTGTTTGTTTAGTTTTGTACCAAAGACAAAAACAATACAAAAGTACAAACTAAACGAGTACAATATTACAGCACTATATGTATGTATGTGTGTGTATATATGTATGTAAGTATGTGTGTGTATGTATGTATGTATGTAAGCATGTATGTGTGTGTATGTATGTATATGTAAGTATGTGTATGTATGTATGTATGTATGTAAGTATGTGTGTATGTATGTGCACGCGTTTTTAATCATCATCAATAATTATGATAGCATGTTAATTTGAATAACTAAGGTGATTAACGTTGAATGAATATGGGACAAAAAGCTTTGGGTAGAAATTCGGACTAGCAATTTAATCAGCAGCCAAGCGACTTCTAGCATTCCCTACTTTATCGGGCCTTCGTCAATTTTCTCGTAGTAGCTTCGCAAACCTGATATTAATATTTCTAGTGTCTTCGAGAAATGGATTTTCACCTCGTGCAAGTATCTTGTATTTGCGTTGACGCTAGAGAATTTCTCAATAATCTATTATGCAATGAAGTTCAAGAATTTTTCTAACGACAGCGTTACTACAAGATACTTGCACGAAGTGAAAATCCATTTGTCGAAGACACCGGAACTGTTACAAATGGATGTCAGAAGCTACTGCGAGAAAAACGACGAAGGTTCGATCAAATATGGAACGCTGGAAGAAGCTTGGCTGTTAACTAAATTGCCATTTTGACCTTCCGCCCAGGGCTTTTTTTGTTTTGTTTTCAGGATTAGATTTAGATTTATGCAAAATGTATGTAAATGTATATTACTCGTTCCTATTTAGCAAATACTCCTAGTTCATCTAAAGGATTCGTCATGGACAGCCTACCGGAATTGAAGTAAGGGAATAATTCATTATTTAGTTTCAGTGATATATACGTTGGTCCTTTTGTTCTATCCTATCTCTTTTTACATGTTTTCAGCTGCATATTCTTTGTAACTAGAATGTACTTGCATAGATCGGAATTGTAGCATCAATGTTGCAAATTTAAATCCAATGAAATTATCGTTTTCACTTATTCCGCACAGCGCAGGAATCTCTTGGAGAAAACCTCCACCGAGTTCAGAGAGCCTTTTGTTGAAACCTATTCCGCACCGTGCAAGTGTCTGTTTGGGACTCGCTTCAAATGAGGTGGGACTCGAAGAGACTAATTGCACAAAGTGGAAGGGTTTCCTGAGGACTTAATGAACATAGTGGAGTATAACTCCATAGGATTTATTGTGCACGGTGGAGAGGTGTCCAAAAACTTACTGCCTTGGTTAGATTCATGTATTAATGCTCATGCTTTAGACTTGCATATGTGGAATACTGGATGCAAATTTTATCTCCGATGAAATTATCTTTTTCACTTATTCTGCAATGCGTAGGAATCTCTTGGAGAAAACCTCCACCGAGTTCAGAGAGCCTTTTGTTGAAACCTATTCTGCACCGTGCAAGTGTCTGTTTAGGACTCGCTTCAATGAAGTGGGACTCGAAGAGACTAATTGCACAAAGTGGAAGGGTTTCCTGAGGACTTAATGAACACAGTGGAGTAGAACTCCATAGGATTTATTGTGCACTGTGGAGGGGTGTCTACAGATATACCGAATACATTGGATTTTTGCTGAATGGGAGGGGTGTATGCACATGATAAATAATAAATGCAAGTTAGAAATATTATTTACATAAATCAGTTTAATACTTTAGAAAAATAATTTATACAAACCTGAGATTATGAATTTAATCATTTAAGATTTTCATAATTATTTAACTGGTTTTCGATGCGTTCAATGAGCTCGATATCAGCCTGCTTTTCTTTTCTGATATCTTGTAGAACACTTTGAACGTTGGTAATCTGGTCCAATTCGACAAAATCCAATTCCTCGAGGAACGCAAAGGCGTCTTCGAGTGACAGATCCTTGTTGGTTGAATCAATGCCGTGGTTGTAGTCAATCACTGTTGATGTCTCAACTGGAGGGTTCTCAACTGGTGGGTTCTCAACTGATGGGTTCTCGATCGCATTTTCTGGGGACACTGTATCCTCGTCTAGAGTTATAACCTCGGGTGACCTCGGTGGTTCAACAGGCCCGTCAATGTCATCATCATCACTATCAAGTATGATCACTTCTGGAGGTTCCATGTGGTTGACTCCGGTAGATATAAGATCTTGAAATGTTTCATCAGGCCCGTCAATGTCATCATCACTATCAAGTATGATCGCTTCCGGAGGTCCCATGTTGTTGATTCCGGTAGATATACGACCTTGAAATGTTTCATCAGGCCCGTCAATTTCATCATCACTATCAAATATAATCGCTTCCGGAGGTCCCATGTGGTTGACTCCGGGAGATATAAGATCTTGAAATGTTGGTGATGGCGAGGCCGGTGGCGTCAGCCACACGTTGCTAGACGGAATTTGAAGTAGATTTCCGTCAACGGCACCACGATGTGTCCCATCACTGACCCAAGGCTCCTGAAAGAATGGACATGGGACAGGTGCTGGCTTATTCGAGGTTTTAGGGACATCATCTGAAAATATATATTGTTTTTCGGTTAATAAGTGTGTAAGGGTGACAGCTATATACGGGGAGAAAATTACTAGGATAGCGTACCAGTCCAAGGTCTTTCTAGCCTTGCGTCTTCAGGCGCAAATAGGACTGGTACAATCCCACCGTCTCGAACCGTAACACTATTGACCCTCCGGAAAATGTCATAGTGCTCATTCAGTTCGGGGTAGAACTGGTCTTGAGGAACTGCAGGACAAAAAAATAAAATCTAAGAATAGTTGCTTGATAAAAATATACACAAAAAGGTTGATAAAAATATACACATACATTTAGTTAATTCAATAATGTATAAACAGGTACTTACAATACAAGTACTCATACTGGCGAAGCCAGTAATTCATGGACATTGCTGGACGAAGTTCACAAAACCAGCGGCACTTTGCCGAGCAAAGTCTGCATCGTATGGTGTAGTCCTTGGTTTGTACAACATCGGGGTCGTTGAATTCCCTGGACAGATATTTTAGTAGGCAGGGGATGTGAAACCCATGTGCACATCCAAAGAAGTCCATTTCGGACATAAGCCGATCGGTAGCGATGGTCACGGAGGAAAAATGCTTCCATTGCTGGAAACCGTGATCGTTAAACTGGTCTAAAATGTTATAATGGCTTCTGCCATGGCCTCTTAAAAATGGAGTGTTGATGGGCAGAACAACCATGGTTTCTGCTGAGTGCACTGGGGGCAGCTCCAGATCAACGTTGCAAATTTGACAATTTTCCATGTTTGTTCTGTGAAAACTTTCCTATGAAATTACCACTAAGTGTGTAATGAATAGAGTGACAAAATAAAAGTGACTAGTTAGAATGAAACCAAAATGATGAATGATGAAAATGAACAGTCCGGATTCGGAAAAACACCACGAGAAAGGTCAAATTCGAGGTCAGCATGCTCAATAAATAGGGTGCGCATATAGAATACATTTATAATTTTTAATCCTGCTCATTTATGCGTATATTGTTTTACATGAAACAATGCATTGCATGCTAAATGAGTTTATAGTGGCATTGGAGGTGGCTCCGGAATCGGAACACTCAGCACACGTCGGGTGGTTGGCGGTGATTGCCACATAAAGGTGCCGGTAGTATGCACCATCGTGGAATCGGTTGCATTGTAGTTGGGAATTCTCAACTCCTGCATCTCGATGTTCTCGTTACTCTCGCCTCCCCGGTTGTCCAAAGTTTTCCACAATGGAGTCCTCTGCGATGCGTTCCCCCTTTTCTTCCTCCTTAGCACGCAAATGAGCATGACACCGATCCCGAGCAAGAGTGCAACGGTTGATCCTATTCCTGTAAGTAATAACAACATTCACCAAATATTCTACTTTTGAGTAGTTGAAAAAAGGCAAGTCGTTAAATAACGGCTTTTACCTGCAATTATAGGGACGATGCTCGTTCCTTCCAGCCCTTCTCGTACGCAATCAGCCAGGTCGAGGACTATTTTGATTACGTTTGAGTCAAGTAGCCCGGGATCGGATGTGCAACAGAACCGATTGTCCTCGGTCTGTACATAATACATCCCGTCTCTCACGCACGTAGTGCATCCCTCTGTTAAAACGCAATCTACAAAAAAAATGTAGAAAATAATTATACTGTGAAAATTGGTAGCACAAAACAGTTAAAACGAGCTTTATATTTACTTTCACTCACCGTCACTCATTGTTGCCTATGAATGGATCCAGTTGAGAATGAAATGATTAAAAATCTCAACTGTCTTATTACCATTGCAAGTGCTGACGCATTTGGGTAACAAGATACTTTTAAAAATAGTCATAGTTTCCAAGTCGGTATCAGTTGTTAAAGAGTAGTCACCCACGATGGAGACCAAAGGAAGAAGCGATGAGTTGTCAGAATTGATGTATAATTCTTTGTCAACTTTAGTTAGTAAAATTATAAACAAAAAAATGATACGACCGGGTTTAAGGGTCTGGAAAGCAGGGAGGAGTGGAAAAGTAAGCTAGTAGATATACTGCTAGAGCACTCGATGGAATAGTTCCCCCCTCCTTGGTTTGTATTCGGGCTTCCTAGATGCGCCAGTCTAATAGCATTTATTTATCCTTGAACCTTCAGTGACCATGCATTCTAATGCAGGTGCATGATGAGAGCTTAGATTCAGCATAGTTCTCACGGTTTATCCCCTTCCTCAGCTGAAGACTCGGTTTCACAGATTTTCTAATGACCTTTAAAGCGTTCTTGACCCCTTGATATTATGCATCAACCTGGACGGTGAGAGCGTTAATGTTGATCTGTTCTCATGACCTTTTCACACATGCATGCGTGTATGTATATATTACGGGTAACGTCTTTACACACCTGTCCAACGCCAATTATTATGCATTATGATCTAGTTAGATTATGGGACCGTAATTTTTAACCGTTCACACGATCTATGCGCTCCTCCAGTAAATCCCGGGTATAAAACGAGCGGGATCCGGCGTTTGGATCATTCACTCTTTTTCAACAACCCACTCACTTTCTCTCTCTCTGACAACATGGCCGAATTTTCTCTCACCAAACGCTTCGAAGGGGAAGATCAAAAGCGTGATCCAGAACTGCTTAGGTTACGTCCAAAGTTGAAAAACTATGGACGATATCACTCAGTTCCCCAGCCGGATGAAAATCCGGACTGCACTACCAGTTGGACATTCTATGAACATCCTGCTGAAGCTTACATGGTGAGTATATATAATATTGACACTCGATTAATTAAATTTAAAACTGATTTTTTAAATTGGCATTTGCAGATCGATTTTGACATTGTGGCTCGGCTAGCTTGGAACCGATACCATCGCTGTTACTTCTACTACTTTGGGAGAAAAAACAAGGCTGGGACCGTGACAACTGTCAAATTTTCTCAGTACGAAGGAAGACTAATCCTGGATTTTGTCTCTCGCGTACTTGACCAGATTGCTGCCCATCCGGAGCCCGGAAAACATTTCACCGACCTTATTCCGTTCTTCGACACCAACCCAACTCGAGCACACGTTTCCATCAGGCATGACCATCGGGCTGAGCTGTGGACTGACCCTGACCTTGAGCTGGATACAGTCCGCGTTCGGCTGGTTTTCAACCGCGTCAGTGGACAGTACGCCATTCTTATGAACAACAAAGTATCAGACGTAGTTTCGAAGCGGCTTAAGAATTGGCAAGGTCCTCAGATGACTTTAGCTCTGCCTGCTGTCAGAAATTTGGAAGCCTATCTTTCTGAAGTCTCCGTGCCTGCTTTGGAGCAGGATACTCAAGAAGAGGAGACGTCCTGAATATGGAATTGTGTGTACACATTTTTGGCATGTATATTATAAAATTAAAAAAAATGTAATACCACTATTGCTATTGTTTGTAGTTTAGAAATGAATATGCAATTGCCTTTATGCACCCTAGTCATGTATTTAATTAACATTCTTACTTATATTCATAATTTATTATAATTGCGAAGTGTGTTTGTGCAAAAAAAACAGCAATAAAACCTCAAAAACAAATTTATATGTGCATTTATTGATTTCATATGCATAGTCATGTCATGAAAATCTTGCAAAGATAATGCAAAATTGGGTTTTCAACATTTCTTTTATTCAAGTTTAAAATTGTACAATACACATTATTCTTACTTACGTAATTTGTAGTGTCCGAATGGGAGAGAGAAATTGTAGTCATTGGGATCGGGGTACACACGATATACATCTAAGCAATGAAACCCTAATTTATTTACAGTAATATTATACAATTTGTGTTTCAGACTGCGAATGTAACTGCAGTCAACATAGAAAACTTTGTTAGATTCGATCACGGATGTGTATTTTGCATGGTTGAACGACTTCAAAGCAGCAGACGGAACTCCCTTGCACTTGAGTTCTTCAGCTTGGTCGAAATACAAAATACTGTACTGCTTGCTCTTGATAGTGACTATCTGGCAAATATCCAAGGATTCTAATTTCCAAAGACCTGCTGTTCCAGCAGATTTCGATCGTAAATCAGGGAATTCTGGATACAGTTTAAAAATTTCATGACATCGAGGCAGCTTTGAGAAATCAAAAAAATCTTTGTGGTCGACAATGTCTTTAAACAAAGAGTTGTTTGGGTCTGAAACAAGAGCAATACAGGAATCGGTATCAACGTAAAGATTAGAAATTCGTCCGGGAAACACTTGTTGTAGTTGCCGATAGTAGCCGTGATAGAATATGACTTTGGCGAGATCCAAGCACGTCATCCCGGATTGTATGATATTATTCAAGACAATCTCCTTTGGCGAAAGCATAACCATGCTAATATTTTCCGTTATGGGTACAAAGTCAACACACCGAGGGTCACTGACAAGTTTTCGGGATTCAGCCTTGGATCCGCAAAATTTTACTTTGACGTTTCCTTTGTTAGACTGTAAAGATTTCCCGAAAATTCCATTCGAAAGAATTTTGTACAGTGCCCGCTGGGATTCGGTTTTCGATGATTTGCGCTGCTCAATGTTGAACTCAATGTAAGGCTTAAAATAAGCCTCTTCATGAAAACTAATCCCTGCATGTATGTCGAGCAATTCCATGCCCATATTTAGGTAGAACTGAAGAGCTTTATAATGGACTACGTATTCAATACGATCCCCGCAATGAAGCAAGAGTCTTGGTTCGCTTGTAAACGAGCGAACCAGACCAAGGGATTCCATCGTTTCCTGCTGCCCAGACGACAAATCGGAAATACGAACCTTTCGTTTTTCCGGAGCTAATGGCAAACACTCAGTTTCATCCTGTAGTTTTTCAGGGTAGCGCAAACTTACATTCAGAATATACCCAGTCTCATTGTCTCCATCATACGTTTTCCAATTAATGTTTTTCAAACTGTCTACGCTTTCCCACTTGTAATCGGAATGAGGGAATTTTCCCAGCAGAGCTGTGGCATAAAGGGAAACCTTATCGTTATAGAGAATATGTGTACGTTCTTTGGTAGGATCAAATCCCAGCGGAGAGCGTTCACAATTGGCGGTGACAATTTTGCGAGTGCAGAAAGCCATTCCACCTCTTATTCCAGATGTAATCATGTCGAGCATGTTTTTGTCGGTAATATATTCTATCTTGGCTTTGGTAAAAGATAAAAAACACTGCCATGAATATCCAGATACTGTACATACATAGGTTGGATCTAATCCATACGAAACAAAACAGTTTCTCCTAAAGTTTTCCCAAATCACTCCCAGGAGTACCGTGTCGATTATGGTGTACGCTCTTGTAAACTGTTTAAAATCTCTGATTTGAAATTGTTCAATTAAAATCTGAATTTTCCCCCATTCTTCATTTGTAATTGATTCCTTCTTCAATTCGTTGTCGAAATGCTCCCGTCCCGGGATGGGACGTCCAATTTCTAGCTTCTCGGGTCCCGAAAGGTATGTATATGGATAAGGAAGCTTCTCAAAAAATATTGATGTGTCTTTAGAACCAAGGTAATCCAGGCCGGGGAAAAGGTATGGCAAGCAGTCGTTAACTAGACTTGTTGTGCTTGCATTTTCAATTTTAAGACCCGCAGCCAGTGTGCTTAAACTGGAGTTCAAAAACTGGAACGAGTCAATAAAACGAACCTTGACCTTTCTCTTGCCGCACGACTGCTTTGCACTTGGAGTATAGTTTTCGTCGTACTTTGATTTTAATTCTGGAATGTACATATTGCTGGCGGTTATTTCTATCTGAACTAGTTTCTCACCACCTTTGCTTATGACGTTGACATCATGTGGGCTGAAAAATGGCGAATCCAAATTTTGTAGTAGAAGATGAAAGTCGAATCCAGATCCATTGTGGCATACACATACTAAATCGTTTTTAAACTTAATTTTTAAATTACAACTCTGACATAATGTATGAAGATAACGCCCACTTTGGTGACAGTGGTGATACGTTTTTACAACTTTCTTCGTAGTCCTATATGGTTCGTCTTCATCAGATGCATGGGTTTCATTTCTACTAGAACAAGTAAATTCGCGGCGACAAAAGTCGCAATGTTTAGCAGCATTATGACGCTCAAGGTCTTCATCAGATGGTGTGACAAAATTATTGACTGTCCTGATATCGTTTAGCACATTTTTCGCGTGATAGAAAACACGTTCAAAGAAATGATGGACCGGATCGGGACCGTCGTAATACTCACAGGCAACAATTTTTGATTGCACTGTCGTGGTATAAACTAAGCATAATGCATAACTTGCTGCCTGGAATTCACTGTTGAGTGTAGTGCTCGCGCCTTTCTTTTCATTTAAAGACGATGAAAATGTTTCAAAGTCCCAATACAACACATAAGGGTACGGCAATGTCATTTCGAGTCTTTTAAACTCCAAGCAGTCGCCTTTCTTGGGGAGCCTTTCTTTAATCTTGCTCACACTTTTTGAACACGAATGAAACATTAGGGCTGAAGGTGATTTTAAATTTCGAAAGCAATGGTCACAAATAAACACTTTTCGCGGACTTTTGTTACACAAGAATTTGTTTATATCTGTAATCAAAACAAAGTGTTGATCGTCATCACTTCGAATTAAAAACAAATTAATTGTTCTTGGCGAGACGTAGTTACTTCTTCTCATAGGAATGACATCCCCGTCCTCATGTGTGAGCACATTTATTTTAACATTATTGCTTTCCTCAAACAATGGTATAGTTTTATATACATCTACTGGACCGTTAATACAATCTGTCTTAAGCAGATGAAAATACTTTGTCCACGTATTGTGATTTTCCAAGTTTCGATTTTTGTAAAAATTTTCTTTATTAAATGCTATCTGATCGTCGCGAAATAATGCAGCAGCGACGCAGTACAGAAAACAATTGTCGTCATTGTTTTTAAAATTAACAATCCCCTTGCGCTTCTCAAAAGGCATGGGCAAATATTTTTTCCCAACACTATTATAAAATAGTCTAGCTTCAGCCATTTTAATTTCAAAACTGTACATGTATTTTATATTCCACCCACTCCCATGACTTAAGAAGTTATTCTTTTTGTCAACAATATCAGAAGCAGCATGCACTAATATATATTCTATCTTACTTATCCATTCTAATTCGTAGTGCATTGACTTGAAATATACTGTTGCTTCGTGTAATTGCAAATTGCCCTCGGAATCTTTAGATTCCTTTTCCATTTTTATCCCCATGCCAATTTCTATTTTAATGAGGCCATGTATTTTAAACAAGTCAGATAAAAAGGTTATTGCTGCCGGAGCCACTTCTTTAAACGCTGACTCTATGTCCGGAGCAGATATATGCTTGTTGTATTTATACAACAGCATACTGCCTAAATGAGAACGGGAAAGTTCGGAAAAATTGGACATATCAGGTTGCATGTATGAATCAACATGCCCACGTCTTGAACCGGGGCATGGACACACATGCTGTCCTTTGACTCTACAGTAGTGATCACAGTCACCACAAAAATGAATTCTCTCCAAATGCGACTCGAAATTGATGCGAGATCTACTGAAGAACCCACACGGCGTCATTGGACATCGTAAGCACTGTAATTAACAACGCATAATTTATCAATATTCGCGAGTGAAAATCTGACACTCAGCGATTATCATTACGGTACTTACATATCCCCTTTCGCCAGTGCGAATTGGACTTGGCTTGTCACTCGTCTCGTTGCTATCCATTATGCACGGAAGGAGAGAGTATGACAGGTGTCTGGTTGCGAGCGGCTCTCCACCGAAAGTAATAATCAGTGAAGAACTTCACCAGCTTTAGCCCCGCAATGAGGACAATGCATACGCATATAGCTAGAGAGAGAGAAAAACAAGTTAGCATATAGCATGTCTAGAGCATATATCTACTAGCTTACTTTTCCACTCCTCCCTGCTTTCCAGACCCTTAAACCCGGTCGTATCATTTTTGTTTATAATTTTACTAACTAAAGTTGACAAAGAATTATACATCAATTCTGACAACTCATCGCTTCTTCCTTTGGTCTCCATCGTGGGTGACTACTCTTTAACAACTGATACCGACTTGGAAACTATGACTATTTTTAAAAGTATCTTGTTACCCAAATGCGTCAGCACTTGCAATGGTAATAAATCAGCTGAGATTTTAATCATTTCATTCTCAACTGGATCAATTCATAGACAACAATGAGTGACGGTGAGTGAAAGTAAATATAAAGATCGTTTTAACTGTTTTGTGCTACGAATATGCACAGGTATAATTATTTTCTACATTTTTTTTGTAGATTGCGTTTTTACAGAGGGATGCACTGCGTGCGTGAGAGACGGGATGTATAATGTACAGACCGAGGACAATCGGTTCTGTTGATAAACCGTGAGAACTATGCTGAATCTAAGCTCTCATCATGCACCTGCATTAGAATGCATGGTCACTGAAGGTTCAAGGATAAATAAATGCTATTAGACAGGTGCATCTAGGAAGCCCGAATACAAACTAAGGAGGGAGGAATGTAGTGTGAGAACCGTGCTCAACCTCAGTTCTCATAATATAGGTTCATTATAATGCATATACACTGAAGGGTCAAGGTCGAATTAAACGGACAGGTGCATCTAGGAAGCCCGAATACAAACTAAGGAGGGGGGAATGTAGTGTGAGAACCGTGCTCAACCTCAGTTCTCATAATATGCGTTCATTGGAATGCATATACACTGAAGGGTCAAGGTCGAATTAAACGGACAGGTGCTTCTAAGGAACCGAATCATTATTGAGGGGGGAAATCATGAGAACCAATCTCGACCCTAGTTCTCATAATATGGTTTCATTAGTATGCATAAACTTAATCGAAACGTTCACCCGTGAAAACTCGTAAAGCACTCGAAAATAATTTCGCCGTGTGTAATTTCTCGCAGTTTGGCGATGAACCTCTCCCGTTGATCTACTGAATATATCATCATGGATTGCAGTCAAGTCAAGCGATGCAATTTATCTCGATGCTCGTCAACACCATTGGAAGTTCCATCTATTCCATTGAGTGCATTGAGTTTACAACAGAGAGTAATACTGAACATTGTCAAAACCCATCTTCGTCAATCGTCTGAAGATCAGCTGGACAACCCGATTCGAGTTATCGTGTTGGGCAGTGGAGGAACAGGCAAGAGTGAAATTTGCTCGCATTTGAGATTCGAGCTGGAAAGTCAAAAGCAAAAGTGTCAAGATTTTGAATTTCTGATGGGAGCCTATACTGGTATCGCAGCAAATCAAATTAAAGGTGGAACTATACATAGATCCTTCGGAATTCCTTCGTTCGTCAAGCACGATGATCATGACGCATTTGTAAGGAACATTGATCTTAATAGTGACCGAGCGCTATATCTGAGACGAGTGCAGTTTATTGTTTTCGACGAGATGAATTTCATCGGACAGAGAATGTTCTACCTTATTGACAGTCTTTTGAAACACGTTGATCGGAGGTACAGCCATTTACCATTTTCGGGCAGGTCCGTCGTTTTACTCGGAGATATATTTCAATTAGCACCGGCAAACGACCGAGCAATATTCACCCCTGCGGGTAAAACAAGTCCTAAATATGCCCAAGAAGCGTTCCAGCTGTACAGAAAATTTGACACTCATGTCTTCATAATGCGAAAACCATTTCGTCAGTTGGGAAACTCGCCGGAACAAGTCAGGTTCCAGAAATTTCTGGAACGTCTCCGGCTGTGTGAGATCACAGAACTGGACGTGGAGTATGCTCGGCGAAGACTTGCATCCGAATTACCATTTGAGGCGAAGAGGAAATTTGATCTTTCTATCCACGCATTTCCGAAACGCAATCAAGTATTTCATCACAATATGTAATTTTTTCTCGTAAACTGCTAAACATAGACTAGTTATTTAGTTTGAGTAATAATCCCTATTACTGATTCAGGAAGATGCTGAGGAAACTGTACCCAGAAGAAAACCGGGTTAGAATTAATAACGGCGATGAAGTTCTAGAACTTGCGATCGGATGTCCCGTCATTCTTCTTGAGAATTTATGCGTCTCATCTGGTCTATGCAACGGATCCCGTGGGACATGTAAAGACATTGTATATCAAAACGGGAATGTGAAGTGCATATTAGTGGACTTTCCCGACTACAGTCCCAACGCATCAACAAAATCCGGAAATGGAGTTCAGATCTACAGAATCAAGCAGTCGAGGTATATACCGCCAATGGGGAAGTTTGTTCATATAAAACGCTTTCCTCTCGAATTATGTTTCGCTTTAACCGTGCACAAACTGCAAGGGCTCACACTCCCGTCCGTTGCCTTTTATCTGGGACAAGAACAAGTTTCCCCTGGAATAGACTATATATGCTTCTCAAGAACAAGGTCAGTCGACGACATACTCATTTTGGACAAGCAACTACCATCCCATCGGTTGAGGGGAGATAGGAAGCCGAGACTTCAGATTCTTGAAGAAGCAAGACTTGCGAAATTCGAACGGATTGGAGGATCAAGCATAGACTGTGTAAATATGAGATCGTGGGTCGGCTGAAAATGCTAAAATATGTGTAAATGCGTAAATATGCTAACCAAAAAACAATAAAACCCCAAAAAACGAATTGAATTCTAGAAAATTTATTCAGATCATATTGCATTTTACAATTTCAACTTATACTGTTATAACCATAGAATCGAGTCGCATACTTTGGCATGCAATTCTGCTTTCCACAATCTATAGATATAAACTTAGAAATATTGTTTACAAATTTCCGCACCATTGCGTCATTAGATTTTGATCTAACCTTAAAGCTACTCATAAAGTTTTCATAACTTAGACCAATTATTCTTAGATAGGCAAAGTATACACAATATTGACCACAAACATCAGAATTAATACTTTGCAGTGAACGGCAGTTTTCTGCAATGACGTTTTTAGCGGGCCATTCAATGTCTTTATAAATCCGAGGCGGTAGACCATACGAGTCGAACCACTCAGCATCGTTGATGCTATGCACGAACCAGCTGACCCAGTGCCAGCCTGGCTCATCAGCTCGGTCCGTATTTTGTATAACAACATACGGATAGGTCGAATTTTTCGTCAACGACCTCAACGTGTCTGCGGACGCAATGTAAAAGGGTATTTCGTTTTTGGGAAGTAGACAGGCCAGAGCCTGGTAAATTTCACTGCTATTCATGGTTAGTGATCAAGTATCACTCTTTTATCAGCATCAATTTCCAGGACACTCTGATACTGACAGTAGACAATGACATTTATGTTCTTGTCCAACGCGGTCCTGAATTTAAGCGATACTTTAAGCTGTCCTCGTTTGTTGACACTGAGAAAGTTCCCAGAATTAGGCAGTAGCTCAATTGCCACAAGACAGTTGCCTGTACAAATGAATTAACCTTTTTAAATTTCACACTCCAGTTTTATGAAAACGTGTTTCTAAAAAATGTTAATTCATATGTACCTTTAGTGTAATTGTCGCGTTGGATACCGTTGGACAACAGCGAATTAGCAGCAGTTTTTTCAAGCGTCCTGAGTCCAAGCAGAAAGTCATCTGACCCTAAGAAGCTTCCGTCAGCTTGCTTTTGCTTAAAACTCAAAGATAGATCCCTGTACTGGAGAGAATCTCCATTCCAAGTAATAGACATCTCAGACAGGTTTTTGTCGACGAAATTGAACGGGGATTTGTTCAGTGATCCCATAAATCCATCCGAGTTGACCATGCCAATGACAATTATTTTTGGAATTTTTCCAATAACAAGAGAATCAGTAGTTACATAGCTGAGGCCTGATGCTACCGTAAACGTTTTGATCTCAGCATCATTAGTAATGTACTTGAATGTATTCCCGCGGGCTAGTTCAGCCCGGTGCATATCAATGATGGGCTTAGAAACAACTTTCTTAGATCCATAGAAAACCGCATCCGTTATTTGGTACTTGTACGGAACCCCGTTAGTACCGGCCTTCGTTGTTGTACTGCATTCAAGACAAAGTTCTGGTTGTGCACGTCTCAGTACAATTCGTATATGACTACCAGCTGGTATGTATCGCGGTTGTGTAAAGATACTTCCTACGAGCTGTCCGACCACTTGGAAGGGCTGGCTTTTTTTCGACATGTCAAATCTAGCCTTCCACCCGGGATCTGAAGCAATAAATACTTCCGGTGTCACATTCGGATACCACAACTCGTTCTTGAGTCGTCCATCTTTTTCCTGAGGGCTTGCACTCAACAGACGTTGCATGTATCCAATCCATGGATAAAAATTAGACGTATCGGAAATCAATTGCCCATTTAGATAAATCTCCAGGTTGCTAAACATTGTCTGAAAGAATAAGTTGCACGGGGCGACAAGATCGCGCGCTTCATCGCATAGAGTGCCATCCTGATTTACAATTCGACAAGTAAGAGATATGAAGCTGTCTAGCGGATCCAGATAGCCAGACGTATCCAAAGTTATTTGAAATTCCAGAGGATTAAAATCTTCCTTTATGGAGACGAGAGGAAATGCCTGGATAAAGTCGCTACTCAATTGAGTCGAAATATCAGTGGGCAGTAGGTCAAAAAGGGCCAACTCAGATCGAATGCTCTCTGTTGACCCTTCATAGACCGTAGCCCCTCTCTCAAAAACGCTATTTAAATCCATTGGACTATTTCACACACCGACGGTTCTTTCGTTTTCTTCCTGCTCCTAATTGCACGCGTTTAATATTCTTCTTCTTAGTTCGTCCACGCTTCTTTTTCTTATGTGACTTTCTTCGTCTCCTACCCAATCCCAACTGAACTGGTTTTTGAACTGTACGCCTTCTTTTCCTCTTTCCTTTGCCCGTTTGCTCCTTTTTCTTCACACCAGCTGATCTCTTTAGGGGGATGAGGTAAGAAGACGCCTCCGGATTTAGACCGCCAGTCGCCATTAAATTAGTGCTTACACTTGCTCCTCCAACTTGGTTCTGACCACCGGGTTCTAGGACACAAGCTTTATCATCACACTGGACCTGTCTCATACTTTTGGTCGAATGTGAAGCGTCACTCCTGTTGTAGTTCCTCCGAAATTAATAGGACTCAATGATTCGTCAGCAAAATCTACACGAATCTGATTTTGCTCCTCGCCGTGCAAAGGCAAATAAGACACTGGGGAAAATTCGTGCTCGCATTCTGAATTATAATCATGGCTTAGTTTTAGCTCCTTAAGTAGAGGGATACAACGGTCTTCATATGTCTGATTCTCAATCAGATTTGAAAGAACCAGCAGGCGATTTGCCTGACCCGGAGCTGGCGTTGGTACAGGAGGCGGGATTTCCTCCTTTTCATATTCATCTTCCTCTTGCTCCTCAACTAGTTCGCGCTTTGCCACATACCTCGAACCGCTCTTAAACACATGATTCCGAGATATTCCAAGGTACTTGACCAGGGAAAGCGGCAAAACGACTTCAACGTCGTTCGATACTTCGCTCATGACAATGTCCCCATTGTCGTAATGAAATTTCACATTATTCAAAGGATATACATATTCGGAGAAAGTATTATTGAGTTCTTGTAATACGTCTTGAAGCGCCATCGACGCAGGCTCTTTCATGTACAAGTTCATAGGTACCGATCTACGAACTTTATATATCAGAATATCTGTCTTTCCAATTTTATTAAACATAGCTTGGTCGAATGGAGCCTTGGAAACGTAAACACTTCCCGAGTAGAACGTGTCGTCGGTAAACCCTAAGCAATTTGCAATCTTTGTAGGGAAAACTATATGATTGCGATCATTATATGCTCCCAACTTGACAATAATCGAACATCGAAAGGCACTGTCCCAGACAAAGTCTACAATCGTCTCCAAGAACTGTTCGAGCTTAGATTTCACTTTCATAAAATATTGCACATAATCTTTATCGTTAAGTTTCTTTAAAACAATTAGGTTGTTATGCTGTTGTTTAACCCCAACCCGATTTAAAAAATATGTTTCCCTCAAAAATTTGAAGTCGAATATTGTGTTCATCGGAGTTTTGACAAATTCGGTTTGATCCAATATAAAGTCCCCAGTTGTTGATCCGGATGCGAACAGTTTTCGAGTGAAGCCCAAGACTTTTGCAAAGTCAGTCGACAGATACAAGTAATCATACGCCTTGCCAAGTTCTGGGTTGATAAAGATAATCATTTTGTTTGCTCCCTCAACATAAGCGATGCCCATGTTTATTTTGAGCGCCGCATATTTATTGTTAAATTGAGTTATGAATTCGTTAATATTAGCATCCGTCTTCTTAAATTGATACGATGTTTCAACGGGCGGTACGTAACCAGGGTACAACGGACCAATCGGAACAGCAGACATGTGAATGGGAATAGACCGTTTGACAACTCGTCGTCGTTTCCTTGTAAAACGCAGCTGAGGTTCGCTCGTTGCAACTTGCGGGATACTTCGTAGACTTTCCAGCATTGTTTTACTCGGTTTGTATCGAAGCTTTAAAAGTCCAACTTCATATTTTCCCCTTGGACGATTTATTGGGTTGGGCAACTGATGTATAATTGAAGACTGTGACAGATCATTCGAATTTGTTAGGACAATGTAGTGGTCCAGTTCATTATCCTGCTGAACAAATCGCGCGTTTCGTTGAGGGTACATTTTATTCATCTGTTGTCAATTCGAACGACAAATTGTGAATGACGTCGAATATATATGGAAATCTCTTTAATCCGTCTTCTTAACTAGACTTAGCTCAGGCGCATAAAAACTCGCATTTAACTGTTCGGAATTCATGTCGGCTAATCGAAATGTATACGGGTATGTATTCACAACCTGAACAACTTTAAATAGTTCTCTCGAAAACGATTCCTTATACCCCTTTTCAAATATCATTTTTATCCGAGAAATACGAACCACATCACCTACTGAGTACTGTGGAGGCTTTCTTGGTCTTTTTGTCTCTTCTAAATACGTCTTGTATATGCGCTCCCACACCTCATAAGAATTTCTAGTAGTCACATCATTTGGAGCTATACCAATAGATCTGTGTTTCGTAGCATTATATGCTCTTGTAAAGTCTGGGAGTACTTCAACAATTCTTTTCGTGTTTTCCATCGTCATGTATCGTTGAAGCTTTGTAAAAAGTGTTCTAATGAATCTTTCGCTCATACTGGCTTTCATAGGCGAATGGATATTATACAGTTGTACTTGACTTGCATTGAGAAACTTTCCAAATGCAGCTGACATAAATTCAGTTCCCCTATCTGTATATAAGTACACAGGTGTAACTCCCGACTCCGCAAAAACGGACTTGAAAGCTTTAATCATCGAGTCTGAATTCTTGTTTTTCAACAAGCGTGTATACGCTTTTCTCGAGAAAGCGTCAACCACAACCAGAACAAAGTGATTGCCACTGTTTGACTTGGAAAGTCCAGCCAAATCTTTCAGATCAGCTGTGAAAATTTCATTTATAAAATTAACCATAATTTTCCGTCTTGGAAACTTTTTTCTGGCTTGCTTGTGCAATGAAAATGTATCCAGAGCTCTCAGCTCTTTTGCAACTTCATCCTTGTCTGCAAACTCTTTACGATTTTGAAAAAAACTACTTAAACCAGAGAATGACCCAGATAATTTCTGATTCAAGTACGTCTTTTGTATTTCCGATCTTTCTTCGTCAACTTTCCTCGCTTCCATTTTTTATTTCTCTTTTTCCCTTTGCCAACTTGCTTTCGCGGGCGCAGTTTCCGACCAGTTTTCTCAACAACGTCTGGACCAGGAGTACTTAGATCTTGTCTGTTTTCGCTGGATTTTATTTCCAAAGGGTCAACTATTTGATCACCTTTTTCCTTCTCACCAAAGGACACATCATTCCCGAACGTTTTCCATTCTGGTTCCAATATATAGTTCTCCCCTTTGTGAAATCTGCAGCAGCATAATTGTAGGTGTTGAGATTTTCTTTTTCGAGGTAATGTTTTGTCTTCAGTCTGTGTATGAGTTTTGGTGACATCCGAATTAGTCAAAGGCACTGTCACAGGTTCATTAAGTGTTTCCTGATCAGTGTGTGCATTCTCTGTAACCGGAACATCGTTTAACTCAGTAGTCTTTTTGCTATCATCTTTGTATAAGCTCATTAGTTTTTCGTAAAGCTGAGGTTCGATAACTTTGTAAATTTGCGCCATGATTATTCATACAACATGACACTAGCAAATTCGTCCTGTAGAATTCGAGAAACAACAGTACACAAAATTTTTTTAACTTCGGCCTTTCTTCTCGTCAACGCCGTCCTTAATGATTTAGAAGATTCGATTTCTTTCAGTACACTACTAACACACGTTCGCCTTGAGTTACTGAATATAGAAAAATTCACAAGACATTCTGTAACAGCACTCAGTTGCCGGTCCGATGCTTGAACAAGCAACTTTGTAAATAATTTGTTTTTAGCTTTGCACAAAGTATATAAGAACTTAAAGTTTTTCTCAAGTTTAGTCGCCATTATTTCGGACCATATACTTCTGTATCAGGGGTAGCATATAATGAATTTCTCACAAAGAAAACGTATTTCTTATGCTTCGGGTGCAGGTCCAGTATAATATAGCTATACTCTTTACCTATGACAGCCTTTCTGTATGCGTCGACCAGGAAAGATACGTTTCCGGGACAAACCTGACGTGCAATTGTCGATACTATTGATCTGTCCCTTGCAGAGTCAAAGTAACACAACCACTGCGTATTAATGGATAGCTCCCGAAGGTTTTTATGATAGAGGTTTTGTAATATCACTATTATAGAGACCCCTCGGTGATGCGAATGTTTTGTAAAAAAGTTTGTAATAATATCATGAGCTTGTCCTTTCCCCAAAGAATCAATCTGATCGTCTACAACAACTAGGCTAGGGTTAGGCGCAGATTCAATGTCTTCTAACCGCTTAGTAAAAGTAACGTCAGGATCAGTTTCCTGAATTTCGTAGAAGGATGGTTGAAAGTCGGAATATACGTACAGGACCTTTTGTATAGGTTTATCAAACACTTTGTTTCTATTCCGTATTATATCTAAAGTCAGGCGGGTTTTTCCACTTCCCGTTACGCCTGCAATAATGCAGGTAGACGGATGTGCTATTGCAAAATCCACACTGTCCATGCTCTCACTATAAGTTTCATTAGCATACTAACATATTTTACGTTCATATATGTCATATATATACACTTACCGTTTCCTCTTAATTTCTTATGACTTTATTTAATACATGAAAATACATTTTTCTGATTTTTTTTGTTTCAGCTACAGGACCTTCTGGGAACAGGAAAAACTCTTTGACATGAACGTCAATGCGTTTTTGTGTAGATTCAAAATTGAGAATGTACTGCTTCCTGTTCAAAAACCCACCACCGAACAGTGGGGAAAAACCTTCAACGAACTGAAGGAAGATATGTTCCGAGAGTTGGGCGGTGATGTACCCGCACTTGTGATAGACACAAGTCAAAAGTTTGATGCGTCAAAATTCACGGATCGGAATTTTTCCATCAAATCTTTGCGGAAGTACCGGTTCGCTAGGTTCATCAAAACCCTCCAATTCAAAGAATATGGAGAAAAGACTCTTGACTTCAAAGGAGTCTACTATGATAAACTCAATTTAGTTAGTGATGGTACGAATTTTATATTTCCATACAAATTACTTGTATTGCGATCCAACGAATCATTACGTACCATGCAAAATATGTAATATAAATTATTTGAATTGTTTTCATTAGTGGAAGGACCGTACAGCACTTCGGAGCTCAAATCCGCGAGTTCGTTTTCCGCTGTTACGAGTTCCACTACACTAGGTTGCCTTGATGTGCATATTTCGTCTTGCACAGGCACCGATATGGAGGCGGCTCTCGTTGAAGATCCGTCTCCAGGTGACCTGTCGTATTTGTCAGGACTTGATTACATGCATCCACTGAATCCGTGCGGGATTGAATCAGGGATGAGCTTCCTGATGTCTAAGACGTTTGGACATCAGCGTAGTGTTTTGACACACTTACCAGCGGACTACGTTTCTCCATCTCATTACAATGAGATGTGTAAGTGACATTTGATATAAGTCACTAATTTATATTCCAGTTTAATCCCGAATAATATTTTTTATTATCATTATTATATTAGTGTGGCCCGAAATTGACTTTATTGTCACTGGAACTGACAACCATCCCAATAAACTTCACATTGTTTTTGGATATGGCCTGGTCAATGTCAAACGACTGCAACTACTTCGCGTTGCAATGATTGACATTGAGCGCGCCTTTCCTCCACCTCGAACTGTTGGGAAAAAACAAATTCATCCAACAGAATGCGATGCATGGATGATGTCGAAACGGTTTCTATTAACCCTTCGCACATTGTTCATGCTTCGTATTCGATTCTACATTGTCTTTCAAGGTGTTGGACAAATACTGATAACTAGACCCATGTGTTGCAAAACCACATTGGGTCTGACCAAATCTTCAAGCTTTGCATCCAGCTATCTGGATCTGGTAATTATAAGTCGCACTAAAAAGACTATATTTCCTATGACTTAATCAGTATTGTTATTTATGTATGATCATTTGGATTTATAGTCATGGTTTACTTGTGATGATTTAATTCCCGAGTGCAAGTGCAGGCGCTCGTCCGAAATGCGAAAATCCATTCAACGAGTGCATGGACAAAAACTGGATAAAATTGTGTCCTATGCTGATGCCCGAGCTGCACTAGGTGAATTTCAATCCTTGCAGAATTGCGGGTTTCCTAGAATTTGCCCGCCTCTGAGTTATGTGACCAGAGAAGAGCCTGCAGTAAGCACTTTGTTTGTTTTTATCCCTCTTATACTTCATTTGTTCTCTCCTAAATTCCCACTGTTTCATAGGACCCTGACCAAATACTCGGTGTAGCACCAGAGCTTGCCGTACCATATCCCGCAATTGACGCCCCGTATTATTCAGCGAATGATGCTCAATTGCCGGCAAATTATAATAATGATTCTACAGTGGGACCCATGTATTCATTCAATGGGTCTAATTCTGCTTCAGAACATCCTGCGGTAATAAATTTATATTTCAGCAGCTTTGTTTTCAGAGGATGCTCAGTGTTAAACAAAATACATTATACAGGTTTCGCCTTTGTCTCCTGCCCAAAATGGGTCTTCTACCACTTCAGAACATTCGGTGGTAATTGCTTTATATTTTAGCTTCTTTTTTCCAAGGGATGCACAGTGTTAAACAAAATACATTATAATAATACAGGTTCCACCTTTGCCTCCTGGCAAAAAATACAGCAAGGCATATGTAAAGAAATTCAAAAGGAGACAGAAGGAGAAAGCGCTACGCGCACTAGATTCATCCGCAGGCAAAAGTAGCTGCGCATTGCAAAATGCTCGGCGTAAGGAAAAGACAAAGTCGATTTCTTTGTCAACTTGCACACCCTCAGACCAATCAGTTGGACAGGGCGGTTCCGGCAGTAGCCGAACCTCCCGTAAAAATGCCAAGAACCGCCGGAAAAAGAAACTTCAGAAGTCACTGGCTTCTGAGTTAATATCTCAGTCGGGAGTATCTCAATCCTCCGACTCCGTATACTCGGCATAGAAATGATTAACATGTAATGATTGATTTATGCATGTTTTTTTGCAGGACTTCAACATATACTTTTGACTTATAATGAATGATTTTGTTTTCAGCATAATGCCACCGATCAAGACTGGAAATTTATTTACAATTCCTTTATTCAGTTTAATATTTTTACACAATACTCATGGTTTATTTCATCATTTTATACTTATTTTACACAATGCTCGTGACAGGTTTTTCCATGTCATCATTTTAAAATCAATTTACTTTTTTCCATTAAATTTGTATTCGTATTACATTCTCGTTAGACACTGCTATATTTCTTGCATAGAAAACAAAGCACAATCACTTCCTCCAAAATCGTTCATAGACAAACTTTATATCTTCCCCCACCCGATTCCAGTATAAAGCATACGTTCACTTAACTGTACATATTCGTATTCGGATTCATCTGGCCTTGTCGCAGGTTTTCTGTATGGGCAAGGGTCCCCCGTTGAAAGCCTTGGAACAAACGGGCAGATCCCAGTAAACGAATTCACCCGCCAGCCCACTCCCCCTAAACCATCTCCACTTTGCATACAACATTTATTGAATACACCCTGCTCACTTCCCCTCGCGTATAGCCAAATTCCCCACAGGGAGTCCACACAGAAAGGGACATCTATTCCAGTACTTCCTATGCTCCCTTCTAGGATCGTCTCCATCCTTCCAGTTTCGTAAAGTCACACCACAGAATACACACCTGACCTAGAAATTCAACTTCTTTCAACTCAATTCATCGAATCTAAGTTAAAACGTTTATTCATACATACCTTATCCGTTTCTCCAAAATACCAGAATCCCACCCGAGCCAACGCCAGAGGGGAAACGTTCATATTCTTCCAGCGCGCAGGCTCATAAAACGATTTTAGCCTCTCATACTCCCCTCTCAACATTTTCACATCAACCTTTCCCACCTGTCGCGCCTTGCATAAACGACAAGGAAATATTCGATCCACACAACAATACACATACCAACTTCCATCCTCATTTTTCTCCCAATCTATTTGACTACCAGACTCAGACCAATCTTTATACCCCTTGAAGTTTTCACACTCCGACCCAGCTCCCGAAACACTCTGAGTCGCACCCATACCTAAATGAATATGAGCACAATTTCCCCCATTCGTCCAATACCCTACACACTCTCCATCAACAACACGAATCCCCTTTCATCAGCCGGCTTTAGCACGCAAGGGGTTCGCGTCTCACTCTACCCCATGCACCCGATCTTTCTCATAATCAAAAAAAACCTCAGATATCCTTGATTTTATTGATTATGAGATAGATCGACATTCTTGCTACTACTTGGAACTTTAGCCATATTTTCGATTTATGTAGTACTGACTCAAAGGAAAATGTTTCAATTATAGGTTAAAGTTTAAGGCATTCATTCGTTCACATTAAAGTACGTGGCTAGAAGGCTGGGCGTTCATGACCTTGGAGGATAATGTGGTTATGGGCTCAAAATTGATATTTGAAATACCACTGGAGTGAGCACGATTATTCCAAATTTGGTGCCCATTACTTCCAGGCCTTTCATTGGCGTTTTCTCTGAATGGAAATTCCTAGAGTAAGCCAAGAGTAGGGCTAAGAAGAGGAAGTCAAAATGCATCACGTCTAAAGTGGGGAATTTCAGGTGACATTTTCGGTCAGTATTTCTTGAGGCCAAAAGGCATTCGAGGATGTAGACGAAAAGAAGCCTGAATACTATGAGCATGTGAGTGCATATCGAAATGGTCGCCCAGCAATGTTTTTTCTTAAAAATTAAGAATAATTATTAGTATCAGTGAACTATGTATGTCACAGGCATTCAAATAATTTGATGTCGTAGTTAATTGTAAGTGTAAGTTTGTTCAACTCAAATAGAGCTCTGTGCATGGTTACAGCTATAACAACCCAAACCCAACATTATTATTTGTGGTTCATCAAAAGGAATGTGAGGACACCGTTTTTTCTAGCACCATAACCCTCATCAGTAAAAATATTTTTTCAAGATTTGTTAAAATACTTTCTTCTAAAAATTGTTAGAAATTGTATACAAAGATTTTATTGACACTGTTTCTCAATAGGAGTAGCCATACATACACTCAGTATACTATTTCCTAGTGTATTATATCGTATAAGATAGTATAGTACGTTGTAAACTTGTGTAGAAATGATTATTGCATATTAAAGCACCACTTTTTTAGGGTGGCGTCAACCCATTAGTAAACCAGCCTTGTCCTTTCCGCACGATATCTCAAAAATTAATCGGCCGAATTTTTTACGTACATTAAATGTGTCAACCCGGTCAAGCCGAGCCCAGTAAGCCTGAGTTCGTATTTGTTATCTCCAAAATTATTCAATGATATTTTTTGTGAATATTGCTTATATAAATAGTAATAGTTATTGCGTTTGTGGATGAAAAATCTAAAATTTCGAACTTCAAGTCTAATGACAGTTATCTCTAAAACTACTGAATCGATTTGAATGAAATGTTTTGTGAATATTGCTTATGTAAGTCGTAATGGCTATTGCTTATGTGGCTGACATCGATAGTGTTTTAGAAACAAATTCGGAAATTTCAAAAAAAAACAAAATTTATCCTACTTTGACGACGGTAGCTGACGCCAACTTACCCGAAGCCTCATTTTATCGCGTAGCGATGATTTTTAGTACTATTGCTAAAACTTCATCAATAACAGCATTTGAAATTCTAAATCTTTTTAGAAATTCATTATCTCTTGAATTATCTCCGCCTGGGTTGGGCGGTGAAAGTTAATGTTCATATGAAACCAGTAAAAACCCTGTGCTTCACAGGGACAATTACTTGAAAAGGTGGTTGTGTGACTGTAGAAATTAAAAGCCAATAAAGGCTTAGTACGAATCAAGCCCTGTCGTAGAGACTTGTTGTATGCCTAAATCCTGCGCGCAATCCTGTAATAGAGAGTGACAAATTTTGGAAATTTCATTTTGTTTAGATGTTTCAGAGATTCTGCAAAGTCTCAAGTTTATGAGGTAAAAAAATTTGTTTGAGTTAATTTAGGATGTTGTATCGTATGCCGTTGTTCTTTAATTAAGGCTGGAGTTGCCTTGCTTGCTCTTAGAAAAATTAGGTAAATTTCTAGATTTATCTATTACTTTAAGGGCAGCGCAATGACTTACAGCTTTTGACATGAATCTCCTGGACTCAAACAGTGTACAGCCCTTGTTTATAGTCACATTGGTTGTGACATTCGAATTTCCAAGTGGACTTTGAAACTTTGGGAGCCCCACCCCTGGGAACAACGTAAACTGCTGAGTTCAAAAATTGAAAAAATGAGCTATTTGAGTTCTGATGCTTATTATTGTGGAGTACTAGAAAATGTTCTCGTCTGTTCAAGTATAATTTCAAACCTAGTATTATTGACCCAACGGAGTTTTGTATACAGATTGAAAATGGAAAGTATAAGTTTTTTAACTCATAAACAATATTGTTAAATGGTATTGATAAATAACTTTTTTATTTCAACATAAGAATTTTGTATGCTGTCATTGAAATTTAAGTAAACTCAACATTCTTGTATACGTCTGTGCTATTCATGCACATCCACTTCTTGGGAGCAAATTTGTTTTTAGAATTGAATTTGTAGCATATTTTCTAATTTAAAGGTATTAATTTTATAAACACGAGCTGAAACAAGTTGCTACTTATTACCTAAGAATTTCCTAAATTCAAAGTAAATTACATAACAAAACTGTTTTATTCCCACAAATTATTCGTAAAGAAATTAATTTCAATTTGTTTTTAGGATGTTCTCTGGTTTGATGGCATGGCTTTACATTTTTATTCTATTTATTGATGTAATGGCAGGACAGGCTTTGTACGAAGGGTCAATGGGTGTAAATAATCGTCCGGTAAGGGATACAAGTTTGAAATTATTTTCAACGCTTTCCATGATTATACCCAAATGATCGTCTTGCCCCACCCCTAAAAACGTATTAGTACATAAAACTAAAACTACATAAACTAAAGTTTTTTTAACAGCTTTGTACAGAAGATGGCGGTGACTGCGAGTACGACTTTGATTGCTGCAATGCATCGTGCAAAAATTTAATATGTGTAAGTATAAGTTAAGCATTGTAAAACTTCTTGTTATAAAACATCTCATATATATACATATATGAATATACAAGGCAACATCATAAACCCTATTTACATATATACGTATAAATGACAAACATATAGTTACTGAGGATTTCCGATTTTTATGTGTAATAATTATTGCTTTTGTCTGACCGTATTCGTTGATTTGCCATTTGAATGGCTAGACCCCGCGCCGGGTTAAAATATGCTAAAATAGCCATTGAAATGGGGATGTTTTCAGAGCAAATTAGTTTTACTAACGAAAAATACTCCAGTAAGCCAATAATTATCCATGTAAATTTTCTACTTTAGCAAGACTGCAAACTAGAGGGGTGTTTTTGCTTCAAAAATTCCCAATGCTGCTCAGGATATTGCACGGATTTTACGTGTGGAGTAAGTACGAAATTTGTGTTGTTCTTATGAGATGTTTTAAAACGTGTATATAGTTTGATACCATTTGGTGTTTTTTTTCAGCCCTGTAAAATAGATGGACGATGGTGTGCTTACAATTCCGACTGCTGCTCTGGCTATTGCAGAGATCTTACATGTGGGGTAAGTGTCAAGTAATTACTTGAATAAAATAAAATGCTTTGAAAGGGTTAAAAATAAAATCCCATTTCCTTTTATCCTCAGCCATGTAAAGAAAATGGAAGTTGGTGTTTTCTACATTCTGACTGCTGCAGTAATTTGTGTGTTATCGGATGGTTTACTTGCGTAAGTGTAATAATTCACTTTCTAAAATATTTGAGGAGCCACACGTTCTAAAAGAACGCCCATTAAAGTACGCCGAAGTTAAAGAAATGTTGTCTATCGAGCAAAAATGAATAGACCTAACAATTTTTTAAATCAATTAAAAAATTCAGGAAGAGGAGTCCCCGTACAGAAAAATACGAAGTAATATTTTCAAGTAATCAAGGAGATCTAGAACAGGATTACTGGGAGATTGTACCCAGTGCTGAATTTTAGGGAAAAATTCAAATGGACTGGTTCACCATCCCTCCATTTTGAAATTTACAAAAATTTAAAAAATTTTATCACGCATTGTATGTATATGTGTGTATATATGTAGTTATGCAATTTTATTTTTCAAGAGTACATTTGAAAACACGAGCAATTAAAATATATTTATTTCCACGCTTTTTGTGATAACTACACAAAATTTTGTAATATTTTTAATTTATGGAGTATACTGTCTCAAAGGATAATGTTTCAATAAAAATAAGTTATAGTTTAAGAAATTCCTTCACATTAAGGAACATGGCTATATAGAAGGCTGGGCGTTCATAACCTTGGAGGATAATGTGGTTATGGGCTCAAAATTCCCATTTGAAATACCACTGGAGTGAACATGATTATTCCAAATTTGGGGTTGATTATTTCCAGGCCCTTCATTGGCATCTTCTCGGGATGGGAATTCCCAGAGTAAGCTCAAAAAGAATAGGGCTAAGAATAGGAAGTCAAAATGCATGACAACGTCCAAAGTGGTAAGTTCCAGGTGAAATTCTCTCTTAGTATTTCTTATGGCCACGTGGCTTTTGAGGATGTAGACGAAAACCAGGCTGAGCACTATAAGCATGTGAGTGCATATCCAAATGGTAGTCCAGCAATGTTTTTTCTTAAAAATTGAAAATAATTATTAGTATCAGTGAACTATGTATGTCAGAGGCATTCAAATAATTCCTGCCCAATACATAGGGTCATTAATGTCATTATTCAGCCCTCCTGCTCAGCCTCCAATACTGCCAATATTAATTATCTTGGAAATTATTTGCGGGATTACGTGTTTAGGTGCCAGGAAGAGCAAGAGAGAGAAAATGACTTGGATGCAGCCCAGTGTGAGGATAAGTGCTTCACAGAATAATCTCACTGCCGTGGAATCCGCGTCAGCGCCAACCTCAGGTTTTGAACACCACACAATTGTCACAAAGCTAACGCTGGTCAGAAAAGCGCCCCAACACTGCGCTCAAATATTATTTTCACAATTCAATAATTTTGTCCCAAAAATTTACACCCTAAAATTATATTATCATTTTCGCCCTTCAAAAGCAAATTTACTTCAATATTTGCAAATGTATGCTGTCCGATGAATATAATTGACATTTTTAAGAATAGAAAATAATTTTGACTTAAGAATTATTTCTTACTGTGGAAATAGCTGCGATTGCATCGAGACCAGGTGTAAATTTCATCTCTAGTTCATATGAAGCCCTTGATTGGAATTTTTATTCTAGTAATTACACGTCTCTGTAAAATTGAGGGAAGCGGAAATGAGGTTTTGGGAATGAATGAAAATTTTTGCACATCCAAAGAATGAAGCCGAGGCCATTACTGACCCCAATAGCCAATCTTATCATTTCCGATTGCAAATTTATGCTCAACTAGTACATACATTGGGGGATAGCAATAAAAATAATGTAGGAGCCTAAATCAAAGGAGATGCACAATAAATTATGCTACCGTTATACACACATTATTTATTATTTATAATGGATTTATGTAGCCATATATGACTATATGCAATGAAATCCCATTATCAGGGCAAAGGTAAATATTTATGGTAATTTTATCTTGTAGATACAGTTAGTGCTCAAATCAAATTGGACTTAACCTCATTACATCAAATCTCAAAGAGTGAATCTCATTAGAGCACTCCTAACAGGAGATTGTCATACATGAGGGATGAAAATAGATACTAAAAAAATTTTAATGCAAATTTTTGATTTTAAGTAATAATTTTAAAAAATCTTTCAAACCCAAAAAATAATTACGGGCAGAATGGGAAAATATTGTCCGACTCGGAAATTTGCTTACCATATGAGAAAAATGAGAAGTAAGATGCAAATAAAAATCATTGAATAAAATTGAATTTCTGGTCTAATAACACACGTAATTTTTATTATTTGTTCTTTGGTGGACTTGGATGTCTTGGAGTGTGGGAGATTTAGATTATTGGGTGGTGTAGACATATGTACGTGGGGTAGGGTTGGGGGGGGTATGGTAAGGTACTTGATTCCATGTCACCTTTTGTATCCATTCAACAGTAACATTATTTTTTGTTTCCCAAGGAATAACCTCACACCACCAGAGTCTGTAGGAAAGTGCTGAGCGGATTTTTTGAATTTCCCTCCAAAAAAAAAATAACAGATTTGGAAGCTCAAATTAAATTTCCCCAAAAGTTTACACTCCCAGCTATCTAATTTTCCAACCCAATGGCTCCATGTAAAATTAATAAATAAATGAATGTGAATTGACCCTTTCTTAAATTTAATAACAAATAAATAAAAAATATATTATTTAAAAAAAAAAAACAAAAAAAAAATCACACCAACTTGGAGCCTCATTTACGACACGGTGTGAGGTTACCCCTCGTCATAAGTAATACATTCACATGGAATTAATGTTTAAAGTACAAAATCATATGAATCATATAACGCGCCTCCTATTTATATATGTACATACGCTATAGGCTAATATTTATATCTCATCTATATGTTATGTACAGTAATATGTTACGGTAATGATAATATAATGCAGTACTTAAATTAACCCCATTACTCTAAAATATCCACTACAGTTATAATAATTATTTAATAGTGAATTTTTAAAGTACAATTAATTATTCTCTCTTCTAATTTTTTAAATATCACTACGTTTTAACATTACTTGAATGTAAATTTAAAATTATTTTAATAGCAATCACCCGATTGTTTGGAGCGGAGCCTCAGCACTGAAAATACCTTCTTCCTTAAAATTATTTAAATTTCCCATATATAATAATTTGAATAATAATAATAAATTTTTTTTTGAAAATTCAAATCTCCCGCTTATTATTAATAATAGCCAAGAATTTAAATCCATGGGTTATTTTCACACAACACTGAGATATGATGAGGAATATTTCGATATTAATTATAGTTAATTATAATTAAAGATAAATTTCCAATATGTCAACACATTTGTTCCCATTTTTAAATGTCTACATTTAATTAACAATATTTCAACAATTCCTAGGGTTTTTCAGTGTCCACACTTTAATTTTAGAACCCAGGAATTGTAAAAGGGGGGTAATTTTCAAAAATATTTTTCACATGGTTGGGCATCAAAAAAATACTCATCAGGTTTGGGCATCAAAAACAAGTTTGACATGGTTGGGCATGAAAAATATTTTCCAAGGGGATGGGCACTAAAAACACTAAAGTTTTACATGGTAATAGATGCACACTCTTTGAAAAAATTAGGAATGACCAGCATTGAATTTTAAAATAGTTTTTTCCCAATTGAAAATATTTGAAATTTGATAAATTTATAAGATTTCCTAAACTCCCTGACGCTCTCTAAATTTACTGAGCCGGTTTTTCAAGAATGGTTCAGATTCTTCCCGTGTTTTAGGTACAATACAGTTCCTCAGTAAGTTTCCTGGCAATGTTAAATTCACAGAGAATAAATAAATTTTTGTAGTATTATCGATATTCCTAATTCTTACAGTATTTTCCTTTCGGAGAAATTTACCAAGTTACGAGACCCCCGAAATTTCCTGGATTAGAGGGAATTAGGGCCTGACGAGAAAAACGAAAAAAAAATTGACCTCGTATGTTACAGTGTGATTTTTGAAGGTTAGGAGGTTTTTAGGGAAATTGGGCTTGCATCAAGGTAAAATGATGCCCCGATTTTAAAACGTGGATTTCCTATGAATGTCTATATTTTTAATTTTATTTTCAGAGCCTTAGGTTATCTTACGGTTTAAAATGCATAAGTATAGTTTAATATTTATCCGCTAGCAATACTGATTTTGGGCTTTGACTATCCCTTTATATAAGTTTAGATTTAATAAATAGGGCCTTATAGTTTAGGAATTTTTACTAATGCTAAGCTTCTTCCTTATTTTTAGAGTCGGAGATTGCGTAACAGTAACAAGAACGTCTTTTATCCTTATAGGTGTGGTTTACCCATGCTAGGATGATTCAAATTGTAAATATTTTAAGATTCTATAGAAAGTTGCAATTATCTTTGATACGCCTTGTTAGTTGCGTCCATCTATAAATAGCTGCATTCGTGCGTGTCTTCAAAAAATTAGCAATTACTGGGCATTCCCCTATTCAATATTCAAGTTTCAACCATACAACAAAATCTAGTACATATAATGTTGGCTGTACAAAAACTAAAGCTGGTTTTTTAAAACAAAAAATCAGTATACACGAAAATTCATTACTAAATCTAAATAAATTTAATTAAACAAAAATACATATTTTTAAAACGATCCTATCCCATTCGCTGAAACCCTTTAAATTCTCAAGAGCAACGCCTGTTTTAAAATCACAGTATCATTGGGGGAAGTACGGTGATTCCCAAATGCGAGCCCTAGTTACGTGTATAATTGTGCGCTTGTAAAAATCAGGAAATTAATAAAATTCACGAAAATCTAAAATTTTAATCAATCAAATTGCTTTTAAAAAATTGGATATGTGACCTAATCGTTATTTTAAAATATATCCTGAAATTTAAATCATTATAATTTTAGACCGCCATCCAGGAAATCAATTAAATTAATTCTTTCAAATAAAATGAAATTTATGGAAAATTATTTTATGAAAATGAATTTTCCTGTCGTGATTATTAATTATTAAAATAATTTTTCTACAGGGAAAATGTGCCCAGCTATGTCAAAATGGTCAATTAATTCTTTAGCGTATTATCTCGCGTGTGTATTTTCTAATAAAAGTAAATTTTTAAAAGAAACTTTAAATCCACTCTTGCGTGTGCCCAGCTATGGAATATTTGTCAATTAATTGTGAACAGTGCGCATTTTGCCCCAGAGTGGAGGCTGTGAGCTGTAATTTTTTAAATCGTAGCAATAATAATTATTTATCGGATTTTATTTTAATCTACCTCCAGAATGTGACTACGCTCTCCCGTAAATTTTATTTTTATATTTAAATTTAGTAGTTTTAATAATTTATTTATTTTTTTTAATATAAAACGTAAAGCCTATTGATTACATTCTACACAGTCTACGCTCCATATGCTTACATTAATATACATATGGCCTGTTCAATCTACACATTGAGATTTTTCTGGGGCTACGATCCGAAGAAGCCTCCATTAAAAATGTTAAATTGGAAAAAGTTAATGACATGTTGGTATATTTCTAATTAATGTACGCACTCTCTTGCATACAATTATTTCTATTTAAAGCCTCACCCGAACTGGGCTCAGGTCGAAAGGAAAATTCAGGGTTAATTTTTTTCCTACTAATTTTCCTACAAATTTTTGCTCCTAAAATTATTTAAATTTTAAAATTATTTTTTAAAATTTAATTTACATAATTGTATATCTGTACAATTTTTTTTCACACTTGTACGTACAATAGTTAATATGTTTCAAAGGTCAAAGGTTACGCATTGTTCCAAGTCCCCGCCCTTTGAAGATTCTATTTTTTTTCAAAAGAAGGGATTCCCTTAAATTTTAGTAATGACACTTGGATGTAGAAAAATTGTATCGGAGACAGGTACGTAATCTCTATTTTTTATATTTAATTTATAGCTTCCACTTCTTCAAATAAAATTAAATATTTTTTTTTCAGGCATTAAATATGTAAGAGGGATCAGGTTTCAAATTTCGCGCTGAAAATTTGGATCAAATATGTGATTTTTTTAACCCTCAGGTTAGTTCTCAGCTACTGGTTCTGTCAGGTCACGAAGTTCATGCCAGAGTTGGGCAAAATGATTTTTTAAATTAATTATAGTCACACCAGGGTTGGGCAGGTGGTTGGATTTAAATTATTTCCGCCAGAGTTGGGCAAAATCTAAGTTTCAAATGATATCTATTTTTGACTAAATATTGGGCACTTTTGAAAGAGGACTTGACTTTTAGGAATCCATCCTAATTTCTTAATATGCTAGGGAACTTTAAAATTAGGACAGTGACACACAGTTTTGTCTAAGAATATTTGACATTGTTACTTAAATTAGGATAAACTTAACTAGGAGAATAGGAATTCTATTGCGGTAAAATTACACAATGTCTAAAATCCATTTCACAGACTCAGTCCGGGGATTAATCTAAATCTCTGTGAGTCAAAAGTTAATAGTAATGATATTTGTAATTCATAAAAACTTAATTATTGGTAATAATAATTATTACAAAAATGTACTCTATTTGGAATTTTTTCACATTTTTACGCAAAATTGTGGGAGATTTTTGCAAAACACCTGAAATTCATTGCTCCAGCATTTTGCCCGCGTTTAATGGACCCGAGCAAACTCACTCGTCGTTGCTTTTTTTAATCAAGTTTTCACCCTTCAAGGAGAAATTCTGAGTCTGAACACGATTTTTTATTTTCGAATGGGGCAGGAAAAATTTGACAAAATTAGAAAATTAACGGGAAAATCATGCATTTTTGAATTTTACAGAAATTTTTTAAATTGAAATTCGGGAAAAATTCTTAAAAATGTGGGTTCATCTGTAACAAATGATTTTGGGATCGACTTTAACAAATTTTATTTGAAATGTGTAATAATTTCTGAAAATTTTAAAAGACTCGGGTATTTTAATTAATTGAGGGCAGAAAATTCAGAATTTTTTGATAAAAATAAGTTTTTGAATGGTTTGTTTACAAAATTTAGTGAGGAACAATAATTTTTGCTAAAGAGAGATTTTGGAATCAAAATCCTGAGGTCAGTTCAACCTTTTTCAAAGTTCTAGAAATTTCGTCCAGCTCCATTGCAAAGGATTTTAACCTTCGTAGAAATAGGAAAAAACAAAATAGAAAATCCTGGCCAGAATCCGGAAATTTGCTCCGTTGGGGTCAATTTATAATTATAACGTTGGATACTTACAGCTATATAGACACAGCATTGTAATATATTTTGGAGAGAATAATTTCCTACGAGACCTTATTATAATACACGTGTACCATAATGGGTTCTTTTTTTTTAATCTAGATAAGGGAACTGGAAATATCGCTAGGTTTCCTTTGTATTATAAATATGCCATATTTGATTGCTTTCCCATGGCAATTCTTGTATATAATTCTTTTTTGCACTATAATTTGCCCAGCCATGCCGTTTCTTCCGGAGTACCTCCGAAAAAAATTTCTCCAGTATATAGGACTGGGCTCTTAAATTATGTAAAGCTAAAATTACATCCACACACGTTACAATAAATTGTACGAAATTCATCGCCTGTCCCAATGTTAAATTACACATTTATCGTAATTCTCCCGAAACTTCCAATGAGTATTCCGCATTCCCTACTTTTTTTTCTTGCTCCAATGCAAATAAACTCTAATAATTAAATATATTCGGATGGGGATTTTTTTTTACAATTATGGGCAGAAAAAATATTAAAATTTTACAAATTTTCTTGTAGCTTCCAACAACACTTGTATTTTTTTGTAAAAAAAAATTTAACCGTAAAATATTTGGGGGTTTTAACAAATTTAAGGGGAATTTTTAAAATTTGGGCGGGATTGTTTTTAAAATTGCGGGCTATTCTTTGAAATTTTGAGATTTTATCCTTCTAATTTTTTCATGGGCTTAGAGGGATCAATCCAAACTGGGACACACCAGGACCCCATACTCAAAGAGCAAGGAGACGCCCAGGAAGATGAAGTAGAGCACGAACATCACCAGACCTAAGCCCTTGTTCATTTTCCAACGGAAGGACATGATGGAAATCACGACGAAGCAGAGCATCCCTGGAATAATTACAAAACACACATAATTAGGGGTGTAAAATTTGGTGCATAATTTTTTTTACAAATTTTAAATTGGGATATTTAATTAATTAGGGAAAACTGTGGGAAATTTGAAAACATTTAAAATAATTCATAAAAAGCGAAACTGGCACGTTATCAGCACGAATTTTTTTTAATAATTCTTTTTCACGAGACTGTGCCCAGCCATGGTAATAAATAAATTGGTAAATTACCAAAAAGAATTGTAATGGAGCAAATCATGCCCTTTGCAGACACCGGGACATCCTCATTTTTGAAAATGGTGTAAAGTAGCCAAGGAAGCGGAAGACCGACGGTGACATCAAAAATATTTGAGCCCACCGAGGAGGACACGGCCATGTCACCAAGTCCCTTCCGGGCCACGATCACACTCGTGATCAAATCTGGAATCGAAGTTCCCGCCGCCAGGAATGTCAGTCCCATAATCTGCAAGGAACAAATTTAAGGTTAAGGGAGGCATTAAAACATGTGAAAACCCTTTCCAAATTGAGATTCCAATCTGGTTAGCCACCTAAGAGTATTATTATTTTTTCCATACACTCACTTTTATTTTACAGTACTACTACATTATATGGGGTTTTGCCCTTGTTCACACAAAATTGGGAGCAATTGAGAGACATTCTCTTTTCCATCCGTGTCTAAGAAAGGGAATTTTCCACACCCAATTTTCCCCTTGCGAGAATCCCAAGGACTTGTGAAACGGGAAGAAACCAAGAACCCTTGTAAAAATTTATTGACAGGGTAATTTTACCGTTTCCATTCTCTCAATCCCTTTCTCCATTCTATTGGAAATCTAGAGGGTGAAATTTGGCTAGTTTGGGAGATTAAGGCCAGAAACCCCTCGAATTGTTTTTCTAAATTTCGAACTATAGTGTTTGCACTTTTCAAATTTTTGGTCAAATTTTTTTCGATCAAATTTTGGCCAACTTTTGACTATGTTTTGACCAAATTTTGTTTAAATTGTTTCCAAATTTTGTTAATTCAAATTCTGACCGAATTTTGTTACTTAAAATTTTGACAGAATTTTCTTAAAATTTTGAATAAATTTTGTTTAAATTGTGTCCAAATTTTGTTTAAATTGTGTCCAAATTTTGTTTAAATTGTGTCCAAATTTTGTTTAAATTGTGTCCAAATTTTGTTTAAATTGTGTACAAATTTTATTAATTCAAATTTTGACCGAATTTTGTTACTTCAGATTTTGACCGAATTTTGTTACTTCAAATTTTGACCGAATTTTGTTACTTCAGATTTTGACCGAATTTTGTTACTTCAAATTTTGACCGAATTTTGTTACTTCAAATTTTGACCGAATTTTGTTACTTCAAATTTTGACCGAATTTTGTTACTTCAAATTTTGACCGAATTTTGTTACTTCAAATTTTGACCGACTTTGGTTACTTCAAATGTTGACTGAATTTTTTTAATCAAATTTTGACAAAATTTTATTCGTTCAAATTTTGACAAAATTTTGTTCTTTCACATTTTATTCGTTCAAATTGGGTTTGTTCACATTTTGCCCGAATTTTTTTGTATATTTTTGCTCAAATTTGTGCAGATTTTTGAAAATATTTGCTCAAATTTGTATCCCGAATTTAAAAAAATAATTTCAGAAATGGAAATGTAAATTTTTATGATTGCTGTAGGGTTAATTTATGGAGGGGAAATATTTGGGACCACTCTACATGTGGCAATGGGAATGATGACTCAAAATGGAAATGCGCACCTATGTGTGTGGATTTGCATGGGAAAAGGTGGGGAGCGGAGCTGTGGGTGAAAGTAATGGTCTTTTTCTTTTTGCTCTTTCCAAAGGAGAATTTGTTGGGAAGTCTTTTCCTCGACTGGCTTTCTCCATCTTTAGTGTATTTTTATTGCCCGTTGCACATGACCTTGGACGAGGGAGTGAAAAGGAACTGAAGGAAGCGAACCCTCCATGCTCTACTTTCCTCCACCGAATAAAAAAAATCACGTCCTGCTCAGCGGAATTTTGTTTAACGAAGTAGGGCCAGCCAATATTCTCCCAATATCATTCACAGACGCAGATTCAGGCTTTTCTCTATATTTCCGCATTTTACCAGACACATTCCAAAAGGCCAATAAAAATAGGGCAGGTGGTTAACACATTTAAATACCAAACATGGCATACTTTTTATTATTGACTCTTAAATGCACCTGGACTGTGTGTTTACTATTAGTGGAAAGGCGTTTTTATGGGGATTGGTTCAAGGATTGAGGGGGAACTCGAATTTTTATTGGTGTTTGAGTTAAAATTTGCAACGACATATATTCTATTGTCAAGGAAAAAACTCAACTGAAGATATATTTAAAATACTAAATTAAAAGTCGTAGATAGATACATGTAAGTCGGAACTATTAAAGTTCTCCGGATTGAGGCACAAGTTTAAGTGAAGGTCAAGTGCAGAAGACTTTAGGTCAACTTAAAATTGGAATTCAGTTTAAGGTCAAGTAGGTCGAATTTGGGGTAACTTTGAGTAAATAAAAGTTAGAGATCAGGTTCATCAAGTACAAGTTTAGTTGAAGTACAAGTTCAAACTCGAGTTTGGATATGCATAAGTACTAGCTGGCCTGTTAGATCCAACTCAAGTTTGAGTTTAGGGGAAGTACAAGTCCGAATTCTAGTTTAGGCCAAGTTCAAATCCAAATTCTAGATTAGATCAAGTACAATCTAAATAATTCTAGTGTAGGTGAAGTTCAAGTTCTAGTTTTAGCGTAGGTAAAGTTCAAGTTCTAGTTTTAGTGTAGGTAACGTTCAAGTTTAAGTGTAGGTCAAGTTCAAGTTTTAGTGTAGGTCAAGTTCAAGTTTTAGTGTAGGTCAAGTTCAAGTTTTAGTGTAGGTCAAGTTCAAGTTTTAGTGTAGGTCAAGTTCAAGTTTTAGTGTAGGTCAAGTTCAAGTTTTAGTGTAGGTCAAGTTCGAGTTCTAGTGTAGGTCAAGTTCAAGTTTTAGTGTAGGTCAAGTTCAAGTTTTAGTGCAGGTCAAGTTCAAAATCTAGTTTAGGTCAAGTATACATTCGAGTTTACATCAAGTTCGACATCTTAGATCAAATATAAGTTTAAATTCGAGGTAATTTGAAGTTCGAATTTGCAGGAATATGTTCGAGTTTAAATTAAGTTCAAGTTTGAGTCTAGGTCAAGTAAAAGTCGTAGTTTAGGTTCAAACACAAAATTATTAGTCAGGTTCAAATTCAACTTCAAGTTCTGACCAAATACAGATTCAATTTTAGTCAAGTATAAGTTCAAGTGTATGCTAATATCAGGTCAGACAAAAGATCAAGTTAGCAATACGCGTACGTAAAACTTTTCGTCTTCAAGTTGAGGTCAACTCTGATTGAATTTTAAGCATAAGTTAAAGTTCCATTATCCGATGTTCATATAATTACTTATATTACGAAAGCAATATTTATAGCTCTCAAGTATGAAAATAATAATTTCAAGTTCATGCTCAGGCTCCCTGAAGATTTGAAAATGTAAAAAATACAAAGGGGATCCAAATACCAGAAATCGATCCAAAATGGCGTAAACACTTTAGCCATTGTATAAAGTATTACATAATAAAAATGTTGCGAATAAAAGGAGAAAGCGCGCAAGATCCGTTGATGGGAAAAATGATGGTATGAAAATTGACAGGTTAACAATGCGTCAAGGCTTTTATGTGGAATGAGTTTTGGAATAATGGGCAAATGGTGTCCTTCAATGTACCTCGCCCGTCTTTAATTCTCCCGTGGAAGGGATGGTTGTTGTGTTGCTCTTAAATTTGCATATTTGCACAAAAGCCAAATATTGAAGGATGTCCAGGAAAATTTGGCCGCATTTAATCCAGGCCACTGCATTCCATCATCATTCATGAATATTTACATGACACTTGGATCCTCACTTTACGCTTGTAACAGAACTCATGAGTCTACGTCTAATGATACGTCCTAGTACACTTTCGAACATGAACTTTGGGTGTATATGAAATTTCCCCGAAAAGTAACTGTGTTAAATACTGTCCAAAATTTAGTATTGTGCTGCATAGGGGCTTATCCAAAAATTATCATTGCGTTGTATAGAGGTTAGTCCACAAATTAGCATTGCCTTGTATAGAGGTTTGTCCAAAAATTAACATTACGTTGTATACAGGTTTGTCCAAAAATTAACATTGCGTTGTATAGGGGTTTGTCCAAAAATTAACATTACGTTGTATACAGGTTTGTCCAAAAATTAACATTGCGTTGTATACAGGTTTGTCCAAAAATTAACATTGCGTTGTATACAGGTTTGTCCAAAAATTAACATTACGTTGTATACAGGTTTGTCCAAAAATTAACATAGCGTTGTATAGGAGTAAGTTGAAAAATTAACATCGTGTTTAATATAAATTACAGGCATGAACTTCGTATGTAAATTGTACGGAAATGCATGTCACCATTTGGAAACATGCAGAGACATAAAAAAAATGGAATTAACTCCAGCATGAGTGCAAATGCGGAGTTGATACGGAGGGATTAAAGGGGGTTTTGAGAGGAATGAAGGAGAAAGGAAGGAGTTTGGAAGTGCTGGAGGGAAATTACTTATGCTCCAAAAAATACTCCTTTCTTCCCCATCACCACAATGCTCCTCATTCATTACCTCAAATATTAGTGTACACGAGGCAACTCACCAATTATTCAACAGGCCAAGAAGGAATATCAAAGCAACAACTTATGCAAACCAATTCCACTTTTTCCCCTCCTTCCACAAATTCCCAGCACAATGACAATGTGCATTATAAACCAATGCGGAGCTAAGCAAAAGGATGTCGTAACTCGTATTAACGAAGCCCAACCAGGGAATTGAGAGAAATTGAGGAGCTTTCGTAATATTCTTATTGTTAGAATAAATGTGTAAAATGAGAGACGACCAATATCACCCACGTCTATTCTTCCGCCCTTATTTTCATCCTATAATTAAATCATTTCTATGGCGGCAGGCTTCAGGAGGAAAAATCATTTATTTTATTTTTAATGCTATAAGTGATTCGTTCGGATCATGGAATTTTTCAAGTTTCAAACAGTCTCACATTGGGTTCATCCCATATTTTGCCTCGCTAATGTCAAAGTTCAAGTTAGACCAAAATTTGGCAAATTTTACTCGGATTGATTTTAATTTTAATTTAAGTCAGGCGAATGTAAATTTTGGGTCAACTGATTTAAGTTCAAGTTTCGATCAAGAGGGGAAGGAATTTCGACCCGAAATTATGCGCTCGAATTTTTCAGTCCGGTATAGGCTAATAAAACTTACGTAAAAGAACTTATTTGAATGTTCAAGCGTACTTGAATTTTTAAGTGTACTTGAATTTTTAAGTGTACTTGAATTTTTAAGTACTTGAATTTTTAAGTACTTGAATTTTTAAGTGTACTTGAATTTTTAAGTGTACTTGAATGTTTAAGTGTACTTGAATTTTTAAGTGTAATTGAATGTTTAAGTGTACTTGAATTTTTAAGTGTACTTGAATTTTTAAGTGTACTTGAATGTTTAAGTGTACTTGAATGTTTAAGTGTACTTGAATGTTTAAGCGTACTTGAATGTTTAAGTGTACTTGAATTTTTAAGTGTATTTGAATTTTTAAGTGTACTTGAATTTTCAAGTGAACATGAAATTTCAAGTTTTGGTCTACCTTTAGCTACAATTAAACCATTTTTGAATGCGCAAACTTTCAGCAATACAAAATGTGAAAAGTATGTATTTGCAACCAAGGATTGAAGTTGGAGTTAGTTTTTTAAAATGCCCACTTGACCTGAGCGCGAGGTCATTGGAAGATGGAAGGTGGAAATATGGTAATGAGCCAGGTATATGGATATTTTGCATGTTGAGACCTGTCATAAGGGAAAGTCGACGTGAGGAGGACTAAATGTTGGATTGCGTGTTGCTCCATCATAGGAGCAATTTTCGAGAGAGAGAAAAGCGAAGGAGGAAAAGGATGTCGTCAACAAATGACCCCACTTCATTTTGCAATCTTATAGCAAATCATTTTCAGACTTTTCCGCCAATCAATCGGACAAAAGGGGAAGCAGACGGTCACTCAACCCTTTACTTCCTCCACCAATTCCTTCAACATCATCCCAAAAATTAGCGTTAATCATTTCTAAAATGAGATTCTTACTCCCGCACACTTTTACACTTCCACAAAACCTTCCTCCCGTACATTATACACATTCAACGTCAGAGCTGCAGAGCCACGCAATGCAATTATGCAACGAACATATAAATCTTGACACAACAAATCTCGTCTATAAAAGGTCATTTCCCTTCTAACATTGCAACCGTTTCAACTTCTCCGTTCATTTCCAAACCTTTAATGGCCTGCAGTTTTTATGACATTCACAAAAAGTCATAAAAAACTTCGATTTCATAAAATCTTTTGTTTTCATGTTTATGGCTCAAAATGTGATCAGTGAACTTCACCGAAATTTCGTTTTTACATGCATTTCTTTGACCTTACTTTGAAGGTGCGGATGAAATCTTTAGGTAATTTAAACTTTAACTTGACCTGACCTGAACCGTAACTGAACTTATGCTTGACCTGAGTTTCATCATACTAGAACTTACACTTCACTTGCGACTTATCCAACTTGAACTTACACTTGAACTGAGATTCATCATACTAGAACTTAAACTTCACCTGCGACTAATCAAACTTGAACTTACACTTGAACTGAGATTGATCAAACTTGATCTTACGCTTGAACTGAGATTTATCATACTCGAACTTACACTTGACCTGAGACTAACCAAACTGAACCTTAACCTGAGACTAACCACACTGTTACTTACACCTAAAACTAACCAAACTTGAACTTACACCTGCGACTAATCAAACTTGAACTTACACCTGCGACTAATCAAACTTGAACTTACACTTGAAACTGGTCAAACTTGAGCTAATATCCATTTAATTTGACCTAATCTATTACTAAATTTGAACTTGAATTTTAGGTTTTAGCTTGAAATTATTTACACTTGAGCTCAACTTGAAAGAAGTATCTGAAATTTCACCTATAAGCTTCACCGGAACCTGAACTTGCACTTAACATGAATTGAACAAACACTTGACCCCAAGTACCTGCTATGAATGTGAATGTCTACTTGACCTAACTTAATACTTGATTCAAATCAAAGCTCGACCTCAACTCGCACTTCAATTTGAACTGCACCTCAACTAGTAGTTAAATGTAAACAAAACTTGACCCCAACCAGTAATTACTTAAATGTAAACACAACTTAACCCCGACATTGACCCCAACTTGAAATCCACTTGACCTGAACCTAAAAAAGGCCTATTCTAAACATGAATCTGAACTTCATCTATTGTCTCTCCTCCCCCACAATCTAATATTACCCCAAGAAATTAAACCCAAACTTGAAATTGAACTTGACCTCTATAAGCACACTCTTACAAGAACTTGACCTCATCTCCAAATTTCTCGCCCTATAAAATTCTTTCCATCCTAAATATTTCCACGCAATTCATATTTCATCACCATAAAAATCTTCAGCTCAAACGAATTTTGCCCTCCAGTAAAACAGCACGTATTCTGTATTCGGAATTCACATGTACGCCTCGAAATAATTTTCCTCTGACCGAGATATGTCCTTGTGGACGGACTCCTGCACTCATGACTCATCGCCAACCTTTCGCAATTCACAACATTAACCGCATGCATCCACATGAATTGATTTTGGCGGGTGGAACTGGAAAAGCTCACTCCGTTCCTACATGAACTCAGCCCTCACAAACGTATTTAATTCAAGCGTCCCGTCAACGCAGCATTTCCTATTGATTTTCTCTCACCTCGTCCGCTCTACTGTAAATGCTCCCCCAATTCTTCTTCTCCTCACAAGAAACAAAAATCCATACTAACCCCCAAAAAAAATCATTTTCCTCAATTCCCCTCCACCCATTTTGAATCTCCCCCACAATCATTTTTTCCTCCACGACCTCCAACTGTTTTGTTTTTTTTCTCGTGTGAGGCCCGATGAGCGGGAAAATTGGAATTGCTCCAAATCTACAGGAAAAACACAAGTGATTTATCTTGATCACATGCCACTTCCCAATTTTCATCTGTCTCAGGCCACGAACCAAATCCGATCCCTCCCTCACTTTTAATACAATCCCAGCCAATCATCCGTAACCCAACACAACATGCTAACTACAACAACGTACGCACATGTGGAGGCTTCGTTTTAAGGTAATAATACAAAACAATAAGCCTGGTAAATCCAAGGCCTTCAACTAAACTCTATCAAATCCCGAATTCTAAATTGGATCCCCTATAAAATATTCATGTAAATTTTCGAGCAATTTAAAAAAAAATATTTACAAACATTTTCGGATGTATCAAAATCCCACGAGTATCCCAAAAATTTCTTGATGAATTCCAACCGGAATTTCAAAAAAAAAAAAAAACACCTCTAACAAAATCCTGGAGTAAAGTTTAAGACCGAAAAATTGGGAAGATTTCGAAGTAAATTAAGCGTGAAGTAAAAAAAAGTATGAAAGCCCTTGTGCTTTGGTAAAAATTTGGGGAAAGTTAGAGTTTTTCTCTCCGCCACAAAAAAAAATTCTTAATGGACAAACTTTGTCCATTTCCCATTGACGCCTTTAAACTTAAGCCCAATTCGCAGACCCTCTGGCCTTATATATGAAATATCCAGGCCAAGAAACTTCCCTCCTTCAATCAATCTCCCGACACACATATGTACATACGAAAAAAAAGAGAAAAGAAAAATAATAGCATCGAAGCGTATCTTGTATTTATTGCAGCAGAAAACAACTGCACTTGAGAAGAAAAAAAAACTTTCCTTCTGCAAAATTCTTGCATATAACGAATCAATTAAGGAACTTTGAATAGGCTGAAAAGTTAAGGGTCTTGTAGCATCTCCTCAAGACAGGCACCTCAATGTTTACTAAAAATATACACACTTCAAAAAATGGGATGCAGTTGGCAGTGGCAGTCTAATTTTGATTTAAATTTAGCGCTATACACGTTCATACTATAACATTCGGAGGATGGGGAAAACTCTTGGGAGAGAGAGTTCACATAAAAAGAGAAAGTTGGGAGAAAGGCTTGGAATAGAAAGAATAAAAAGGAGTGTGGAGCAAGGTCAGAATTTAAATTGAATGTCAGACTGTATATAGTGCTATCATGAAGCGCCCAATGCTCACTGAGGGAATTGGAACCATTGAGCCCCAGCCCTTGTCTCATTAACAAGAAAAAAACGTCCTTGAAAATTTACATATAAAAAAAAAGAATTAAATTTTTTGTGTTCAAGAACAATTTTCCAGAATTTTTTGATAAACTTTTAAAAATAAGGTGGTTTAAAAAACAGCGTTTTTATGGAAACCCAGTATAAAAATAAGAATGTGAAAATTTTGTGCAGTAGAGGATTTGTCAAATAATTACGAGTTGTAACGTATGTACATACGTATATGTTTTCACTTATGGTAGATTTGAGGGTGTTCCTAAAGCTCTACTTTTCCTTTCGGTTATTAAAGCAACTGTCACCACTTTCTCCACATTTAAAGTAAATAGGAAAAGCTATTTGAGCCACTTTTCATCTCAATTAGATTGAATGGACGGACTTCCCTAATAAATTTTCGGATGGACTGGATGGGTCATTTCAGTCTTGAGATAAATTCTCTCCAAGAAAGCCCATTCAAGAGCTTATGTCTGGTACGGGAGAGGATAGGGAAAGTCAGAGTGCCAGGAGCTTCATCTATCATAAACAAGTCAGTCGTGGGGGAGACAGGCGGGAGCCCGTCCTTATAGGAATATACAGTTTTCCCCATTGCTTTCTATTAGGCTTGTTTTGTACATGTATCTACATTGGGGAGAGAGTGAGAAGGGGGGGGGGGTACGAGAGGTTGCCACGTCCGGGATTTAAATAAGAATTGCCTTGGAATTTTTTGTGGTTGCTCTTGGGTGAAGGGGAAAGTGAGAGGAGAGGGGGAAATGTGATGACTTTCTTCTCCGAAACTGGAGAAAGTTAGCCTTTATTCCCACTCTGGCCTTTCATCTCCTCTTAAAACCCAATGCCTCCCATTTGTTCCCACTCATTACCGTTTCTCAGGCCTTTCACGGGCAGAGTCGGGCTGGGGCCATATTTATTTCCCCTCACCAATCCCTGGTTTTCTGAGCTGCTCCCACTCACAAAACAATGCGGGGCTGTCAGACAACTCATTATTTTATACAGTTCATTCTGTAGACACATGCACACTACAACGTGCTATCAAATTCCCTTTGAGTCTTGCATCATAAGCACGGAGTTGTTCCATCTTGAGGAAAATATTCTTTATAGGTAATAATTGTCAAGTAAATCTTCTGCTTTTAGAATCCCAACAAGAACTTTGAAACTATGTATGTATAATGGATGTGTACAAGGGATAATATTTACAAGGGATACGATTTTCCAGGTCCTTGAGCATCCTCGATAATAAATACTCTGGGAGATCTGATGTGGTAATCAAATTTTAATTATTATAGACCATTTGTGTATGAGCCTTCGAGTTGTTACAATAAATACGTAAATCAACAATAGCAAGTTGAATTGAATAACAACGGAGTACGAATTTCCAACGTGAATTAGTTTCCGAACCAAGATTTCCAAAGGGTAATTGATTTTTGCCGTGATCATCCAGTGGTTAGAAAATAAACTGTTATATGGAACAAGACGTGTTGTAATACTGTTAGCTGTAAGTGAATGGTACGGACGTCAAGACCAGTCAAACCTGAAGACTATATCTGGAGACAGAATTGAGACTGCACGATTTATTTATACAAGCTTGGGCTACTTAAGCAGGAGGGGTCCTTCGCAGTAAGTCCCAAAGGACGCTGATATCCTTGACTGGAACCATTTGGCTCTTTTGTATGACTCTTGTGCGTTGAGCTGATGGAACGATGGGAGTCAATCCTATAGTGGGTTGGTTGCTCCGTCAGAAGTCAGAAATAGGAGGATTTCTGATGACATCCATGAATTGAAAGGAACATATTGGTACAGAATGTGATTCATTTTTGTCGTGATAATCTACTGGTTAGAAAATAAAATACAGGCTTGGGCAGAGCCCCGTTTAAGGCTCTGCTGTCTGACTGTGAGCACTGCTGAGCTAAGTCAGGCTCACAGGCCTCCCCCCGTAATCTTTGTGGGTTAAGCCTATTACAACACACTGTCACTGACCAAAGCCTGAATGACGGAGATTCGATGAGGGAGTGAACTCCATGGAAATAGGATTTCCTCCCTCAAAGAATGCGTCCATGAGTCATTGATTTTTAAAAGGATTTGATTCCAGTTACTGCTCTGGAGCTATACAGACACACATTCCTCCTGCGTTACTGTTAATTCAGTCCATTACACGGGGTTATGGGAGGGAAGGAAATAGAATAGGAAATCCTTCCACACGTGCTTTATGGGCAGCACCCACGTCGGATTATCCCGTCTTATTGTGGGAAATCAGGTCTGATAGGATTCGGGTCCTCGAGACATGTCCCCTTCCGAGTCTATCTTCTCAAACGACCACATATTAAGCCAATTACTTATTATTTCTTGCTCCAGTTCTCAAACAAAGTTCAGAAATACAAATAAATTCAACGTGAGGATAATATGGAGCATATATCCTTCCAGCTGTGGGGAGATTCTTATTTCAGATTCGAACTAATTATTGGTTCCGCTTCGAAGACCGAGATAACGGAAATATGAGATGGGGAATGACTATTGGTATTTGCCAAACAGTTCTTTCGGAGTTCGAATTTCAAGTGTGACACTTGCGTTCCAGCTCGAGAACTTCAATTAAATCTGACGATTATTTCAATTTATTACCATTCTTTATGCTTGAAATTAAGGTTCAATAATGGAAATTTATATTTACTAGTGTATTGTGTTTTAAATTTAAATACCATTTGTATGGTTCGGTCATTACGTCCTTAAATTGACCTAGTAGTTTAACCTAGATCAGAAGGGATCTTCGTCGAAGCAACCTGGATATTTCTTTAAGAATGACTTAAAAGGACTTGACACTGTTAATGAAGAGACGAGCTAGAATTATTATGAATGAGGCAAGACTGTCTGTCATCTGCAGATCTGACTCATTTGGAGGGGGAAGTCGAGCGAAATCAATTCCGATGCAGTTTCAAGAAAGAGCTGGAGGGTGTGAGAGGGGCGGTCCGGCAGGTCCTATCTCATGCAATGGTTATTACACAGACTTGACGAAACCACACACGCACAGCCCAAGTCGAAGATAGAGAAAAGGAGTAGGTTTGAGCAAAGTGTGTTATACTGAGGAAATGAATTAGGGTCAAGTAAAACTTGTCTTTTATGAGAGTCTCGTTCAAGTCTCTTCTTTCTCCAGAAATTCCCAACTCCGTCTTGCCCTCAAATTCCCACAAATATCCAAACAACTCTTGTCTCAGATTAATTACACGTTCTATCCTCTGGCCCCGGAGTTCCCAAACCTCATACTCACTACACCAGGGCAAGGTTCCAGTCCCCTATTTCCGTTCGCCCCCATTTACACACTTTTACATAGAGCCTGGCCTCTAAAACGTTAATTTTTCTCTGTAATTTTTACCAGCATTGGGTCAATGGGATAAGTTATGGCCAACTTGACTGCAAGAGTTTTAAATGTGGCTTTTTGGTGGGGAGCCCTCAGAGACGGGTTGGACTGTATGTGATTGGTGGAGACACATTATAGGGTGTGCTCAAATTTCTAGGGAATGATGACGAGAGAGAGAAGTCATATGGAGAGGACATGGAGGGAATCAATTGTCCAATCCCTATTTTCCCCATCAATTCCTCCATAACGCAACAAATTGGGCAAGCGGGACGGCGTGACACAATGTCGATTTGGCTGTAAATAAATGACAGCTCTTTCCGCCAACAGACCCCAAAAATAGAAATACATGGTACATAAATCAGAGCAAGGATTTCTTTTCAAACGTCAAGGTTACAAATACACATGTTTCAAAAAGTTCAGTTTTCTCTTGGACAGTGTCCGCCACATTAGCTTTTTACTAGCCCAGTATGGGGGTAATATAGGAAATAAATGAGTACGATTAGAATCCAAAGCACATAAATAAATAATGTTGACGTAATAAGGTTAGTAGCCAAAAAAAATATGGTGACGATGCCAATATATTTTCTGAAGCTTGCGATTCTCTTTGTCGGGTTTTTTTACAAAGCAGAAGAGGAGATTTCAAACAGTCTGTCATCATTTTCAGGTTAAGTTTATATTCAGGGGAGAGTGCGTATTTGTTGTTTTGTGGGAGGGGAGATGAGTATCAAAAAGTTTGAATAATGAATAAATTTTCGAAATTGATCTTAAAAACTTTAAGTTTGGGCCGACCTAAGGTCAAATGAAGGTTAAGTCAGAAAATAAAGCTAAGTTAAGAACAAGGGGAGGTTCGGATAGTTCAATTATGTTTTAAGGTTCAAGTTTACTTCAATATTTGTTCAAGTTTAGGTCAAGTTTCCTGTCGAGAAAAAATGAGATTTTAGGTCAATTTTCGTTTAGAGGAAATCAGGTCAACTTTAGAGTTAGCTGAAACAAAGTTCACGTCAACTTATTTAAGGTAAGGTCAAGTTCAGGTCACCTTTAACTCAGGTAAGGTCAAGTCCGGGTCAAGTAAAAAACTTTCGCCTGGATTTACCCTTAATTCGTGTTACTACGACAATATTCCCTGAAAGATTTATTTTCCCCTCGGAACTATTTCCGAATTTAATTAAATCAAATTTCAGGTCAAGCTTGGGTCAAATCGAGTCAAAGAGCCACGTATATCAAGTTAATTAAAAGCTAGTGATCCATGTAATGACCACGTACAATTAGAACTTCAATTATTCCAATTCTAAAATTCTCAGGATTCTCACAACGGTTCGGATTTCATAGGAAAACTTCTCTTTGAAAATGAATTCTTGCAAAAAGGTCTTGCCCCATAAAAGTTGAGTCTGCCTTATGCACTGAAAACCATGGATTTAATACTTATGCAAATGACGTGCTCTAAATTAACTCGAAACTAATTTAAATTAGAGGAAAGTTGGGAATTGGAACACAAAGAGGGAATTCCTGAATGCTCACTAGATTCTAGATTCCAATAGAATTTGAATTTTCCGCGTCATGTGATACCCCTAATTTCAATACGGCTCCGGATAAGCATAAAATTGTATTGCAAAACCGGAAATATAGATCACTGTACAAGAACCCTCAATATATTTCCTCTTCTCTTTTCCAATCCTGCATTTGACCAATGACCTACTTTGGGGGGAAATATGAAAAAGCGGGCATTGTCGTTCCCTAAGACTAATTGTAAGGCTGAAATTTTTAAAGTAAAATAAAATGATTGGTGTCTTACTTCAGGAGCGATGCCGAAGGTCTCTCCAGTTCTATCGGCCCACCAGACCATAAAGTAAGAGAAGACGGCGATCCAGAGGATGGAGCCGGCGAATCCCCAAATGAAGAATTTCTTGCCTCGAGGAGTGCGGGTATCCGGGAGCGTGAGGTACAGAACTATCATGATTGGGAAGAGCACCACGTACGAAATCTGCTTCTTCCAATTGTCCTTTGGCCATGAAATATCCAATGGCTCCTGACCCTCGTTCTCAGCCTCGTCCAAAGCTGCTAATTCCTGGGATACAAAAACAAATACATATTTTAGTACCGCATCGGAAAAAAATACACATTTTAGTACCGCATCGGAAAAAAATACACATTTTAGTACCGCATCGGAAAAAAATACACAGTGCAGTATAGCTAAGTCAAACTTCAAAGCCAGTATTTCTTAAATCAAGCTCCGCATTTCCCAAAGCTGGATTCTTATATAAACATATTTTTTTATTTCCAGGTAAATAAATCTTCGTTCTGCCAGTGACCTTTTCCTCCGGAGTTATCTTCGTCAATTAGCAAGTGCCACTTCGAGGACCAAATTTACAGTGACCGATGTCAACAATATTTCTGGTCAGTATTGAGAGCTTGTGAGAGCCAGACTTGACCATATTTTTGAGACAGGTCGTTTCTGATATTTTATCAGGTGGAGTTGTAATTATTTGAATTAAATTTCAGAGATGAAACAACTCACAATCAGTAATAGGCTCCTGATATTCCTTCAAATAAAATCAGCTCTTCAAGAGCAAACTTTATGGACCTTGTCAGATTCAAGATCAAACTTTGTGAGCCTTGTCAGATGCAAGATCAAACTTTGTGGAGCTTATCAGATCACAGTCTATATGTGAGTTTAAGTTCGGAGTTCGACATCGATCTTCCAAAAGCCAGGATTACAAAAGTTTGAGGATGTTTCTTCAGGTCAAGAGTCTCGGAACATGTTCTGCTAAATCTGACTTGGACTCGTGTTTGGATTTCAGTTTCCAGAGTGGGTTTAGTATATCTAGTGATACTGTACTCATGAAGATTGTAATAATTAATTCTTTGCTGTGATGATCAGTGAAGATGATCAAGTGGTTAGAAAATTCTAGGGATTGGAGCAAAGTTGAATATATTTACTTCTGACTAGATAAAAATGTTATTAGCTCTAGTTTTGGTATTAACGCTGCAGTAATTAACATTGGTGCAAAGCTATCCTGAATTTTAAGAAGGTCGGAAGCATTTATTTGTAATAATACCGAAAAATCCTAGTCGTCAAGCCTTGGACATGTTTTTCACTGTCATTGGTTCTTCATTTCTGTTCGATATTTTTTCCTTTATTTTTTTCCCTAGGCTTTCAAGAATTAAAAGAGTTCTGAGGATCTGCTCCACGTTCCTTGCTCTTTTTTTTCACATCGGATTACAATTCCAGGAAATCCCATGGGAGCATCCTAAGCAGTAGCAGTGAGTCAAGTTCGTTAGTCCTATTTAGTGCCGAAATAACAGCTGCGAATGAAATACTGAGAATGGGATCTGGTGACTTCCGTTACAAATAAATTAGTGGGCTTATGGACCCAGTGACAACAAGCATTTGACTCCCCTCTAGCCTCAGCCCATATAATACGGGTAATTAAAAGATAGCGATGTAAAGTTTCAAAGTTTTTAATCAAACCCGCTTTCAGGTTTAAAAAGTTATTTTTCTGCACTTCAATTTCTGTTCTGCACTTCTTGCTGCATCATTGAAACAAATTTGGTCTAACCAGATAAATTATTAAAGGAATCCTTTAAAAATCCCATTTTTTTTTGTAGGTTCTGACCCCGAGGTCCGAAAATATTGAATTGGTCAATGAAGAACGGATTTTAGAAAATCTAGCAAATGATTCAAGTAGAACTGGATGAATGGAGAGTTTCACATGGATGTGTGGACCCCCTTAGGGGTCGCCGAAGGTTTTGTGACCCCTTGAATCTATGTGCATGATATCGGAGTCAGTGGGATGGCGTGTCTCACGTGAATCAGGGAAAGACACTCCGCTGAATGTTGATGACAACGTGAGGAAGCCACGTGAGGCTCTGTATCCGAATCTGGATATAACGATGTTGTAACCCGATACACTCTAATCTCCATCAGCCCCTCTTCCTGGAATTCCAATTGACTTCTTGTCATTAAAATTATACTCAAATGCACCATAACCTAGCTGAGTCTCTGTGGAGGGGAAACCTTTTGGGGACGGTTTCCGAAATCAGTTTACATATCAACATCCCCTTCCAAGACCTCTTTTTGTTCCTATGTCCTACAAGGCTACAGATCAGCTATAGTTTTTACCAACCTCAGGGGAAAAGTTACGCCGAAGTTTGTATCCGATGCAAAATCTCAACACAACAAGCCCCAATAAGAAACATGGAGCAAAGCCCCTTCTTAATTTCAACTTTTGATACCATTACACGAATTTCCTAATTCTTAAATCCTCCCTAAATTTTCCATGCATTTTGTTACAAGACCATTCCTGCTTCCAAAATAAAATCCATACTTTTTTCAATACAAATAATTATTTTTACTCATTTTCTTTCCCAAAAGCCTTTAAATTTTGCTAAAAAAACCTGGTTTCAAACAATCCGTAAAAACATTTAGTCCTAATCAAAAAGTTGAAAAAAACGTTCGTAAAAATGTATAACCCAAAATTGCTTCAGGCGTTTGACCCCTATGTGACCAGGAAAATTGACCTGGATCAAAATCAAGCCAACTCTAAAAAAACTGGTGTTCTTCGAAAACATTCGTTTAAAATTTGAGGGAACATTATTAAACTCAGGGAAAATTCAAGGAATGGAAAAAATGTGTCGCCCGATATGCAAAATAAATCACCTTGTTTTCTCGATTACATCGGGAAACATTTTGGATGACATTGAAATTTATACTTGCAGTAATTTTTATGTTGTTTCTTTTCAAGTGGGTTCCGAAACGTAAAAAATATTTTGACAAAGGAGAAAATTATTAAGAGTTATGTCATGGCAAATACAAAAATACTTGAGTCTTGATATACAGATGTACATACAAATTAGCAATAAATGTTTGAGGGAATTGTAATGGCCTTTGAGTATTGCGGAAATGCTCATGGAGTTGTTAACATGGAGGAATAAGGAACTGCTCCTATTCGAGCAAAGTTTTGTAGGTTGTTGGAAAGTATTGAGGAAACTTAGAACACCTGAACCTGACCTACGCCATGCAATTCTCCCATTCACGCATCCCGCCGTCTCATTTGGGAAGGAATTAATTCCTGGATTTTTGGGCATTTTAAGTGTAGGAAGTGGCGTGAGGGAAGTTGGGTCCTGACGTCAGCCCGCCCTTCCTCTCACCCTCTTTTTTTATATAGCCTTCAAGCACTATTTGTTCTAACACTCGGCCCCATTTCAAACAATTCCTTTCTTGTATTTCCTGCCCTGAAGATGTACGAAGTGTCCCCAAATTATTTTTCCCTACTAACGTTTCACATAAGACACTCAAATACGATTTGGACAGGGGTTACTCAAGGATATTGTTAGGTATGTATATAGAAATTACATAAATTAGTTAAGTCTCACATGAATAATTAATTAAGTTGTGAAACACACAACCCTAGGTTAAGTCAGTTCAAAGTTACTTAAACACTTATTGTAAAGGTGCAATGTAAGCACTTCCCATCGGCTAAAGCCGACGAGTGTCAACGTCCCGTTACATCCGTTATGATGTAACGTCTAGACTTAAGATTGTAAAAATAGGCTCAAGTAGCCACTTGTTAAGTTTAAGATTCTTCCAGACTCTTCAGTGAATAACTGAGAGTCATTCCAGTAACACCTATTTTTAGTTGTTAATCTTCATTTCCTTTTCCTTTTGATTTCGATTATAAATAAAAGTAATTAGTCTTCGGATTAATGTAAAATCACACTCAATCGTTTATTCTTAATCATTCCTTTCATCAGCACGATTTCCAATTATTTACAAATTCTTGACAATTACATAAGTAAATAATCCATGAGTTAGGATTTCATGGTATAACCATAACCTACTCTTACATGGTGGCCTTTGTAAAACATTGCCAAAATATTATTTCCCTGGCGATGCTCCCGAATTACTCTCAATTATCACTCCCCTTGGGAAACAATCGATTTACTTTAAGAATTGATTTCATTACCAGGCAAGTTTGAATAATGTGTCATATTTCGTGAGAATTTTTGAGATTTACAGTTTTGGCCACGCAGAGGTTACATTCCTGCATTTTTGACGTTGCAACACGCACAGCTCATTCGGGACTACCCCAGCGGAGTCAACCTTTATTGACTGTGACCGGTCGAAGAACCCCTCGTAAGTTTTTATTGATAAACGGGGTTATTATTTCTTGTCCACGGAAGGCAGACGGATTTACCTGCACTTCACCGACCGATGCCCTGAGGATTTGGGTATACTCAACGGACAGCCACGGAGCTCGATACCGTTCCCACCTCATCCAGGAGGAATTTTATATAGTAAATACACAGTGTTAAGTTTCATATCCATGAACCACCGTCACGGTACGTACATACTTACGTTATAATTTATGTCCGATAAAAAGAAGCCCTCCGCATCCAAACCAGACCCTAAACCTTCTACAAGTAGAGTCACTCGTAAAAATTCTGACCCTGATTTAAAAGACGCCTCAGAATTAGCAAAAGTCTTACAACAAGCAAAAGCAAAAGCAAAAGCTACAACTAGCACTAGTAAAAATTTACCACCATTACCTCCGCCAGTCCTCATAAACACACCACCTCCACCGCCAGTTCCTCCAGTAGTTCCTCCAGCACAAGTTTCTCCTCCGAGAACTCCCAGTCCACAATATTCTACTCCACCAGGCACTCCACCACCGATCTCTTTACCTCCACCACTCCCTCCTCCGTTACCTGCTCGTCCATTAGTTACTCCCGTTACACGAACCGTTCCCTCTTTTAAACGACAAATATTAAAAGCCCGTAAAATCCAACATTTTTCCCGTCACGGACCCTCTACCAAAACTCGCAAAGTTAAACCGTTCAAAATGGCCGCAGCAGCAGCAGCAGCACCAGCAACTCCCGTCAATGTCACGGTGAATACCGCCCCCATTCATTCCATTGTTGACTTCCAAAAGATTAAACAATTCCTTCCAGCAACTCATGATGTTCATGATTTTATTATTGATGTTCAACGTGTCGTGGCCCAATACCAATGGGATTGGCCCACTCTCCAAGGACACACTCCCAATTTATTAGCTCGTGACCCCTATCAATGGCTGCAAACACAACTCGCCATTGCTCCACCCATTATTGTTAGTATTGATACATTTTTCACGGCTCTCCGTGAACGCTATGCAAAACCCAGACAGGTTTATCTCAATCAATTAATTTCCCGCAAACAAAAAGATAATGAGACGAGTGCCAAATTTTTGTATGATGTTGATAGTATTTGCACTCGCTATGACCCAACCATGAGTCAACCTGACCGTGTTGCTTGGGGAATGGAAGGCCTCCTCCCCAAGTTCAAATCGGCAGCGGCAGGTTTTCCATTTACGAGCATAGCTGCTCTCGTTCGTTTTTGCGAACAACGAGAATTTGCAGATACAACTGCTGGCCCTTCAGATATGGCTGCAAAAGTTAAGTCTTTGGAAGAAACCATCCAAAAACTTACCTTGTCTGATGCGCCTAATGCCCAAGCTAATTTTGCTTTTGTCCCTGGCCGCGGACGAGGTCGTGGCAATGGCCGCGGCAATTCCCATAATAACAATAATCACCGCGGTAACCAAGGCAACATTCACCAACCGGTTCCCCATCAGCCCAGAGGTAACAATAATAATAACAATAATAATAGAGGACAGGCTCAGAACCCCCATAAGGGTATGCAATGTTACAATTGCAATAAATTCGGTCACATCAGTCGTGACTGCCGTTCGGGAAACCAACAGAGGGGGCCCAACCAGCGTGGTCAGGGTCCCCGCCCGAACTTTCGGAACAACAATTTCCGCGGAAACAACAATGGCTTCCGCAACAACCAACAAAACCACGGCAACAATCGCCGGAACGACCAAAATGCCCACAGATTGGAAATTTCATTCAATCCCAATCCGCCCCAAAACAATCAAGCTCCCCAGAATCACTTTGCGAATCTTCAATATCCCTCCATAACTTACCCACAATAAATCTGTCACCTGCTTCATCAATGTGCCCATATATCATGTGTTATTTTGATGATGTCTCCATTGATGCATTAATTGACACAGGAGCTTCTCATAATTTAATTCAAAAGAATCACATCCCCTCCAGTGCAGTCATCACTCCTTGCCCACAAAGATTTGTTATCACCGCAGATAAAGCTCGCATTCCTACGTCCCATATAGCCTCCTTAACGTTCCAACTTGATAACTACTTTTACACAACAGAAGCCCATGTCCTTGAAACGCTCACTCCTCCACTCATTCTTGGCTGTAAGTTTATTACACAGTTTGACTTTCATATACATCTGAACTCCAACTCCCTATACAACTCTCACGTATGTCATTACTTTCGTAAGCATGCATACTCAGCCACTTGCTCGTCTGAATGCGGCTGTTCCTCTCCCGTCAAAACATTATTTACTATACAACTTCCCCCTCGTCACCAAATGTATGTACCTACTACTCCACTACACACGTCTCACACGACATTTTTCAACCCTCATCCACTTATCGAAAAACAATACAAAGTAATCTTTCCTCCCGTCATCAACCCAGCGAAAAATGTTTTGCTAGCCACAAACATTTCCACATCTACCCAGATTATTCCCGCTGATACTCTTTTAGGTCATGCTCAACGCTATGATTTTACCCAAAGCTTAAATACAGCTCCGGTAATTCCTCAAAATCCAACCCCTTTTACTCCGGAACAACTTCAATCCTTAAATATTAATCCTAAATTAAGGCCAGCTGAACGCGCCTCGATCATTAATCTCCTTAATAAGTATTCATATTTATTTGCATGGACACTTATGGATCTTCAGGTTTGTACCCTTCCTCCCATGCGAATTACGTTAAATTCTGACACTCCCGTTCAGGCTAAACCCTACCGCTTGAGCACCACGGAGCGTGAGATTTTAAAGCAAGAATTAGATAAATTAATTCAAGCAGGTATAATTGTTCCCTGTGAAAACTCCAATTATTCCACCCCTGTATTTTTAGTCCGCCAAAAATTAGGTAAATGGCGACTCGTCTGTGATTTTCAAAAACTAAATAAAATCACGGTAGACGAAATATTCCCTCTCCCAAGGATTGATGACTTGCTTTTTCAGTTACGAAGCGCTGCGTATTTTTCCCCCTTAGATTTATTTAGCGGTTATTACCAAGCCCTCATCCACCCGGATGATCAGCATTTAACTGCTATTGTCACTGAATTCGGACTATATATGTACCTACGTGTATGTTTTGGTCTGAAAAATGCCCCTGCCTACTTTCAAAGGCTAGCTGCTCGTACACTTGGTACTTTAAGATACACACACGCTGTATCTTATATTGATGACATTATTCCCTACAGTAAAGACTTTCCCTCTCACCTGGTCGCCATAGAACTTGTATTTCAGCGCTTAGCTAAAGTTAATTTTCGCATGAATCCCAAAAAGTGTTTCTTTGGTATGCAAGAACATGTAGTGTTTGGATTCTTTTTGTCTCAAAAAGGTCTATCTACTGAATCAGCAAAAGTAGCTGCAATCATGGAACAGCCCAAACCTAATAATTTAGAAACTCTACGAAAATTTCTAGGCACTATAGGTTATTATCGCAGATTTATTTGGAACTTTGCTCAAATAGCTGCTCCACTCCAAGGATTATTGAAGAAACATTCACTATACCATTGGAGCCCTGACTGTGATAAGGCATTTTTGACTCTCAAAAATGCTTTATGCACAGCTCCAGTACTTAGGCATTACGATCCCACACTCCCATGTATTTTATATACGGACGCAAGTAATTTAGCCATAGCTGGCATTTTACATCAACACTTTGAAGATGGTGAACACCCAATTTATTTTATTTCCAGAGCTTTGACTCCAGCTGAGAAAAATTGGGGTGCTACCGAAAAAGAATGTTTAGCTGTAGTATTTGCCACAAGAAAGCTTCGAGAATTTTTATATCTCAAACCTTTCATAATTGTTACTGACCATCATGCTTTATGTTATTTAAAATGCCAACGTAATCCCACCGCCCGACTTACTCGTATGGCTGTAATTTTAGAACAATTTCGCTATGTAATTAGGTATAAGAAAGGTACTCTACATAGGAACGTAGATGGTGTCTCTCGTTGCCCCTACGCTCTTTCCACTACAAAAGACACGGAAGATGATCTTACCATACCAGGACTTACAGCCCAATCTCCCACATCCAGCCCCAAGCCATTCCCAGCAATACCTCTCATAAATCCTGCTGATTTAAAGCATGCTCAAGCTATTGATCATACTTTAAATAAATTATTGCAGAAAAAGCGCTCCAAATTAATTCCCAATGATGATGGTATTTATTTTATTCAATTTAATCCCCGCAATCCTAAACTTTTAGTCATCCCTAAAGCTATGATTCCCATCGTGTTACAAAATGCTCACAATCATCCCCTTGGTGGTCATTTGAATTTTCAGAGGACTTTGGCACGTCTCCGTCCATTTTATTGGTGGAGATCAATTACATCAGACACATTTAAGCACTGTACTCATTGCCCAGAGTGCCAAAGTCGCCAGCACCTGACCAAATTACGTATGGACAGTTTGAAAAACATTCCCATAAAAATTCCAGCGAGCACATATGCTATGGATCTATTAGGCCCCTTTCGTGAAACTCCGAGAGGCAATAAATATGTACTCGTCCTCACCGACTTATTTACCAAATGGGTACATACTTCCCTCCTTCCCAACAGAGAAGCTGCCCATATAGCCATGCATTTGGAATCTTTTATTTTAACATTTCCAGGCATGTCTATATTAATTTCTGACGGAGCTGCGGAGTTTAAATCTGCAACTCTACAAGAATTATTAAAACGGTTTAATATTACACATCATGTAAGTATGCCCTTTCACCCCCGTTCCCACGGAATTGTAGAGAGATTAAATCAAACTCTCGCAATTATGCTCAGCAAATTCGTTTCGGACAATCAGTTAGATTGGGACATATTTGTTCCGTATGTAATTACTGCATATAATACTTCCGAGCATTCAGTTACAAAAATTTCCCCTTTTCAAGCTTTCTTCGGTAGAGCTCCTCCAGCCCCTCTACTCAACTCCATTCCCAATACACTTTTACAAATGACTCAGCTCAGCGCTTCTCAGGTCAAAATTATGCATCAAAGAATATCCCAGTTAATTAAAAAGGCTCAATTACAAGCCAAAGAACGATTTGATGCTATGTATCAACCCTTAGAGTTTAAAGTTGGTTCCCACGTTCGATTTTATCTCCCTCAGCGAAAAATTGGTTTGTCTGACAAACTTCTTTGTCGTTGGGTCGGACCTTATACCATAACTTATATTGATAAGAACAATAATGCTGACTTAGTTTTAACCTTTCCCTCTACTAAGCTTCGACCTAGTATTAAGTGTCACCTCTCCCAACTCAAGCTCATAAAAATTGATTTGGGGGATGGCATTATTCATCCCGAGTATGTATATACTACGGAAGACCAGCACGAATTTGACGCTTGGTTGACACAATTTCCCTCCGACACCCCAAACTCCGATTCCTCCCTCCCTTCTCCCATCCGTAAACATTCCACACGTCCTTCACGCAAAATGAAACTACAACCGTCCACTTCTTCTGAAGACCGTCCAGTTAAGCGTTTAACTTCTCCTCCTCCAAACTTCTCGCCTCAAACTTTTGGTTATCACTCCACAAAGTTAAAATCAATTCTCAAATCTCCCCACCACATTGATAGCAATCATACAGTGCGACGTTCCACACGTTTACAAAATAAAACAAAGAAAGTTACATTTTCCCATGTCTGACCACAATGACCAGCAACAATCCCCAGTCCCCGCCTGTGTACCCTTATGTGCCAGGCATTGTCCAGTACCCGACAACTCTGGGCATCAATCCTGCCATTCGACTCTCCGACAACCCCTGGACGGAATTAATCAAAGTTTATCTCCCCGGAACCCCGGACACGCTAATCTGTTGCCCAGTATCCATTTGCACAGTTCAAATATTTCCCTATCAATTTGCCGACGCGTCTGGGAACGAACTCAGTTGTTACGACTCCTCAATTCCTATTCTGAAGAGGACCTTCCGCCATGTTGCTGTGGGAATTGTATTGCCGGACCAAATTCCCTCTCTTCTGGACCAGTTGAGCGCAACTTACTTCCAGGCAACAGTGAAACAATCCCAAATGTGGAACGAATTTCTCCTTCAACTACGCGACGCCCCACCGAATTACGTCTCAGCGACGCCCGTTATTTCAATCGATCCGCAAATTCGGTTCGAACAAATATCTCGGGCATGTTTGGAATCAGCCAACATTTGTGCAATCCAAACCCGTCGATCCAATTGGATCAAGAAGCACGGGCCACGTCAAGGCCCTACTCTGACATTGCCTCAACAACTCCTGTCCACAGCTCCACCGGACCCCATACAAAACACTCTCGCTCAACCGCCTCAACAAGGCCCTGTACATATACCTTCACTTCCGAAAGTGACTTCACCGGAAGTGATGACGACAGTTTGCCAAACTCGCCCTCTCCCAACTCTGACGCCCGGCCCCCCGCCAACGACTCATATGATGACTGGTACGACGCCTGTCAAGCCGCCGCAGCAATGGACTCAGACGACTGGGACGGTGATCGACCTCAGACCCCAAACGATAATGGAAACCATACAACTCACTCCTCTCCATCAACCTCACCGAATCTACCCGGAACTCGTTCTCAACGAACAAGGGGAATTTGTGGAAGCCCCGTCAACTTTTCAACCTTAATAATTATGATTTTTCTTTTTATTTTTGCCTGTGAAAGTGCTCCACTTGGCATTTGGGGAAGCCTCCCCAACCTCTCCAAGCTGACAGGTGCCGGAACAAAACTAAACATGGCCCGGACCAATTCAATGCACAAAATGGTACCCCTTCAACGGTCAGTCAGTATCCAATCACTACCCTCCATGGCTCAGAACGGTAACAAAAATTTTAATCTTCCCATGCAGGCTGCCCCTTCCAAGAAAAATAATGCGGTCAAAGTTATGGCTGCTGGAGCTGCTCTTATGGTAGCCCCACCAATTATAAGTAAAATCTTGGATTTTATTCCCTCTCGCTCCAACACCTTCCCCGAAATTCCAAAACCTAACCTGGAAACTCCTCCTCCTCCTCCGCTCACTCCTTCCCCACTCGAACAACGACTCTTGATAAACTCACCAATTACGATTGACGATTATAAAGACGATACTTATAAGCCCTTCAAAGATGTTAATAATTATGATGCCAACATAACTCGAATGTTAGAGGAATGGAAATCTATTCATAATTCTTTTCTCACCTTACAGAATAAGCAGGATGAGCCCGGCCAGACAGTTACTCTCACTACTACCCTCTCTCCGCCTGTCCATGCTAAGCAAACAGCATCAGAGCCCATTCTTCCCGCTCTTCCGGTTCCAAAAATGGAAATTGGCGTTGGCGAGGGAGATTCCCAAGTTCTTCTCCGTATTTTCACCTTGTCAAGTACGGCCCTTTCAACCATTATTGGCTTTGGTTTAATTGTATATGGTTTATATTGTTATTACCGGTATCGTCAGCGAAACCGCCAGAACTCCCGAATCTCCCATGCCCTACCCAGCGCCTACTTCATCAATAATCCCCGCCCACACAACAATGACCCATACCCACCCATCGTGGCCCTCAACAATTTATCCAACCAGCTGTCTGCCCGGACTCCAGCATAGTTTTAAGCTCATTTTGATTTTCTAACAGTAGGATGTACTAATACAATATTGATTTTACACCTGTTATCACCTTCGCCTTAAATGATTCCAGTATGTGTACTAGCTTGTAAAGAAAAACACAAAAATAATTTTTTTTTTGACCTATCTCTTCTTTATTCTACCTATCTTTCGTTCAAACATACATACCAATTGTACTAACACAATATGAATTTTAATTACAAATTATTCAATTTTGGGGACAAAATTTTCCCCGACCGCGCGGGATGTTAGGTATGTATATAGAAATTACATAAATTAGTTAAGTCTCACATGAATAATTAATTAAGTTGTGAAACACACAACCCTAGGTTAAGTCAGTTCAAAGTTACTTAAACACTTATTGTAAAGGTGCAATGTAAGCACTTCCCATCGGCTAAAGCCGACGAGTGTCAACGTCCCGTTACATCCGTTATGATGTAACGTCTAGACTTAAGATTGTAAAAATAGGCTCAAGTAGCCACTTGTTAAGTTTAAGATTCTTCCAGACTCTTCAGTGAATAACTGAGAGTCATTCCAGTAACACCTATTTTTAGTTGTTAATCTTCATTTCCTTTTCCTTTTGATTTCGATTATAAATAAAAGTAATTAGTCTTCGGATTAATGTAAAATCACACTCAATCGTTTATTCTTAATCATTCCTTTCATCAGCACGATTTCCAATTATTTACAAATTCTTGACAATTACATAAGTAAATAATCCATGAGTTAGGATTTCATGGTATAACCATAACCTACTCTTACAATATTATCAAAAACCTTGCTTTACGTTTCTGACCCGTGTGCCCGTAAATATTGACCCAGATCAATGAAGTAAATTTTAGAAAATCTGGAACTAAATTTCCTACAAACTGGGGGAATCAAATATATCTCATGAGTACCTAATTGTTTGAGAGCGGGAAATCCTTGAAGTCACCTTGTAGATCTGCGTATGTTTCGTCCCATTCTTTATTTTACCCTTGTTTATGCTAACGCGTGGGATAATGGCTGGGACCCGTGCATTTTCATTTGGAAGGGATCACTCCTGTGGGAAGGAATTCCAGGTGTTGGATATTTTTGTCCATGTGATTACATAATGTCATTGTAAATAACGGGTAATATGGCTCAGGGAAAAGGGATTTGTCTTCACTGGATTTATTTTCATGGGAATTTTTTTAAAAAGCAGGTTTTTATTTTGCTGGAGTAAAAAGCCTCTTTAAAAGGGTCCGTGTAGAGTTTTTAGTTGGATCAAGGCCCTTTAAACGAGACCTTCTCTCCAATAAAGAGTATTTTCTGTAAAGTACCGTGTATCTCCGGAGAAAATTCTTATTGTAGTGCAAATCGAGGCAATTAGAGCCCCTGAGAGAGTATATTCTAGGAAGGAATTTATAATAAGAAAAATATATGGGAAATTTTGCTACATTTCCAGAGAGCTGCCTTTCAAGTGTCAAAAAGTTATTTTTACAATGATTCCAGAATGGCAGATGGAATAGTAAAGGAAATGGTTCCCCATTCAAGTTCATAAGAAAGAGAAGAAGCTCCAGAGGAGAAAAAATAAGAAAGGGTTTTGAGAAGCGGAGGAATTTCGATTTGTGACAGGAGGAGCGCAAAAATAATTTTCTTATAGTGTGTACTACTATCCATGCCACTTGAGACAGGGAACACATTCCTTATGTGTGTTACAGGGCGAGGAGGGGAATAAAAAGGGTGAGACAAGGACGTAGGGAAATTGTTCAGGAATACATGACATATGCGTCTCATCCCCGGCATAATAAAAACGAAAGGAGTCAAACGGTTCGTTAGGGCCAAATATACAAAATTTGAACTTGTCATGTATTTGACGGGATATTTTCAAACCTCAGTATCAGAGGTGACAAAATCGGAACGTACTGCGTCTTTGGAGTCGTAAATGATGCAAATCGATCGTACAGCGTCTAAAAATACATTCTTGGTCAAAATTGGAATTTACTGCGTCCGAAAATTTGATTCAAAATACCTTCCAAAAATAACTTAAACTTACCCTAACATTGCCCAATTTTGACTCAATTGTGGTTCAAACTTTTGCAACAAAATCTGCCTAAATGTTACAAAATTTACCAAAGCTTTAAAAAGGATTTTGCCAAAACTTCATAAAATATTTTGCCCAAAAGTTTACAAAAATTTCCCTAATTTTTCTCACGATTTCCCCAAAACTTACCACAATTTTTCACAAAATTTCCCTAAAATTGGTAAAATTTTTGTTAAATATTACCCAAGCACCATCCTTTCACAATTGCTAAAATTTCTCCAGAAAATTGTGTAAATCTGATCAAAAAGGGTCTTAATTTGGTTTAAAATCATCCTAACAATTTACCGAATAAACAAGAAATGCGATCTCAAAATGGGCAAAATTTCGTTCAAATTTTTCAGACGCTCTCTAAAAATTCTTTTCAAAATTTATTTAAAACTTGACCGAATCTGAAGTAAAACAACCCTAGATTTTAAGGAAATTTGATGTATGAAGACCTGATGTAACTTATGGGCGCACCCCAAATCATACCATATTTGATATTTGTCCCTGGAAACATGCGAAAGGCTGAAATTTGAGAAGGATGGAGGATTGAAAAACGAGTAGGAATTCCAGTGACAGGAGAAACTGGTGATGGAAATCCTAGTTGTTTTGTGACATTCACAGTGACGACAGGGGAAACGACAGACAAGGCCATATGTGAGGCGAGCTCATGTGGGAAGCTTTCTTCCTGGAATTACTACATCTTATCTATACGTCTCATCTCCTCCTAATAAGTTCAAGTAAGAAATGTAAATTTGACTTTAGCAATGCGGAGTATGTAAATTGATTTCTTGGCAGGTGGTGAGGTTTCCCTGGAGCCAAGGCCAAGTTCAAGTGGCAGTTGATTGACCTCTTTCAAAATCACATTCAGCTCCAGTTAGCAGGTGTCAATACATGTAATTGCTTTTCCTCTCCTATTTTATCTTCACTGTCAACACCATTATACAAGTCGAGAAAAATATTTCCAAATTATTTGTAAACAATGTATTGAGTCTTGAGTGACATGCCATTTTTTATGCAAAATTTAAATACACTTGAGAACGACAACCCAGATTCAGAACACTGGGAAACATTTTCATATCCAGTTTAAGCTACACTTTCAACTTAAGGGAATATTTTGCTACTTTTGTGAGTAATTGACGTAAGGGTGGGAAATCTAGGTCACACGTGGATCAGTCAAATGTCAAATGCAGGTCAACGCAATGTCAAATTCGTGTAAAATGACTTTCGGGTCACAATTTGTAAGGTACATATGTTTTAGCTTAGCATACATCAAGTACTACGTAAGTCCTTATAGGTAATTGAGTTCAGTGCAGGTCAAGTACAGGTCAAGTACAGGTCAAGTACAGGTCAAGTTCAGGTCAATTCGGGTAAAGTGCATGTTATAGTCAAATGTGTATTAGGTTTGTTCCGGTCAGGCTCTAGCGATATTCATTTTAAATAAATATAATAAGCTCAAGTAGACTTGAAGTGCAGGTCAAGTTCAGGTCAGATTTTGGGTCAACGTGTCACATGTTATACTAAAGTCAAGTGACCGTTAGGTCAAGGTCTATTCGCCTTAAGTTTGAGTCAAGTTTTAAGGTAAAACACTAAACAATTTACAATAGTCAAGTACAGGTCAAGTAAAGGTCAATATAGGGTCAAATTCAGGTCATGAATTTATTCCCCTAAGAAATCTTAGAAAGAAAGGCATGTGTTGTAATTATTATATAATTCGAAGTATTACCTGAGAAGTGGGAGCATCCCCATTGGCATGTTCTTCGACGTCAACAGTTGTGAGGGGCACGTCGGAGGGTTGCACGGAGGGTGGGACTTGGGGCGGGGCCACAGGCTTTGATCGGTTATTTGCCGCCACTGTATTGTTCGCATCTGTCTTGGCTGCGTCCAGGAGCGCTTTCAACGATGCGATTGCATGCAATTGCGTTGCTTTCTCGTCCACGCGTCCTGTCAATCATTCACATTTTCATGAATCAATTCAAACCCCGTTTTACATAGCCATAACCATATAATTTTTAACATGTTAAAACCCTGGGTGGTTATATATAAGTTTCAATTTCAAATGAAAGCTCAAGTTTGAAATTTCTTTTGAAATTGTGTAGCTTCGTGGGAAATTTAGCCTTGGAATTTTAGCGACGCTGACTTGAGCATGACAGAAATTTCCAAGTTGGCCCAATTGGGAAGATTTACCGAGGATGGATGATCAAGGGCTGACAAAGCCCCATTTGAAAAGCCGTAAATTGTATTTATTACACTCATAATTAGAAACTTGTGGGGAAAACTGCTTGGGAACTTGTTCCTTCCCTCCTGAAACGTTCCCCTGCCACAAACATACACTCTCACAGACCGACGGGAATTAAATGATGAGACAACTCCAAAAATTATATGACAGTTTTAGTGCCCTTACAGCCTGCGCTTTTTCTATACCAGGCCCCACAAATCATTTCCACGGTAGCGCCTCCAGCCAAAAATCCAAAAAATGTCTCAAGAATTGGTCTTCCGCCAAATTTAAATTTACCGCCAAATTTTAAAAAATATATTCATTCGTAAGTAGGTCAATATTTAAGGTTATGGGGTTCAAAAATATGGGCACAAACTAGAATCCTTTCTTTAAGAAAAATAAAACGGTAACTAAAACTACCGTACAATTATAACACTTTGCGTCACATGGATTTGACCCTGTGACCTGAATCTGTTTTTGACCCAGGTCAACTTTACCATGATTTCAAGAAACTGCAGTACAAAAATCATTTGAAAAACGTTCTGCACAATTGTTTAATAATAAAAACATGTTTTCATAAAACACAGCATTGATGTTAACGCTAACTGATCCCTCTGACCCAAAGAAATGACCTAGGTCAATGGAAATATCTTCTCCCCTTTTTTAAAAACTTGACCACAAAAAAACAACTCAAAAATGTGACTTTAAAACGTAAAAAAATATTTTAAAAAATGTAATTTTAGTTAACGTTTTTGTCCCCTGTGACCTGAAAATTGACCATGGTCATTGAAAATAATTCTGGGAGACATGCGAAAAGGCTAGGGAACTGGTAACGTTTTACTACTATTATGCTAGATGAGCAAAATGGAAAATTTTGTTTGTCTCCTGGTATGTTTTCCTTCCCTGAACTTTTTTGGGCTACGAATTTTTTGTTAAACTAGTTTCCACACCAAGTATTTGCGGAATGTAAACTATTTATGAGAGAAAACCGGGGAAGAAATAAAAGACCGGTCTATGATGATAAAGACAAATGCTTTCTCCTCCTCGGACAATTCCCAGGAACTGGCTCCGACAGACGTAGTAAATTAGTAGGCCCAGATTTGAAAAACCCGTTAATTATAAATTACGTACTGTTTGTTTACGGAGAAAATGAGATATTGTCACTCACTGGGTTCCCTTTATTTGATCAACGTGGGATGAGGAAACTTTTAACTTAATTTACCTTTTCATTATTCATTAGTCCTTGAGAAATGAGTCGGGAGAAGGGAAAGTCATTTTCTTTTACATCAGTTACTTTTCCAAATACAAGGTGTGTTTCAAGTACGGGAAACATTTTTATTCCAATTCCCAGTTTGAATTTGAACTTGACATTCGAATGTGCAAGCAGCCTTCAATTTCGAGTGTGACTTTAAATTTGAATTTCAAGTGTGATTTAGAACTTGAATTTCTAATGACTTAAATCTTGAATTTCGAATACACTAAAATTTTAAACTCAAAAATATTGAAAAGCATCAAACTCGACTCCAGTCTTCCTACTTGAAAAATCACCGCGAAATTGAATCTGGCCGGCAGACCCCAAAATCGCCACTCCCTCTCCAGAAGTCCCCATAAGAATTGAACTAATCAGGAATAAATGAAGAAAATAAATCACCAGCTCTCTGAGATAATGGTCCGAAAGATACGTTCTCCCCCTACTTTCATTCTCATTAGTCCCGATTGAGGAGACAACTCCCTGACTATGACAAATTGGCCCATGGCGGGCTTAGCGTTAAATGCTTTAATTGCATCTATTCGGAGCAACCATTAAATCCAATATAGAACAACTCCGTGTCGAAGATTGAGACTAAGATAACGATTCCCGGCTCCTGGATCCCCCTAATATACAAACAATTGATCAGAGTCACATAATGGTATAGGATTTCATCAATTCCGCACCAGACATCCTTGATATTTCGGAGGGCTCCACAAAGTGATTCCGTACATGATCAATCAGTGTATTGAGAGAGTAAAATGGATGTGTTGGACAGAAAGAGGTCCGCCAGGGTCACATGTGTATTTCCTCAACCTTGGAATGCTCCACTTGAGGAACACGAGTAACTTCAGACGAGAGGGAGGGCCTGCTAGGAATTTAGAGCAGGGTGATTGCGGGGACGGAGTGGAATTTCAATGGGACAGTTGAGTACTTACCATCATGGAGAGGATCAATGGACTGGATCATGAGCTGGAGGAGACCGTGGCGGAATTTCGTACCGGAGTGGAGGAGAGGGATGGAATTCCGTCGGGCCCCCGGACCATTTGCTGGAGGTTTCAGAGACGCCGACCCGCGCTGGCTCTCGTTCCCACTCACTGTTTGCACGGACGCGTGACTACTGGACCCTCCATCGCTCCCTTTCTGCAAAATCAAATAATTAACAAATTTTTCATCAAAGTCTCATCCATGTATTGGCTTCAGGAAGAGATCACGGTAGAGAGACGCATTGTGGAGATGTTTTCCCGGGTATGTACTGTAAGGAATTATTTAGCGGCTCAATGAATAGTTCCCAACTCAAAATATAAAATAATGAATCCCAAAAAATAGCAAAAGATCACTTTGAACGTTCCACTGTATGTACTGTGAGTAGAGATTGAATCCAAATGTATTGATTGGATTGTTATGGTATATGAGCAAGAATTACATTACAAGATCCGCTTTGACTATTGTGTTTACTAGAGATATTGGTCTATAATTTCTAACGTCATTTTTATCCCATTTCTTGTATATCGGAGCAATGATGATTTCAAAATGCCACAGCCCATTGTAATGGGCCCAAGTCAAATTTGTGTTTCAAATGCGTACGTACGTAATAAAAGAGCGCAAGGCTTGTTCTTTCAAAACATATTTAGTCAAGTTCTAATTAGTATCTTTAACCAGAATGCAATTATTGTGCTAATTGATCTATTTTAACCAAATATTCTGTTGCATTTACAATTTTGAAGAATACAACTGAGAACAGTCGTTTAAGGCAAAGAAATAAATAGCTGTTTTTAAAGCTAACCACAGCCCAAGGATATATCAAAGTAACTGTGGTTTGTCTACATGTAAGACTTGCGTCCATAAGTTTTGCAGTTTTCTCTGATTATGAGCCCTTATTAAAATAAAACTTCAATTTTTAGATTCCCCCAGTTTGTATAGGTGATTCCTTAGAACATATCCTAACATTTGGTGCATTAGGCCAGGACAAAATTTTTGAGCTCAAGGAGGTCATGGTCCTTAAAAGAAATGTTTTTTTGAAAGGAATACAACGCTGAATGATACCATTGTGTATAACTGTTGGAGCAAAAATCTGCTGTCATTGTGTCTGTTTGTGTATCGGGAAAGTTTTTTTTCAAAATTGGGAAAATAAGTTACTTTTCCAGACTTTTCCCCCTCCCTCAAGCCTATTTCTACCTAAACGACTTGGGGGATAGGAAAATAGAGAAAAGTATCAATTCTAAAGGAGGGTCTCGTTGAATTCTAAACAAAGCTGGCTCACACACTCCTCCCAGTATTGTACAATGCAAAGTCACTCCGCACGTTTCTAACAATCTGATGAAGACGCATTTGGAATGGGAAAGAGGCCTCTTGAGTCATTATACTTGGAATTTTGCCAATGGGAAGCTTTAGGGCGTGAAAGGGGGAGAAAACCTGGGAAAGTTTTCCTTTCACTTGACTATATGTATGTATGTACATCATCAAATGAACCTTTTCTCCTAACATAGCTCTAAATTTATTTGGAAAAAAAGTTGGAGAAAAAAGGAAAACACACACACACGCAGGGTTGCACAATTGAAAATGCCATGGCATTTTCGGCATTATGCCTGCCCAAAATGCCCTGGCATTTTCGGCATTTTCATTTCAGGGCATTTTGGGCATCTATGGCACTTTGGGCATTTTCGGCATATTCAGCCTAGGGCAGGCATTTTCGGCATATTCGCACCAATTTTTTAAATATATGGCTTTATCCACCTGCTAATTTAGCAAAATAAGTCACAAAACAGTATGTTGCAAATAATTTTAATATTCAACTGGATTACATGATAAAATTATAGAAACAAAATGTTTCCAAGAAGGCTGAAGAATTATTATTATTTAGGGAAAAATAATAATAATTCTATTTTCCTAATTTTATTGTAAAAATTCGCCTGTACACCGTGTCTTGAATTATTTAGATTTTAAGAACAAACATATGTGGACTAATTGTAAGATGCAACCTCAAAAGATAAAATCGTTGTTAAAAGATTAAAAATATTATTGTTTGTGAGTTTCAAAACTCGTCGGCATCTAAATGTATTTATTGCTACATTTTGGACTCCTAGAATTATTACACTGGTTTACTACGGCTAATTAAATGCAATTTTCAAAGTCGACACAAAATTTGCTACGGAAGTTTTGACATATATTATAACAGTAACATCTTATGTATCTAATGACAGTGTAAAATTTTCTATACTTTACAAGCCATTATCCACATACGGAATTTATGCTGGCACTGTGCAAATTGTTCTTTCCAAATCCAAAAGTTTTTAATAATGTACAGCGTTGAATGTTTGCAACTCCGTTGAGGCTTCAATTTTTTAAAGAATTTGAAATAACCACTGACCATAAGTAACGAATTAGACGAATTAAATTCTTTTTTTAAAATCAAGTACTTATAACATTTTCTAAAACTGGGTTGGTTTGATTATGCTACGAAAAACACCCTTATATTCGTTAAAGGAGCAATAATGGTCATAGTGTATAAGCTTCTGTAAAAATGCCCAATATGCCCAAAATGCCTGCCGAAAATGCCCAAAATGCCGGGCATTTTCAGAGTAAGGCATTTTCAGGGCATTTTCGGCGTTTTGGGCATTTTCAGGGCATTTTCAGGAGGGCAGGCATAAAACCTAGGGCATTTTCATTTGTGCAACCCTGCACACACGTAAGGATAGATTTTCTTTACCAAGGCCCAATTTACTCTCTTTTTTTCATTTCATTAACTTCTTCCCGAATTTCAAGAGAAATATAGATGAAAGAGCATTTTACACTATGAAACCTTTCACCTTTAAAAATTCTCCGTCCTCAATGGCCCTCACCCATTTTCTAGGACTCAATTATATATCCACTTATGTTAGGGCTTATTATAAAAAAGTATATGGGACATTATTATTCCACGAGCAAGTGCATATCAAGTTGTAGGGAAATGTTGGTCCGATAAGCCCCAAATGTTATCTCGGATCTTGGGCCTGTTGTCATCAGGAAATGAGTGAAAAAGGTTAATGTTAAAAGGCTATGGCTGCAAGGGGAAACTTATCCTTAGTTTTTTCTATACAGTCTCAAAATAGTCTCACACACAAAATCGTTTTTCCATCAAACCTTCAAACTCCAAAAATACAGTGTAACTACATTTCGATGGTCCTCCCTTATTAGGACGAGAGTTTTTACCTAACAGGCTATTTAAAGGCAATATTTTTTTAAAGACTTAACATTTGGATAAACATTCAGTACATATACGTTTTAAAATATTTCTAGTCATAAATAATAATAATTGGTGTTCTCAAAAAGAAAATCCACGAGAAAATTAATACAGTGAGTGCATTGGATGGAAGAATTTTCGCGGATGGAAATTGGCCTTGGAGAAAGTCTCAAGGAATGGGAAATCGAATATTTGCCAGATATTGCTAATTATTTTGGGGGAGGTGTGGTGTTCTGTGCATAGGAAAAGAGTGATAAAGGGAGCCAGTGAAACTATGCAAAGAGGCGAGGGAAAAGAGCGAGGAAAGCCGAGAAACGAGAATTTATTGATTGTTCCGTCCATCGTCAAAAAGCACACGACCTAGAAATGCATTGGGCATATATAAACATTAAGGCTTTCCCTATACGGTGTGTGCCTTCCCCTTTTTTGTGTGTGTGCTCACGTCTCAATAATAATCAATAGTACACATTTTATCCTCATTTCTCACAGTGCCCCAGTTCATGTTGTGCTCTTTCGTGATAGCTCCTCATCCCGCATCTTTTCACCCTTCCCCTCAAAATACGCACCCTTTAATCTCATGTCCGCTGCCTCTTTTGCTGACACTCGTACAAACCTATTTTGAGCGTACACAGATTTGCTGTACAACAAAAATGAGTATACAATATTTGGTAGAAGAAACATACTAAGGGTAACTTCATCATAACCTCTTGGAGGGGTAACTTTCATCGTACCATCTTGCAAGGTAATAATTACTAAATCTGGATAACGTAACACATAAGTTATGGGAAACGAAAATTGATCGAGAAGGATTTCAAAGTTGGCGGGGTTGATTGAATTTCTGGATGATCGTGCTGTTATTCTGTGCTCATCGGAATTTGGAAAGAAGTTGCAAGTCAGTGGTGAGAGTATTTGTAAACACTGGCCTGGTACAGTCGTACATGGTAACTGATGATCATTTTATGTTCAGTGGGAGTTGAGAAAGTGAAATTATTTTATTCCACTATTTTTTCTGTTATTTGGAACTTTAGGGCTTGGAAGAGTGCTCCAAAGGAGGTTCTCCAAAACCCTCTGTATTTAATTCCTATGGTGGAGATTAAATAGAACATAATGGGAATTTGGAACTTATCCAAGTATTTTGCTTGAATGGAGGCAGTGATCTTGTGCAAAGGGGTCTGCTACACCCGGATTTGACTGCACATGATTTTAAAACGGGAAATATTATCACTGTCGTAAATGGGAATGTGCCAAGAAAAATTCAGCCTTGAGATATACGAAAAGATACGATGGAGCAGGAATGATCTAATGAAGGGATGTTATATATGGAAACTTTGGCCTTAAACTCATCTTGGAATTAAAAAAATCTCCTGGAAATTCTATTGAATTTTAGAGATGGGAAACGCATTAAGTGCTAAAATCTTAGTAGGAGAAAGTCTGGTGAAAGCTCCGAGAGGAAAAAGTCAAATATAGTTGCTCTGCATTGGAGCAAAAAAAAATTGGCACAAACTCCCCCTCACATTATAATACATATGGTTTATGGGGAGGCCGCATGTATGTATAAACATATGTACATATGTACTACACAGGGCAACGCGGGAGAGTTTCGGAAGTGGGGATTCCCTATAGGATTTTCTGTGTGTGTGGAGACAAGGCGTGTATGCCAAAGATTAATTATGCGTTACTTTGGGAATTGAGGGCTTCCGTGCCAAGCACAAGATTTCTCTCCTTCCCACAAAACCTCCCTTTCCCTCAAAATATTCAAAGTCCGCAGCCACCACTTCTTTCACTTTCAAGTTTCACTCCACACTGGATTATTTACCAGCTCACATATAAATATTTTACGTAGGAGCAGGAACAAAACCACGGGGAAAATCCAATATTAATTCTTATCATAATGCTCATTTCAAATAATTGCAACGGCCTCAATAACCCTTGTTCTTTACCCTTGATTTTATAATCTGAAGGGTTGGCGCGAGAGACTCAATCTTTAGGATTTTATCCAATATGAGAAATGCTGAAATCTAACGGTATAAGAGCATTTAATTAGTCCCATTTGCAAGGCATTTTGCTGGAAATAAATCCTCCTTAATTAAGTGGTACAGTTCAACAAATATTTTGCAAGAGAGGAAATATCGGATTTTATGATAACACAAAGGGAGGAAACCCATGATTCAAAACGCTTCGAAATAGAGCACTCAAAATCCATGGACTTTTAACGTATCTTGGAAAGGAGGCTTTGAAGTTATTGTACAATTTCAGTGCATAATTCAAATAGTACCTTACAAATGGTACCTTCGAAGTAGGACAGTAAAAGTGGTACCTTACAAAAGGTACCTTCGAAGTAGGACATTAAAAGTGGTATCTTACAAATGGTACCTTCGAAGTAGGACATTAAAAGTGGAACCTTACAAATGGTACCTTCGAAGTAGGACATTAAAAGTGGTACCTTTAAAGTGGTACCTTCCAAATGGTACCTTCCAAAAGGTACCTTTAAAGAGGTACCTTCCACATGGTACCTTTAAAGCGGTACCTTTAATGTTTAAAGCGGTACCTTCAAAGTAGTACAGAGTAGTCAAAATTGTACCCGTAAAACGGTACCTTCCAAAATGTACACTCAAAAATCAAAATAGTGCCCGTAAAATGGTACCTTCCAAAAGGTACATTCAAAAATCAAAATGGTGCCCGTAAAATGGTACCTTCCAAAAGGTGCCTTCATAATGGTACCCTCAAAGGATACTCTTAAAAATTTGAGAGTATCATTTTGTTTCCTTAAAGTGGTATCATGAAAATGGTACCATTCAAAACAGGGCTTAAAATTCTGACCTTGGAAAAACAATTTTTACAGCAGTGCGGCCAGAAATGTCTCCGTTGAAAACCATGGCTTGCAAAGCAAAAGGTGCAAAAAATATACATGCGAATTTGTAGCGTCTTTCTGGGAGAAATCAGTAGCATGGAAGACATCCGAATAGTGAGAGAGGAAGGGAGAAAGGAATGGAATGCGTAAATGGGACTAAGGAGGCTAACGTCCTTGGCGGAGACAATTATGATCGGAGAAAGTCACGTTGACAGGGGAAAGGAGGAATTCGCGGAATCTTCGCAAAAAGCCAATCAATTAGGGGGAAAGCGGTTGTTGAGGAAGGAGCGGAACTTGAGTGCTGAGGAAGGGCGGAGGAATTAATTGCGTCCGTCCTATCTCCTTTCACTATTAGTCTAATTGAAAGACTGGGAATAATCAGGCTCCTGTACACAACGCTCTGGACACTACAACACAATGTAATGGATATAGATACGTGGCGTGAGTCCCCCTTGCTAATTTCCAACAGACATGCAACAAATAACAATAAGGAGCTTCTTTATATTCCCAAATCCACATCCATCATGTTGCCTTTTGGAGCGCGTGTGAGCTCATTTCCAACAACAACAACATTCCCATAAATCAGAACTATTGTTCCCACATTTGCATACTTTCCAATCCCTCAATAAATTTAGTGCAAAATCAAACTATTTCAATACAAGGTGTTTTCAAATGTTTTCTCTCCCAATCCCAATGTATGGGCAAAACTATTCCATTACCTCCTATTTTCTACATGATTTTCATCCACTATTTTCAAAATCCATCTGAGTTAGGGAACTGGGGAATTTCAAGGTTGTTTTATAAGGCTGAGGTAAAATTCACTGAATAAAAATATTACAACAATATTTCAAATATTTTGAGACACCTTGTATTTTTATGCATAAACATAAGCTGAGAGAAGGTCCACCCCCCACTGGGACAAGGGCCTTTGAAAGGAACAACTGCTCAAGCACTTTCCCCTCTCCAGGAGAACAGAAACAAGGGCATTAATCATTTTAAATTCCAAGCAACTCAACCGTCAAAGAACCAACTTTCTTCTCTGAATCCTCTTTTTTTTGGAGCGAGAGAGATAATACTGAAAAGAAGACAGGAAACATGTGGGAAGGATTGATGGCCAATCTGTCGCTTGTCGTAATTCAACATTTTCTTCCCACTTGCTCTCAATTCAAGTCAGGTTTTCTACACAGCCCTAAATTCCACATTTCACTTTCTTCCAGACACAAAATCATGAGGAAAGACATTTTAACACTAAAAGTGCATTAAATACTGCTCGTCGGAGAGCACAAACTTGAACAAATGCCCACTTGAAAAAATACAAACTTGAACTTGAGAAAATGTAAACTTATACTTGGGGAAATATGTACTTGAACTTGAAGAAATACAAACTCGAAATTTGAGTTTGAACCAAAAACATGCAAGTTTAATATCTGCAATTGCATAAAAGAGCCTTAAAACGTAAATTTATTAATACAATGGAAAGAAAAAAGTGGCACTCAAGATTGAACTTGACTTGAAATTCAAGTGCAGGTGCCCTCAAAAGAAATTGTCATAATACAAACTTGACAATTGTCAAACTCGAGGTTTTGGATGCATACTGTAACTTGACCCACATTCTGTCAAGAGCAACGGAGGTTTAAAGCTTACGTACTTCATTTGAAGTGCACTTGACATTTTAAGTTTTGCCGAGCCTCCGCTACAGTACTGAGAAAAAAATTAGGTAAGTAGCATCTGTATTAGACATGGCGGCAGCGGGAAATAACTGAGTATTTTTTTGATCATTTTATAAAACATTGGAATGAGAAAATTAGAGAAAGGATCTCATTCTTGCTTTTATGGACCTTTCCACTTGGGCATAGTTGGAAGTTGGAATGAAGAGAGAAAGCGAGGAAGAGATGGGAAAAAAAGAGAAAGCTTTGGCCCACTTTCCGCTCACATGCAAGGCACGGAGGAGTACGGATCGTTTTACCCCAGTCCTTCCTGCATTGAATTGATATGTAGTAGAATGCCGAACAGAGCGGAAACTGTAAATATTGACACAATTTATGGCAATGGAAGAAAATTAATCTCCTTTAATACTCCCCATTCAAAAGCATTCATTGACAGATATAGGTCCGGAGTCAACATTTACTAAAGGAGTTGACTCTCGCATCGAAATTATTGCATCGGCACTTCCATCCCCTCCTCTCAAACACTATCCCTCATAACTATGCATTTTCCAAAGGTCAGTTGAAAAACTTATAACGGAGAGAGAGAGACGCCGTATATGTCATCCCATGCTACAGAACCTCCTATACTTTCCAAGGACTTTTTTATCCAACACATTTTTCCGACATGAAAGAGAATTCTTCCTTTCCTATAAATACTATAAACACTACCGCTCTCATTTTTTTGTTTTATTTAGGGCTCAGTTCGTGCTCCAAAAATACATAAAACAGCCTCACTAGTGCTAGCCATAAATTCAACAGAAATGGAGTTTGTAAATATTTTGCATGGAACTAACTTCCACACGCAGACGCATGATACACAAGTAGCTCTCATATTAGGTCAAGTGCGTGTCAAGTAAAGGTCAAGTGAGGTTCAATATCCATGCGTTAGCTTTTGTGTAGATATACTATGTATGAATATTTTGATATGGGGAAGAATTTGATTACATTGTTTTAACAACAGTAAGAAGAGGTCAAGTGTAGGTCAAATGAAGGGTCCAGTGTGGTTTGGGCCAAGTAAAATATGATCTTACGTTGAGTAAAATCGTTTACTTAAACTTGGTATGAATAGGTGTGCGTGAGACTCTCAATGAGTGAATGCGCTGAACTTAAATAAAACAGTTTCAAATTAACTTAAGGTCAAGTGAGGGTCAAGTTCGCTTTAACTACAATTAAGCCAGAGATAAATCGGATTCAAGTTAGGATCTTAGTAATGCTCAAATTTAGGTAGGGTCAAGTTTTAGGGTCATATTGAATTTCATATCAGGGTCAAGACATAAAGTGTTTCTTAATTTAGGGTCACATGAGGGGTCAAATACAATTTAAGTTGGTCCTAATTTCATGTAATTGCTGGACCTGGAACTGGAGCTCGAACAGAGCTCCAGTTCCTTCGAAAAAAATGCCTTACATTTTAATTTTAATTTCTTCGCTCTCACATTCTCCTTTAACTCGAATTAGCTTGAAAGGGTACATCCCGATTTTTTATGCGCTGACTGAGCTTTAAATGCAAAAATTCCTTTTCGTGAAAGGAAAGATGAAAGGACTCCCTGTCGTAAGCATATGAGTTACATACATATGTATATACCCAGGGTACTAAAATACTTTGAATGATTCAAGTACTTCCACGAAACCCACTCTCACCTCCCCTCCCCAAAAATATCCAGTATCTTCCTTTCAGTGGGAAATAAGGAGGGGGTCGTTGTTTCCAAGGTAGGAATTTGGGACTAGTGATTTACACGTAGGTCATTAGTGAAAGTTGATGAGATGGGGAAAGTCAGTGGTAAATTAGGAGAGGAATGGATGATCCGCATCCCTTCATCTCCCCACACACAATCCCTCGCTTGCGAAGATCTGGAATGTATCCTTACTAAGAAGCACGAGCTTGTTATCCATTTCTAGGAAGTGTCTCCCGAGAGGAGAGAAATAGACAAATCCGATCCCTATCACGCAAAACATACCATTCCCAGAGCCAGGAGAGAAACATATATTCTTTAATCCAAACACAGATTCAATTTCCATCTTCCCCGAACTTCCTCAAAATTAAAATCTATTCCAGATCCAGGCTTTTAGTAACTTTCGAAACTACTCTGCGAAGCCTTCCCGAACCCATGTTGACATTTGATTTAAATTCCTAGCCCAGATTTAATAACTACCTACAATTAGCTCAATACACTTGCTTTTGTATCCAGTCTAGTGCTTTTAAATTTAATTCCCAGCTGAGGCTTAGGAACAGTGTAGAATGTAAATTCCTCCTTTAATTTTACCACGTCTGGGGAAACCTTCCGGGGTTCACTGATTCCATGTCATTACGTGGGTTTCTTTTGACTTCAAAAAAAACAGACATTTGTTTTGACAGATCAACTTCCCCGAGATGGAGAGCCTGCTTGGGAACAACTCACTATGTATACAAATAAATAAAACCCTGGTCCCTAGCTTGGCACATTCCTGAGACAGCATTAATTTCCAATGATATGATGAAAGGTTTTAAAAGGAAATCCAGGTTCGGGATAATTCCTATGTATGTTAAAGCTACTCTCTGTGTATTTTAAAATTTGTCCACGACACAGTTTTGAAATAGTCAGACATGTGTACATAAGTTCACATGTAGAAACAATTTTAACCAATGAGAGGAGAGCCCGCGTGTCTTCGATCAACTATTCATGAATAGTCATAGACTGTAAAACACCAGTCGGAGTATAGTTGTCATTGGAAATGCTAGGATCATCGAAATTTAATTATTAACATTTATGTAGATAATAAACAATGCAGCTGGAAATATAGAGCCGAGGCGGATATTACTATATATTTTGAGAATGAAGCAAGTTATCCTTGCCACTAGATCACATGGGAAAAATAATTCTTTCAGAGAAGAGAGGATTTATAAAGCTGGAACCTCATCCAGTACAATGGAAAGACCAGGTTTCATTAAGATTATTAGATATTAATAGTCATATTCAGCATGGGCACTGGTCGCTCAAGCGTTCTTTGATGTCCGCTTGACGTCATCCGTTTTCCGCTATATGGGTGGAATGAAAATAAATAGGAGATGATGCAAAATATTGTGGACGCATCGGAGTCAGCCTCAGTCAATAGTTATTACAGATAGGATACAGATGCATATCCGGATTCAAACAGAGAATGTTTCAGCTTCGGCTCTTGTTTGAAGTTCCAGGAACAATATAGGAATTGCAAGGATATCTTTGACAGGAGCCGCTTTTGTAAATATGAAATTGACCCTCGACTCATTGATTGTGTGGGACGTCAAAGGGAGGGAGTCCCAGTGAAATGTAAACTAAACATAAAATAAATAACAATAACTGCGTCGTACTTGGAACTGGGAAAGAAATCAAAGGATTTCCAATACTTGTAAAATATATACCCTATAATCTTTAAAATCCTCGCAAAAGTTTTAAATTTCATTAGGAAACTAACATTAACGAATTCGAAAAGTTGGTCCGGCTGTAGGATTTCGGATCAATCAATCAATATGCATGGGAACATAAGGGGACAACAAATATTCCTATCCTTGCCACTAGATCACATGGGAAAATCATTGGGTTGGAGAGAGCTCTCGAGGCTTTTATTTATGCAAGTAATTGTCCCAGTTATATCCACAGGTATATTTGCATTGACAAGAGCTCCCAATAAAATCCTGACAAGAGGTAGGGCTTGAATAATGGAAAATTTAATGGTGGGACTTGGAGGGATAATTACTCTTAAAAGTATTGACAGTCCTCTCTCTCTCTCTGGCGTTGTTTCGGAATTTCAACCGGGACAGAGGAATCGAAGTGACTTTGTTGACTTTAATTATGCTGATGAGGGGAGAACAAAGCCGGGGCTTCTCCCTTCTGTCTGATGACTCCACGTCTATGGATATGTATTCTACATATATATGGAACATGGAAATTGGCAAGTAAAAATAAGCGAGCCATTTCTCCAATCGATAAGTAATTTCTGATCTAATGTTAGAAACTACTCTCACATCACTCTCATCTCTGGCTTTCACTCTTTCTTCTTCCTCCTCCTCCGCCCTTCCATTCCCTTCTGTTTTTCTCTCTCTTTCTCTTATCCCTTCAATCCTAGTCGGTGTAACATTCCTCTTCTCCATACTACTCTCCTCGACAACTACTACTATATTGAGAGGAAATTCGTGAGAGTTTGGCTGTATCAACTGATGCGGACTTGGGAACCCATTCTGATGTCACAATTCCATATAGCATCGAGTGCACTTGTCATTTCAGCTCCTTACAAAAGACACACTAGTAGTTTTCCTTCAAGAGGCTGCACACACTAGACGGAGAGAAGACAGTCTACTACAGGAGAGCGAATAATAAAAAAAATGAAATCCCCTGTAAATCCCACTCTATATTTCCATGAAGAAGCAATTCCTTGAAGCGAAGAGCCTTTGAAAATTCACATTTCAGCCTATTTTCATCTTCGAGAGGAACTACAGTTGAATCCCACTATAAAAGAAACTCTCTTCAAAACGTTTTATCTTCAGGGCAAATTTATTTTGACAAATTATCTTGTTTTCCTAAATTTGCCTTTCTTCTTTTATTCGTGCTTTATAAGAGTATAAAGAAGTATAGAGAAAAGAGTATACTATAAATCATTTCTATGGATTTAAGAGCATTTCATTATTACACTCAAATTTATTTCCTTTCAAAAATGTTGCTATATGCAGTTTGGAAACTATCATTTGTTCCTTCCAAAAACATCCGCTTCCCATCCGAAATACTAAAGTCTCACTGCTGGGGATTTTATCGATAGGAGTTAGCAATTGGGAATTGGGAATGTGGATCATCGATTGACTTGCGTATATTTTCGGGGGGCTGGAATATAAAACAATGATGAGTATGGAGATAGTAAGGAAGTAAAGGAGCAATAATTGTTAGGTTGTACTACCCTCTCTGGATATTACCTCGAATATTTCATTAAGCAAAGAATACCGACCGATGAAAGTTTCAATACACAATGGGGACATAATTGGGACCCACATGCTAATAATAATGAGGAGTAATTACGGAGGGATGTAAATCGATGTAATTACCTCTAAACTTGTACCATTTCAATATAACCCAACAAATAGGTCTGATGTCCTGAAATGGGAAGAGTGCCACATTGAGTAAGCCTCAGTCAGTTGGGCCTTCCAGAGTCAGAGTCAGCGCTCCGGAAGGGTACAAACCTCACCTGCGGGAGTTCACATCCCTTGGCGGGAATTTCAAACTCTCGACTATACGACGCAGTAAGATTTAAAACGAAATAATTAATTTGACATCTGGGTGTGTTAAAAAATCCTCTTGAGTTTTCAAAAATTGTAACGTATTCTCATAATTTGTTGTCAAATACCCTCTCTACAATTCGTCTTATTGTGAGTAAAGAACGATGGAGACTGTAGACTAGGCAAGGGATTTGGGTGTACTCGTTCTTGGAGAATTAAAGCCCAGGATGAGCCCTAACTTGGTAAATTATGAGGGACGAGAGTGTGGAGCTGGCGGACAATAAATTGGTGGAAAAACTTTGTAATTTAATAGTACATTACTTGGCGGCTCGGACGTCATGGTTGGGAGCTCACAACAACTACTGTTCCTCTATTGCTGCCTCGATGTCTTACGTGAACACATATGACATAATGTACCTCACGTGTCCCCACAATCGTTGGTACGGCCTGAGTCCTTTCACTGACCAGCCTTTCTGTTTCGGTCAATTTTCTCTTTGGACCAGTCCACAGAGGTTCCCCTTTGAAGTCATTATTCCCATGATTGGTTCCTTTCCTCGGAGATGGAATTCTCACTTTATGTACTTGGGAAATATTTACTACCACTTTCCAGGAACTCTCCTCAACATTTTTATGGGATTCCTTTGAACATTAACTGAATTCTGGAGAAATCCTCGGAAAAATGACCCGGAAATTCCACCATACAAAAATTACGGACAAGGTTGGGTTAGGTTTGGTTTGGTTAGGTTAAATCCAATAATTTAATTTGATTTTTGAAATGAAACTTATTTTAAAATGGTAATTTATTCAAACCAGGTTCTTCCTATGGGAATCTTTCCAAATTATTTTGTAAAATAAAATAACACTCGTCTCAAAATCTGAACCGGAAATTTAGACCCCAACTCGGAGTCGGTTTAAAATGTAATAAAGGATCTTGTAGAGAAATACTTGAGCTGAGCCCTGTCATGGGAAGGACATTTATTTTCGTCAAAGTATATTTGACACGAGATTCTCTCTCTCTTATATTTGAGGGAAATATTTGTCAAGAAAATTTGGTTACAATGCGAGAACAATTGAGTACGAAGATTTCTATTGTAGAAGCTTCAAATCCCTGTCCACACTTTCTTATACATGGGGAAGGAGCAAATTCTCAAAAGTTACACTTTTCAAAAAAAAAACGAATTTCCATGCCTGCCTGTCGGCATCCGTCCCGAATCCCGAAGGACCTTGATTCAATTGGGACAAGATGAATGGAAAAGGATGAAAAATATTTCCCTAAAATTTCCATATGAATGTCATGAGACATTGAATGGGTTGAGAGGGAAATAGCTCAAGAATTTTTTTTCTCACCGCTCACAATCAATGCCTCTTGTCACTTCCAGCTCGCTGGATGTGATTTATGATCACCCAGTCCTTGCCACAAATCCCAAACTTTTCACGGGCTATTCCAAACAAGGAACAAGAAATAAGCTGAGGAACTCCAGCAGTTTCGTAATTAGCCTCGAGCTTCGACTCAAGACATAAAACTACGTGTGTACATAAGATGGGCTAATATTTGAAGATGCGGTTACGCCCAGCATTTGAAAACATGGAGTTACAGGGTGACCCAGAACATATCCCTGTTTGTCGTAGTAATTTCCATGGGCACGTTTAAACCAAAGCAAATAATACGGCCTTATGATATGTATACTCAAAGTTTCCTCCAAAATGCTGCGGGTAAATAATGTTGGCGTGCAGGTCAACGTAACTAATTTATGAATTTAAACAAAAAAAAATCATTCAAATTGGGGCATGTAAAAATTTGTTGGACTCTTTTTTTAACAAAACAGGAAGCGCCATCCGGATGATTTAATCTCCCAAGGAATTCCAAGCGCTCATTTTTTAGGGGCACAGTGAGAATTTTGTGCAACACCTTGTACATACGCTCATCTAGAAAATCTATCATGTGAGTGTACACTTCTACATTAGAGCATTCCCCCAACACAGGAAGACGCATCTTTGGCCAGTGACATCTTCGTCCTGTTATAGAAAAAAAAAGTGTGCTCCAGAAACCGCCTCCGTAGAGTTTGAACAAGCGGAATTGCCCCTGCAGACGAGCAGATTAAAGGCTCAGAGGTAATTTTCCTTCCCAACCCACATCTCCCTTGTCCCACTCCAATCCTCACACCTTCACTCAAAGCATCAACTCGGAAGATCTTCTGGAACGAGCGAGACGGAGAAAGTTCACTTTCCATCATACACACACACACATGTACATATGTATATAGATACCTACACACGTGAGAATTTCAAAGACGTGTGTCCCACACTTAAAGTTAGATGAGTACATTCTACCTCATCACATCCTCCTTCCCTATATATCTTTTACAGATGTGTAAGGATGAGTCAACTCATCTTGAAACAATTTACAGCCCACACTCCTTATCACATACTCCCAAGAAGATTTTTTATTTCGGATTTAATTACTCTAAAAAAATGCAATCTTGTCAAGTTCCAGTCGCAATGTGCCCCAACGTTAACCTTGCTCCTTGCCCCTACATATGCCTGTGTCAGAGCTAAGTTTTACTCCTTTTAGGGATACTATTACAAAGAGTGTCAACTATGATGTTCCTCCGTAGAGACATCCATTTCCACGTATGTACTTATATGCTCCTCCTATATACAAAACTACGTCATAGATTTTGAAGACGCACTTCCATTTATCACCCCGCAGATTTTGACGGCAACAGAAGACCATTCATTTACAACTGCTTCACTTAAACACTTCAAAGGGTTGTTTTGCCAACAGACTCTTGTACAATCTAACCTCTTTATAGCAGGATCCCTGGACAAACTGCAATGAAATCACCTGCTCTTGTAAGTGCAGAAACTTATGCTAAATGGGGCGTCCGTACTAACTTTGCGTAAAAAAAATATTTTAAAGGGGTCTGTTAAAACAAGAGTATACTTTTAGATAAGCTCGAGAAGTACTCGGTCCAGGTCTTGAGAACAGGATTCGTTATGGACGTTTAGCTTAAAAGAGTAATTAGGAAGGCATAACTTTCGACAGAGAGGGAACGAGCGTGGATCCGCTATATATTTTCTAACCGCTAGATTACCACGGCACAACCTACGACTTTTACAAGTGCCCATTCCAAAACTCATAGAAAAGCAATTTTCCCAGTGGGGAGAGAGGATTTCAAATGTGACTTAGTTCCAAGTCATTTGCTCAAAAACGATACAATACTCTCCCACATTTCCTACCAACATTTATTCACATCTTATAATCCGGAGCTAATTGCATAGAGCCCGTAATTCGGCAATGCAACTTTTCACATCGGAACTTATTTCAAAGCTTCTTAAGGTCAACTCTGCATTCTATGCCTTTTGTAGTCCCACTTTCCTTGGACCTTATGAATTACAAGCAACGTTTTACAGAAGCACGGAGAGCAGTTTTATGTAAGCATTTTCTATTGAAATTTGAGCAAGCATTCGTTTTCCCCTCTGAAGTTAGATTTTCTAAAAACACCGTCACCCTCACTGTTTTGCGATTTGTTTTGAATGTCATAACTTTCTTTAGTCACCGCCGGATTCTTTTTGGTTCAGCATCACGGGGGAACAGTTGCTCTGCACTGCGGACGTCCAACTAGGTCGAAACGTGGATGTCTACAGACACTGTGAGGGTCCTGGAGAAATCTTTGATTCCAGGAATTAAATACCTTCATTAATTATAAAGTAAGATTCGTACCGATTTGTAGTAATTGAATAATAATTTAAATTTAAATACTGAGTCTGTCTCACTCTGTGTCATTTTCTAATATCTACGATTCCCCGAGGAACTTTGGAGTAACTCTGGAACATCTGGATTGATAGTTGCCCAAGTCATGTTCCAGTTGAGACAAGTGAAATTACTGAAAGTGAATGTACTTTCCTGGAGCGCGTAAGTTACTGAAAAACTTATTTTCATCCCTTTACGATTCAATATTTTTCTAACCACTAGATGATCACGGCAATTTTAGGGTACAGATTGATTTAGAAGACATGATTTTCAGAATGTAACAAAAAATGTTGGTTTCAGTCTACAAAATCCCGAATAGAGAACGAAGAGAATGAAACCAAAGCAAGGAATGGATACGAAAGCATTTAACTTTCATAAGTTATGGAGCCCGCGCCCAAGGATGTACCTGAAAGGAAGTTGGTTTTCAATTATGGAAGATGTGAGCGTGCATCTGGATGGAAACACTTGTACTCAAGTGCCTTCACTTTTAATAGTATTATATTCCTTTTCCTTTGATCCCTACATATGCGGTCAAGAGTGACTTTCAAAGGATTTTCAAGTTGAGCCCAAATAGTTATTAGATATCTCGCTCAAGTGATACGCTTCAATGAGGGGGGATTCCAATACACTCAGTCGACTAGTATGATCAGGCCTACAATTGAGCCTTGAGCCCATATGACTACGGGATTTTGAATTCCAATCACGCGCCCTTCTCCCCTGGTTTTACTTATGCGGATATGAATAATTGGTCGGGGGGAAAGGATGTATCAATTTAATTTTTCTTCCATCCAGCTAAAAATTTCAACGAGAGGGGAAATAGCTTTGAGTGTCCGGCGGGATCCGGTTAAAATGGACCCAAGGGAGTCTTTTTTCTCAATTTCATGCTCAATTTGTTCCTGCTGCAGACAGAACCATCCTCTGTAAGCCAGTGCATTGAAGAACCCATAAATTTCCGAGCAACACGGATTCTATTTTTATTCGTTACTCCCTTTTACGGACTAAACCTCCGGGTTTTATTACACCCAGTAAATAAAACCAAGGTCCGTGTGTGTATGTGTGTGTGTGTGTGTATACAAGTCCCATTTACATATTCACCGGTCCCCTCGTCCATTTCATACAAGGACTACATCCCGTGTTTAATTATTGAGTAAATAAATTCCAAGGAGTAAGCTCTCACGGAATATGCGGGTCCATTTACAATTGGGCTCAAATGAAAGGACCTTTTACGATCCAGCCCTTTCACATCCAGTTGTATGTATTTCTGTATTCCGTAAAATTCTGAAATGAAGCCTCTCGTGAGCGAATTTCCAGACATAAAATCTGAATATTGGAGAGTATTTAGTTTGAAATAAATGTGAATTTTCCCTCCACGGAATTCATCCCACCATTAGCAATAAATCATATTCTCCAAATCTGGATTTGAACAATTCTTTTAAAAAATTTCCAAGAAAACCCTACACTATAATCTCCGTCATATTGCCGTGAATTCAATGATATCTTCAAACATCTTGTGAAATATGGAAGTGCAAAGCAGCCCAAAGGTTTGAGTTTTCACAATATTTAACTCCACACAACTTTAACTTTGTTTAACAATGTTAAACAAAAAGCATAAAATTTTATTTAAAATTTGTACTACGTCGGAAAATGCCTAACATTTTATACAATGTAAGGCTCTTTTAAAAAACTAAATCTCTGCAAAATTCGTAAACTCTTGGAAATTAGGCTTATGTGAAAATTCCAAGAATGGGAAAACTCCTCGGAAGGCCCCAATTTTGAGCCGAGTATATTTGAATACAACGACACGGGTTTCCTGATTAAACCGAAATAACCGAAAATCGGGGTTTCCACTGAATCTGTAGTACAGGATTTTCCTCCCAATTATTTGTATTTCATCTGGGAAGTCAAAGATGTAAAACAATCCAGAGGAGCGTTCAAAGGAATAAACAATGCCCTAATCTCAGGCCGGCTTCCCAAACATTTGAGGTGAAGTAACTCAAGAGTTCCATTTATGCAAAAATCATTTGTTCTTGCAATCAACTTCCGCCAGCTGGTCATCCTTGGGAGATGTTGACCTTCGGCCCCTACACAAAGCGGGTCTGGTGGGTGCTACTGAGGATTGTGGGAGCAGCTGCTGTGACCATGTGAGTGAGTCGGGAGCGGAAGGAAACTGCACAAGTGCTCCGCGTCATCGCCCTCTTTGCATTTCAACTCTAAATATAGGCATCTATAGGGGAATTAATTAAATTCCTCGGAAGCATAACTTCTGGAATAGAACGTTCCTGGAATGACTATAAGGCCCTCAACCCCTCTCCATGCACACACACACTCAGACACACACACACACAACTTGTGAGAAACTATAGAGGAAAGTTATTAGGACATGACAATCCTGAGACAGCAAAGTGTCAGGGAACAAATTGGATCTTCCTCTGTCTGTGTAACCAACTTGTCCGAGCCTAGGCATCTGCTTTCTTGTGACACATGTCTCCTACCTTTTGTCTACTTTCAACTCCCAGCATCAATTTCTTACAAGATTCATAAATGCTTTTTTTATAGCCCTTTTTTCTCATACGGCCCTTATTACATCAATCTTGACGTAAAGCATCAGGAATCCCTTACGCAGGCATTACAGCCTTCCCAAAGCTGTCTTATTGTCTCACACAAGTCAGCGTAAGATCTCCTTGCAAAAAGCAAGGATCCGTTTAGAAGGGATTTTTTTTACGGACGTATTAAAACTTAGTACTAAAAAAAATTGTGGTAAACGCTGATGCGTTCAAATACTATTGCCCTTTATAGGGAAAAAAATCCTTCCATGTAAAGTATATTTATATGGGGGACCCATACAGGGAATTTAATAGCCATGCAATGTACCTATATATGAGATTGGCCTGATTTGGTTTCCTTAGATATTTTCAATTGAATGTAATCCCATCTGTACTTTAATCCGCTCAAACTTACGTAACTTTATTGCTCGAAGCCTGAGAACAAGATCTATGCTCGAACCGTCCGAGGAATTAGATCAGTTTCAATTGCGAGATTGGCTAGAGTGCTGTCCTAAATGGGTGGATACACCAGGTCGTTTAAGGGTTGGCCATCAAACCTGGATACTTAGCTCATGATATGCTTACAGTAGGATTGGCTAGTGGTTAGTGTAAAACCAAGTTTGAGAATCCTCGGCGGGAAATTCGAAAAATAGTGCTATGCGATTTGTGCAAAGGCACAGGCACACCTTCAATCGAGTACCTCTCTGTGTGTGATCTAGCATTGTACGAAATACTGGTTAAATCAAATATAAATATGACGCACGTATCATACAAATTCAGATCCTAATTTGAGACAGCTGCCTATCCCACTCCATGTTAATTGGTCTTGGTCATTGGTGCAAAGGCAATGTCATGGAGTTTGTATAGGAGAACTCCAAAAGGATTCTAACACATGGTTCTACACAGCTCAACCAAAGCGGACCAATGTTAGCCAGTTCAGAACACTGACCATTTCCAGAAATAAAGAACACACTGGCTGATCCAATCATGTACATTTCAAGTTCGATCCAATTGTACACTCCAAGCCTTGCTATTGAACTCGTTACTGACCTCCCAGGAGTTATCCTTCAATTGAGGTTAAAACTTTGGGTTGAGTGTCAATCATTGAACTCCTAAAGGTTCCAGTGGCTATTAAACTTCGGACATATGTCCCAATCTAAGAACTACATGTGTGTCTGACAGTATTATAGCTTTTAATTACCTTGTTGCATACAATCGTCTTATACTCCGTCCCCTCGAACTTCTCCTAGTTTATGGTTTGATAAAAGACTAATTCATTTTTGCCGTGATCATCCAGTGGTTAGAAAAATCAGTTACAGGAACTTATAAGTTGCAATCATGCTCATAGGTCTCTCGTGAATGAGCTCTCCAGGGTGTGCACAAGTTTGGGAACTATTTACATCTTCACAAACAATCAGCTCATCTTCAGTAAATTAAAGCTGTTTTGCCAAATGGGACAACAACTTTGTATTTTCAAAGAAACGAGGGAATAATTGCGGGACCGTTTAAAAAAGGCTCTTAATGAGAGGGTAGGTGCAGGAGCGTCAAATCCGGCCAGTCAGGGAGCCCTCCCGGATCCTTGGAGAAGCGGGGAAATTAAATTTAATAGTATATAATTACAAGTAATGAATAATGAATGCTACTTTGAGATAGGAAACATCTATCAAGTGGCCTTGATGGACGATAGACAAGAGGAGGAAATCCAAGGAGGAGTTCCGCCCCACAATTTTAACCCAAATACCGTCGACCCTATTTAAACAACTTTTTATCAGAGTTGATCAGACCATTTGCGTGGACGATTTCTCGGGGATATATTAACGTTAAAAATACAGACTGCTGGAGGATCTGCGCCTTTAAATTTGCTACTAAGGTTTTAGATTAAAAGAAGAGAGGAGACGTTATGAAGGGATCCGACTGTAATGCAAAGACAAGGATTTGGTTGTAATTTATTTGCAAATGGGTAACCCCAGCTATCCAATCTATAGTGTCTTTCGGAAGGACTCCCTGGTTGTTGGAAATTGCGGAGGTTGCCAAGAGAGAATTAGGAGTGAGTTAAAGTCCGGCGTATGTGTGTGTGTGTGTGGAAAGGGCAAGTGGAGGCTCATCAATCCTTGTTCTCTCTTGGCAAGGCCCCCACGCAGCTCCTCTCTCACTAATCTCTCATTCTCCTCCAAAAACCCGACACATACTCAACCAGTCAAAGCAGAGATCCTTGCTTTGGAAATGAGGTCACTTGAATCACTCTCCAGAGGGCTCACAGCTTCTCAGTTTATTCTCTTTTGTAATATGTACCCCGTCATATGGCCTTTTACATTTTTACGCATATTTTACAATACAGCGCTTCAAAAATTCAATATAAATCGTCCCCTGAAGTTACCCTACATTTGGTGTGAAGTTACTCCAAATGTGTATATTAATGGCCTGGGTAAAGACATACCATTTCGACACCGAAAATTAAGTTTGAATTATTTGAGTTACAGCTGGAGTGTGAACTTGAGTGGGGGAGTTCAAGGAGGAATTGAAGTGCATTTCAAAGTTCCAGTTTTCAAGCTGAAATAAAAGTTCTGGGACTTAAATCTTCAAAAGAGTAGTTTTGGTGGGAGAGGCCGAGTTTTTGTTTATTTTGAGAGGTGGAAGGATCCTTGAAAGGGAAGAACTTTTCGAGTCATAAATATAAAATTGCGGGTGTTTTTAGTGAAAAGGTACAAGACTTTTAGCTGAGCTTTTGTTTAGAGTCGGGACAGGTTAGAAATCATTTACAGAGTTTCTCAAAGACATAAAAAGTTTCCCGGGAGCCTTTGCGGGGGAAAAGGACGGATATTTAAAAGATGATAAGGCAATAGGGAAAACATTACAGGTTTTGTGGGGAGTGGGGATAGTCTCAGAACGGGATATATGGCGTTTATCTGATGGCAAGGAATCCCTCCAGGGATCATGGAAATTGCGGTGTGTATCCACAACTGCTCGGAACACAATAACCTCAGATCCCCGTTTCTCTTCCTCCGCAGCCCTCTTCATACACGGAGATACGAGATGGATGTTCTACTTTTTTTTATCCTCCACATATATGTATGTATATGACGTCCATGTAATGGAAGGAGAATATCGTTTATGTCTTGAACCGCTCGTCCCAGGACCGTCGGATCATTTGTGCCTTGAACATTGTGTGCTCATTGTCACAAGGGATGACATGGATCTAAGTAATTACGCCCACACAACAAGGAAAACGCAATGACTCCGAACCCTCCCGTAAGACCAAGCCCGTTGTCCAGAGTTTTACTCTAGACCTCAAAAGTGTACTTTATATCAGTTCTGAGTAACACTTTCGAACGTAATATTAGCGGTCCATATGTGTCAAAATCCTATTTCATCCGAAATAAAACATTTTCAGACGGGTGTGGGAAGTGTGTAGTGCTGCGCTCGGGTCAAGTATTTATAAAGATCCGACCACGAACTTGACTTGACCCCGACTTCTCAAGTACGTATTTCAAGATTACCCGAACTTGACATTTTCAGTTCAAGTAATACTTGAATGAAACAAGTTCGGGTTTTCAAGTAATTCTCATATTACTTGACCATGATTTTATACGCGCGTTTCGGGTCCAACTTCAACTTGACTTGACCATGACCCGAACTTGACCATGAACTTGAACTTTCAAGTACTTTCAAGTAATCCATTGGACATCAAAATACTTAAGTTTTATTGAATTTATATTTCTAATGAAAGCGAACCTGGGTTTCTAACACACTAGGTTTCACCCAGCATTTTGCTAGCAACCGCCTCTAAAAATAATAGTTGTATTTTTGGTTCCTTTCAATGAATGTAGAACGATTGTACACTGCAGATCTACTCTGATTTCGTGTACCGGGTGGGTCTGGTGACTCAGTTGACATTTTCGGGGACACAGAACTCCTTTTAGGTTTTGTTGTCACATACTATTATAAACATGGGTGCTAACATTTTTAAATCAATTTCCACGGAGCCATATGAATGTTGAGCTTTCTTTTGTATTTGTGTACACGAACAAATTAACAAATGCCGCTTAAAGTGATGTATTAAATGCCGTTTTAAGTTTCATTTAGTACAGTGAATCGTAAGTGAATTGAAAACTCCCTCAGCCATGAAGAATTGCACAAACAAAATTACTTGAACTTGTACACGAAAAACTCAAGTTCGTGGTCAAGTACTTTTTAATATTTACTTGAACATGACCAGGTACTATGGTTCAAGTAAAATAATTATACTTGACCACGAACTTGACTTGAGGTAAGAAATCATGGTCAAGTCGATGAAATACCTGAACACGACCCGAACCGTTCATGGTTTTAAATTTATTTACTTGACCACGACCCGAACGCGAACTTGACTTGAAATACTCGTGTACTACTTGTACTTGTGCGCAGCTCTGGAAGTGTGCAAACTTCAAACTTGGGTGCAAACTCTACACTTGAATTTCGAATTGAAGCTTGAGTTTAAATTTTGAACTTGGATTCCAGCTTGAAAGTTTGGTTCCAACTTGAAACCTGACTTAAAATTCGAAACTTGGATTCTAAGTAAAAATTTTGGTTCGAACTTGAAACTTGAGTTTAAACTTGGGTTCCAACTTGAAACTTGAATACAAACTTGCAACCTGAGCTCAAACTTGGATTTTATGCTGAAAATTGGGGTCCAACTTGAAAGTTAAGCTCAAACTTGAAACTTGAAACCTTAAAGTTCACACTTGTGTTCCAACTTGAAAATTGGTTTCCAATATGATCTTGGGCTCCAAAATCTCATTCTATGCTGAAACTGAAGTTCCAGCTTGAAATTTAGGGTTTACCTCCACCCCCCCCCCCCCAAATATCCTGAAACTCAAAACTTGAGTTTCCCCTTGTCCTTGTGAGGATCTGTGTCTAGAAAATGCTACTCACTCTAATTGTAAGGATGGAGTTCCCCAAGGAGCCTCTCATAAGGAAAGAAAAATCCGACTTGTCTATCACTCCACAATTTTTACCCTTTCTTTCCCTTTTGTTTCCCTTCCACTTGTATTCTCTCCACTCGAAAAAATTACTCAAAATCAGACAAGTGTCATCTCAAGCACATGTCCTTAATAGCAGTGCTTCCCTTTCCCTTAAAACTATACATCACAGCGGCCTCACATGTTACAAAAAATATATTCAAGGGCCTGGTGTCCCATAACAAGCTCCCCCCTTTAAGCCCTCAACATCCTAAAATTCTTACTTACATTTCCACAGTTTCTAAAAATATTTTCACCCATCCAAGTCAATACAAAACCTGTCACTATCACCCAAACTATCTAAACCCAAGCAAATCTGCAACTTTTTAAAATTTCAAAACTAAAAACTTTTCTTTCCCCCAGAAAAATACTGTTTTCAAAACCTTTTAAATCCCTCAAAAAAAAATTTTAACAGATTTTGCGAAATTTATCTCCATGTTTAATTTCCAACTATTTTTCCCCCCATTAAATCACTCATAGGGGCGAAGGGGACTCAAAGCTTTGAAACCACTTTCTGCACATTTGTTTCCACAAGCCTTATTGAGATAAGTGACAGTGTTTTGGGTCTAAAAGGGGAAGACTTGTGTAAAGGACCATACTACTCAAGTCTGTCACACTTGTTTACTTTACAAGATTCACATGGGGGAGAAAAAAAAAGTGGGACAGGATCAGGTTTCACTCTACTTTCATTTCTATCATCATCCGCCAGAAGATTTGGGCCCGGGATGAAAACCCGACTCATTTCCAGTCACTTATCAAGAGGTGTTTCTGGGCATTTCAGGATTTTTAGGGGCAAACTGACACTGACCCAATTCCTTAAACCGCAAAAAAGCGCTCGTATAAGATACATTGTCGCAATTCGCCCCTCAATTATTTTCCACTCAAGCCTTGTAGTAGGGGCGGAGTGAATCCAATGCTAATAATTATGATGTTTCTGTAAACCATAAATTTCTCTCCTTTTTGGCCAGGACTTTTAAAAAATCCTAAATTTCAACTTCTCGCGCCAATTCGGAATGCAACTCCGTACTAATTTATAGGTAACTAGCGAATCACTTGCCAAAATTAAAGCCGGGAATAAATGGGTCAGGAAAGAATAAGTAGAAAGGTCTGGGCTATTGGAGATCGGAGATTGCTCTTTTAACCATAGATTTTTTTTTTGTATGTATCAGGGATCCGGGATCTAGACCGTATGAAGAGTAAATGCCTGGTTTAAATGCCAGGCCGGAGTTGGAAAGGTCTTTTATGAGTCCTACGGGGGAGGCAAAAGTGATGTTGCTCTTGTTCCACCTGAGGGAGGGCATGTTTAAGCAGAATTGATGATGTGAGTCGCATTCCCTGGGGCAACTCCGTCCCTCATTCTTCTCTCCCTCTGCCCCTCTCCCTCATACATAGGAGACAAGAGTACGTCCTCACGTCATCCGGCACTTGTCGCTCATCCTCTCCCCTCCCTTCCAAAAATCCCCCATCACTCACAAGCTACAATATTTCCTAGTTTTTCATTAAACCCACAGTACAGTGTTTAAAAAAAAAAAAGGACCTGAAATCCAAACCTTGGAATTTTAAATGGGATTTAACATGTAAAAATTTAGAGGTCACGTACCCCCCCCCCTCTCTTTCTTGTAAAAAATTTTTTCTCACAGATGGATTTTTTAGCTCTATGTATTTTTTGAACAGCGTCGTCTCTATACCCATGTAGTAATGAATACAGAAGGATATTTGGAGGACAGGGAAAAAAAACTTACGGAGACCATGAGATGGTCAGTGGAGGAGACGCGGGTGACCCGATTCTTGAAGAGGAGTCTCTTGATGAGCCGCTCACAATTCTGGTTGTATTTCATGAAGGTGACGTAGGAGGCGTAGATGCAGAGGAGCACGAGGGCCTCGTACCACTTGATCTGACTGTCACGGAAGCAGAGGATGAGGATGATGAGGGCCACGGAGTAGAAGGAGCAGTCCCGGAACAACGGCCACCATGTCAAGTGCAATACCGTCTTCGAGAACAACGCACACATCCCAATCACAAACAAAATGTTGAACACCGCCGATCCTGGAATCCCCAAATTAAATCCAAATCATTTTTAACTTCTCAAAAAAAAAAAAAAAAAAAAATCGTATCAAATTTTACATTTGTAAAAAATACTCATTTCCGGAATGCTCGGAAGCAATTGTGAACACCGGGGATTTAAATTAAATTTCTGTAAATCCATTTCCGCGGGAGCATTCAAATTTGAAGGTACATCCCCACCCCAGGCGTCTTTCTTATATAATAAGATAAGATCCCCTCCGCTGTTATGTTACAGTGGAAGCCAAAAAATCGTTAGTTGGAAATGGATCTGAATTTTTTTAAATGTGAAGGGTGCTGCTTGAGATGGATTTTTGACGTATAGCGTCTGCCCCTATATAATAATGGCTATGCATGCACATATGTACATAGGCGTCGTCGTCTGTGGAAGGAGCAATATAATTTACTGGCTCAACCGTAAATGGCCCCTGTTATGGGGAATTATTGTTACATAAGCTTGGCCTTTCCCATGTTTATATTTGAGCTCGTAAAATCCATGAAGGGAGATGTGTTGATATGAGGATTGATGGAAAAGGTTAGGAATAGTTTCATGACCACGGATCTGCGTGCTGATTGGACATAGCTAGGACTTGAGGCATTAATGGCCCTATGCTGTTCCTTATCGTTCTCCCAAAAAAAATTTTCTCTCTCTTAATCCCGCCAAGGTTAAAAAAAAAGTAACTGGGAAAAATGCACTTTACATATAATTTTTCATCTCTTCCGATCTACTCTAACTTTTCGGACTGAGTCCACCTCCGTCCATGGCCAATGACCAAATCAATCCTGGTCCGGGTCTTTAAATCAATTCCATTCGAACTTCAACATTTGACTCACTTTTCATGCATTTCCCTCGTGCTATAACCAGACTCAGCTCTTACAAGCTCTCTACCTATTCACATATTTGATTCCCCCATTTTCAAGAGAATTCTTTCTCCAATCTCGCAAAATTTGTTTGATTGACCTACGTCAAGAATTCCGACCAGAATCGTTAAAAACGTAAGGGAAGTAGAGAATTTTACAGGATTTTGGACATTTTTACAAATTTTTATTCCCAGAAATATTTTTTATGAAACTTGCTTTTATACTGGAGTTGTAGGAAATTTTAAGGGCTTTCCAGGGAGCTATGGCACAAGCCCCTATGTTGGGAATTGTGGGAGTGATCGGGAAAATAGAGAGGAAGGTTTTGGGGAAATTACTGTGAAGAGCATCAATGACCAAGATGCGGCAAAGAAGGAAAAATTTTTTTCATATTTTCATGGATGGTCAGGTATTTTTTAAAAAATTTCAAAACGCTCTGTTTGTAGTAAATTTCACGGGGATTCATTGGAGTCTAAGAGAAACTTTCTAGGACTAAAATTCCCGCCTCAGGAGAATTCGAAATACAAATATAAGTGAAAGTTTGTGAAATGCTTTAAAGAGTTGCGCATTTTTTTTTCAATTTCCCGTAGGATTTTTAGGTTTTGAGACTGCTATTTTTGCCCCAGGAAGTTTCTGCTATACGAAAATGAATCCCCATGAAATTTACTATAAACCAAAACTTTTAGGAAAAACTTTATAAGCTCCGGACCATCCATGAAAAAATGAGAAAATCAGAGATTCATTTTTCCCTCAATCTTGCTCACTGAGTTGCTCTCTTGAAGCGGGATTTTTTGAATCTTGCTTCCGGTCTTTTCCTGTCATGTCCGTAATTCTGAACGTAGGGACTTGGGTTACACGTCCCTGGAAAGCCCATAAAATTTTCTACAAACCACAAACCAGCATCAACACATTGTTTGAAAAAAATTTCTGCAAGAATAAAAAAAATGTATAAAAATTAACATTCTAAAAAACGACTTTGCTTCACGTTTCTTGACCCTGTGACCTTAAATATTGAGCCAGGTTAATGAGATAAATTTCAGAAAATCTGGAGTAAAATTCTCTACAAATTGGGGGAATCAAACATATTATGCGTCATTATATTTTAAGGGCCAGAGCACCTGAGTAGCATCACCCTGTTTAAATTGTATTATACAAGAAGAATGCTTTGGGAAAAACGCTTTGAGTATTTAATTTTAAAATTAGGGGCGGAGAGTATTTTAGGGGCGAAGGGATTTTTTTTTGTGACAGGGAATAAATAAATGTTGCGGATAAAGACAGGAAGGTCTTTAGAAGTAAAAAAAAATGGGGATTGAAGTGAAATGGGAAGGATTTGAGTTTTGATGGGGTTTTTGAGGGATGTGTGAGGTCGGAGAAGTGATTGAAGTGATTACGAGGGGAAATGAGGTGCAATGAAGTGGAATGCTTTGATGTAATTTCTTTGGTGGCTTCTTCTTATGTGGAGGGAAATTAAATTCGGAATAGGCGGAACTTAAGTCTAATTGGGGAGTTACTCAAGTGGTGCTTACACCAGCTCATGGACCTCATTCCTGGGGATGGGCAACTATGGAATTGGACAATTCCATTTTATGCCGAGTCTTTTATTTCTCATGTTTTTCCGGAATTGATCATTTCCATGTTAAATGGGGCTCATTGTCGGTTCGGAGTAAAGAAGGACTGGGATGGGGGTGGGTTTTTATGCTTACAGCCGAGTCTCACTGTCTCACCATAACAAGGGTCCTTCGGAACTGGATTTCAAACTTTGGGTTGGGCCTGTAATAAGTGAGATTGTCAGTTTGGGGTAAAGTGAGACTTGGTAAAATATTTGGGCTTTTGAAATATATGTGAGTCAAAAGGTTTCTTATATTTAATGGCGTGAAGCCTGTTCAAAGAAAGGAAAAGCCTTTGATAATAAATGGAGAGAATGGGGGAGGGATATTTTAGAGATAGGTGAGGTTTGTTATGTGGAGAGTGTATGGGGTGGATCCAGTGTTTAAGGGGAAAGGAGGGAGGGTTGAGGAAGGAAATATCGAGTGGGGATAATTGATTGACGAGGGTTTCTTACCGACGATGGTGCCGATGCCGACGTCGTCGTGTGAAATGAAGACTCCGATGACACTTGTGAACAATTCTGGAGCCGAGCCTCCTGCTGCCATGAAAGTTGCACCTGCCACGTCATCCTGCAAATAAGTAACCAGTCAAGTTTGAGTTTCAAGTATAAGTTCAAGTCATAAGTTTAAATTTAAGCTTGAGGTTCTAGGGTTAGTTTCATGTTCAACTTTGAATTTCAAGTTCAAGTTTCAGTTTCTAGTGTTAGTTTCAAGTTCAAGTTTGAATTTCTAGTGTTAGTTTCAAGTTTCAAGTCTGAGTTTCTAAATTCAAGTTTGAATTTTGAAATTCAATTTTTAGTTTCCAATTTCGAGTTTGGATTTCTGAATTCAAGTTTGAGCTTCTAAATTCAAGTTTAAATTTCTAAATTCAAGTTTGAGCTTCTAAATATTCAAATTTAAATTTCTAAATTGAAGTTTGAGTTTCTAGTTTCAAGTCTGAGTCTCTAGTTATAAGTTTGAGTTTCTAGTTTCCTGAGTCTCTACTTATAAGTTTGAGTTTCTAGTTTCAAGTCTGAGTCTCTAGTAATAAGTTTGAGTTTCTATTTTCAAGTCTGAGTCTCTAGTTGTAAGTTTGAATTTCTAGTTTCAAGTCTGAGTCTCTAGTTATAAGTCTGAGTTTCTAGTTTCAAGTCTGAGTCTCTAGTTATAAGTTAAGTTCCCAGCATTAAGTTTAAGTCTCTTGCTTTGACCTAAGATTTCAGTTTGCAGTTTTAGTCTCAAGTTTTTGTTTCAAGTTCAAGTTAAACTTCAATCTCAATTGCCGTTTCAAGTTCAAAATCAAAATCAAATTACAAGTTGAAAATTTAGCCTGAGTTTGAATTTGCCAATTTGAATTGTACATTCAAGTTTTATCATCCCATGGTTTCAAGTGCAAATTATAATTTCCAGTTCAAGTTATATAGTTTCAAGCTCAAATTCAAATTTAAATTTCAAGATTAACGTCAAGTTCCAGTTTTAATTTCAAGTTCATACCCAAGTTCCAAGTTCAAGTGCCAACTTGAGTTCGGACTTGAAGTCACACTTAAGTACCAACTTATAAAGCAAACTCCATCTTTTCGATCTTGTGCCCTTGTATTGTATCTAACTGTATAAGTTGAGGTTTTAAGTAGGATTTTAGTAAAACAAATGAAGTTTGCATTAGGCATACATATACATACATATATGAATTCCAAGTTGGAGTTCACTCAATGTATGGAAAATGCACTTATGGTGCACTTATTGTGTTGTGTTTCATTGCGCTTGAATAAATTGATTGTGGAGTTGGAGGCTGGTGGTGAATAAAAAGTGAAGTAGCACTCCAAGGACTTGACTTTTGAGAAGGGGTATTAGCAACACAATTGTCACGGGACCACTCCGAAAGCCTTGATTATTTTACAACTTAATCCCTTCCCATTTCCCTCCCCTCCCCCCTCCTCCCGTCCTTTATCCCACTCAGCATTTACAAATAGTCCCACAACAGCCCCTCGTAGCATCTCCTATACTTTGTCCCTATATCTTTGTAACGCCATCAGATTTGTTTTTCCAGGGCTATGATTTACCATAGAGGTAGGTTTCAATTATAAATGAACTTTCCACAAGGACACAGGAGCCTGTTTTCCTATGTAAATACAGACTGAGTGAGTGCCCATGGAAAAGAATGGGAAGGAGAGGAATTGACTCGCAATCACCGTCCTTATTTCACGACCAAGTGCATCACATATCATTACGAAGGAGAGGGCAATTGCAGCCCATCAATAATTAACGTTCCTACGAATTCCCACTGACTCAGTGAGGAGGAACCTCTGCTATAAAAGATACTCTACTCGGATTCAAGGTGATAAAATAAATGACCGGCCATCAATTCACCCAAACCGCAAACAATCCTTACATATTCACAGGAGTGCCGGTCCTAAAGCAAAGATACCTCTCATCACTCACGGCTCATTGGTCACTGTATATAGTCTGCATTTTGTTTAACATTTAAATATACAAAACAAATCCTGGAACGACTGAATAATCCATTACTTCTTTAAGAGTACTCAATTCAGGGATAGTATTGGTTCTCCTTTGTTCAAATTTACTGGAACACCCGTTTGACCCGAAAATGTTTTAGGTCAAAAACCTTTGAGAATAAGTATAAGTGAATTATGAATCTTTGACCGGAAAAATGTGAACGAGTTTTGGTCGCAAAGGGTGATCGTACATAACATTTAGACTTACACTTTATGACCAAGAAATTTCGACCGCATTATTGAAGTATCAAATTGACCAATTGAAAATTTGGGTCAAGAAAATTGTGCTAGCAAAGTCGGGCCAAGAAAGTTGGGTCAAGAAAATTGGTGCCAGAAAATTTGACCAAGAAAGTTGGACTGACCAGAAAAAAACAAAGAAAATTTGCTAACAAAATTGAACCGAGAAAATTGGACCCAAGAATAATAAAATCGAACGTACTAATAAAACTGGACCGGCACTTTTGGACCTATTAAATTGGACCAAGAAAATTAAACCAGTAATTTTGGACCAAACTCTGTCCAGGTACATTTTTAAGGAAATTTTTAGAGGAAAAATGAACGAGGAAAATCTGACCAAACAATTCTGACAGTAAAGATTACGACCAGACACCGTGACCTAGAAATTCAGTCAAAGATGATCCCGAACAAAAGAAGTTAGAACAAATGTTTTTGACCCAAACAAAATTGACTACGAGTAATAATTATACCAGAAATTGCGGTCAAATCATTTTAATAAAGAAATTGGACAATAGAACAAACTTCGACAAATTTTGCATTCGATAATGAAAATAGTAGTGCTCGAATAAATTCAAGTGCTGAGACTCATTTAAATTTGACCGGGTCAAAGAATCTGCTATTCTGAATAGAAGTCTGATAGAATTGTAAGTCCCCGGTCAAGAGTGAATTTTGAGGATTTGAGACACCTGAAAAGGATCCCTTGTGAGTGTAGTTGTATATAGAGGACGTGTGGCCGAGAATACAAGACGAAGACTGCAATCTCCCTGCATCCCCTCAATAATTCAAATTCATTCCCGCACCAATCTCGCTCCGAATTTATAAGCAACTTGGGATCACCTTTCCTTGTAATTACAACTCCTCTCCCTTTTTCCATTCCCACAAAACCCTCGGTCTTAGCATCATCAACTTCTATTTTTACATCTCCCCATAATCTCAGATGGGAGAGATGGTGTCCATTATTTCCTCGGTCTTCCATTTCTTCCACACGAGTCCGACTAGGAGTCATGCAATGAGTCAGTATCCACTTTCCCACAATCAACCTAATGCCGTACATAATAATGCTCAGCTTTAGTTGAACATTTTAGCTAAACTCTGCCATTTGTCTCGTACTTTCGCACTCGGAGGGGTACAAAGTGGGAATGATAGTATCCAAATTTATCCCATAAAATGGTAATAGAATACATTTGCATTTTTAAGGATATAAATGGTGTGCAGTGTGTTAGGAACGAATTAAATAATGATCCGAGGCATGCCAAGACATTGGATTAGGTATCGAACATCATAATAATTCTTATCACTTCCATAATAATCAAATGAAATGGTAAAAATTATTAAATGCAGTCAGCAGGGGGGTTGAACAGTAAAGACGGTACCAAATGGTAAGTGCCCATTAGAATCGTAGAAAATTTTCGCGTGGTATGAAATCCTATAGATACATCGGGTATCAAATGGTGTAGATGCATGGTAGCAAAAGGTTTCAAGTTTTTCATTGTAGCAACAGGAGCATGTTACTAATAATTGTAAATGGTATATTTGTATGGTAACAAGCGATAGCATGGTATCTACTGGCCAGTATGCATGGTAACAAATGGTACCATAATATTAAATAGAATTAAAAGTTTGCACGGTAAAAACGGTACAATTGTTTTACACGGTAAGTTTGCAAGGTAGCGAATGGTACCATGGTATCAAATGGTAAGTTTGCATGGTAACAAACGGTACCATTTTAATTATATGGGACATTCATTATTGTAGCAAACGGTACCATGGTATCAAATGGTAAATTTGCATGGTAACAAGCGGTACCATGGTATCAAATGGTAAATTTATATGGTAACAAGCGGTACCATGGTTTCAAATGGTAAATTTACATGGTAACAAACGGTACCATGTTAACAAGCGAGGTAACATTTGGTACCACGGTATCAAAAGGTAAGTTTGCATGGTAAATAACGGTACTATTTTTATTAAATAGTAAATTTATACCGTAGAAAACGGTACCATGGTATCAAATGGTAAATTTTCATGGTAACAAACGGTACCATTTTAACAAAAGGTACCATGGTATGAAATGATATATTTGCATTGGAACAAACCCCTACGTGGTATTAAATGGTAAATATACAGTTACAAACGGTACCATGGCTTTAAATGATAAATTTGCATGGTAACAATAAACAGGCTCATATGGTTACATGTTACCAAATGGCATGTATTATTTCAGACGCTCCCATGGTAACGAAAGTAGCACCATGGTATACAGTGCACTGCAATGCATAGCAACAAACAGACCACATGGCAGTGACCTACGGCCCGAGTAAAATTGGTCAAATTGGTACCACACTCTGTTACACGGTAAATTTGTCTTGGTAACTGAAAAGCCAGAAGAAGGAGTGGTGTTCCGTCACTGTACTAATTTTGCAAACGAAACACGTGCGCAAATGAACATGAAGAAATTTGTAAAGGCTAAAAAGATAGTGAATTGGGGAATTGCGGAAGGTGCCATTTGGTGATTGAAGGTCCGTTATGTCATCCTGAGCAGGAATTACAGGAGCTTTGGGAGGAAGGAAGAGATTGGAAAGAGTGCGGAATCCTCTTTGCTCGGAGTACTGTATTAAATGGGGATTGATATAATTTGGAGAGGTGGATGTCCTCACTCGTGGCACTCGCACCTATCCTCTTAGAGCCGTATCCATTAGTTTAATTTGATTGCGTGGCTCTCTCTTCTTTGAACTCACTTCGTCCGTCAAGTCACCCGCCATTTCCCAATCAGCCAATTACACTTGAGCAATCCTCTTTTCCTCACTTCCATTCACAGCCATCTACCTAAATTATTCCAGTTCCTTTCGCCCTAAAAATAAACTCCCGACTTCCGACTTCTGCCAATTGCCTCTCTCCAACCCAAGGAGTCCTCACAAGCATGTGTTCCTGCCACTTCCAATCTTGGACTTCACTCAAACTCCAATTTTCAAGTGTACATATTTTCTTTGCTTTTCAATCAACAATGAAACATTGTAGATTTCACAATAAACACTACTTAAGCTTGAAGACTTCATTTAAATCAAGTACTCAAATTAATAGAACTTGAACCTCACTTAAAATACTTGAATAAAATTTAAACTTCACTTGACATTTTTGCAAATTTCAAGTCAAATAATTTCGCCAGGGAACTAGTACCTGAATTAAAATCCCCATTAAGCGAAATCATATGACATTCTCTACTACACAAGAATTAACTTCAAAACTCAAGTATAGTTTTCAAGTTTCCAATATCAAAGATCACTCGACTTGAAAATTCGAGTTTACTTTTGAATTTCTTGAAGTATAATAATCTAGGGCTATAACTTCGCCCTTTTTAATGTTAGCACAGGGTTAACTACAGCTTGATTTTGCTTGACCTTTACATGACCTGTACTTGACCTATACTTGACCCATACTTCACCTATATATTTGACCTATATTAAATTTTTAGCTGATCCTTACTTGACCCTCATCTTATTATTTAAACATGACTCGTACTTAATTTAATTTGAGATAAACATGACGCTCACTTGACCCCTACTCAAATAAAAATGGCTGACACTTGACCCCAGAATGAGCAACCTGAAGGAATCTCTAAATTTACTTCAATATTCCAAAGTTAGGATTGTGTCACGCAATCCCCTCCTAAAAATCTCACCGAAGCTTGTAATTTAATCTCGTTACGGAGCTTGTCCTGGAGCGAAACTTTCACCGGGGAAAGTGTCATGATTGTTACATCTCTTTCTCTTCCAAACTCCCCCTATATACTCAAAGGGACTCGGAGAATTTATTTGATATAGTAAAATAGGAAATAACTCTCATCTCATGTTTCCAGAATAAGACAGGATAAAAAACTATCCGGGGGAAGTCATAAAGTGAAAAAAAAGAGGAGAGAGTATAAAAAACAGACAAGTCTCGAGGGGGACTCGGTAAAAGTTGTTGTGGATACAGAACCCCGAGAACAAGCACTTGGTTTATGTAACGCTCAATGTTTCCAAACTTTTTTTTTCCCTGGGAATTACCAATGGGGAAACGTCCGGGCCAATTAGTTTCACTAATTCGCTCAACTTCCCTCATTTTCCCCAACTCTCGAAAATTTCATCCGATTTCGTCTACAGTATATAGAGATGAGTCAAATTAATATTTTATTTTATTCATCCACTTATTACACCATACACGTTGGTATAGTATATACAGGAGGGCTCATACAAGTTTACTCCTGTGGAGCACCATTTTTGAAATTTTTTTTTCTTCAAATTTTCAAGGCCCATATTTTTTACTTTTTTTTCTCTACAAATTTTCCTATTTCTCTCCTCCCTCATAAAATTTTACAAGGGGTACAAAAAAAAGGTTAGAATTTTTACGTCCACATATTTCCAGTCACATTCGCCTCCTTTGTCGTAACCCTATGCCTTCGGGAATTTGGCATTAAAATGCTAGCAATTGTTCCGAGCTCTGCTTTTGACACTTTCCCTTTCTGCTGCACTTTAATGCTCAGAGACCCAGATGCTGAATTGGGACAGTGAGGGAACAAGAGAGGGATGATAGGAGGGAAGTGTCAGTTGAGGAAATGAGTCTGTCCCGGCCATATTCCTCTGGAATATCAGTCAAGAGTAGTACAGTCAACTCTGGATATATTGTAGCCCTTACAGGGACACAACACGTTCCGTATGAATTAAATTCTGAGAACTGTTCCCATTTATAGGAAAAAAAATTTTTTAGGGGTGAAGTGAAATAATGTGGGATCTTTTAGGGGCGAAGTGGATCAAATTCCTATTTGTTCTACTGTAAGAGCCAGGTTTTTTTTGCTACTGGAGTATATTCTTAGAACTGTGGATTCTAAAGGGAGGTCCTCATAAAGAGAGTGCACTGTCCATGCAAATGTGAGAGAGAGAGTGAGGAAGGATGGATGCATTTGACGAGGGACATGTCATTGGGAATTCCGTCCCTCAACAACAGTCAGAGATGTGTCCATTCTAATGAATCTTCTTCATATTTGTGAGTTTTCCAGGGCGTAGATTCCCAAGCATGGTTGTACATAAAATGTGGTAAAGGAATGACTGGTAAAGAAATAAGTTTCACAGGGATGACATGTATGTCTTAAACAATTCTGACTTATTTGTGTGACTGCAGAGCAGAGACTGAGGAGAACTCCGCTTTTGCAAAATCCAAATCAGTAGGAGACAGTTGTGAATATAATAATCCGTTTTATTGCTAGTTACAGGCCTTGGACTCGTATGACCAGTCCTGGGGCTTGGATATACTGGCACTTTAAAAAATTAAACCCGAAACTTGAACTTGAAAAATTTAAGATTCGAGGAAATTTGGATTGAGATTTTAAGCGTAAATTTTGGAGGACTAAGGTAGGGTAAGGGCTTCGAGGAAAATTACCTGTATGGCAAAAGTCTCGATGATGACATCCAAGGCAGGAACAAAGAACTCATCGCAGACGATGGCGAGTGCGATGAACATGTAGATGACTCCGATGATATAAAAAACGACCGCACCTTGACGCCGCTCCTCTATGGTGAACAGATCGGGAGGGAACAATTGACCCGCCTTGGGGTCAACGGGCTCCTCCGTCGTCGAAGCATCCTCCAGGCTGATCGGAGGCTGGAGTTTATTCGTTTGTCGAGCAAACCTCAACTGTTCATTAACATCGAAGTCAAATAAATGATTATCACCGAACCTTTGCAAAGTCACTCTAGGGGCTCCCGAGCCTGCGGCACTGAAAAGGATGAGGGCGGGCAGGACCCCGAATAAAACACATTTCCTCCACTTTGTCCTGTAGTACTGACGGGTGCGGATCAACTCCTGAATCTTACCCATATCTGTCCTAAATCCGTCAACGGATATTCCACATTATTGACTTAAAAAAGTATTATCACGTTCAGAATGCGTCCTCCCTGCGGACAGTCCCGTTACCGACACATTCCCATTGAAGATCTATTTTGTTTTTTCCCGATCCGTCAAAGCTTTGTCAAGAATGTTTTCATTAATCAAGAACGAAAGTTAGAGGTTCGAAGGCGATCAAATTCAACTTGGTAAATGGTGATACAAGCTTATTAATTTCAGGCTAACTTCACTCAGAAAGTTCACTCAAATCGTTGATTGAGTGACGGAACCGAACTACGAGTTTTGTATTTGTCAAGAATGTTTTCATTAATCAAGAACGAGAGTTAGCTTTGATTTGAGTGAATTAACCAAAATTGGTTTACGTAATCAAGAACGAAAGTTAGAGGTTCGAAGGCGATCAGGTATCTACTGCTCCTGCCAATTTTACTGTTTGTCAAGTCCACACTCCCGCTGTAGGATTCCAAAACTTTGCCACTATTTTCGCAATTTCGAATCTGGACAACAGTTTTGGTCTGTCCGACAAAATACAACTTGGTCAATCCGAAAGAACCCCGGTGAATACCCGTTCATGAAGTTTCTATAAATCTTTCAGATTTATAAAATCCAGGTTGGGGATTCTGGATTTGCTCGGCCACGGTCCACGTTACACTGCCCATCCGAGTATTAGTATTTTTTCAAGTATATGGTTTGGGAGGAGCTGCCTGCCAACACTTGACTCTCTACTTGACTGTCACGGACTCGCAACAATGACCACTTGGCCGTGGAGAGTCTCACCTCCTCCCGGTAATTAAAGGAAGGATGAAGAGGTTAGAGAGGTAACTCCAGAGGGTCAGCGGAGATGACAATGGGATAAATGGATGAAGGGCATCCTCGTTGGCTCAAATATCACTCTTGGATCTCTGAGTTCCTTGATGATGTCTGGCCTGTTCCCACTCAGCCGAGAGAGAGAGAGAGAAGACACGCGATGAGAGCACACGGCACCACGACTTACCGTTCGGACTTCTGGAGCGAGACTGACGACTCCTTTCTGTTGTGCCTTCGTTTCTATGGCATGGCTCACCCAACTCTCCTCCATGTGTTCCGCTGGTGCTTCTCCTTCCACTCTCACAATTTTTTTCTATATGGCAGACAGGTCCCAAACCCGAGTTGTCATGTACATATATGCAAAAATATTAAACATTACCATATTTCTTATATAATTACCCCAGCTCATATATATTTATATATACACACACAACAGCGTATGTACGCAGTCCGGGCGGGCGGGCCGTTCTGTTCTATGTACCCTCTGACGTTTTGAATCCCATGTATACGTACGTACCTTACTTATACAACTGGCACACATAATATGGACATCTCCAAAAGAATAGTTACATTTGAGCCCTTGCACAGCAGGTTATTCCTTCCCAGATACAATCACTCTCCATGCATGTGTCCATGTATCTAGGCACTTACTACTTACTCTTTGCACACTATATATACGGGGGAAAACGCTTTCCCACACTATAGAATGGCGGGTATGCCCGAGGATTTCCAGGGGCCTATTGTGAACTTCCCGCCTCTAATGGTTTTCTTGGCATTAAGATGCCCTCCTTTCCCTATCCCGTTATACATGTACGAGCCCTTACACCCAACAATAATTGCTCTGAAAAGTCTGAAACACTAGAGCCAGAGCCAGTACAGTACGCTCCAACACTGCTATACACTGTTTCCCTTTAATGTAGTCCAAACACATGCTAATACATACCTGTGTCTACTTCATATTTATATACTTACTTATACATCCAATATAATAAAACTCTCATGTATTTCAGTATTTCTCCATAGAATTTTAGAACCTGGAGTGACATATATATTGTCCTTTAATTTTTATATAAAAATCTTTATATACATATAACATACTGAATGCAAACAAATATGTACGTACGCATAAAAAATTATTCCCTCAGAAGGAACGCATTTGATTTCCCTATAAATGTATGCAGACGTACAATCTTATACGAATCCATGAGTCACATTTTTCTATATACAGAAAAAATCTTAACCATGAAACTATAAAACAAGGTCCAGCCGTATCCCCTATAGTTACCTACATACTTTCGTGCCGTATGTACATGAGACGTTAATGGCCCTGTAGTACCTGGAAAAGGCTCCTGAGGAAATCGCAAGGTTGGAGATATTTTAATTCCTCGAAGGTTGAGCGTATACATAGGAGAAGACGAAGGCTGGGGGATCTCCTCCATGTGGAGTATATATATGTATGTATATGTATGTATATGTATGTATATGTATGTATATGTATGTATATGTATGTATATGTATGTATATGTATGTATATGTATGTATATGTATGTATATGTATGTATATGTATGTATATGTATGTATATGTATGTATATGTATGTATATGTATGTATATGTATGTATATGTATGTATATGTATGTATATGTATGTATATGTATGTATATATATAAAGGGAAGGTCCTCCTCCCGCACTTTCGTCTCCTCCATACTCCCATGCATAAGGATACGGACAATATGTACATAATACTACGTCGTCCCAGTCAGAGCACAGAGCCCATGCACTCAAATGTAGTCCATGCCGCTCAATACGTTTCTCGGCTCGGATCGGTATAAAATGCGAAACATTGCGGAAGGGCTTGCGCTCTCTTTTTCCCAGTTTTTTTTCTCTCCCTCACAGTCCCATCAAATACTCTCTCATAGTCATTATTAAGCCTCCGTACTTTCTCATGACACCGTATCCAAAATTATATCAGTCATTCTGTCAATGTCTATTAGCTCCTCAATTCTACTATTGCCCTATCCCAATTCCCCAAAAGACTCCGATAAAATCATCCTTGCACAATAAATGTACACTTCAAAAATCAAAATTCCCGCCCCCAAAAAAAGAAACCAAATTTCGCTGAGAAGCTCCTTTGCATCGGAAAAAATTGGCTTCGAATCGAAGTCCCTCCCCAAAGGAGACAATGCTCGGAAGCGCGCCTTTTAAAAAATAGCTTCGCCGATGCAGTCTCTCTAAACCTTAACATTAACACACTGGCTAATGATCTTACAAAATTTGAGAATGTAAGCCTCAGGTTCCACTCTGAACAATTTTCAGTTAAATTGTTAAAAAGCTTGGAAATTAGCAAGCAAAAAATCCCACTCGTAGAAAATTTCTAGATAAAAGAAAAAAAGATTGCAAGCCGGTGTTCATTCATCCGAGGATTTTTTTCCTGGAAAACACTTTCATAGTAAGAGCTCTTGCACTCCAGCGTGGGGCTCCTCTCAAAATGCAGTTTATGCATGTCGTAATAATTAATTTCTAAAAGTGGACATTGACTTTGGTGTAAAAAAAATGACGTGGTGAGGGTCGGAATGGGAGCTCCGCATCCTTATGCACGCCCCTAATTAAAATCTATATCAGGAGCACTTTTGGGATCGGACCAAGGTCCCATATGTACATCCGCTAGCCCTCCCATGGAAAGTAAACTTTGACAGTCAAATATGGTTAAACTGGAACGGAAACTCATTCATGAAATCAATGGGACATGACGTCAACAATTTTCCTTATGAGACTTGTCAATGACGTGTAAAAGTGTACCTGGGCAAATTTATTTTTTCCAATGGATCGTCTCGTCTCTCTCTCTCTCTCTCTCTCTAGCCTGCCCCAAACCAGTATTTTGTTTAGTGAACAAATAAATAAATAAACACGCATTTCAATTCACATTTATTACTTCCATTCATGTTTCCATCTAAATATACGGGGTGTCCCATATATGTACATTCCCCGCAAAAACCCCTCACCACAAATGATTGGGACTCTAAGCAAAAATTTAATTTCACTTGTAACTCCCAAAAAATATTCCCAAGCAAACACTATAACTACATAATAGTTCTGACGTCCGGACTTTACTGAAAAAACTTTTGAAGTCATTGCTTGGTTGTTGTGGTTAATTGTGACTAGGAAGAAATGTATGTATATGATTGCATGAATTAAGGAGAAAATGTTTTTTAAAGAAGTTACTCTTACAGTACGAGGAAATTCCACACAAAATTATAATCGTCAAGTATTCTCCGTGATTACTATGTACGTCATGAATATGCGAAACTCAAATGAGAATTGGATTGAGTCAAGGGTAAACATAATTTGAAGGAGGGGTTAAATTAATGCATATTATATAGAGATGCATCCATGAGTTATAGATCCCGAGAATTCCTTATAATAAGAGAATTAACTGTTTTTCATACTCCTGGAATATAATTATCCCAATGGTGTACATTTTTTTGTGATTATAAATTTTTATTGGAAGATCCAATTTTTAGGGTACGGAGATCCGTATTATTAAACGAGCACCACCTTTTTTTTAATAGGCGAAAAAGTAACTTGGATACTTTCCCATGTTATTATTATCCCTTCTTGTTTTAAGAGCAAATATTTGTTTCATGATTTAGAACCTCAGTTCGAATCGTGTAAGTTTAAGGGAGCTATTTGAGAGGGAGGTGTCATTGTATTGGGACTATTGTTGAAGGAATATATAATTCTGTATGTATTATTCATTTGTGCTTAGAGTAGGAGATATGGGATTGTCGAAATGCATGTATGCAAGAGAGAGAAAAAAAAGAACACAAATGATTATCTCTCAAGGTTATACTGTCCATACGTTTCGGTGAGCTCAACATTTCCAATGCAATTTCCGAATGATAATTGACAAAAATTGACGTAAATTACACATTCGACTCACCTGACGTGCTACTCAAGGAATGCAAAATACTATGCTTTGGAAATATAAATTGCCGGGATTACGGTGGGGCAGTGACGAAAGTGCCCACATAATGTCTCTATTTCGTGTCGGATGAGGACAGAAGAACAACAAATCAAAAAAGGCTTGTCAATTTGGAGCTCGACAGTCAGTCGTGGTTGTGAAAGACTCCCCTTTAATATAACAACTTATTCTTGCCCAGTGTCATAAATTGCAATGTTAATTTTGTCCCGTGTAAGAGCCTGAAAAGACGCGTCTTATTTTTGGAGGAAATAAAAAATATAATAAATAATATTTCTTTTATCTAATGTTTTTTTGTATCTGGCTTAAAAAAATATGTTTCAGGGGGAAGCAATAATTTGAAAATAATTCTAAAATTATGTATTTTTGGGGGAGGGGGTGCTTGTATAAAGTCTAATGTTTGTGATTTTTTGTCCTATTTAAAAGCATTATTTTCCTAGTTGTAGATATTGAGCTTACTGTGTTAGTAATACAAAATAAAATAATTGAATGAGGATTATTAGGTTTATTCAAATGAAAAAGCGTCTTAAAAATTTCTATATATATGTATGTACATATATAGATATATAAAGCTTACAATTAGTCAGCAATGGATATTACAATTACATTTCCTGTAGTAACATTTCCTTATAAGATTTTTTATATGCTTTTGCTCTGTAAGAATTTTGTCTCACTGTGCCCCTATGAAATAATTTGAGTCCATATTCCCCTTTCGCTCCATGTTAATTTCTCATCTTGTTAGATAATTTCGAGTGGGAATTTAAACCATTTTTTTTTCTTGAAATTTTTTAAAAAAAGAGATACGTTTATATCAATGGGCAATTTTGTATAAGAATTATTTAAGGCCTGGGAATTGGAAATTGTTAGAATGCTCCCATCTCTTGAGTTTCATAAGAACTTGAGAAAGAGAAGGGGCAAGCGGGACTGGAGACTTCAATATTTATTTATTAAAATACTCCCTACAGACAAAATACAACCATTTCCTAAAGTAATTATTATATTTCCCAACAAAGTAAATCCAGTATTGGGATAAAATCCTCAACATTAATCAAACATTAATTTGTAAAAAAAAATTGAAGGTATGGCAAAAATTTATTGTAATTTTTTAATGCGTGTTTTTATTTTAGAAATGTTTTTATATTTTATGATTGTGTCTTTGTCATTGAAGGAAATAAGTGAGTATTCAAAATGAGTATTTTAATTTTTTTTAGGACCTCAACTTTTGAACTAAAGTTTCACCCAGCATAATGATTGGAAGAAATGCCCCCCCAAAACTTGTTAGGAAGCCCAAGAAGAAAATGAGGGATGTAACGAATGAAAGAATATTCAAAGAAGAACAAAAGGAGGCTTTGACCTTCCATAAACTCAAACATGAACTTTTGGTAAATATTAACCCTGGATGTGTTTCCAGATAACATTCCTCTTATCATCAGTCTTTATAGCATCATGCAAAGGATTTTGTTTCGGGGATTTCAATATTGAACTTGACCTCGATATTTCTCTTGAATTCCCTCTCCTGTGATTGATATAGTGTGCTTTGAAATTTTAAAAAACTAAAGAGATTACTGATATGTGTGACAAATTTTTGATGTTTAATAGGGTCCACTATTCATTCGACTGCTGTTTAATGATGAATTCATCCAAGTGTTCAGGGAGCAGGACAACGACACAGACTTGGAGAATAAGGATCCGAACCCACGAAAGTGATCAAGAGGACTGACGTCGAAAATCTTCACCCCAAGATGCAGGTCATCCAGACAATGTCAAGACTGTTTTCTATCAATAGCTAAACATTTATACTGAATATCTTACAATTTTCATAGTTTTATGTAACATTTCTCATTTTTGAAGCCCTTGAGTGGGAATTTTGTAAAGTTGTGTTTACATTTTTCAGTAATTATTTCTGTATTAAAATTGAAATTGTAAATAAATGCCAATGACAGTATAGATCATAATCTAGTACTCGGTGAAGAGGTTTGGAGTACACACATTTTTCATTAAAAGCAAAATGATTTAATTGTGCTTGTGCTTTCAGTTATAAAAAATATGAACTGTATGTAGAATCCTGACTGTAGTGCAAAATGAACTAAGTATGTACGTGTGTTCTCACTAAAGACAAAATGTTATTACCTGTCATTTTGTACAATTGAAATTCAGCGAAATGGACAATTCAGCGTTTTAAGGACATGCACATGGTCAATTTTTTTCTTAACATTAACATTAAACTGCACACGGTCCCCTTTGCTTCTTAACAATCAAGACACATTAAACAGGGTTATTTTGATTTTTTTGGAAAAATTGAACAGGTTCATTTTGATTTTTTATGAAAAATTGAACAGGCTCATTTTGATATTTTATGAAAAATGTCACAGGATCCATTTTCCTTTAATATGATAATTTCGGTACTTATTACATATGTTGAATTACTCTGAACTTCCGTAACGTAATGCTGTAAACAAAAATGTCCCCAGTACATATTGTGAATATTTTCTTGGATACAAAACTTTAGAATGGTTATTCTAAAATAAGTTTATTTTTTCGAAATAAAGCAATGAGTACCCTTCAACCGTACATTACAAAATTTAACAAGGATATTTCAAAGGATGCGGCTTCGATTACATGATCACGATAAGAACAGTAGGGATACCGCAAGGGCAACACATGAAGCTCCGACATAAGGACTGAGTCTCTCTCCGATCCGTGCACATTTCCAGAAAGTTCCCAGGAGTCTAAAATTATTACCGTAGGATTACTCCCTTTGACACGAAATCCTTCCGAACTGAATTACAGATGAGAATACTAATTTACAAAAAAAAACTTACCCAGTTTTGTTCTTGTCCAGAAGTGACGGGAGAAGTGCATGGACATAGGTACAAGTACAAATTAGCAAAGCAATAACTGTCAGTAAACTCTGGAAGTTGAAGAGGGCCGACTGGAAAAAAAATATTCAAATTCTTAATTAAAACAAATTAAATTTGTTATTGTAAATCACTCCAAAAAATCTTTCAAGGAACAATCAGTAAGAACAATTTGATTTTAGTACATATAATTTGACATACAAATAATACAGTCATACGTTAAATTGTGTCACTTACCATTATGAGTGGAATTTCAAAAATATCTTTCCTACAATTTACTATTCACACAGTTCCAATATTTTTAACATAAACAAAATGAACCCAAATTAACTATTTACAAAGTTTAACCTGAATTTTAGAAAAATACCAATATGCTTAAATATTTGCTGTCCTTCCAAAAAACAAACTTGGACAATGAGAGCTCATGAACTGATTAAAACGAAACTTATCATCTGACGTCACCGGATTTCAAACTTACCGCTCTGTGAATTGCAGTTTTGACAGGAAGATTTAAATTTTCAAAAGTTCTCATTTTTATTAGTCACTATCAAAATATAAGGTTGTTTGTAGATCATTTTTTTAAATATCGCAGAGTGGGTTATTTCGACTGTAATTTCGACCCCCAAAGTGGAATATGTTGTTATAACCTGCTCTACAGTAAGTTTTGTTTTTGTTGTTGTTGTACTTGTGCTTTGTTTTTGAAGGGAAACTGAATTTCATTTTGGGTGTGTACACACAAAATGTGTCATTATAATTGTTAATTGTTTCTTGCAGAATTGAAAAGGTTACTGTGATCAATTAGGATTGAGAGATGTTCATGCAAAAAAGGAAATCCACACCGGATTCGACCTCCAGAAGATCTGCTGGTAGAGATCAAGCTAGAGAAGATGCGAAGAAATCAAATCGAGCAGAGGTTAGTTTTGAAAAAAAAAAATCAGGACTGTTTTTTTAAGCATATTGTTGTTGAAGAGGCAAAAAGGGTCTACGTGCGTATGCTTTTGTACAGCACTTAGACCATTTTGACGCTTCGGTGACGATATTATTGATAAGTGTTTAACGAATTGACAGTTTTGAAGCAAGAGGAACTGTCATGTAGTTTATGAGTTGTTTTCTTGTAGTTAAATCTTTTTGGACTATCGGATGGAAATCCGGATGTTGATGACGATGATAATGATTTGGAAGCGGAACTCCTAGCCTTGCTTGATGGAGGGGGTTCGGGGGCTAAACGTGGGGCGAGGAAACCACCAGCAATTCCTCCTCGTGTGTTGGCTCCCGTGGAAATCCCACCTGATATTAAGTCGGATGATGAAGATGATGATGACATTGATGAATCAGAACTGGAAGTTAGTATTAATTTGAATAATTGTTAGAGTTTGTAACGTTCTAGTCTTTATTTTGATGGTATGGAGAGTTAATATCGCCGTTGTAGTATGGCTGATGATATGATGAAGGGATTGTGTATTTATACGTTTTGTTCCTGTTGTAGGCTGAACTCCAAGATTTAACTGCCCCTCCAAAATTTTACTCTACTGATAAAATTGAGCCGAAAGTTGCGGAAGCGACAAATGTTCAGTCGTCGAAGACTGTAGAAATAGTAGAATTATTAGGTGAACGACTTGGAATGTATGAGAAGGCATTGGCTGCGGAAGAGGCGGGCTCTGCAAAAACCCGAAGGTTATAATATTCCCAATCGATTTCAGTTCCCATGTATTGATTTCGTAGTTTTTTCCCTTTGAAAGTTGGAATTTAAAATAGTTTTGTAATAGGCTGACTCGTGCAATCAAAACGCTGAAAGACCTCGTGAAAAAAGCTAAGGCGGGTGGAGTAATTGATGAAGCCGATATACCTCCCGTAATTGCGACGAAACCTCCGAAACCTGAGGGTGATGGTCCGAACGTGTCTCCAGAACATGTTGGATTGCCGCCTAGTACAGACGAGTTATCGGATCACAAGCCATCTTCAGTTGTGGATCCGGAGCCTAAGCCCTTGATAAATTTTGAACCGGAACTTCCTACATTCGAGCCTTTGGTCGATGGACCTCAACCCGCTGCAGAGAGTGAACCTGTGCCTAAAAGTGCAATTGTCGTACCTCCAGAAGTTGAGCAGAGAATTAAAGAGTATAAAAAATATGCAGTAGCTTTAAAAAGGTCCGGAGATATGGCGAATAGCATCAAGTACTTGAAGTTAGCTAAGGTATATAGCTCATCACACTAATTTCAGTTTGCTGACTTTTATTCAACTTTACTTTTCTAAAATTACACACACACACACGTGTAGTATACAAAGTATTAATATATAAGTATTATTTTGAAGTATCCTATGTAAGTTCATGTTTTCTTGTCTTAGCGTTAAACATATTTATAACTCTTGTTTCTAGACTTTGGAATCAGCTGCAAACAGTGGCGCTACAGTTGATCTGGCATCCTTTCCAGAACTCAGTAATGAAACAGTTGAATCTGGAAGCTCCAAGATTGATCAGGTTAGCTCTGTTACCCCCTCAGCGTCAGCAGATCCTGCCCCTGTGCCTGAAAAAAGTGATGAATTACCCGAAGAGGCGGAAAAACCCCCAGCTGATAATAGAACTATGCTCGAACATTTGCAAGATCGACTGGAAAAATATCAAAGTGAAGTTCAGAAAGCCCAGGAGTCTGATAATTCGTCGAAAGCTCGACGGATGGGGAGAATAGTGAAGCAGTACCAAGAAGCCATTCAACTTTACAAGAAAGGCAAGCCTGTTCCATTTGAGGACCTTCCTACACCACCAAATTTCCCCCCACTTCCTATACCAGGTCAAAATACTACCGAAGGTTCTTCCAATCCCGTTGCACCTGCTCCTGTTGACCAAGGACCTCCTGTGCCTCCACCAAAAGTTATAGCACCACAGCCAGTCTCCCCCGATCCGAACGCTGATACTGTTCCAAAGAGAAATTCAAATGGAGCTCGAACAAGTGACGTTTCTCCTCAAAGTGGAGCAGGTAGGGGCAAAAAACCGTCGGCATCTTCCGTATTACAAGAAAGACAGTTGAATTTGTTGCTTAAACGAAAGCAGCAATTCAAAGACGCAGCTATTAATGCTAAAAAGCGCGGTGATGTTGAGCAAGCAAGGGAGTACTTGAGAACTACCAAAGGAATCGATAAGCTTATTCAAGCTAATCAATGTGGTTTCCCAGTCGATATGCAAACTGTAATTATTTTTATTAAGAAAACTATTTTAAAAGCCATTAAAATATTCGTGTTAGGTGTTTTACAAAAAATTAATCAACTTACTTTTGTTTAACTGTAGGTTCCAGCCGAGCCAGAGGCAGTTGGTGCATTGGAAGCCGAAAATTTTGAGCTTGTCTCTCCAGATGATTGTATTGAACCATCGTCAAGTGACTTCGAAGCTTATTCGAAGTTAGAAGACGATTTGAAGAAGCAGATGAAGGTATGTATATCAAATCTTTAAACATGGATGATTAGTAATGTATCCATTAGATAAGTAATGTTCAAATTTTTTTCAAAACATACTCACAGATGTGTATTCAAACCCGTGATCATTACAAAGCTATGGGTGATATTGCGTCTGCAAATCGTTTTGAAAAACTCGCCATTGAGTCTAAGAAAGACTTAGATGTCCTTCGACTTTCAGCTAAACAGGGGGGATCCCTTCCGAAATTTCAATATGTACAGAGGCTATTTAGTATTACGGAGTAAGTCACGAAAACAGAGCCTCTTTTCTATAAATAGATATGAAAGAATTGGTGTTGTATTTCATTTCATTGCTCGTGTTATTCTTGATTCATTGCAATATTAACAAACAATAAAAATGATATAATGTTTGTTCGATTTTTTCTTACAGATGTAATACCGATCTAGCTGAAGACGAAATCGAAATAGGAGTTATTCAAGGAATAAATTATAAAGTAGCTAATCCTACTACCGTGGATACTTTCGTCAAAGTTGAACTGGCTTATCCATCAGTAAGTAATATATATAGTCATTCATACGAATTTTAGCTTTACTTCTTTGAATTCTTGATAGGTTTGTTTCATGATAAGTAGTAAATTAGTAACTAATTTCATTACAGGCTGAGGAAGCTCAAATTAACAAAACAAGCCTTGTGAGAGATACCAACAATCCAGTGTATAATGCCACCTTTAAAATGAGCATCAACCGAAGTGCAAGGAATTTTCAACGCTTTGTTCATCGGCACGGAGTTAAATTAGAAGTTTGGTCCAAAGGGTAAGAAAATGTGTTGCCAAGTCCCAGATGAAGTTTATGACAAGTCTTTTTTTTAAACATATTTATTTATTAAACATTTTTAAACAATAATCATCGCTATTATGTTTTATTAATAATGTTGTTTCGTTCGTCGGGTGAAGAAAATTATGCTAACAGTTCTTATTTTGGTACTTCCTAGAGGATTTTTGCGAAGTAACACTTTAATAGGAACAGCAACGGCAAAACTTGTGGGATTAGAATCGAAATGTACAGTCCATGATGCATTTGAGGTAGGCGATAATTCTAATGAATAGTGGTAGACGTATAACAATATTTCATATTTGTATTGCAGCATTAAAAACACCAGCGACCATTTTAATTGTTGAATTGGTTTCATTGCGTTTTTGTACGCATTGCCGCTACAAAGTAGTAAGACGAACAAAGTCTTATTTGATACTTTGTCGTTATTTATAGGTCTTGGAGGGTCGAAAGTCTGTTGGGAAACTGGAAATGAAGATACGCCTGCGAGATCCAGTCTTGGCCAAGCAAATTAGCCAGAGAAATGAACGGTGGTTATCATTATCACAGGCATAACGCATTTACTCTTCATTCCTACTTAAGTAATGCAAATTACGACTTCAGAAATAATATTTTAATTTTAATTACTGCGAAAGTAAAGCATACAAAATGATCGCACCGCGTACTAAAAATCATCTATATCATGAAACTCGAAGTTTATTCACTCAATTCCCTTGTTAAATATTACATACTTACATAGATTCATACCGTACTATTACGTTAAGCACTTAAACAAACAGCTTCATGACTTCATTGATGTAACAAATGAAAGAAAAATATAACTACTTGCAACGATTTACAATATTGGGAATAATTATTTAATTACCAGGCTATCACCTTTTATCAATTACACATTTTCTCAATTATATGTGAGATGGACTGTTACTCGCAGAGCTTGCAGAACTCAGTGTTTCTTCTTTTGGAGCCTTGGGTTTCTTATGCTCATGACTATGACGATGCTTGTGCTTGTGTTTGTGCTTTTTCTTCTTCTCCTTCTTCTTCTTAACCTGCATTATTCAAAACAGTTAATGGCCATGAAAAAATTGCACCAAATTATAAAAATCATTAAATAAAAATTTTAAAATATAACAAATTATTTCATCACAGAACCTTATTGTGGTGATGATGATGGTGTTTCTTGTGAGGTGGTTGATCAGTATTATCCTCGTCATCTTTATCTCTCTCCCGTACTCTATCCTTGTCCTTCTCCCCTTCAGAAACCTCCCGATCCTTACCGTCACGATCTCTGTCTCTATCTTTATCCTTTTTGAACATCCCAGGTTCAAATGATGTAGGCAGGGATGTATCTAAGGATTCCGGAAGTTCGCCAGAATTATCCGAAGCCATTGATTCCCGTTTTGAAGAAAGAACTTTAGCTGAAACCATTTTCGGGGGTTCCGGCTCACCAATGTCAACAATGTCCTACACGACATTATTTCCAATTTAATGGTTGTAGAAAGTTGTACCAATCATTACAAATAACTTAAATGATTAACCATAGGCTAGGGCCAACACTGCAAAATAACAAAGCATAAAGTAGTGAAGCTTTTTACTTTTTTAAATTCTTCAATGCCTTCTCGAGTTGTCAGAGGGGATTTTCGACGAGACGAAGGTTCGTTAACAGCCATGTCCGTCATAACCTGCTGATCTTCATCCAACAAGCATATTGGTTTTCGCGTTCCAAACAGCACATAATACAAATCCACCAAACTGCACCTCAGACGAGCATCAATACTGCATTCATAGCTGGATTAAGAGCGTCATAAAATATTAGCTGAATGCAATTTTAAAATATTAATTTATATACCAAAAGCACTCAGGAGAGGTAAGAAGACAATGGGCAGCCCCTGCCTACACTAATGACTTCCACTTTTCAGTTATTTGATTAATGTAATGTTTTACGAATTTTTTAGAAGTTACTTATAAAATCTTAAAAATCACATAAAATGTTGGTTAAATTGTAATTACACTTGTATGTATACTTGTTGTAACAAAATTTCTCGGAAACCGTTCCTTACCATTTAGTTCGTGTTCTGGCAGAAAGTAGTTACTTACAAATATTAAACATGTTTTGCGTATTGCAATTCGCTCTTAATATAATTCAATAAGTTGGTGCCCCTATTTTCTTGGAAGTACCGGAGTGCCTGAGAAGACGGAAAAAGGTAGACTTAAAACTTACTTGAACTTTCTCCACAATCTCAGAGCAGTCGTCCGATGATGAAAAGGTGACTTGTTCTTGCGCCGTTCTCCCTAAAAAATCAAATATTAATTAAATTTCGTTAAACATTAGGCATGAGCGGAACGATATAACGATACAATTAGTACATTTTTAAGCAACGATATGTCCCGATATTTCTCGCAATTTTAAAGCGATATATCGGTTAATTTTAATATCGTACATAGGAAGTTTAATTTTCAAAAATGCCACCCTGTGTCCCTCTTACTAGTTTTTTAAGTAAAGGAATCAATCTATCAAGTAATGTGAAACGTTACAAATGTCATTGAAAACGTCTGTGCAAAACGGGTAAAACCCGAGCATTTTAAAAATACTTGTCCGAATTCGAAGTTAGAACTGTAGTAATACAAAAAAAAAACAAAATCCTTGTTTGTAGTAAACAAGTATTTTCAAACTTAGGTTGCTTGAGCTGGCCGATAGTGCTTGGACATATTCAATTCTGTGTCGGAAAATTGTGATTCAATTCAAGACGAAACTGAACCGATTGGTTCAGTTTGAATTGAACGGAATCATTTTACTTAAATTATTGAAGTTCAAACGATCCACCGTTTACAACCTCTCCAGTTCCTAATATGAAAAAATCTAGGGCATGTCATAAGTGAAGTATTACAGGTCTTACAGTTCAATCTTTCAAGGAATTTGATTTTACAGGCTGTTTTAGGGAGAATAAATTACAAATATTGAATATTCTGCAAAACTACATTAAATCTGATAGAGTTTCATCAAAAATAGTATACCTATTGTTTTAAATTTAATCAAATACCGATATATCGTTCATGGATATCGGTATCGTGATTTTTCTTGTTAACGATACCGATATTAACGATATTTTAAAACTGAACGATACGCTCATGCCTATTAAACATTAAAACCAGATTGCGAAGCGTATCGAACACTGTAATCAACTATTTGATTGAAATAATTAAACTCACTTGTTTTTCTGTTAGCGATGTCACAATAAGCTGACATAATTCATGTCTCATCCTAGGGTGTGGATCGCTCTCAATAATATTCATTAGGTAGTCGGCATCACCCAATACTCCATCCGTTTTGGTGTAGTCTACCAGAGCTTCCAGTGCAGCTATTCTAACGTCTATGAAACCAAAGAGCACACAGGATATAAACATTTTTACTGTGAAAGTGAAAAACAGGCTTGCATTTAAAACAAATTATAAACAATATACCGTAAAATTGATTGTGAACAGCATATGTCCTGAAAATATCTACACTATTTGGAATATGGCTAAACTTCTGCAGCTTCCTTAAAGCACGGAGACATTCCACTGTCACAGTGTATTTATACGAATGAAGCATCTTCTCCAAATTAAGGCACCTTGTAATTTCTTCCATAATGGATCGAGTGTCTGAGGACAACGACTCAGCAGTAACATCAGCTCTAAAGTCCAAAATAAAATCATGCGTAGAATTAGTAATGAAAATATTAGAAATCATATTAGGCATCAGTAATTATGTTAAACAATAACAATATTATTCAGGTTATTTAATAATGTTTCGAAGATGCTAAACAAAATTTTACTTACCCAACTTGAGAATAAGAAACCACAGGTGTGATTGTATTTCCTAAGGCCGTAATTAATGCCGCTCGGTAGTAATTATCAGAGAGGCGATTCTTGCTGTTGTCATTGTATTTAAATAAGTCCAGTAGAAACTTTATTACCTCCGCAGGACAAATCCCATGGGTGTTTCGGAGAGTTGCCATTGCCACTGGTATAGTCTAAAACCAGATAACGTAGTAATTAAAGTGGTATGTATAATAAGAAACTAAAATTATAAGAAATATATATCATGATTTAATAAGTTGGTGCATAAGATTATAATGGAGTAATGAAACGAACTTTTTGGAGAAAGTAATGTTGTAGGTTTGAAAAATCATTGTGCTTGACAACTTGGGGGCATGAAAAGGAGCCAAAAAATTTGCGGAAAATATTGAGCATAGCAGGTGGTCCAGTCCAACTTGATACCATAGCGTTGGCAACCTATTGAAGCAAACAAATAATTCACATAAGTAACTAAACCCCCTTATAAATACTTTCAAAATTATTATGTTGAATTACTTTGGCTAGACAATGGCAAGCCTGACATCGCACTTTGTAGTAAATCTGCTCATTTTCTATCAAATCAGTCAACGCCAGTCTTGTTTGAGGAGTAGGATATCTGCAAGGGGGCAATTATAATTATATATTTATCTTACCTTTTAAAAGCATTAAAAGTTCTGATACATAACCAGTAACAAGTTACGACAAACAATATATGAATATATATATATATATGACATACGCTTCAAGAGCCCAAATTGCTTCTATTTGTGCAGTCACATCTCTCTCATGTCTCAACTGATACTGCCACTGGAAATCAGGCTGTCTTGCATCTACAGCACGGATTAAGGTCATTTCTGGATCCAATCTAATCCACAGGACTGGCGAATCAGCACTGTACACATTTTACAAAAAAAAGATTAATTTCTGGAAGTCATAATATATTATCCAACAAAAACTTGCTGCAACTTCAAGATACGACTTTATGCAAATAAGTCGTAACTTTAGTAAATAATAAAATATCAAAACTAATGAAATAATTTGATTCATATTCCAGGTCCTTACTCCATGGTGGTGAGATCCATATCGACTTCCTCTCCAGTACAGAGGGGAATCTTTTTCTTTTTTTGCCGTCTACTTTTAGAATGGCACACTATATCAGCCTTCGAATGAGTGCCCTCAATTTGGAGGACGTGTTTAAACGTTCCATCCAACTCTTGTAGTGCAACAGTTAAGGGTCCTACGTACTTCCTAACTCCAAGCTGTTGTGTACATTCTTGTTTAAGTTCCAATTCTACCGTATTTCTGAGAACATTAACAATTAAATTATTGCGCGAATTCTAATATAACAAATTATCAGCTATTAGAAAAAATTAAACATACCAAAAATATTTGTATGAATCGTCAGAAAACGTACCTTTTCCTGTTAAATATAAATGCCATGTGAAATCTGACATGTCCTCCCTGCCGCACCCACTGATCCATAAAGACGGTCATGTCCTTTCCCGTCACGGTAAAAATAGCTCTGGTGAAGGAAGTGGTACTAATAAGCATAGGATTAGTAGGATTCGTTCCAGGACCTAATAAAAACCATTAGGAATTGTTGTTAGCACTTGACACTTGACTGATTCATTTCGAGGAATCATAGACATTTATGTTATATAACTAAGATACCGGATGTAGATGCGGTGAGGGTACCAGGGTTTGGAGTTATTTGTGCAGGTGAAATCAAGCCCATCCCCGACTGCTGAGTTTGGGTGATATAAATTGAAGCCAAAGACAGTTGTTTATTCAATACCTGTAGGATTGAAAACAATTAAATAAACAACTTTGGAATTAATTAAAAAACGAAAGAAATTAGTTTCTCATTAAAAGTCCTCGCGATCTTTTCAGTACTCCTTTCGCCAATTTTTCAGAAAAGCGGATTAGCCCAATGAAGGTAATAACGCTTGCACTCACTTGCAGTAAAAGTTGATTTCCTATTCGATGCTCCAACATCCGAATTACAAGATGGGCTTTCTTTGCGTAGTAAACCATGTACTCAGGAGAAACTGTCTGAGGATTTTGAAGCGAAAAAAAATGACCACCTTCTCCGCCCTATAACCATTATTGAATATTTCTCGGTAAAACGAACCTGTTACATTACATTCAACTGTCAATTCGAAATTTTAATACCTGGTTGTTTGAAGGTGGGCGTAAGTTAGAACTGCTATTGCTATTGCTATTCCCAAGACCAGAATGTTTTAAACTGGACAGGTGGTGCAACATGCTTGGATCTAAAATAATGCCTCCATGCTGTTGCTCGTATCTGATTACATCTTGTAATTCCTACAAATAAAAAAGTGCCTTTACTCAATTAGTATACGAAAATAGCCTGTAGTTTTAAAAAATTCATAAGTGCGAGATCGTACCGAATGTATCCAGTGTCGATATTCGTTATTGCCGAAAAACTTTTTCAAATATAATCCGCAAAGGTAATTAGAAATTCCTTTAGAAAGCCAAGCATCAGCAGAATGTTGCATGGAGATAAAACACGAATAAAATTGTTCAGCAATGGAAAGCGCAGAAAACCTCCTAGTTATATAAGTTTGATCCACAATAGCCGATGTATGCAAGAGATTAGTACTGAAATACAAAGAAACGAAAAAATGCATCACAGTTTTGAGTTGTGGAGCAGAATTATGCAATTCAGACTTATTTTCAAGTCTTACTCAAGTATGCACATCGAAGCGTAGGACGTCATTTCTTGGTATGTCTGACTGCAGTAAACATTTTTAAAGCAACTATATGGGAACCGCGCTGCCAGCGATTCTTCATAAAATTCGAACACCTGGACACATCAAATAATGAATTACAATTAAAATATTTACATTTTGCAAGACTTTACAGTAAAATGTGCTTCACTATTTGTACCTCGTATAAAAATCTTGATGTCCATCGAAGCAAATGCATCAGACCAGGGAGGCAAAAATGAACAACTTCGTGCATATTGGGATCAACATATATTTCAAATGGTCCCACGGCTAACCCTATATTAGGTGCAGCAGTGGGTACAGACAGGTAGTAATGGTACGTTTTTTTACGGGATCCATCCGAACTTTGAACAATCTCAACCAGGTCTCCACAAGATACAGCCGTCAGATTTTCATCCACAGTAAATTCAAGCGTCCACGTGCAAACCTCCGAAAAGCTATCGATGCATGGAAACCACAGTCGGGAGCTATTTTCGTATCGAGTAGTAAACATGTGAGCACGCTGAAATAAAGATTTTCAGTCTTATAGATTCAATAATTAAAAAAAAACATTTGCCCATTTTAGTAAGCTTTACAAATTTACTCACCTCCGTACTATTGGGATCTTCAGGAACAAAGAAATGAATACCTCCCTGGGGATTCTCAACACTGTATTCAATTGTTAAGCGAAACGGACGACCTTCTACAATTAGATGGCTAGCTTCCGCAGGTAATCGAATGACAACTTCGCCTAATTACACATAATCACGTAACCCATGAAATACGTTATCAAAGTCCAATATAATAACTACATTTCATCAAGCAGAACGGTCAGAAATAAAATGTACCTCCTCCAGCATCAGGATCACTCTCCAAAACTGCATTTCGGTGGTCATTAGAAAAATGTTCCAAACTATACAAATTTGTTGTAGCATCATTCGGAGAGATTTCCAACGACAAGTCATAGTAGCTAAACGAAGCCTCAAAACTATCATTTACTACGACTTTAAATATTTTGCACTGTTTCGCATTAATCTTGACATTCTTCAAATTCGGCTTCTTAGGAACAATCGTCATCTTCACCATCCCCTGCAATCAAAATTAAGGATGTCACAACCTTACACGACTCAAAAGTAACTTAATGAATAAACATTACATACATACACAGATTATTACTTCGACTCAGAATAATTTAACTTACAATAATATTTTTTTGCTGCAAGCTGATTCCAACCAAGCTGACGATTTGGTCCGTCGTGCTGAAACCAAAATATCAAGTTAGTCATTCCTACACTTCTGAACCCCAATTCCTTATTATAAAATGCCTCAAATAATCGGAACAAGTCTAATTTATTATTCTTTGATTTTATAAAACTCGGTAGCGAAGGTCGGAGGGGTGGAAGGTCGTGGATTGTTTACACTCACAATTTCAACTGATCACATATTTTGTCAAGTATCCCACTTTCGAGTGCTAACATTCCTGCAACCTCCTTTAACCAAGTTTCATTAAACCAAAAAATAACTCATTCAAATAGTACACCCAAAAATATACACCTAAAATAATGTTAACCTAAAATATTATCACCAAATCCTTAATAATTCTACGAAGACAATTAAGATCAAATCAAATTCAAAATGACAAAAATACTCATAACTTATACGGTCGGACTTCCTCCGGGGTCTTCTCGAATTTATTTCTCCTCATTGTCATGTCCGGTTATGACAAGGGCTTGATTCCAATATTTCCAATTAATAATAGATCAGCTTTAAGCACCGGTTTATTTTATTTCCAACCATCACGATATCGTGCATCTCTAAACACTCAAAATAAATAACCGATTTTAAGAACGAGACAACTCTCAATGAAACAAACCAGGACTGGACAGATCCCCCAGTTATTGAAAGTACCAGTTTACAACACAAAACTTTTGATTTTGTTTGAATCACTAAACATCCTGTTTGTTTTTGACACTGGAACTCGAGACCAAATTCCAACAGAATTACACACTTTCCGTGTGAACTACTTCAAATAAAATTAAACTATACTTCAGTAACTATAGTTACACACAGTTTACGTTCGCACTACAGGACGAAATAACAAATGGTCAATCCTCAATACACGAAGAGTAGCGTTGTTGGACGCGAAGTCGGCAAAAGTTACTAGAACTTTAAATTCGCCGCACTAATTTGCAAATAACCTGGACGCAAGGTTTAGGCGTACGGTAAAGCCGTCCTGAGGGCTCGAGTTTTTAGGGACGAAGCGAAGCTGAAAGTCCCGATTCAGATAATTCCCAGGGAATCTAAAAGGTAAAGTCCACATGCCATTAAAATTCGATGATTTTTGGTAGGCTAGTGCAGGACAAATAAACAAAACTCCATATGATGAAAGTTGCATGTTTTGTGAATATTCACCCATATACGGGTAATTTTCGGTTTTTTCGGGGAAAACTAAATATCTCGACAATGATACAACTTATTTCGGTTCTGTTTCTTGATTCATGCATGGCAGATATCCTTCTTGGTATATGATTAACTTTTTGAGAATTCACTCAAAATTTTCAAAAAATTACAAAAATTATAAGTATGGTTGGCACAATAGCACCGAATTTGTGCACATATGTACATAATAAATGCCACCGGGGTCCGCGGTATATTTGAATAACCGATATATTTGATTTTCAAAAGAAGTTTCAAAATTGTGATTAAATCATTAAAGTTATCCATCTGGTGGTCACAATATTATTGAATTTTTACAACAAGATTTTGAAATATTTTAAAAATTCACTCAACATATTTCAACATTTTGAAACAAAAAATAAACTAAAATTTTCAATATTTTGAAAAAATAATTAAAACTGTAAAATGCTCAACATTTTGAAAAAAAATTAAAACTAAAATTTTCAACATTTAGAAAAAAAAATTAAACCTAAAATTTTCAACATTAAAAAAAAAATAAAACTAAAATTTTGCAAAATTAAGTAAATATACCGCCGAAACATCTGTACTTCCTTGCAAAAATTCTTTAATATTGTCCCCACCACATTTATAATTTTAATGATTTTTCAAAACGATGAAACTTTTTTTGAAAATTTTGAAAGAACTTTTAAACAAATTTATTCAAATATATACCGCAGGGGAATTTCCAGAAGCTTTTACTGCTGAAATTTAATGTTCTATTGTATTTAGTTGCTAACTAATAAGGTTTCCTTCCAATAAAACTCTTTGGTGAAGGCAGTTTTATTTTAAATTAAATGCATAAATACATAGCAAATGAGGTGTCACATTATTACATTTCCATTGTCATAAATTTAAGCTTTGTCCTGATACGGGCATACTACTTACAACTGGGAATCAAATCCGGGTACCAAATGGTTAACGCGCGCGTGTTTTTGTACAGCACTTAACCCATTTTGCCTCTCCGACGGCATACTTAAACGGAATAAGCTGTCAACAGGGTTGGAAAAAAACCGGATTTTATCTATAAAGGCCAAGCCAGTGGCATGAAATGGTAACAACCGGTGTTTATTGGACAGTGGACTTATTTGGATAGTATTAATTATGGCCATTTTATACCAACCTATACAACAGGTCCGGGCCGGTTAGAACCGGATAACCAATAATAACCATGCCATTTCTGACCACTTGACAACCCTGTGTTCATGCATGCGTAATATTAGCCAAGCCGGTGGTACGTTTTGGTTAAAACCGGTTTTTATTGGACAGTGGATTTATTTGGATAATATTAATTACGACCATTTTATACCAACCCAAGCAATTGGACCAAGCCGGTAAGAACCGGATTTTAACCAATAACGGCCAGGTCATTTCTTGCCACTTGCCAACCCTGGCTGTCAAGCTGTAACATGTAATTCTTTATCTAAATATGTACCTTCCTTCACTGAAAAGGTACGGGATTTTGGATAAAATGTCACCTCTCACCCTTTTGTCAGGCAGTGAAATCATTAATATCAGTAACTGATGGAAATCCCTAAGCGTTTACTCACTTGAATGAGACTCCACCACGTCATCACTAATCAGGGTACGGACAGAGGAAATAATACTTTTAGGAATATTGCGGCATTGGTTTTCTAAAAATTACATTGAATAGTACAGGACCTATGACCAACTCTAGAACGATATTGAATCCACAGCCTAACATGACCACTCTAACTCAGGGATTCCGTTAGATATTTATAACGGACTTTTGACTGACAGCTTACACAATTTAATTTGATCGAGTGAGGTGAAAAAATTATCGAGGTGTATTTTTCATTAAAACCTGCAGTTTTCACTACAATCAGTACGAACCCCGTGCACATTACTGTTGCCCGCCTTTGTAATTCCATATTAATGCCAGTAACCTACGTGCATGTAATAATGTCTAAACTAACAATAAGAATTGGGAGAGTGGTGTCGGTTAATTGAGTCTGCGGCGGGCTCTTTTTCTAGTTGCGTTAATTCGCCTGTACTGAAATAATGCATTGCATAACTTAGTGTTATTTCCCGCTCTTTTCATTGTTTTTCTACCAGTGATAGGCACGGGGGACTTCGTAACTTCGTAACCCTGTTTTGAAAATATTTTGGTTGCCTATATTTACTATAGGTATACTTATTTTAGAATTTTTGATTTTTTGAATAATTTAAGATTGCTAAAATTCTCAAGTGAAGCTTATTATAGGCCATGCTGTAGGATAGGTAGGCAAAAAGCTCAACTTGTGGATCCAGACTGGGCTATAGGGTAGGTAAATGCATTGTCGTTTGTTGTTTTATGGGGTCACTTGATGCTTCGGATTTCAATCCGCTTCAGAGGGCGCGCAACTTCAAATCACACATGCAGAGTTTAGGTTGCAGGTTGCAACGTTGCGGTGCTTTACTTTGCGTGCAGTGCAGTGCACAGTAAACTTAGCTTGTGCTTATGCTATTTGTATTTTGCTGTCTTCGTTTAATTCCTTTATCGGTCCAGATTTGTCAAATTGGGATTGAGCTTTAAGTCATTTTTGTTTACTGAGGTGTTTGAAATTTGTGTCTCTAGATACTGTGTATTTATCATAATTATTAATATTTAGTTAATGATCTTTGAATCAGCTGAAGTAGACCATACTCAGGTATTTGATTTAAAAGGAAAGAATTACTAGAAAAATTGTATTGAATTATTGATTGAGCAAAGTCAAGGATTAATTGTAATTCTTGTTATTATTGATTGTATTGTAGTAACGAAAAAGCCAAATAATGTCTTTGGCAGAAGAACTTTTGGCGGACTTGGAGGATGGGGATGAGGGAGACTATTACGATGCTGCAGCCATAGCTGGCCCTGAAGCTCATGATGCTATGGAAGTAGATTCTATGCAAGTCAAAGGTGTGGAATTTGTAACATATTATAATTTGATGTACTTACAATTAGTTTTGTGTTCTTAAAAATTGAGAATAATAAGTAGATAATAAATGCTTTTGTTGTAACCAAAAATACTTTTGGAAGTTTGGATTAAAAATTATTTTTGCTCTCCAGATCCAAAACTGCTGTCGGTTCATGAAATCTGTCAGCTCCGGGATTCGGACCGGTTTAAGCAAGTCGTGACGTCCTTGGAAGAGTACAGTGCCAGGCAGAGGACAGGGGATGAGCTGTCCGGGCCGGTTGAGGCTGACCCGGAGTATCAGCTTATAGTGAACGCCAATTCATTGGCGGTGGAACTTGACAATGAGATCAACACTGTGCATAAGTTTACACGTGACAAGTACAACAAGAGATTTCCGGAATTGGAGTCCTTGGTTGTGAGCCCATTGGAATATTTGAAGACTGTGAAGGAGCTGGGGAATAATTTGGATAGGGCGAAAAACAATCAAGTCCTCACTAGTTTTTTGACTCAGGCCACCATTATGGTTGTATCGGTCACTGCTTCCACTACTCAAGGGTCAGTGTTCATCGCTTTTGTTTAAAACTGGGCGTTTTTATTAATTTTAGTTGTGGACATGGAGGTTTGAATTTTTTGTTTTTTTTAGGCAAATGCTTTCCGAAGAAGAATTAAATCTTATTTACGAAGCCTGCGATATGGCCATGGAGTTGAATGAGTTTAAATTCAAGATTTATGAGTATGTCGAGTCCCGCATGACGTTTATCGCACCAAATTTGTCTGCCATTGTGGGGGCCGAGACTGCTGCTAAACTTATGGGTAAGTAAATGTGGTGACAGTAGGTGGTACATACATAAGTTCATAAGGATCTTTCACTTTCGTTTTTTTTGTGATAGGTATCGCCGGCGGATTAACGAAACTATCGAAAATGCCTGCCTGCAACATTTTAGTTTTAGGCTCCCAAAAGAAAGTCCTAGGAGGCTTTTCCCAAGTCGCCTCCCTCCCTCACACTGGTTACATTTACTATGCCACGCTTGTTCAAGATCAGCCTCCAGTAATTACCTTTTGTAGTTATTACAGTTAGTTACTGTTATTAAATATTTTAAAATAAGTTCATTGGTCTATATATGTATTGGTTGAATTATTTTCAGGACTTACGGAGGAAATCTGCCCGTCTTATAGCCAATAAATGTACTCTGGCTGCTAGAGTGGATGCCTGTCACGAGAGTTCAGATGGTTCAGTAGGAAAAATGCTTCGGGAGGAGATAGAAAAGAAACTAGACAAAATGCAGGAGCCACCTCCAGTTAAATCTATCAAAGCCCTTCCGAAGCCTGTTGACCCGCCGAAGAAACGCCGAGGTGGGAAACGCGTTCGAAAAATGAAGGAGCGGTTTGCCGTAACTGAGATGCGAAAGCAGGCGAATCGAATTACCTTTGGGGATGTAAGTTTTCTACAACGATAAATAATACAATTTGTATGGAATAATGTGTTTGCTCTAAGTTACAACGCGTAAATAATAATTCGTTTGAACGTTTAACCAAATTTAATAATTACAGATTGGGGACGATGCCTACCAGGAAGACTTGGGATATAATCGAGGTCAAATGGGCAAAACTGGATCAGGGAAAGTTCGGATGGCTCAAGTGGACGAGAAAACAAAAGTTCGTATTTCAAAAACTCTCCAAAGAAATCTCCAGAAGCAGCAAGTCTATGGAGGCTCTACTACCATTAAGAAACAGATCTCTGGAACAGCTTCAAGTGTTGCTTTCACGCCACTGCAGGTAATGAATACAAACCCTTTTCTAAAGGACACAAGCCATTCACGGGGCGCAAAGCCGTAATGCAGTTTTTAAAAATATCAGTCAATAAGTTACCTACAGATATAGTATTTAATTTTATTCCTTTTTTCCTTTCAAGTAATTTTGAGAGTAACAATAATTAATAATAACGATAACTGTTTTGCATACCCGTACAATTTAACATAAATTTTGATTCAATTCTAGGGATTGGAAATCGTTAACCCTAGTGCTGCGGAGAAGAGGGTCAATGAAGCCAATGCGAAGTACTTTTCCAAGTCTGGGTCGTTCATCAATGTTAAAAAGGAATGAGAATTTCCATCCTCAACCTGTTTGTGATTGTTTACCCTATATTTGTTTACTGGTGTTTACCTTTTCCCCTTTTACTATAAATATTATAATAATTTAATTTAATGACACATAATTTTGCAAATAACAGCATATACATATGATTTGTTTGGCTCATTCTTTTGCATCAACATGTCAATTTGCCCGTTTACCCCTAACAATTTTTGGAGATAATTTGTCCAGATATTGTGACCAGTCGTGGAGACCTTTATCCTTTTGTGTAGTCAATCCTCCCCCCCCCTCCTGGAAGCCACATGGTCATGAGTAAATCCAAATAGAATTTCAAGCCTCAAAACAACAACACACTGCATCCATTTAAAATTGCTACCACCTGTCAAACTAAATATGAACCCATAAAGCCGTAAAATGACTTGAGGGTACCTCCCTGCCATCTGCCGGGTCCTTAGTGGATACCCAACTTGAAAATTCCCGCCTTGACAAACACTCCCCGTAATAGCTGAGCAGAGCACTGGGCAGAGAAGTGAATCTCCTCCTGAGTTGAGTCCGTGTGTTGTGTGCATATGAAGAAGTGGCTCAGTTCAAGTTGACTTCTATCTCAAGTGGCAGCCTTGATCGGGCTGCGTGTATAAACAGCCTGTTTATTCTAATTATTCAACATTGTTTAACTCCAGACCATTACACGGCATGAACACCAATTAATCACTCCTCGGGCTTCGCTTCCTCTCTCATCACACAACTCAGTCCGAATTAGAAAAGGTCAACTCACCTCCTATCTATTTGTCCTCACAAAATACTCCATGATTTCAAGCAATAAAAATAAAACTCTAATATCGTGATAATATATTCCGAAGCCCGAAATAAAAAAAAATAAGTACATGACTGTACATATATATATCAAAAAGTGATTTAATTCATTATGCCTGACCCAGGCTAATGTCCTTCAATTGGGATTTGTCCCACAGTTTTTTTTTTCTCCTACAATAATAATTAAAAAAAGTGCCAAGTGGGGATACTGTAATAATTAATAATTGTATTCCTCAGCAATCTGAATTTTGTTCCACCCTATTTTTAAATAATTTTTTAAAAGTCAACTGTGAGTGGTTTCCAATCCAAAGTTACATCATAGATTTTTGAGCTTATTATTTATTATTTTGTGAATCCTAAAGTTCATCTCAAGACAAGTCACTGTATTGAAGTCTCAGCCTCGTCTACATACATATAAACACAGGTATAATTAATTCCTTGAAATTCATTTCATTTCCAAAAAATATGATTTTGATAATTTATTATTACTTCTTAAATTATAAATTGGTTCCTGTCATCTCTGAAGGAGCTCTTGCTCTCAAAACTTTCAGAAGAATAATAATTCCGTCTTTAATTATTAAAGACGGAATTTTGAATGGATGTTTATTGACAGTCCAGTAGTTACTTGTATGTATGTGAATTGAGGGATTTACAAGTGTTTACTTTAATTTGTTGACACATGATTTTAATTTTAGATTGACTGATATAGATGCTATGAATGATTGGTGTTGGTATTGATTTATTTGACATTTATGATGAATTCATTATTTAAATTTAGATTTGTCTATCTATATATGCTGTTTGAAGTAAATCGGATTTAAGTTTGGGCCTTTTTTCATTAAGGGGGATTCATCGGAGGGATTTGAAGGCTCATTAATCCGGGAATCGGAGCAAATAATTGTGGATTGATTCCCACGTGTGTGTGTGGAAGTGTGAGAGCCTTTGAATTGACGGGAGTGTGAATGAATGAAGATGGCTGTGTTATTGGGCAAAAGTAAAGGGTTGCAAGTTTTGTTAGTTTAGCAAACATTCACCTGTTCTCTGACAATGAGAGTTTATGGTTTGCAAAATGTCATCACATTTCACACTCACGTACACACACACACACATGTTCTTATTTGTACATGTTGTTGGAGTAAAAGTAAAAGATATGAACTTGCCAACAACATTGAACGTGTAGAGTCAATAGTGTGTGTAATATCCATAGGGAGTGTGTGTGTGTGTGTGTCTGTGACAGTAGTGTCAGTAAATGGTAAATGAGTAACATAATATCTGAGAGTTGCCTCTGAGAGATGAGAGTTGTGAATGAATCAAGTTGAAGGTATGTGAGGATCAGGAGCGAAAGATTTGACGACTCAGACCCTGCCCTGTCAATGGGCCAAGTAGGGCCTCCTCTTGACATTGCACACATGTTCATGTTGTTGGTTATGTCTGCTGGTTGTGTCTCTATGGACTCTCTCATACCATCGTCACTTGACTGTAATTGTTATGGCTCTTGCATTAATTTCATTTGATTATATTCAGTCATGTGTTTAGTCATCCATCTATCCTTCATTTGAAGGAGGGGATTTCATCATACAGCTCAAAAATTCCTATGCATGTCATTTGGTGGGGGGAAAGGTGAGCGTCTGTCATGTCCACAAGAAGATATTAATATTCGTGTGGATTGTTGAAATTTTTAAAAGTCGATACTTCTATATTGTGAGATTACAGATTTCATATTGATTAGGAGTTCCTTTTATGAGCATGACAGGGATTTCTCGTATCTTATTCACAGGATCTAAAAATTACAAAAAATGTTGTAATCAATCCCCATATATGAGAGAACAACGTGGCTCATCTGACATTTGTGCTTGTAATTATGTCATTTAAAAAATGCTCTATCATGTCAAAATCCATGGAATTCTTGGAGTTTAAGTATGCTTGGAGTTTAAATTAAAAACTGTGTCCAGGAAATGAAAAATACAGCTATCGTAAAAAAAAAACCTTTTTATGTATTTTTAAAAATTGTCAACAGCAATTTGAAGGAATAACAATCCAAAATACGGAAATGGACAGAAAACCCAAGTACACTGGAATCCCCGTACAAAAGGAAAAAAAACGTCGTAAATCCACCAAATATTTGTGCCTTTATAGCGGAAATGATCTTTGAGAGTAGCTCTTATTACAGCGAGAACATACCATATCCCAATATTGTAGCATTCTACCGAAAAAAAGCGAGTTGAGAGACATTAAACGCCAAAGGAAACAGCTATAAAATTTTGTTCAAATAGAAACCAGCTATAAAATAATTTAAACGCATGTGCTGTATTTGGGAAGCTGGATGTAATTTTAAAATAAACTTTTCTATTAAAAAAAAAACTGACAAAATTACCAGTAATTTTTTTTACCAGTCTCTTAGCAATTAGTATTTTAGTAAGATGAACAAATTTAAGTACTTAAAGGATAAATATTTTAAATACTTGCTGATAAATTTCAGTTGTAGGCATTGTCACTCCCCCCTCAAATTTAAAAGGCCATGCAAATAGAAATGCCCAAGTTTGGAGTCTGTAAAAAAGAAATAACTAGATACATTTCGACCGAGACTGAGGCCTTGTGCTTCTACAATAACATTACAACTCGAAATTAATTCTGATTTCGAAACTGTCATTTGTATGCTGGGATGATACCCTCGACTCTATTTCCCCTTGTTCCCAAAACTATTTTTGCTTTAATGAAATGGCAGGAGAGTAGCTTCTCTTTCCTTCAAAAATTCAACTCTCTCTCTCTCTCTGTGTCTTCAATGCGTCGGAATGTAATAGAATCCCTCCCTGAGTACAAAAAATCCAGTTGGGATTTAATGTAATTCTAATGGATCTGAGCGAGCTCTGAAAAGTTTCTTGATGGACCTTACTTAGTACTACGGATGCTGATGAAGTAGAATTATCTACAGCGCCGTGTCAACTATATTGTAATTCCTAATGGTCTAAAAAAAAAAGTTTCGCGAAGCTCTTTCCGTATTGACATCATCGTACCATATACCTACCATACTTTTGTATTGAGTAACTTCTGGCTTCATCGTATTATATTCTTAATAGAAATTGTGTTAATGTGAAGACTGGGATTGTAGGAAATAAAGAGAGCCCAAGGTCAGTTTCCAGCTCCAGCTCCACTGTAACTTTCTGGACTGCTCCTACTAAGAACATTTATCATGGAAATTTCTCCCTTGTTTTTCCTCCTTCATTTATTTCTAGAACCTTTGTCCAATAATTTTAGTGTGATGTCATTTGTAGGGATACTTCAACTTACTCAAAACCTGTGTAATATAAACATTCCCATTCCTCATACTAAGAGAAATGACTCTCCCCGCTTTTGGAATACATAGTTCTCACTATTTGAGACCATAGACCATGGCAGAAAAAAACCACGCCTTGTATTAATTATACATGAGAGAATTATATTTTCTTAAGAAGTCTAATATGTCCCATGAATACGTAATCCAATAAGAAAGCCATGGGACTTCCACCCGTCGTAATAGTCTCGTAACGCTCGACTCGAGGCTTCACATACTTGAGGCTTGACTTCGATGAAAAATGGGAACTATTAATAATAATAATACTAATAATGAGTTCGATAGTCATAGCCCTAGACTATGGTCTCATACTCTCATGTTTTCCTCTTTTTGAAAGCGTACTTTTTTTATCATTCCTTTTGAACTTTGCGGAGGGCTTTGGAAGTAATGCAATTATTATTCCCAAAGGTGCCCATTAAAAGGATGCATTTTTGAATGCAACATTTATTTTAAAGGCTATTTCAATCATCAGCTGTTGTAGATAAATCTAAAAGGGTTACACAGGTTAGAGTAATTGTAATTACTATCATTATTATCTCTGTAAAATACGACGAGGAGCTCTAAAAGTTTTTGTCTGCTTACAAATGTCTTATCTCCCATATGACTAAAGTGTAAGTATATCTCATGTCCTCACTCCTCACATATGACTTTTCATTTGTTGGAGATAAAGAGGCCTGTGTGAGTGATAATGCTTGGTGTTTGTCCAAGTGAACTAATTTTTCCTCTACACTTTATAGTAACTTCAGTTCCAGTCCAAGCCTCTGGAGCTTTTAGCCTTTTTTAGTGTAAAGTAAAGTCAAGTTAAACACTCTGAATTAATCCCTTGAATGCAGTATCATTACTTGACATCTCAACTGTTGCTGGCAGTGTTTGAGCTTGGTAAGACTATATAAGTTTCATTTGATTACTTTTGTTCTCATGAGCTCAATTACCATGTGTGTTTTTAGTTTTTAAACCAGGGGGATTCTAAGGATTCTTCTCAGATAGATATTGACAAGGGATTAGTTTGGGCTTCAGTTTGCTCGGAGTTTTGGGTGCGTTTGTGGACACACAACTCTTGCTGTACTGTAACCTTAGAGGACCCTCGTATTAAGAGCATCCTTTCGACAGGAAATATTTATGTGGACGTGAACCCATTTACATTTAACAAAGTGTTAATTTGTAGGCTCATAACAGCTTGGGATTGTATTTTAAGAGTCAGATTTTGCTTATTTGAGGGTTTTAGGGAGAGAGTGCACTGTACATTCTAAAAATAAATATTGGTGTGTGTGTGTATGTATGTATATGACTCCGTTGGGAATGGAGATAATGTACAGTAGTAGGGATAATGTATAATTGTATGTGTGAATTATATTTCCATACTTTGCATTAATTTCGTGTGCTATATTGTTGTTGACACAGTTGTGAGAGGGGGTTTTTTTTTCTCTCTCTCTCTCTCTCTGTGAGAAGGGAATCTCGAATCCTTTTGCCGAAATGGAAAGTGAGCATGCAAACAATGTACAAACAGAGAGTTTTGTGGTAATTAATTACATTTGCCATGGGGTATGGTATGGTATGGTACATGTATGGCATAGGATATCCCTAATCCGCTGATCAGACTGAACCACAGTTCCACTTTCCATAATGTCGCCTGCCCTTCCTCCCTCGCCAACAAATCCTTCCACTCAACCCATAGGGAAGTTCAGGGAATTAATTATGAAAGAAGTGCAATAATAGGGAAAGTCGTACCTATGTATGTAAGGATGTTATAGTGAGTTTGAGTTGCCTGTGCAAAAAAAAAAAAATGCTCCGCAGGTGGGAAGCACGAATAGCACTCACACTTTTGGTGAGAATATGTTACACTGTATTGTGATTGTAAAGGACAATGTCAATATTAGCAGGGAGCTTCGTACCAGCTCTGTTTCCTATGAAAGGGAAATCTCACAATCAGCCGGAACCTTTGAGCTTCTTGTCAATAATAATTTTTAGCTCAAAGGGTCTTGCTCAAAATATGTCAACGTTTCGTTGATTTATAAATTATAAATTTGTTGTTGAAGGGAGCCGTCAAAGCCTCATCTGGATCCCGTAAATATAATGTAATATCTGTTCACTGTTTTTTTTTTAGTTAACGAGGATTTTAGTTGGAAGAAGTATTAAAAATTTCCCTCGTAGTCACATCTCATAGGAAATTTTGAAATATTTATGTTTAGAAGAGGATTAGAAGAGATTGAACAGAGTCATATTGGTTTTATTTCCCTTCCGATAAAGGGGGAGGCTGAAGGGAAGTTTATGGGTGTAAATGTTGTAATTATGAGATGACATCTGCTAGAGGTAGAGAGGGGTTCCTAGCTAGGCGTATGCAACAACATCTGAACGTAAACGTAACAAGTCTAAGTTCTGAAAGGAGATGTAGAGATGTTCATATGAATTCTTACCCGAAGGCGAAGGAAACATTGTGTAAGAGATTCGACCAAGTCAGAGAGAAAAAAAAATTCCCACACGCGGGCAACTCCTTGGCTCGTGCTCAGACTTGAAAAAAAAAACAATAATTAAAAAAAAGGTTGGAGTATCTAATACATACGTTGACTTAAAAAATGTACAAATATAGCATATGTTTTTTATCATGATGATGTTCCAAGTGTCTAAGACGGGATAAAAAATTGAGGATATAAAAAAAAGCTGGTTCTTCGTAAAAGTGATGTTTAATCCTCTCCTCTGGTCTCTCAAATTTCAGATAAGCCTACCGGGAAGAGCATTGGAGTTGTTCCTTGGAATAGAAGTGGAATAATTGCCCGGTTTGTCAATCCCTGGAGGTAATTCCATTATTCTTATTACTCCTGGCCAGCAACTGACTTCCGAAGGAATGGTGTACTCATCAAGAATTCATTGATGGTCGGGAAGCAGCCAAGTTAGGAGTGAAGACGTTCGTTCCCCTGGAAATTTTTTGGCAATAGTAGCCTTTGCACGCGCAGAAGTTTATCGGACCTGTCCGTCTTCATTTGTGCTCCTATAATTCTTATATCTATAGATATACATACTACTATAATACCGGAACGTTGAAAAATTTATCAAAGGAAGTCTGCAATGCGATAATACTTGATAAAAGTCAAAATATATCTACATTTTCAGCCTTTGGATGTGTATTGTTTGGGAAGTGTTGGATTTTTTTAGAGCAAAATAGTACTCGAAAGTTACAATGCCTATTCCTCCACCACCTCCGCCGGGGCCCCCGCCTCCACCATCCTTCGAGCCAGTCAGTGCTCCAGACCCCAACGGACGGAATATGCTCCTCCAGTCCATTCGACAAGGAGCCAGACTCAAGCCAACTGTTGTCAATGATCGGAGTGCTCCAGTGGTCGACGGTAAGATCCTGCCATTCTTGATCAAATTTGTGATATTGTAGAAAGGAAAACCGCTACAATTAATATTTTTCCTTTTGAGTTTATTTTTTGTTATTAATGACTGTAATTAATTTTGTGTGGTTCTATATAAATATTGTTTTTTGACCATTTTAGCTTGGTTGCTTTTATTTTCGTACAAGACCTCTGAGAGGTTTTACTTCGTGGGGTTGCTTTTATTTTCATACAAGGCCTCTCTAACATGTTTTAGTGTGGTTGCTTTTTTTTAGCAGGAGATTATTTCACTCTGGGCTGGGTCCATTATTGTAACGTGTGGGGGCTTGATCTTAGGTCATGCTTCTTCTACCTAGCAACCTAGCTTTATTTTTTTTATGTATACTTGAAGTTGTGTTAATTTAACACTATATTGTAATTTTTGTATCCCATCGTACACGCGAATTTCTGAACTGTTATATTTTTGTATGCTTTCTTGAAGCTATGATGTAAACCTGAGTAAATGCATATAATTAATTGCTAATAATGGACTTGGTATGTGGGACGATTATGCAAGGCAGGGCCGACTTTGTGGAGCTTCATCGTTCATTGTGGCAAAGGCAGCGAATTGTATAATTTTTTAGCATGGAGCTCTACATACGGCCGTACGTCGTACCTATGATACATTTGTTTAATGCTTTTATATTGCGAATGTGTTTGTGTGTGTAATTATGTACATGGTATTATTTTGGACTTGCTCATTTTGACTACTCCTTCCTTGGATGCCATAAGCGTGAGTGTAACCATTTTGGCTCGGGCGTGGGAGGAATTGGGAAAGGAGTATGAGAACGGCAACGAACACTAATTCTACCTTAATGGATGAAAGTTTGTTTCCTTGCCGTCGAACTACATTAATTAAAAATTAGGTTTTATCTTTTCAGGCAGCATAGGATTATCTATGTACATAAATTTATTTCTAGTATGTTACAGTCTAGTTTTTTTTTCGTCAACAGACTTATATTTTTATGTCTATATTATTTTTTGCTTCAGAGACGTAACCAGTGTATGTTGTTATTATTTTGTTAACATGGTCTGTCATAACTTTAATGAAGTAAGTACAAGTAAGACATCTAATTGCAAGTCGCAAAACGTATTTCTCTGTTCTTGGAGACAATTTCCTTCATCCTGGATTTTCCCATAAATTTTCAATCCTTCACTTTAAAAAGTTTAAATCAGCCAGCTCTTGCTTTTTACTCACAATCAGATGTCGTGGTTGAACACCCACATTGTAGGACCAAATTTGGAGGCATTTTTCAGAATGTCTCCAAGACTATGAAGTCAAATCCTTGAAGAAAGTGTTTTAGTGGAAAAATGTCAAAGTATTGTTTAGAGTTGCTGGCATCCGTCGCATTTATCAGTAGGGAAACTTTTGTATAATTTTTAGTACGAAAAATGCCAGTTAGACTCGATCAACTTTTATTTTTGTAGAATTTAATACTTTGATCCAATTTTACATCCTGTTAAGGCCTCTAAGTGTCTCGTAATGAGGCAAGTGCGAGGAATATTGAACGTGTTCAAGGATTGTGCTGGTAATTATTAAAGTCACAAACTTTCATATAGAGATGTTTTTGGGGATTAACTTTAAATTTGAACTAACTTTTAAGACTGTTGTATTTGTTCCTTACAAATAGTAGTGTAGTAGTAATAATAAGTGATTGATATAATTATTCGCTCTGTATATTTAGTGAATTCAGTGTGACAAGTTAAGCTCATTAGTAGTTGAATTAACAAGTTAAGTTGATTAAGCTTTTCCTTTGGTTCTGATTGTGGAACCTGTCAAAAGCCTGGGGTTTTGTTGGAAAAGTTATTCCCTTATATTACTATTTTAGACATATGATTTCTCATCGTCACCAGGGTTTATTTCAAGAAATGTTTTAAATCATAGAAATGAACTAGCCTAGGGTTACGCAAATAATCTGTGCTAAATGTATGATGTTAACGCTCACTTCATAACATTTTAATACATAGCTATTATTGTACAGTCAGAGTTTACCATATGGAGCATGTGTTTAGGTCTGTTTGTTTTGATAAGGCAGTGAATACGTCAATGTCTTGTATTGAATTTGATGCACACAAGAGCCTTGTTGTTCTTGGTGATTGAAGTAAGTATGTTACTGATTCACATCATTCTGCCTGGGTTACGAGCCCACAGTGAACGTGTTCAAATATGAAAAGCAAAAGTGTTGCATGAAATTATGAGTAAGCAAAAACAGTCGCCTTTGGTTAAATTTTGAATGTCTATTTCTTGCTTTATGCTTCTTAGCGGACGATTTGCAACAAGCCGAACACCCAATAGTCTGCTTCTTTCTGTCAGCAAATTCTGCTTAGTTTTTAGTGATTATTTATTTGTCTTTCTTGTCTGTTATGGCGTGCCAGCAGCAGCTTGATATAGAATTGAGTTTAAGAATGCTCGTGTGTGTACATAGTGTGTTTGTTTTGTGTTCATAATATAGCAAGAGTGTAAATTTCCGCGTAATAATTTCTACTATTTTGATGTTCTATTGATCTTGTGCAATTTTATAGTTGGTTGAAATTTTTCAATTAGGTTTTTGATTTTATTATTTTAATTTTGATTTGGACCTTGGTTTTTGTTTTTTTTCCCCTATGTTTTTGGTCTGCTCATTGAAATCTCAGGCAGTAAAAATAAGTCTGGGCCTTCTTCTTCTGGGCCTGTAGGGGGCGGAGGAGGAAATGGAGCCCGAGCAAATGGATTAAATGTGCCACCAGGTTTGGGAGGGCTGTTTGCAGGAGGAATGCCAAAATTGAAGCCGGTGGGTTCCGGTGGGAGTCCTTCAAGATGGAATGCTAATAATAATGCGAGTATTAGTCAGAGTAGCAATAGTCCCCCGGCTAGTCTCCATACCTCACCCGCCAAACCACCACCACCGCAACCCCCGCCATCGAACATGAAGCCCCCCATTGGAGGACCCCAATCAGTCAACAATCCTCGTAATGTGAGTCATTGTTCTCAAACTCAAATACCAGAACTAAACCACGTCAGATTGATAGAGTAGTTACAAGGATTAAATGAAGTGCAAGGACTGTGTTGGCAAAACATGGGTATATAACTTTCTCTTAAGGCGTCAGAATTGAAATTTTGTGATAATATTACGCGCTCCTTGGTATGCATTTCTCAGTTGATGAATTACTTGTAGTTATAACTTAAAACGGCTTAAAAATTAAGCCCTGAAATTAAAATGAGCTTATTGTTTATGATTACTCCCGATACAGTCAAATGAAGAGAGGAAGAGCACGACAAACTTCGGTAAGCCCTCACTCGCACCGAAGCCCCCGGCATTAAATGGGCCTAAGCCGGCTAAACCTGAGCCTCCGCCGAAGTTGTTCATCCCCCCTCCGCCACCAGTTTTCGACTCCTCTGCGGGGTCCACTCCCCAGTCGGCCCAGTCTGGGAATATGATGTCTATGACTACCCCTTCGACTCCACCCCCAAGTGTGAATCGTGCTCAAAGTATGCGAATGCCAAAGTCTGCCTCGCCCACGAATCCCACAGCGGCGTCCATTGAGTACAGGACAATGGGAAGGGCTGCGGGAAGAGGTTTCCAGTCTGGAAATGCTGCTGGTCAGCCTCCTCCTCCGCCCCGAGTCATTGCTGTGAGTAACAACTGTTTGGAAACATTTCATGCTTATTGATAAATATTTGTTAAATAAATTGACTTAAATCTATATATGTATATGATTTAATTCTTCCTAGAATGGAGGAATGAGAGTTCGACCAACAGCGCCTTTAAGACCGCCAACAGCTCGGCCTCCACCTCCACCAAATAAAGCGCCTCCGGCGCACCCTCCTCCTCCACCTCCAGCCGCCGCTCCGCCACCCCCGCCACATAGAACCACTCCGGCGCCCATGCCTCCGCAAGTTCGGGTCAACGGGGTGAGAATTCTTCTTTCTTTTTTATTGACTAGTACTTACGCATAGGTTGTAGTACAGGTGATCGTCCGTGTCCGTAGGTGTACCTCAACTTGCACTCTTATGACTACTTATTTGGATCGAAAAATTTGTATGTCAAAATTGTATATGAATATAGCATTCGTGTCGGAAATTATTCTTTGTCACAAAACTTGTACTCCAACAAATGGTTTAAGTTTGGGAAAAACAAGAATAAAACCAATAAATTCCTATCAGTAGAGGTTTGAATGCAAAAAAAAATTAAAGTATTATCGAAGCAAAGAGATGATGAAATTGATAGTAATCGGAAAACATGGGCGAAAAAAGCAAAAATTTCAAATATTTTAGCAACAATTATTAAATAGGAAGAGCAACACGTCACTAATAAGACCTGGCTTCCAGTGTCAAGACCAGTTGAGTTATCTAATTTGGAAAGTAACTGGTTTAACTCAAAAGCATTGTCAGGTGTTCTATTAAAAATTGTAAGTTCAATTTTTTATGCCCTTATAAAAAATGGTTACGTAATTTGATTTCAGTCACTGGGTCCCCTGCCACCCGTGCCGGCAAGTATTGCCCCACCTCCCCCTCCAACAAGGAACTCCTCTATGCGGAGTGTCACTTCTGCTTCTTCAGTAAATTCAGCTGCCTCCAGCTCCAACTCATCCTCCTCATCCGTTCACACTGGTAAAATTCAATCATTTGTGTATTATGAGTCAGTTTTCCTTGAATTATTCCCCTGAGTTTTCAAAAATGAAAACAGTAAAATAAAAATAAAAAGCACGTTGATTTTTGTTGTGGGTGTAACAGGTGTGGACTTGGAGGCACGATACAGTCATTTGTTCCATACATTGGAAAAACTTCCAGTACCTGAACCTTTCAGTGGCAAAGTAAAGAACTATCCCAGCAAGAATGGTAATTTAAGTCTTATTACGTTATGAACTTTAAATAAATTGCTTGTAAAATGGAATAATGGAATAAAATTGTGAACTTATGTAACTAATTTGTGTGTTTGTGTTATTCAAGTAGCTCAAGCCCAGTCAGTGAAACGTCAGCCGGCTCCTCAACCCCCAGTTAACAATCACAATCACAATCAGTTGACCCAGATGCAGTTAGGCAACAAGCTTTGGGTGAACAATACTTCAATGTGTTGATGGTGGGGTCGGTTGTATATAGGAAAAATCACACGTCTTGGTGCTAAAACAATTTTCAAGGACTGTCAACCCCTTTCAGGAACAATATTCACTTTTCACAATAAATAGGTCCTATCATTAGGTACATGAATACTTACGTAGTGGCAATACGATGATGTAAACCGAAATTAGAAGCCTTCTGTGAAAGTACAGCCCGATGCCCGGTTCCGAAAACTACTTGTTGCAAGAGGATGAAGCAAGAGAGAAAAGACGCAAATATGAAAAACTACATTTCCAAAAGAGACAAACGTTAAGACTTGAAGAAATGATTAATGTAATTGTTTGTGTTTTTGTGAAGGCTATTCTATTATTCATAATTTATTGCTGTAATTATTTTAATTATTTTTACGCACTTTCCACTCAATATTATATGTTTGAAAGAGAATTTAGATGAAACAAATGTTTGAAGAATTATTTGGCATTTGCATTATTATTTCCAGGATTTTTGCTATTTATCAGTATAGCACGGTAAACTTTTCTCTTTTGAAATTAATTTTAATTTTGAAAAGCTCCCTAAGTTTAAAGATGTATCAGAAAAATTATAGGTAAACACATATTCTGATAAAAACCTTTTACTGATACTGTGCTTGTAATAACAGTTATAATTTATTTGCTGTTGGGTAGGATAAGTTATGTTCGCAATGAAATATTTAAAATTGTAATAATTTTAAGTAGTTTTAATGTTCGGTACTGTAAAAACGAAATATAATTACGTACATAGTTTGGAATAAAAATTAATTTTAGTCAATTTAGATTAGTCCAAGTTAATTAAGTCGATTAGTTTTAATTGATTTAGGGATAAGACGTACATGAATTAAATTAATAATTAAAATATAAATCACCAATGATTATTGTTGAGGATGTGCCAGTATATTGCGGGAAGTAGATAAGTATACCGCCATGGTTTCCAATTGGGTTGTAATTTATTTAGGTGAAATTAATGATTATACAGTTGAATTGTAATTTGAACCATTTATAGAAAGTAATATGATGCACTGGGACTGACTTGTATGTAATAAGATTTTACTGACAGACTTGTTGAAACGATACAAATCCTTAGGCTAACTCCAGAATAATATAGTTCTTACAATGTCTATTTATAGGCAATACTAGGAGTGTAAACTGTAACTAATTAGAGTAATTTCTGCATTGTTCGCGGTATCCTATAATATTAGTTTGTAATATGTATTTAACACAATTAAGAACATTTCAAATGCCAGTTCCACACATTGTTCATCATTATGCCCAAGTTAAAATGTTACAAGAGGTTAAATTTTTATATTATGAGGCTGTTTATGAAATTCTCCGTAAAGTTTTTCACTTCTAACGCCGAGGCAATCATTGATGGTGAAATTAAAGAACTGAGTCGTTCTTATCGATTACTGTATTCCTGGAACTGGCTATTTCAAGACATGTTGAGTAGAGAGATTACTCTTGGTAGTGAGTATGTAGTAGGTTCTGTACGTGAGTTGTACACGATTATATATACTAAAATATTATGTTTAGCAAGTTTCGTTAACCGAAATGATGTCAGAAATTGTCACACGTATTACTACTGTCAGGCATTGATACATATTAACGCAGAAAAGTGAATGCAGACTGTACTGCATTTGCATACACATGTGGGGGAATCTTATTTTCCACAAGCTGAAAGCGATGTTCGGTATATTAAAACGAATTTTTTCCAAAACATAGTTGCTCAGTTCAATTTCCATGTTCATTTTCATGTAAATAATTATTTTTAATATCGAAGTCTTAATTGTAGTCGTTTTTACTGGGAGTTTTCGTATGAACCGGATACACGCAAATAGCTCATCATTGTTTACATAGCAGTAGCAGGTGGCTTCATTGCAAACTCCAGTGCTACTGATTTTCATTCAAATTGATTCGCTTGTTTGAGCTCAGAACTCAAAAGTTACTAGAGAAGGGAATGCACTCAAATAACTTCTGATTCTGATCGAATGACATTAATTAGGGCGTAAGACACATTTTTAACAATGATCTCGTAAATCAAGATGGTTCTCACTGTATATCTAATGTGATACGTAAAACCTGAAATGCAGTTATTATTGCATGACAAACTCAAACTTATGCAGACAACCAGAGATTGTGTGGCATGAACATCCCAGAGGGGAACTGTTTCACTTTGTTTCACTTTGCCCCTAAAACCATTAATTAATAAATAAGCGGCAGGAAATTGATCTTTTACGTTAGAAATGTTTGCTACCTATGTATTGTCATAATAATGGCTCCATTAAAGGTGATTGAACAATGTACTCGAATGCAAGTAACTAACATGTTTTATCTCATGTAAGCAAAATGTCCCCAAAAGCTAGCTACTATTTTAGCCCATAAATTGTGCATTCTGTCATCTGTAAACACGGCTACGAGATGTTTTATTGTTTCCATTCTTTTGCAAGCAAATTCGAAAGCTATGGGAAAATAATTTTTTTTATAGAAAAAAAATCTTGCGTAAAGAATTGTCCCTCTATGCTTCTCAAACAAATGCCACACACAATGTGTATAGCGTGCATATGTAATATCTACTGTGACCTTGACCTCCTGTCAGACAGAACCTAAAACGCTCATAAATTTTAATACAATCCAACTTCAAAACTAGGAAACAAATTTTGCGCTTTTGAGAAAAAAAATTATGTTTGAAACACTTGAATTCGAAAGTTGCCCTACATAGTCGATGCCACATGGCCGGGAATAATAACCTAGGGTAATGTGGGGTAATGTTCCAAATTTGAGAGTCCGAAGCCCAATTTTCTAGAAAATGGAGGAATTTAATATTTCACCTTCTGCCTTCAATGCACATAGTCATAGATTTGAGAAAAAGATGGTGTGAGAATCGTTAGAGTCAAGGAAATACTAAATGATGACTGTATATCTGTAAGGACTAGGACAGGCATATGATTATGCATAATTTTAATCAACATTTATTACCCTTGCACTACGACTCTTACCTTTACAAGTGACTAAACAGAACCATTGACAAAGACTTAGTTAACATTCTGGATATTTCAATTCAATCTTAAATAAAAATCTTCTTCAAGGACTCCAGTAACTTTAGACGTCATCCAGTATTTATTTTCATTAGTACCAAATCATTTCACTCACGTGATTATTACTCACAAAAATTTGAGATAAAATTGCTTTGAAAATACCTTGATAAATATATAGTTTTCGTCCAAGCCCTATTAGAGGTTTCAAAAGGTCATGTTAATTCAACAAGGAGTGACTTGTGCTCAAACATTTGGGTTGTAAGCACAATGGAGATCTAATTTTGCATGCAAATTAAAAGTGTAACAACAATGAGTTCATTAGATACGAACATTTCCGGAAAATTATATGAGATGCATATATGTACGCCACACATCCGAACAAAAAGCGTATGCTCATTACAGACCCTTCGACTTTGAATGTTTGTATTTGAAAGAGATGGAGGTTTCGCGTGTGTGTACTAAATTGACACGTTCTGGAAATACGGCGTGCGCTAATTTTTTCGTATTTAATGTGAACAACCTATAATTATGTGCTTGGCGCGTGCACTATTTTTCTGCAATGGTTAACCTTGTCATTTCATTTTCAGGATTTCAAAGAAACATTACAGGAATGGACAGATTGCTTAAAACAAATGATGGATTACGGATTACAGATTACTGTCACCTGAGAACATTTTTACAAGGTTTGGACTGCATGCCAAAAATCTAATTTTTGGATTCTGATCACGTATGTAATTATATTTTATATATCTGATACAGCGAGTATGGATTACAGATGACTGTACTTTCCTAGAAATACCGACATGGGATTACGAACTAGAGATAATAATTTTCCTATAAGATTTTTGACATATGAGATTACGGATTGCAGATTACATTCTGTAATGATATTGAGTTTTGTGAGATTAGGGATTACAGATTCTATTCAGAAATTATTAAACATTAACTGTTCAAGATGCAGCCTGTACAATTATTATACTTAAGGGCTACAGATTAGGATTACTGCTTCAGCCTATTTTCATTAATCCCGGAGTATAATCATCTGGATATAACGCCCCGCCCTGAAAGCAAAATATAAACAGGGCAGGTAATTTACTTGGAAATTTCCTGGAAATATAAACATTTTAATGACCAATATTTATTTGACACGGGACTGAAATCCCTTTGAACCTACAACAGAGACCTCGTTTAAAAGGGACAAAATTGTTCTGGGAATTCCTCCTTGCAGAATTTGACTCTGCGTGATACAATTTATTTATTTCGACGGATTTTGCTCTAATTGTAAGGCCTAACGCAAATGTAGAATAAAATCTTGTGCATGAATTTTTAATACCTGTCAGAATGCTTTATAGCTCTGTAATATCTGTACTTTGCAACTGTTTCCGATTGCAGATTCCCCGTTAATTTTAAGGTATTGTCAAAAGCGAGAGGCTCATATGCTTTTAGTACGATTTACGTAATTTCCCACAAAGCCTTTTTTAAATGGTCACGCCTTGTGTTGGAAAATCTGGTGCATATTGCGTGATTTAATTGTTAGCTGCATGCAACTCATGAAGATGGTCCCCCCTCTTAATATTATTTTTACATGTCTTTACAGGGAAATAGTATAAAAGCATCAAATTCGTTACCATTGTTGTCATTCCCCAATTTTGAATTAAGAGAGTTCCGCGTTCTCGTCTTACCCCAAAACCATGTTAGTAACGGCATTTTTATTCCTGTTCTGCAGCGCAGTAATATTTTATTTGGCGTTAGAAAAATTCGGAACTATAAAATTGGCTCATAATTTTCCAGGACCGAGAAGCTTTCCAATTATCGGTAATTCTTGGTACTTTCTAAAACCAGAAGGTGAGGCCTTATAACTAAATCAACTCATTGAGCATTGATATAAATTTGTACACGTCAAATTTTGATCAAAAAAGTTCAATTTTTCCCATTTTCCAATTTCAGAGCGCCTCCCAAACCTGATCAGACTCCAGAAAGAGTTTGGAAACCGTGTCCTTCTGAAGGGTGGTCCTTTGAAAGGGCTCGTATTATTTCATCCGGATGATGTGCAAGTAAATGTTTTTGAAAATCTTAATTCATTGTCAGTGCTATACTCTGTCCAACGTTGTCAGAATTTTATTTTTAAAAGTATACCAGTCATATACCCCCATAACTCGTTGATTTACACTATCATTGATCCCCACAAACAATAACTTTTGGAAAGAAATTTGGAAAGTAACAGAAATTATTTTCCTTGATAAAAACCAGAAATAGGAACATTGAGGAATTTCTTTTCTTTAGCATTAAAATTTGAAATCTGATACCATCGACCTTTGGAATCACAATCTGTATTGGAACTGTTTTTAGTAATTACAAAATATGTAGTTATACGAATATTTGCAAAATGTCTATTTTGGGCTAAATTTTGCAAATCCCTTTTGACAGAAAATTTTAACATCAAAAGAAATCAACAAATCATCTCTCTACGACATGTTACTCACTGATTGGCTGGGATCCAGCATATTTTACGCCAAAGGTATAATTTATATAAAATATGACAAATGGATTAAGGTTAGTTAATGGAAAATAAAATAAAATCCTTTCCAAACTCTAGATCAGGACTACTTTCGGCTGAGGAAAATCCTCCTGCCAGCCCTTGATACTAAACGCGTGGACAATATTGAGATGAATTTCAACCTACACTCTAAAACTTTGGTGAAGGTTTTGAAAATCCAGGAAGCAAATGGGATTACTCCGGAGATCCGTTTTTTATTTTCGTTGTGTGCATTGGATATGGTCATTCGTAAGTTTACACTTAAGAGTCTTGTGTATCGTCACGAACGGATGCACGTTCTCTATTACAAACATATCAGTAACATAGTCAGGGTCAGGAGTCAAAGTTCGAAAATTATAAGGAGGCTAGCGGAGTTATACCAGGGAAGACAAATTTGGGTGAATTTGTTTCAAAAGGAAATTTGTTTGTTTTCAGAATATTTAGTGGGCAAACGCACGAATTGCTTATCAAGCTCCAATCAGGATTATGCCACTGCTGTCCACAAGTGAGACGATTTCCTTATAAAATATGAATCACTCTTAAAAAATAATTCAAAATTAAAAGAATTATTAGAGAATTACAATTTCCATTTAGATTTTATTTGATTAATTTAAAAATTAATTTATATTTAATTTGTATTTATATTTAATTTGTATTTATATTTAATTTACATTTATATTTAATTTACATTTATATTTAATTTACATTTATATTTAATTTACATTTATATTTAATTTACATTTATATTTAATTTACATTTATATTTAATTTACATTTATATTTAATTTACATTTATATTTAATTTACATTTATATTTAATTTACATTTATATTTAATTTACATTTATATTTAATTTACATTTATATTTAATTTACATTTATATTTAATTTACATTTATATTTAATTTACATTTATATTTAATTTACATTTATATTTAATTTACATTTATATTTAATTTACATTTATATTTAATTTACATTTATATTTAATTTATATTTACATTTAATTTATATTTAATCTTATACATAATTGTTACGTTTCGTAACTGCAAAACAGTTGTTGAAAATGCTCTTAATCTTATCTTATTCAATTCAGAATTTTCAGGCTAAATGACACTTACATACATATGTATGTCTTTATATGTCATATGCATATGCCTTTAATTTGGTTCTGTTCTAATGACAACCAAAATTTTAGCCAGACGAAATACATTTCGGATCGAGGTTGTTCTCCATGGCTTTGGCCCAAAATTGCTTGGAAATTGTCGAAAAATGGAGCAAAAGAAAATACCAACATAGAATTCTTGCATAGCTTCATGGACAAGGTACCATAATATTACTCAAATCAAACGTAACCTCTCTTACATTTAATATTAGTAACGTATGCCTTTGAAAGTACAATAAATTTCTGATTTTAAGTAGTAAAAAGAAATGACTAATATTTGGAAATTTTACTATTCTAGCTTTTGTATTAACGTTATTATTGATGTAGCAAATTTTAAAAAATAGATTGTCCTAGAGAGAAAGGAAGAAATTTCCAGGTCAAAAACCATTAAACCCTTGAATTTAGATGATTTGAATGGAGCTGAATCTGCAGAGAAAGGTATTTTTACGCCAAAAAATAATTTTAAAATTAGTGAAGGTTTATATTCTCTAAAGTGACTGCTAATACTATATAATAATATTTTTTACATTTATTAAACTATTGTTATTTCATTTTTAAATTCCTAGAAAAACTAAAGTTGCTGGACCTTCTGATTCGTGAGCAAGAGCGGGGCCAATTTGGAATTACGGATAAATATATTCGAGACGAAATCAATTTCTTCAAATTTGCTGTACGTAAATTAATTAATGAATAATTCTGTCCTCAAAGCATAAGTTCCTCATTGCTGCATATTTTGTAGGGAAGAAGATTCCGGAAAATATTAATGTTATAACGTTGTTTATTGTAAAAATCATTTTCCAGCGTCGTGGTAATAGGGTATTAATGTTTTAATAAATATTTTTTGTTCTCATTCTGAAGGGACATGATACAATTGCATCGGCGCTGACTTTCACCGTGTTTTTGTTAGCAGCAAATCCTGGGGAACAAGTAAGTAAATTGCAAATAATGAGAGCCAGAAATTTAAACGAAATATGCCCAAGATTTTTAAAATTCTATAGGTATTATTATTTAAATTTTTAAAGCTGTATTACATTCTTCTTTACTTTTAAGGCAAAGCTGCACTTGGAGCTGGATGAGGTTTTTGGGACGGACAGGGATCGAAATGTAGATGCAACGGATTTATCACAATTGAAATATTTGGAATGCTGCTTCAAAGAATCCCTGAGATTATATCCTCCTGCACCCATAATGCTCCGCAAAATAGACAAAGATTTTCAACTGGGTATAAAATATTTTTTAACTTGCTTCGAATTAGGAACTATACTCACGGCATCTTAATATGCTCACAAGGAGTAATCTTATGAATTTATTTTAGATAAAGAAGTAACACTTCCAAAAGGCCTCCAGCTAATGGTTAGTCCCTGGGCTATGCAAAAGCTTCCTCAGTTCTTTCCTGAACCAAACAAATTTCAACCTTCCAGGTTTATGCCAGAAAATGCGGCAGGAAGACATCCTTACGCTTACATTCCATTCTCAGCTGGACCGAGAAATTGCATGGGTATGTTCTCAAAATATTAGTTTCATTTAATTACTTCTGCTATAGTTCATTATTTGTCAGCAGATTTTTTTCTGAGAATTTAACAAATGTATTTCTTAATCAAACAATATTGAAATAATAAGGTTTGGCTTGAATATTGTGTGTACAGGACAGAAAACTGCCATGATTAAGGCAAAGACGATTCTGGCTCATGTCTTTCGGAGCTTCCAAGTGCAACTAGTGAATCCGCCTGAGCAAATGATTCCAATGGGTTCCATTATTATTTTCCCCAAAAACGGACTGAATATAAAGCTCAAATCACGTTAAGTTTCGTAAACCATTTCCTTTAGCCAACTATATATCCTGTATCCCAGGTGCAGACCCTTAGATTATGTGTAATGCAACAAATTGTATTTGCAAGGTTTGTAGAAAAGGAAGGAAATACGGTTGAGGAGTACAAGTCATTTCTGACTGTGAGATGGGAACATTTAAATGTTTGTACTTCCACTATAAATAGATATACATATTGTACATTAAGTTTTGTCATAATTCCTTCAGGCTACCAACTATAATGTATAACAGCTGCAGGCACTTAAATTATAGATATTTAACGAGCATAAGAAGCCATCGGCTTCGATTGTAGAAAATATATGTATGGAGTTTACGCCTTTTATAATTATACTTACTTAGTACGCACAAATCAATAGGAGCGTGTTTAAGATTGAGGGCGAAATTTTCATCATCGTCAAATTATGTTATTCTGATACAGTATATAAATTCTATTGTATAGTGTGTATAGAACTAAGATAATTCGATTAGCAGTAAAAACAATGTCTGATTATGAGGTGTGGACTCTTACATAATTAGTAATGCATGTGCTTCCACTGTAGATGCTAATTGGGTTCCGTTCAAAAATGTAAAATAAAAACCTATATAGAGATGATGAAACATGAAATCAATATAAAATTAACACTATATGTTTGGATGAGCTCAAATCAAGCACACGGCTCTGTAAATATTGTAAAACCAAAACTTCAGCAACAATAAATTCTTTTGCAAAATTTGACTCTAGAAAATAAAAGCATAATTATTGGAATATTTTTGGGACATTTTGAAACAATTAAGGGTTGTATAGGAATGGGGGAGCTGTTGAAGTGACATATGGGAGAACCTTTTGTTCCGAGATACAGGGAGCGGTATAGATTCTCCTCACAATTTTTTTCAGTGCAGTGATGCAAATAAATACTTTTGAAAATAAATTTGCCTGATGGAAGAGTAGTGACAAGAAAATAATGGAAGGGAAAAAGGGAACGTTGAATCAGATTGCTCTGGGAAGTACTAGAGTCCCAGTTCCCAGTCAATTTACGCGACTAATTTAGGAATGAAAATTTAGTGCCCATTGGTTCCGCTCGTTTACAGCGCTTAGTCCACTTGAAATGAAAGCTTAGAAATGAAAAGTTTGAAAAATGTGTCCTTAATTCTCCCAATTTCCGTGTTATGTTATTATTGTATTTGCCAGATTATTGTTCAAAATGTTAGAGACCCAGATGTTTTGAAAGAATTTTATATACGCACATTCAGCAACATATCTTTTTGAATGTGTTTCCGTCAAAAACATCAAATATCACTTCGACGTTAATTATAGATATGCCTCCTCCACTCATTACTCCAAGAAGGCGACCTTGCAAGAGCTGTAGTGAGTGGGAAGTTCTGGGAAAATTCCGTCCGAATACCTGTCCATGACGCACGTTAAGCCTCGCGAGAACCATCCTAATTGATTCACTACTAAACCACATTACATATGAGTTACTACCACATACTTACCAAATGATTTCTTTCAAATTTTTTATACGCAAAATATTGGGTCTATTTCCTTGCAAAGCCGTCTCAACACTGTATAGACTTCTAAGAAACACATAATATATTTGAACTGGATGGAATACCGGTTCTCCTTGTTTTTAGTCTACTTCACCAACTGTTTGGCGTATTTTCCATGAGAGCTTAGAATGAGACTTATCCATCATGGAGCACAGCCTTATTCAGACTACGGAATCTCAAATTTGCCAGAAACTTAAAAAATGGGCTGGAAGTCCTGTCCTGGAGAAGCAGTACATGATTAATATAATCAATCTGAAACAGGTCCGTTGTAATTATGTTTCGGGAAAATTACGGGAAGTTTTGAAGTTATCAGTTCCATCTGGAATTTAAAATCAAATTACGTGAAGACAATCACAAAATCAAAGGGTTCTTCATCAGCTTTCATTGAAATGACAATTTCCTGGGAGATGGAGACCTACCTGTATGTAACTTTGAAGCTGAGAGATGCTCAACTCGACGCTTTCAAGGAACTATAATATTTAATTCTGAGAGGCAAAATGGATGAATGAGCAATAATATAATTTATTATATTCCAATTTTTGAACTCATGCCATGAGTAGTAGGAATAATTTTTAAGATCAGAAATAGTCCACAGTTCTGTAACATATACTTCATATCTTGACGACTGCCCTTGAGCTTATGACTACAATCTCACTTACAATTTGCAGTAGTAATTATATAAAGCTGGGATTTGCTTTTTAGAGTGAGATTAATATTTTCCACGGATGGAGAAAGCCGCCGAGGGAATGTTTATCTTCCAATAATATATAGCCCGATTCCCTGGGCCATGGCTATAGGAATATAAATTTTGTTGTATAATTTTTTTGCTTGATAAGGTCAATTGAGGAGATTCCCAATAAATAATTTTCATAAGGATGTTAATTGTCAAATAATTTATATTTCAGCAAGTCCGGCCCATAACTTTTACTTGTATTTGAAGTTTAAATACTAATTAAGGGAGAATGAATAATTTTCATCATTGTTTTCAATATGAAGCAAAACATTCCCTACCGAGGGATTTCCACAGTCATATTCAAGACTCTCTTCACTTTTCTTTCTCTCTCGTCAACTACGTCTACTTGTTCCAGTCCATGTTGGAATCTCATTTTATGCAACATTACATATATTGTTCCTTCCGTCGTATTGAAAATTAGTTGTTAATAATTACATAATAATTATATCTGGTAAAATTGAAAATATTAGGTACGTGTGAGAAATTTAATGACAGCTTAGTCTACAATATTAATTACCATGTTGATAGATAGCGGTATATAGGCCTTGGTTCTGAGGGAAATTCATTGTCAAGCGAGAGTTAATAAGAAACACTCAAATCTACCATTCGGATAATTTTAGAATAAAATATCTTCCTAATTTAAAATTACTGAAGAGAAATATTTTTCCCAACTAGAATAAACATTCGGCGTTTGGAAATGAGATCTGGGGTAATTTTTACTGGAATTTTATAAAAGGTCGCCGATATGAATTAGCAACTTTTAAGTTCTGAGAAATTTCAAAAATTGAAGCATTTTTGCAGGTCATAATAATTATTTGCTGTCTCTTATTTCTCTACTCTGCAGCATCCATTACTGATTGGGGATCCATTACTGATTGATTACGGATGGGATCGGAACAGTTTCGGGACAAAAATTGTGTTTCCATGTGCCATGTTATTTCTGGACGGAATCGGGACGACATTTTTTTGTCACGAGGATTTCGGGACTGGACGGAATTGTCTGCGGGACAACAAAAATTTTCCAGTAGATGCCCTAATTTAATTGCTCAAAGGTGACCTAATCAAATGTGACTCTGTCTCAAACCCAGGATTGCTTTGCAATTTATTTTCTAATGAACTAACGACGAGTTATTATTACTAATTGTCATTGGAGCTGAAGAAATTTAAGTGTAAGTGTTCATACCAAACAAATCATTACAAAATCAGTCCCAAAACATTACACATATTTTTTCTGAAGACATTTTATCCTCAGGAACGGTTTGATATTAAAACTGAAATGGGAAGATAATCCAGCTTCCAAGGGTTCCCACGTTTCGCGAAAACAATCGTGGGAGCCGCTCAAAATCTAATAGCCATTGCTTTCCCAAGGTACCCATAGCTATACAAATTAGCTTTTAATTATTTTATTTTTGTAATAATAATATTATTTTTGTAGTTCGTTAAGGGCGTAAATGGGTATAGCTCGATTGCACTCACTCGTGATGTTTTGATGTGTCCATCCCCCTATAATCCACATCACGATGAGTAATTTACAAAACATTTGATTCCCCTGTTTGTAGCAAGATCCTTATTTCCAGGTTTTCTAAAATACGTTTCATATATGTCGGGCCAATTTTGAACTAACAAAAGGCGTGACCGAGAACCAAAATCAAATTTTTGTCACGCAATTCGGGTCCAGTATACCTTGTTTACTTCCGCACCGAATTTCTTCGAAAATATTAATATTGGCTTGACAACCAGAAAATTGGAAAAGCACAATACAAAAATATAAAACAAAAATGCACAATAATTAACTTAGCATTATTACATCTAAACTATGAGGGGTAAAAAGTGTCCCCTCAGGCGGATATAGAATGTGAGTATCGATTTCCATAAAAATTAACGGAAGCATAGGTAATTTTTAATTAGTGCAAAATCCAAAGACTGCAAATCCAAAATCCAAAGACTTTTACTATTGAAAAAATGCAATTTATTGCAAAGAAAATGTGTGGTTCGAAGTAGTACAGCTCGTTATTTCAATTATTGATTGTCGTTCCATAATAATTATTATAATAAAATTCTCAGTATTTTAAACTACAGAATAGAATTTATTTACAATCAAATACCAAACTTGTAGATCATTATAGTTGTAGAAATATTACAGGTAGTAAAATTGCATTTCATGTATGTACATGTAGTGACAAATTCTGGGATGGGTTCGGAACAGAAAAACTAGCATAATCCGGAACGGAACGCAAACTGTGACGAAAACAAAACTTTACTTCTTTGTTCCGAACGATTTCAGTTAAAATGTTCCGATGTCCCGACAGTCGGAACGGAACCGGGAACGTATTTTCGGTAGGTTTCGGAACGGAACGGAATGTCCTACAGAACAAAAATGTTGAACATATTGAAAGCTCCAGTTCCGCCGATTTAAATGAATTTCTGTACACATTATCAGGCAGTACTATTAACTTTATTTGTTAAAAAAATGTTTTTTTAAAAAATAATTTTATTATTAACATTTTGTTTTCAAAATTTTGTTATTTTTGAAATGAGCTCAACATAATACTAAAAAGGTGGTAAGGAGAGATGGCCTTACAATTAGCTGACGCCGCCCTGCGCGACAGCCTTAAATAAGCGCGGAGCGATGATTTTTTAGACTGGTTTGACCAGCGAAATCCTTGCTTTGTTCCTACATACATATGTATCTTCTCTTAACATTTCTAAGTTCTGAGAATTTTAGCCCTTTAGTACAAGTCCTGGCTTGAACTAACAATAAGGCAAGTAAACAGATTCGAACCTGTAATTATTCCTGGGATGAAAACCATACTTGTTTTGACTCTTGGGACATTGAAATAAAAAATAATCATACTACCAGATTCTTATCTCTATACTTGCCTTTTCTCTCAATTAGTTGTCCAAGTCGGAGTGAGTAGACGAGTCAAAATGGTCTATGTGCTGTACAAAAGCATTCTCACGTAAGTATAGATCATTTGCCTCTTCAACGACGATGTTCTATTCAAGGTTTTCTTCGCTCATTTATTCAATTGCATTTCTATTTGCGTGTCCGCATTATTTCTAAACGTTTTATTTGTACAATTATACCTATAGGTAGATGAGAACTTTTCAACGTATTTACAAAGGTAAATGTGTGAGAATTATACGTAATATGTCGCAATTGATTTTGCGAGAGTGTCGAAGCAGAGATGCTATGCACATTTAGGATTAATAAGTATGCAATTTCCCACAAAAAGATTTTTTCATAGGAATGTGTTCCGTATACGATTGGATGCATATTGCCTGATTGAATTGTTATTAAGCTGCATTCAACTCATAAAGGGTTTGCTGCATTCAACTCATAAAGGTGATCCCCATCCTAATATTGTTTTTACATGTCTTTACAGGAAAATAGTATAAAAGCATCAAATTCATTACCATCACTATCGTTTCCCAAAATTGAATTAAGACGGTTGAGTGTCCACGCCTTATCTTGCTACCCCAATATCATGCTATTACCGGTAGTTTTAGTGCTGTTTTGCAGCGCTGTAATGTTGTACCCAGCGTTAGAAAAATTTGAATCTATAAAATTGACTCATAATTTTCCAGGATCGAGGAGCTTTCCAATTATTATCAATGCGTGGTACTTTGTAAAAACTGAGGGTGAGGGGTTTTTGTGTAAATTATTAAATAACTACAGTTAATTATCTTTGTAAGGAGACTCTCCATATATGTACAGCTACATTTTCTTAGGACCACACATTAGCTCATGTAGCATTGAGATAAATGTGTAGACCAAAGATGGGCAAAGTATTCGCATACTTTAAATCCTACATATTTTTAGGTTCTTACGTACAACCTACATGTTAGTCTACATAAATCACTCCCGAGACTTGACCCTACCTACAACCTACATACATCCCTCCTGAGAGTTGACCCTATACCTATAACCTACATACATCACTCCCGAGATTTCTCCCTACCTACAACCAGCATACCTCTTTGTCGTAATTGATTCATACGGGCATAACTAAAATTAAATTATGCAAACATTCATTGTAATTACTGCAAACGAATTGCAACGAAGTTTGCACTCCAGCACGTAAACAAAAGTAACAAAACATTTGTATATATGTGAAAGAAAGTGTATATGGGGCTTTTATTCAGCGCTTTGGAATACGAAAGGTTCGAACAAACATACATACATTTTCATGCTGAAGTACCTACCTTTTTTATGTAGGTACGTACGTACTGATTATTTCCAGCATACATAAATTGCATATTTTTCCCCTCGAAATATACAGCCTACACACAAATGCCTACAAAATATGTGAAAATTTGAGCATAGCCTACAATTTTGCCTACTTGTAGGCATACATGTAGGGTATGCGCCCAGCTTTGAGTGTAGACGCTGGATCTTGCCCAGGAACTTTCGATACTGATTCCAGGGGGAAGTAAAATTTTAGCCGACATCCGACATGTGTCGGCAGATTTTAGCCGACAATTGACGGGAAAAATGGGATTTTGGCCGACAATGTCGGGCGATTTTGGCCGACATCCGACGCGGAAAAGTTTCTACCGACGAGACATTTCGAGATAGTATCCGACATCCGACATTGCCGGCCAGAATCCACCGACATTGTCGGGATTTGTATGGATTCTAGCCGACATGTCGGATGATTTTAGCCGACTTGTGTAGGGTGAAAGTGGATTTTAGCCTACACGTTATTTTTTACAATTCAAGCCGACATCCGACAAAATGTTGATTTTATCCGACGTCCGAGAAAATGTTGATTTTATTCCGACATCCGACAAAATGTTGATTTTATCCGAAATCCGACAAAATGTTGATTTTATCCGACAAAATGTTGATTTTATCCGACATCCGACAAAATGTTGATTTTATCCGACATCCGACAAAATGTTGATTTTATCCGACATCCGACAAAATGTTGATTTTATCCGACATCCGACAAAATGTTGATTTTATCCGACAAAATGTTGATTTTATCCGACATCCGACAAAATGTTGATTTTATCCGACATCCGACAAAATGTTGATTTTATCCGACATCCGACAAAATGTTGATTTTATCCGACATCCGACAAAATGTTGATTTTATCCGACATCCGACAAAATGTTGATTTTATCCGACATCCGACAAAATGTTGATTTTATCCGACATCCGACAAAATGTTGATTTTATCCGACATCCGACAAAATGTTGATTTTATCCGACATCCGACAAAGTGTTGATTTTATCCGACATCCGACAAAATGTTGATTTTATCCGACATCCGACATGTGTCGGGAGATTTATCCCGACATGAAAAAATGTTTTTCGTCCTCCGACATCTGTCGGGAGATTTTACCCGACATGAATTTTGTTTCTTCTTCCGACATCCGACATGTCGGGAGATTTTACCCGGCATGAAAAAATGTTTTTCGTCTTCCGATATATGTCGGGAGATTTTACCCGACATGAATTTTTTTCTTCTTCCGACATCCGACATATGTCGGGAGATTTTAGCCGAAATGAAAAAATGTTTTTCGTTTTCCTATATATGTCGGGAGATTTTACCCGACATGAATTTTTCTTCTTCTTCCGACATCCGACATAAGACGGGAGATTTTACTCGACATGAAAAAACGTTTTTCGTCTTCCGATATATGTCGGGAGATTTTACTCGACATGAAAAAACGTTTTTCGTCTTCCGATATATGTCGGGAGATTTTACTCGACATGATTTTTTTTTATTCTCCCGTCACCCGATATACTTTATGTCGGGAGATTTCAGCCGACGTGGTAATTTTTTTGTCTTGCGACATGGTGGATGACCAGAGGTGTGGAAAATTTAACATTACATGAAATTTAATATTAAAATACAAAATACAATTACAATTTGTGAAACCTTAAAATACAAATATTATATAAAGTACTAGGGTAATTTAGTCGAGATAAAAAATATCTGGACTGGTTTTTGCAATACGAAATAAAATACTTTTCTTCCTACGAAAACCTAAAATACGAAATGAAAATACCGTATTTGAAATACAAAATACATAAATTGAAAATTTTCTCAAAATGAGTGAATTCCTATGGATCATTCCAAGATCTTTACTTAGGTGATAGTAAAGTCCTTTGGATAATAACAAAAATTATTTCGCAAACTTAAGGTAAGATGCATATTAGTAGAGTTTAGAATTTTGCATTTGTGTACATCAAAGTCACCCTAGATACAGAATAATTTTCCTGAAGACGAATAACCATACCTGGGTAATTAATGGCGGTCGCGACATTGCTTTAACTGAACTGATATCCCTCACATTGAATTGTATTTAATATCCAATCAGAATATCTAAAACACATTAAAATATAATACTACACATTGAATATTCAACAAGCTAGTACTACAAACCAGTCACAATTTTTAGAGAATTGGTTTCAAATTGATATTTTACCTTAGAAAATGTTTATTCGGGCGTGTGTTACAGCCAACCTGGACAGTGGCCAGAGGTATGTATTTTGAAAATGCAATTTGCATTTGAAATACGGGGTGGGCAAAAGTAACAAGATAAATAAATAGAAAATAACATGAATGGAATCATTAGAGGAGAGGGCCGTTCACAGGGGCAAGTACTTGAGAATTGTGAGAGTACACAAACTTAAGACCCACCTTAAATGGCTAAATATCCCGTATCAAGGCCTGTCGAGAAAACTTAATGTTAATGGCCAGCTTCGCCGGGAAAAGTTATCTCATATAAGACATACATATAACTCAATATTTGGCTGTACACGTGAAATTTAACTAATCGTTTCATCAATTTAATACCTACATTCCATTATTATCAAATCTTGCTGTTGCATCACTGCATGGTGTCTCGCCCCTTCGTGGATTAACACAATGTACTTATCAAATATGACTTTGTATAATTGTATTATAATTTGCATATAGCTCAGTTGTAATAATGTAACTGAAGTCTCCGACACTGGATGTACTGATCATTTAAAATAGGAAAAATGAAAGGAATTCGTAGTAGCGCAACGCGTTTCAAGTGCTATCGGCACTAAAATTCATGGTTCCTACAAATCATCCTTATTGCCTAACGATATTTTTAGGGGATATAAAGATCAAATGTTGCTAATTGAGTCCTGCAGTCGACTGAGTGACGTAAAACTCAATTTACATCCCCGCCATATTTCGAACGTCATACTAGAATATATTTTCATGTCGGCTAAAATCTCCCGACATGTCGGATGACGGGAGAAAAAAATTTCATGTCGGCTGAAATCTCGCGACATGTCGGATGTCGGAAGAAAAAAATTTCATGTCGGGTAAAAACTCCCGACATATATCGGAAGACGAAAACATTTTTTTCATGTCGAGTAAAATCTCCCGACATATATCGGATGTCGGAAGAAGAAAAAAATTTCATGTCGGGTAAAATCTCCCGACATATGTCGGATGTCGGATAAAATCAACATTTTTTGTCGGATGTCGGCTAGAATTGTAAAAAATAACGTGTCGGCTAAAATCCACTTTCACCCGACACAAGTAGGCTAAAATCACCCGACATGTCGGCTAGAATCGTTACAAATCCCGACAATGTCGGTGGATTCTGGTCGACAATTTCGGATGCTGGATACTATCTCGAAATGCCTCATCGGTTAGAAACTTTTCCGCGTCGGATGTCGGCCAAAATCGCCCGACATTGTCTGCCAAAATCCCATTTTGCCCGACAATTGTCGGCTAAAATTTCCCGACACGTGTCGGATGTCTGCTAAAATTTTACTTCCTCAAGACTAGGGAATCCCAAATATCCCGGAAACTTCAACAATAGGCTGGAAGTCCTGTCCTGTAGAAGTAGTTCATGAAAAATAATCAGTCTGAAACAGGTCCGTTGTATGTTCCCAGAAAATTACAAGTTTCAAAGTTATCAGTTCCATCTGGAATATTTAAAATCAAATTACGTGAAGACAGTCACAAAATCAAAGGGTTCAGCTTTCATAGGGATGACAATTTCCTGGGAGACGGAGCCCTATGTAACTTTTAAACTGGGAGATGTTCAACTCGACGTTTTCAACGAACCATAATAATTAATTCTGAGAGGCAAAATGAATGAATCGGCAGTAATATATATATATAATTATATTTCAATTTTTGAACTCATGCTGTGAGTAGTAGGAAGAATTTTTAAAATCAAAATTCTGATTTTTATTGGTCCCAATGAAAAGCACCTATTTTCTGTTAATGACCAGAGAAAACTGGGAAAATATAGAATCTGTGTCTCACACGGTTATAATTTTTAAAAAGTGCATTATAGTGGTCCATTATAATGGCATCCAAAATTTGTAGACATAAATTGATCACTTATAGTTCAACAGAAAATGTTTTCCTAAAATATTTAATAAGAATTCCAAATACGGTTGAACTTGAATAAAAAGGTACACCTTATGATATGCTAGTTGTATTTTCATTATACTGTACCAGTTTGTTCGAAAAATATGAAAAATATGTTTAGAGAATGCATTTGTCACGAATAATGTTTCCTTTATATTGACATTGACTGAATATTTTCTTACAAACTCCTATTGACTTCATACATGTAATAATCTTAGAACGTGTGCACAAAATGAAGCATTCCGATATTTTTCACACAATTGTGCACACCATTTCCAAGCAGGAGATAGTCCACAGTTGTTATCTTTACGGCCCTTTAGCTTATGACTACAATCTCACTTGCAATTTGTAGTAATATATAAAGCTGGGATTTGCTTTTTGGAATGAGACTAATATTCTCCACGGGTTGAAAAAGTCGCTAATGCAAAATCTAATTTTTACTTTCCAATATAGACCGCTTTCCTGGGCTATGGCTAGGAATAGAAATTTTGTTGTATAATTTTGCTTGATGGGGTCAATTGAGCGGATTCCCAATAAATAATATTCATAAGGATGCTAAATAGTAGAATAATTTTTAATTCAACAGGTCCGACCCATAACTCCGTTCGTATTTGAAGTTTAAATACTAATTAAGGGAGAATGAATAATTTTCATGATTGTTTGCAATTTGAGCAAAACATTTCCTACCGAGGGATTTCCAGTCATATCCAAGCCATGTATTTTCTCTGTCTTAACCATGTATACTTATTCCAGTCAACACTGGAATCTCATTGTGCGACGTTATAATGTCCCTTCCGTCGTATTGAAAATTAATTATTAACACAATTATATTGTTACGTCCCAATTCGCACACCTGAGGAACGTGACAAAAGACGGAGGCTACGTGACAAAAGATCGCGTGATGTCACGTTAGCAGAAAATAAAAGACCACGTCCACAGAACTCAAAAAGAAGATTTAACCTTTTAGAGCATTCAGCAATTCCACTCAGCAGTTTCTGAGAGAAGAACGAATAAAGAGTGGAATGCGAAATCCATTAACACCAATTCAATCTATTGTTATTACAAACAATAATTATGATGATTGTGTTAAAATGTAATTATGTACATACTATGTAAATAGTCCTAGACAAAATCTTTAGGTTAAGTCAAGCAAGAAGACACAGTAAGTTCTTGGGAGGCACTCGTATGGTTCGGATCAAAGCTCGCGTTACGGATCCGTATCCATTACAGCCCCTGCCCAAGGCTTGAAGATCTACAGCCATGCGGAGAATTATATTGGGAAAAGATCCTTGGATCCCAATATAATTCATGGAGACTTCCCATGGAGGAATTTCAACACGGAAGATTTATTTTAAGATCCTTTTATCATTTCAAGTTTATTTTATCTTTGATTTCAATTAGAATAAATTAATACAAGATTATTATTCAGTATAAACTTATTTTCAGCCAATGATTATTTTATTATCACCAAAAATACTACACATCATTACTCGACTCGTCCGAACTTGGGCACGAGATTTAACATCCAATAATCTCGTTACATGGTGTTTCTGCCAGGCCTCCAATTTTCGGGGAAAATTTGGAGGATCCCGAACCCTGGGATGAGTCCGAGTCAATAAAATCACAGAGATTTTTGAGACCAAATTCAAGACCGATGGTACTATACTATAGTACGGACTACACACAGTATGTACATAAGACCAGCCCACGCTTGAGTTTCAATAGACGAGACTTACAAGCTGGAGAATTTAGAGAATTTTCAACATAATCCTGTGGACTTAAGAACTTTTTCACGGAAAAACTGGGAATACTCATAGAACAATAGAGTTAACCAGACAACGGAATTTTCGAGACCATCCATGGATATTCTCGCGAGTACGATAGATGTTACTTACATAGATCCAGTAAGCAGGATTCAGACTTAGATCATTTTGTGGTTCCTGAATTACAACTTTAAGGAATTATTCCACCCGGAATGAGATTTCCGTACAAGATTTCATCCCGAGTGCAGCTAAATGATGTCCATTTCCAACCGGAAATTCTGGAAGGAAGGCGTCAACAAAAGCTAAGTATCGAATTACAATATTTTTGGGAATTAAAATTTCAGGAGCACAAAAATACAGGGTATCCCGAAAATTTTACGAGAAATATTTTAGTTTTGGAAGTCATGACCCAGACTTAGAATTTTTTTCATAGGTTCAAATTTTAGTAGTGAGTACGTGTATTCTTCTCAAACAATGTCGACATCTTTACCTATCTTTTTAGAAATCGGAAGGGCCGAGGCAGTGAGCACCGATATAAAGTGTTTGTGTGTATTGTATATTTTACTTTCCTTAGGCCGATTTTTGGATAAAGGAATAGTTTAGTGTTTCTCTTTATGTAAGGAAGAATTAACAGACGGAATTGATAGTTTTTCCCGTGGCTTAGAAATAAAGTAACTTTTCTGAGTGAATTTTCGTGATGCGTTTAACGCGCGGAAATTTCTTTACAACTCTTTATAAATTATTCTTCACTCAACAAGCGAAGGACTGCTGTTCGAGCATTTGGAACTTTTCCAAAATTTTAGTTAGGGTTTAGTAGCTGAAATCTAAACTCAATACGGATTCTATCATTTTTCTTTTACACTAAACTCTACTCGTATCGAGGTACTGATACGGGGTGATTCGCAAATCTATGTCGAAGTACTGACATATTAGGACCAAAATTTTACTGAATGAACCGAAGTACTGTGTTCAGGAGGCATTTGTTTATTCTTCGATTTTGAAAATTTATAATCCGAAGTACTGGATTCAATAAGGTTTTAGAATTTATTCCAAAGGTTTTCGTAGTTTTAGGGTTGGAAGGGCCGCATATGAGCGCCAACATTGTAGTGTTAATTCTAGCGTCTGGTAAGGTATCTCCAGTAGGAACGATTTTTCCTATAGGTAAAAATTAGAAGGAACAATGTTGTGATATAAAGGAATTTATTATAGCATATCTTTTAACAATTTTTATTGGAATATCGGATTTTTCTGAAACGCCGACAGCAAGCAACAATACGCCTAGATCCTGTTAGAGGTAATTGTAGAGGCTACAAGTGAGCGCAGAATTTTAGGGTTTTTTGTTTTTGCCCGACCCTAGGCGAGTTGGTAACATAGTTCAATACCCGAAGGTTTGGAGGGCTAGGAAACTAGCTAGGATAACAGGGGCCGCGGATCCAAGTCACGGAGACGCCTCTTTAAAACCATAACTAACCATGCTAGGTACGAATGGTATTTATGGGACTTTCATTTTTCTATATGTTCTTCTAACATAACCGGTAATTGGTTATATAAGTTAGCCACCACGAAGGAACTCGCAGTAGTAGAAGTGAGTAGGCATAAGCAACCACGGAGCGGGTTTAGGGAAAACTTAGGACACCAATAATTAGTGACTTTAATTTTTGGGAGATCGCGTATGCTTATAGTCTTTGGTAAGAGCAGGCTTATTTCAAGGAATAGCTTAGGGTTTTAGAACACAATTTTGTCTAAAGGACCTGACAAATTTGGAGCGGATACAGTCCTGATTGAAATAGAGAGATTTCATTTTAGGAGTATTAGGGACAATTTAGGCTACATCCAATCAAGTGACTGGAGAAGGTGTAGATAGAATTTAAGGAGAAAAAGGACGTAGGATTAAAATAGAGTTTCAGCAAATGATAGGTTAAACAAAGTTAATTTTAAGAGTAGGTATATCCTTCGCTGGGTTATGCGTAGGGATACCACAACACGGTTTGAGTTCATGTAAAAGCTAGTAAAGACAGAATTTTTCAGAAACCCTCTCAATTCTGAGAAAAACAAATTTTACAAAGGTACTACATTTTGCGCACCTCTCTCACCAACATCTTAGGGACAGGCAAGCGCATACATTCCCACATAACATCGCCAGGGAATAAAAGCTAAATTTTCCATAACAACATCTCAAGGAAAATACAAGCTCATACTTTCAGCTTAGACCACCAGAAGCATCGAAAGTTTATTTCAGAGGTCATGCCCAACAAAGGTAAGAATGACCCCCAGGAGCGACATCCCAATACGCTCCAGACCAGGACCAACACAAGATCAGCGGGTCCAGTCGCCGAAAATGAGGAGACTTTGGATGAATTAAATGCAAGAATACGGAGAGAACGAAGAGAAGAAAGAAGAAGGGATCGTGAGAACAGATCCAATACTCACGATTCCGAACTTTCAACTCTACCATCTGAAAACTCCAGTAGTTTTTCCCAGTCCGTTATAGTTGGTGAAAATACCGACACTAGACCGCGTGGACATAATGGGAGCGAAGAGTCAATCCATCCAGAAGCAACATCCTCAACCCATGATGACCTAACAGATTGCGACCAGGTTATCATGGAAGAAATTCATTCGGCGGAAAACGCAAAAGAAGAGGGAGATTCCGAAGAAGAAGTCCTAGGAGAATTTATGAAAAATGCTGCAGGAGAAGTAATTTTCGTTACTAGTCAAGCGGGCTCAATTATCAAGGAATTACTGTCACAGAATACTGAGGAAAGAGCAGGGTCTGCAAGTAGCCAAGCCACATCATCTTTTGAAATAGTGGCGGACAAAGATAGCCCAGCCACTAGTTCGGACATGGAAAGAGTCCCGGACAACTTGGACAAGACTACAGACAGCAATGATGAGCTGGAAGAAGATACAAGAGAACTTACACCGAATGTCATAACACAAGATACATTGACAAATTCAGTCAATACCACGGAGAATAACTTACAGCACCTAACAGAAAACATCCCATCTCCAGAGAGACCAGCTGATCCAACTCAAGAGACTACTCAACCTTTATCACCTGAGAAGACAAAATCGCCAAATGCACCAACAACCCCACAAGAAGACATAGGGGATGAGCACACAAGCGAAATAAATGCAGAAGATAACCAAGCAAGTGGTAGTAGTCCATATACGGAACAGCGTAGACCAAGCCTATGGGATGAAGTAGCACAAGCAGAATATTTTGCAGACACCAGAAATCGAGTTCCAGTACCACCGACCGACCATAGCCAGCAAGCATCAGCTGTTGACCAGCATTCCAGCACCGACATTCCATCGGTAACAACCACGCAGACTAGACAGAGAAGTCCAGACAGACTCGAAAATTTGGAAGCATTGACAGAATCGCAATTTATACTAACAGACCTTGGAACACACAATCTCGAAGCTTTTTCAGGCATAACAGACGGTGTTAATAATTCCGAAGAGACCGTAACGGAATTATACACAAATACTAGGATTTCGGAAACATCCCAACAACAACGAACCGAGCGTAGAGAGAGCGAAAACGCAATACGAGGACTAGCTGAAGAAGGACAATTTGAATTTGAGGCTGACATATCAGTCATACATGACATTTTGGCTAGAATTTCTGATTCAAGAAGGAATTCAAGGTCAAATTTTTTAGAAATCGAGCGACTAGACGCCCAGTGGCTAAGGGTACGACACATTACTGCCAACTCAAGACACATAGGAAGAGTACAGTGGTCACACCTTTTCTTTAGGATTGCCCTTGGAATCTACGAAAGAGAAACTAATCGTAGACCAGGCGAACAAATAATAACCACCTTATGGGAAAGAGCTGAGGAGCAAGCAAGAGACCTTGAACAAAACGTGGAAGTCTCAACGGATGTAATACAACATCTATTGGAAAGAAGATTTTTATCAATTCGCAGTAGGTCAGGAGTTACGGATGAGCAGATATTTTTCAACGATAGAAGACCTTACATCACGGTAGTCAATCCCAGAAATCCAGACAGGGATTGGAGAGCACGACTTCGGAGACGAAGAAGGAATAGTCCCGAGGACGTACAACAACCCGAAACATCAGAACGCCAAGGTACACAAGGTACTGCAAATACAACCTTACAAATCCCAACAACTGAAGAAAATCCAAGACCAAGATTTTTGAGACCAATATATAGTAACTCACCTACAGCAGGTCACCAGATATTAACTGACCACGTGCGGCGATATTTAGAAAGTCAACAACAACTTAGAAATTTAACGAGCAGAGGCTCACGTTTGGAACAAGATTTATCACAATTACCAAGGTTACGACCCATTATCACCCGAAGGGAAATTACGTCCACCAATAGTACTCCGACTATTTCAGAGGCTAGTAGTACAAGACCCTCACCTACTACTGGCACTCCAAGTAAAGCACCGGCAGTTACGCCACGCAAGAATATTTCGCAAGAAAGTCAACAGAATTCTCAGCCAAATCCAGACACTCAACAACCGTCAACGTCAACTCAAGTGACATCTAGAATACAACGGACTTTAGAAACAACTCCAGAACACCGACCTGTAGTCAGACCAACCAATTTACAGACCAGATTAGCAACCCATCCAGAAGTAGAAACACCGGAGGAGATACAACCATCTACGGTTACAATAGGAACTTCACCAATCAGAACAGCTCGACAAGAAGCGGTAGCGACAAGACTCTACAGAGAACGAGAAGTTGTGCAAGATAACACTCATACTATCATACCACAACAAGTCTACCAATCACCAGGAGGTCGAGTATACATACATCCGCCTTTACATAATTTACAGGCCGAAGAAAGAACTGTTACATTCCCGGAACTACAGCGACTTGTGGAAACCGGAAGAAATACCCGACGACGGGCAGGTTCAGAGACAACGGTCAGAACCCTCCGAAACGCAGATACTGGAACATATTTTCAAGCTCCTACTAATTCAGAACAGATCACTATCTATCAATCGCCAAACGGATCAGTATTCAACAGTCCACCAACAGGCAGAAGAGGTATCTATAGGGTACTAGCAAACGCAAGAGAATTATTACGGAGATTAGCCCGAGGGGATAGAACGCGAATACCCGGAGGGACGTTAGTCACCGAACCGGAAGAAGAACAGCAACCACCCGGGAACGAAACCGAAGCACAGGTTGCACCCGTAAGCCAGCCAATACCTATCCCCGCACCAACGAACATACCACCTTCAACAAGAATCAATACTAGACCGACTACTAATTTAATTGGAGCAACTGCAAGACAACCCGTGCAGGTATTTCCTTCAAGCAATCCCGAGAGTGAATTCCCGGGGAACTCACCAAGACGAGTAGGACCATCTCGAGTCAGTAGTTGGGCCAATTCAAGAGTAACAATCCGAGTCGCACCAGACGGAACCATTCATACCCCAACCTCACCATCAACACGTGAAAATTTTGAAGAACGATCAGTCTCAATAAGAGATTTTATAAATTTATCCCGGAACAACCAAAGGATTATCGACAATCAAAGACAGGCAGCTATAGATGCAATTTGGACAAACAACGTGAGAAGATTAATCTGGTTAACCACCTACACACGTACAACGCCAATTTACTGCAAGCCCAGTAACAAGGTTTGAATATGAAAATATCGTCACAAGTGCTAATCAGAGCGCAGCCTTTTACCGATTATTAGGAAGCAGACTAGGAGACCCAGATTTCGTAACGATCTTCTATAACAACGGCAGAAGAATCAGATATCGGAACGTTAATTACGCCCACGGCATTCGCAACGTACAACCCTCAGCACAACAATTATCTAATATATTGGAAGCGGAAGATCAATACGAAGCCCTTCTACGACTACTCCAGGAAGAAGCACCCTATGATCAGAGTTTTGACGATACGGGAAGTGACGACAGCTTAGCAGAAGATAATCATCCATCTCCAGATTCATCAAGATCACCAGGACCAATATTAGACTCACGCTTTAGCGACGATAGCTTAAATCCGGAATTCAACCATTTTTATGTAGTAATAGACAACGAGGGATTCTTTTCACAAGAATTTACGGCAGACAGATATATTTTCCCGTTAAGCCATAACGACGTTATTCAAGCTACAGCTAACGTTATTCAGAGACTTGGACTTAACCAAGGTTACATTCACCTAAGAGACGATAGGAGAGTTGGATATCGGATACCCAGGTTTCAAGTACAAGATTTACCGGAAGAAGTCCGAGAACAAGTACAGAAACATATTGACAGATTAGCGGAAATACGAGCAGGAGATAGTAGTAATAACGGACCCAACAATTCATCCTCTAGAAGGGACCCACCCACTGGAGGAGCAGGAGCAGGTCCAAGTTCGAGAGGTCAACAAAGTAGAGGAGGTTCGAATTCTTCCCGAGGCAGGCAACCTACCAACAGAGGAGGCAGCCGAGGAGGAAGAGCGGGAAGAGCAGGAAGTAGACAACGTGCTAGTCAAGATCCAGAAGACCCATCATCATCATCTTCATCATCATCCACTTCATCCACATCATCTTCATCACCAAGTAATAACTCCAACGCACGTGAAGAACCACGTCAAAAGAAACCAAGGATACAACAATAACGGGTACAGAGGAAGATCTCCGACACCCGATCGAGGATACAATAATCAAGGCCAAGACAGAGGACGCCAACAATATCGGAATGATTATAGACCCAATAATAATCAACAGTACGATAACAGAGGCAGAAGTCCAGGCCGAGGTTACAATCAAGGATTCAACAACTATCAGAACCAAGGCCAATACAATAACGGATTTAACCCAGGTTGGAACCAACAGGGCTACAATCAACAAGGTTACAATCAAGGTTACAACCAACAGGGCTACAATCAACAAGGTTACAATCAAGGTTACAACCAACAAGGCTATAATCAAGGGTACAATCAACAAGGATTCAACCCCGGATACAATAACAACCAAGGATACAACAACAATCAAGGATACAACCAAGGCTACAATAATAATGGCCGAAGTAGGAGTAATTCCAGAGACGGAAACCTGAGGAATAGATCTGGAGGAAGAGGCTACAATAATGATTACCGTCAAAATAATCAACAACAGCAAATCCAGCCAAATAACGAAGGTCAACTGGCCATCGAACCTCCACAAAGAGACCAAACATGCTTTAACTGTGGAGAGCCGGGACATCAGGCACGAAATTGCCAAAGGAAACGCCGGTCAAGTCCACATCCTTCGGGAAACCAACAGAGGGGGACGCACCCCCAATAACACTCGATGTCCAACAACAAGTACAGATGTTCATAGACAAACAACTACAGATGGAAGAATTATACGAAGAATTAGAAATAGTAGACTGTAATCCATGCAGAATAGTTAATGGAAGTAAAGCCACAATCCAAGTTCAGATTTGCAGTATGGTAATGCCAGTACTTTTAGATACTGGAGCAACAAGATCCTGCATACAAAGAAACCTTCTACCAAAATGTGCAGAGATTTCAGAAGCACCTAGCAGACTACGTGTCGCAATAGCATCGGGAGAACTAATCAGGCCAATGTGTGTAACGAAATTTCCTATGACAATTGAAGGAGTAGAACTACAATTTAAAGGCTTAGTTTTGGAAACCCTTGAACCCAAGATGATAATAGGAGAAGATCTGATGACCAAATACAAAGTTTTGATTGATTACGAGAAGGGAGAGATTCGAAGCCCTTATTTCAATACCATCCCGATGACTAGAGACACTCATCTGTATATGGGACAAAAGAAAACAGACACCGAATTTGTCAAGTCGATCTTTTCCTTCAATCAAAAGAAGCCTAAAGCGAGTCAAATATGTAGGACAAAGGAAACAGTCACCATTCCAGCAATGACTCATATGAAAGTACCTATCCACATTCCAAGGAAAATCAAGAAGGATTTCCTACTCAATCCCTTGGAGCAACTGTATACCAGCAACAGGCTATTGGTAGCAGCAGGGATTGTTCCACAAGAAGACCCATATGCATATGTATTCAACCCGTCAGCAGGAGCCCAGACTATGTATGGAAGGACGGCAGTTGGATATGCAGAAGAAGACTTCAAAATCCTAAAAATAAAAAGAGAAAATCTCCGAGACACAAGTTTGAGATTAACACAAGAACAATTAGACTGCTTTGATATCAACCCGGAATTACCAGAACAGGCAAAAGGTCAATACCGAGCGTTACTCGCAAGATACCCGGAATGTTTTGCTTTCAGCAAAGCCGACTTGAAAGAACCAGCAGGGGTAGAACCCGTCAGAATCCACACTGGAAACAACCCACCAGTACAATGTAAACCATTTCCTTGCTCGCCAGTAGAACGCGAAAAGGTGAGAGAGGAAATCCAAAAGATGTTGGATGCAAATATCATCAAGGAAGTCAACGGACCATATAGCAGTCCGCTATTTCTCATCAAAAAGAAGGACGGAACTTTCCGATCAGTTGTAGACTACAGAGCACTGAACAAAACAATTACAGATCAAGTTTATCCCATTGCCAGAATTGATGACATACTCATGCAGTTCAACAAATCAGCCATCTTCGACACTTTAGACATGGAATCAGGATTCTTTCAATTATTAATTCACGAAGATGATCAAGTGAAAACTTCATTCATTACCCAAGACGGACTTTACTGCTTTTTAAGACTTCCAATGGGAGCAAAGATAGCACCTTCAGCGTTTCAACGTGCAGCAGATCAAATGATAGGTTCCTTAAAATTCCGAGGAGCCATGGTTTACCTAGACGATGTTGTTTCGTATGGAATCAACATGGAAGACAAACTAGCATCTTTGGAAGAATTGCTTCTTAGAGCTAGCAACAAAAACTTCAAGTTTAAGCCTTCAAAATGCAAATTTGGTTACTACGAAATTATTGTCTTAGGATTTAAAGTATCAAGAGAAGGTACTTGCCCAGACCCAGGCAAGATAGAGACAATAAAGAAGGTCAAAATTCCAAAGTCAGAGACTGAAGCCAGAAGATTCTACGGAATTTGCAGCTTTTACAGACGATACATAAAGGATTTTGCAAAAATAGCAAACCCAATTTCTCAATCATGGATAGGAAGCAAAGGCAAGTCAGAAGGGAAGAAAAGAATTCACGCATTCCATTGGACAGATGAAGCAACAGAAGCTTTTGAGATCCTTAAAGAAAAGCTTACAACTGCACCCGTATTAAAGCACTTCAATCCAATACTAAATTGTATCTTACATACAGATGCATCATTAGAAGGATTAGGATGCTGTGTACTCCAAGATGAAGATGGGGAGCATCCAATTGCTTACGCAAGCAGAACCTTATTGCCTTCAGAAAAACGATACTCTGCTACAGAACTCGAATTAGCAGCAGTAGTTTTTGCAGTTAGAAAATTCCGACAATACCTGTATCTACGGAAATTCCACATCAGAAGTGATCATTTAGCACTTAAATACTTGGACATACAGAAGTCACCAAACCACAGAATCAGCAGATTTATCCTTAAATTACAGGAATTTGACTATGTCATTACTTACAGAACTGGAAAGACTCATCTTGATGCAGATTTTCTTTCAAGAGCGCCTCTACCACATACAGAAGAAGACAAGGAAGATGAGGAAGACCTCGTAATAGAATACGAACCAGATCCAGTAAGTGATCGGAAAATTCTTTTGAAAAGAGGACCAGCGTTAGCAGCAAGTATGCAAATCTCTGAGCAGACTAGGGAAGTGCTGGGGTTGGATTCACAACTACAGTACTCTCCTAATCAAGCAGAGGATGCAAGTCCTAGTGAAGATTGGGATAAGCCAGTAAAACGAGTGGAACTTCTGATACATCAACCAGCACCAGGTGAAGAAACTAAATGGACCGACCATGAAATGTACATACAAGACCTAGTGAAACAAAATACACTTGGGACAGATATGTGCACTAAATGGTCACTATCCGTGGACACTATTGTTACAGTTTGCACCTTTGCTACAGAAATAGAAAACGAACATGACAACACCTCAAAATGGGTTTACTCAAACGAATACATTTATGAGCAGAATATTAATATCATGAGAGAAATTGATTACCATAACTCACATATAGGAGAATCTCCAGAACAATTATTCAAAGGCTCAAATGATGATTCAGAATGCCCCAGCCATGACACGGGAAAAGACGCAGAGAAGACACATTCTCTGGGTTCAAATCACGAGTCCACGGCAAAAGATCAGTCATTCACAAAGAAAATTAATCTGGAATACTTGAAAGATCCTTCGGAAGTATCTTCAGATGAGGAGAATAAAAATCCAGCGGATACGTGGGCCGTTCTGGAAAATGAAGAAACATTTTCAACAGCCCAGCCCACCGTAACCGCCAAACCCAATGAAGAACCAAGCTATATGGACCAATTCCAGGATGCAGATGAGGAGCCGGAAGATAGCCCAGAACCAACAGATGCGGGAGCGCTCGCGGACGCTGAAATTACAGAGTCCAAGCCAACGCTCGCCGTACCCGGCAGTGGGAAAATAGCAGAGACAACAGTTGACAAACTAATTCACGAGGAGTTATGTACATCCACGGCGAAGAAAGACCGAATCTTTACAGTGGAGCACATTACTCCCAGCAAATTAAACAAAGAAAACGATGACAACCCAAATGAGGAGCAGCCGGAATCTTCAAACAATCTTCAGGATAGAGATGAAAAATCCAACGAGGAGAATTTCCACAAGACGTTATGCACTGGCCGAGAACCACGAGGAAAACAAACAACCTCCGTAGGACCACGGCCAGGTCACAACAACTCAGAGAATGCAGAGGATTTGGAAGACTCGAACGAGAAGAAAATCAAGAAAATTTACGAAGATATACAGACCTGGTTGAATAAGATTCAAAGAAATGCCGTGCCATTGGTTACGGAGGAAGAAATAAATACCCCCGGTACCCAATTGTACGTGAATCCTCAAGAATCAAAGCAAGAATGGAAATTACTAGACGAAAATATTGAACAATTACAACAAAGCTTAGACTCAGGAGAGTTGAAATTTACAAATGGAGAAAAATGGAGAGTTGAAACAATAAACCCTCCAAAGGACAATCCAAGAATACTTTCTAGAAATACACCGCAACCCCAGTTTTATGAGGAGCGGCACGCAGAATTAGAACCTGAAAGTGAACCGAAGTTTTATATAGGAGCCTTCGCACTGCAGGGGTGCCAAGGAGAAGGGGAAAAATTTCAGGACCTAGCCATAACATTGGAGGAAGAACCACAAGTACTACCATTAAAGGAACACAATTTGGAAGAAATGCAAAACAAAGACCCAGACTGTATTCACATAAAGGACATGATGACTCATTTGAACTCACTCAAGTGGAGAGAGAAACAAAAATACGAGAAGTATTTTTATGATGACCATGGCATTTTATATGTCCAACATAAAGATGGACCAAAACTCATAGTACCTAGAGTTTTGAGAAATTTTTTACTAACTAAGGCCCACGACGGATTATTATGTGGAGGCCATCTCGGATTTCAGAAGACGCTTCATAGACTATGTCGAAAGTACCACTGGAAAAAGATCCAAGTTTCAGTGGCTAAATATGTAATGTCATGCGAAAGCTGCCAAGCAGCAAAGATCCCAAGGCAAAAGCCCGCCGGACTCTTACACCCTATACGAGTAGAAAATGTAGGCGATGCACTTTGTATAGACCTTATAGGCCCTATACATACAAGTGTAAATGGACACAAGTACATCATTATAGCCCAAGACTACGTTTCTAAATACGCAATCGCTCAGCCTATTCCAGATAAAACTGCTGAGAGGATAGCAAATTTTTTACTTCATCATGTAGTTTTAAAATTTGGACTTTTCAAAAATCTGATGAGCGACGCTGGATCAGAATTTCGAGCGGAAGTGACAAAGCAACTTTTAAGAAAACTGAAGATTAATCATACGACAGCAACTGCAATGAGGCATAATAGCGTGGGACAAATTGAGAGAATGGTTCAGACCATAAGTACAATGCTCAGCCACTATGCACAAGAAGAACAAAGTATTTGGTGCATGTGCCTGCCTTATCTCATTCACGCCTATAACACATCAAGACATGATGTGACGGGAGAGACCCCATTCTTTATGATGTTTAGGAGGGAACATATTGATGACATGGATATGATTATGTCTTGTGAAACGGTCAACTACGACTTAATAACAGCCGACGAAGCAAAAGCCCGGCTCCAACAAGCAATAAAGATTACACAAAGACAACAGTATAGTAAAGATTGGTACGATCGGAAGAGAAGACAAGTACAATTTAAGATTGGAGATTCAGTACGAGTCTTCACACCAACCAGAGTGATCGGAAAATCAGAGCGATTCCTACACCCATACAGAGGTCCATTTAAAGTTATTGAAGTTTTATCAAAGGACAACTACATTATTCAGGATTACAAAAATCCGAAGAAAATACAAAAGGTACACGTAGAGCGACTCAAGCCCTGCACACGTCGTGAGGACTTGGAAGAAGAGTTCAGATACGATCTGGATTCAGATTTAGTTGAAAATCTAACAAAAAGAAATTGGAACTTGGTGGAAAAAGAGCAAAGTGATTTTGTGCTAAAATCAATTTTAAAGACTACTACTCAACCTGAGAGTTCAGCTCAGCCTAAGCGGAAGAGACTTACTTTCAAAGAACCATTAGAAAGTGAGGAACAAGAGCAGCATACAGTACAAAAAGATCCTATTTGTACTAATGCCGGAGCACAGCCTTTACCCCGAGGACCAATTTCCAGCGATTCACCACCTTCTCAAACAGATCAAACACCTGCAACAGGCACTTCTACTTCAACAGCAAATCAATCAACTTCTCGAGAGCGAGTTAAAGGACGTCAAGTGGGCACTAGCAAGTATCAAAGATATGCTCGTACTTGCAGTGACGAAAAACAATTAGATGCAGAGAAACAACCCCCCATATTACAACCCTCTAGTACAAGAGTCACAACAGGCAAGAGCTCTAAACATAGAGTTGAGGAGAGCACTAGAGAACGCAGAAAGGCAACAGGTAGAACTCCAGAGACAACTTCAAGATCTTCGTCAGCAGGCCCAAAAGTTACGATCGGACCTGCAAACACTGAGAAACAAACGCTGAAAAATACTTATGACACCGCCACACGCCAACCCGCCACAACTACCCAATCATTCGGAGGCCGAATTGAGAGCACAGATAGCCAGAGTGACAACGGAGAACGTGAGACTTTTTGCACAAGCCGAAGTGGTGAGGAGAGCCTTGCCAAGAATTCGGACAGAGATAGAGAATTTGAGACACGAATTACTGGCCCTCCAGGAGGAGATAGCAGAGGAGAACAGAGCTTTTCAACGCCGGAAGGAGCAGAGCAAACGTTGAATGTCAGACAAATCAAGTCACACATCACCCCCAACATCTCCAGAAGTCACAACGCCAGAGATAAAAGAGGCGGAGGCGACCCAAGCTCAATTGAAAAAACAGTTGGAGGAGACAGCAGAGAAACTGAGACAGGCCAATCACGATCAGAGATTGTTGAAATTGAGAATACTAAAACTCGAGAGCAAGAGGAAAGAAAAGAAGTAGAAAGCTCTACAGAAGAGGAACCTAATGTCAAAAATAGCTCAACAAAAGTTAGCCAGGGAACGAATCAACCAAATCAAGGAGGAAATAACAACTTTCCAACGAATATTGGACATCCAAATTCAACAATTACTGATAACGTCAGAAATAGCTCAGGAGAGGACAAAGATATTACTTCAGGAAGCTCTACAATACAAACCAATTCTCCACATCACACAATACTCTCAGATACCGTCGACGAGAGTAATTGTGAAAAAGAGAAAGTAACTCATAATAGATATCCCACCCGCCGAAGGAAGTCACCTCAAAGATTTGGTTTTGAAACCGAGGTATGAACTTCTATTATCTGCACCATATTTTGAAGTGTTCAGACCCATATCAACTTCAGTCGCGGAAATATTCAGTGGGAGAAGTAATCAGACTTTCAACAACTCGTTATTACGACGGTTCCAGAAGGAAAAGAGTTAAGCATATTGGACCATTTTTTATTGACCAAATTTTTGCCGACAAGATCTTCAAAGTCACCCGTCTAGATGGATCCAAACGGTCAGCAATCATCTACATATCAAACAGCAAGGAATGAGTCACATAATTCCTCAGAGGAGGATGATGACTCACGACGACCCTTATACTGGAAACAGTATGTCAGCACCACAGAAATTCCACAACCAACATCAAAACTTATTCCCAACATGGACACCCATCGTTTGGAAGCAGTAACCAGTTTAGACGGAAGAATTGGAAATAGAATCATCATCAGAACGGAACAAAAGAATGAAGTCATTTGTCATTCATTTTTTATCGGAGCACTACAGAAAACTGGTGCCATTTCCAATTATGACTACAGAGTTTTGAAAAGAGACCCTTATTATTGCGGCTCCATAAATTTTGCGGAAGAGGAGAAAGAAATTCGGGAAGGAAAGAGAGTCCCGGATGATATGGTATTTCTATTCAAAGACCAACCTTTTGAGCCCACAAAGATAAATGAAGTGGCAATACCAGCCAGCAATAGAAATCGTCAACCTGAAGACCCATGGAAAATTGTTCCCTTCAAAGGAGAAAGGGAAGTGTCAACAATTATGCCACCTTGTACCGATTTTTTGAGGACTCCATGGGCCACGTCACCAGAATTGGATGACGAAAGACAACCGTATACAGTGGACTCAGCCAAAAGAATTTTCACAGCCGACCCAGCATGTAAACTTACGAAGAAACGATTACATGGAGTAAGTGACTGGGGACCGGAAGACAAACCTGCTAAATTACCAGCCACTGTCACATCTGACAAGCTTGACAAAGAACCAGATTTCAAGTTTGTACAGCCTGTGGCAGTAGGGAGAGGAGCGAGGAGAGAGATGAGGAAAGATAATCGCCATGAAGATCGTGAACCTGGCAGTTCTAGATACAGTTCCAGAGACCGCCAAAATTCTAAAGAGGAACGATCTAGAAAGACGGAAGAAGTTTCATCCCATACACCTAAAAGGATGAGATCGAGAGAAAGTACACCACCCAGAATAGAAACGGTCACAAGTAGCAGTAGACATAGAGACACTTACTATTACCAAAGACGTAGGTCACCTGCAAGACATTACGAACGCAGTGGACACAGGTCAAATGAGGATGATAGAAGACGTAGCCGAAAATCACCTGTCAGGAGTAGAAGTACGGAAAGACAATCCATACTTACTCCACCCATTGATACAGCCAAGGCCAGCTATAACGCTGTAACTTTTCACACCCAAAAAATCCTAAAGAGACCTACCACACCTCCACGAAGCGAGAGGCAGTGCAGCCCTAAGGACTCCAACCGTGGGGACGAAAAACCCCTACCACCAAGAGAGGCCAAGGCTGAACAACAGAGGCGAGGCGAACAACCTTTCACATCTACCCCAACCACACCAACAAAGCATAGCACTATAGGACCCAACACAGCACGTGTGGAGCCAACTATACAATCCACACCTCAAACACCAATACCGCCAGCCATGGAAGTTAATGTTGTACAGACAGAAGATGCCAAAGGAAAAAAGGCTACTTCTCTGGATATAATATTAACAACTCCGAAAAATCGGAAAGAATCACAACCACCTCAGGCGATAGTACATCAGCCAGCCTCACCAGAAATCATGATTATTGAAAATGAGTCACCTCAACAATCAACAACACAAAGCCCAGGGTCCACCACAGATACATCAACAGTCAGCTCAGAAGCAGAGGTTGAAATTGTGAAGCAGATTAGCTATATCAAATGTACTCATGCCAAATGCAAAAGGACCCAACATATCCCTATGAATTTGACAGATCCTCAACCTAAGAATGGTGAATGCGAGCACCACATGAAAAAGCGCATAAAGACCGAAAAATTAGTTAGAAAGAAAACCGAGGGACCGAAGACCGAGGCGGAAATGGAAATAATCCTACCAACACTCGACCCATTACAGCGAGCAATCCATATTTTGGATATGGATTCAAAGCGACAATCTCACTACGACGAAATTGTTCGCAATTTACAACGAGACAGTTTATCCATTTTATTTGCAACCCACAACGGAAAGGACCCAGCCATTTTCAAAGAAATGCGAGACTATGCACAAGAACAATTGCATAAGATACGTATTGATTGGAGAGCATGGAGAATTAAACATAATTTTCCAGCTGTATGTACGCTACTGGGAATTAACCCCGACACAAGGAAATTCCCCGATATGCCAATGGAAGCAAACCAACCCCCGGAAATGACAACACCAGAGCCATCGCAAGGACCACATCAACGCATAGGAACGACTGGAACCGAAGTCCAGCCACCCACAGGAGAGAAGGAGTTATCCACCCTGAATAGCAGCGTCAACATAACTCAAGTATTTAAAACCCAAACCGAACTGGAGAGAGCTATCACTCCACTTTTAACTGACGAGATAGCAACAGAATTGGAAAAATACTTGGAACCAACTCAATTACAACAAATTGAATCTTCATCTTTATCGGATTTTGCTACACCACCTCATGACATTTCCTTAAGTATGGATACGGAAGAGTTACCAATAACTCCCAGCCCACCACGGGAGGATCACTCTCCACCTAGAGGAGGAGGAGGACGCGGAGGGAAGATTCCAGCCATTGGACACAACTTTTTCACATTTATGTTACTCATGGGAGTAGTAACAATGGGATTAGGAATGACACCAACTACACGTTTGCCAGGACCCGTCACCACCAACAATTATTTACACGGACGGGAAGGATTTAATCGCCTAATGAAATCGTTCAATGAGACCGCGAAACATGACGATTTCACATGCAATAGTATGGAACGACACCGCAGACTTCATACAAGGGATAGTGAACCGCCACCTCACAATTTTGGAGAAAACGTGAGACCTTTCTTTTCCAATTGGATTCAAAGATTCAAAGAATCCGATACAGCAAAAGGATGCGCCACTATGGCAGCCATAGCCTTAACTTGGACTATCATGACAATGAGTTATGTTTTACAATACTGGAAGCCAACATGCGGACAGAGAGCAGTCATTCCAGATGATTGGATTATGGTTAAATACGAACTTGAAGACGGAAGACCAATGTGGATTACACTTCCTATTGACACAGCCAGCGTGATGGAACTGGAAAATAACCTAAATATCCAAGTTCCAATCACAACCACCACAACAACTACATCATCACCCTACGTGCGGAAAACCATTTCGGTCAGAGCAAAAAGACAGGCTGAATGGTTAACAAACTCATCCATTTCTCAACTGTGGAATAAAGCTATTTATGTACAAGGAGAAAATCACAACGAAAATCAACCCCAAGAAGTTGACACACCCAGTGGAATTTTGATGTTTTCAAGAGTCATGCGTGACGGATGGAAACTTTCACCTCATAAACTATTCCAGTTATTTGACATACTTCAACAATACACTCTACCTGGTATTTTTACTAAGAATAAGGTGGAGACCTTAGAAAAAGCAGTCGATAAAGGTATCAATGAACACCTAGGATCAAGCTTAAAGATTATACTAGGATACCAACCACACAATAACAGGACCAAAAGAAGTATTATCCCAAGGGAGGATTTGTCAAAGATCCAAAGACAAATCCAAGATGACCCTCATAGCCTAACCATGGGAGAAGATTTCACACATCCCGATAGGGAAATTTTGGACGGAGAATTAGTTTTCTTCAACACCGCTATTACCATCCATGAGGCCAACATGACAGTTGCAATTTTACTTCCCATGATCTACAAGGGAGTAAATCACATCGAAGCAAATACATTCAATAAATGGGAAACTGATGCTCAAGTAACAGCATTCAATCAACGCAGACTTTTTCGTCGAACTACCATCGTTGAGGGCAACGAGCTTCCCAGAGGGGAGGAGGAGACACATCTACGACGAAAAAGAGAAGCTTTCCTTGGACCAGACAACTCATGGACACCTATTGAGTACAACCACAAATTCATCAGAAAACAACTGGAATTATTAAGAGCCATGGAAAAGGAGAGCGGCGAATCATCAGCACCTCCCAGAAACACAGGCATACTACAAGGCTTTATAAGATTCATCTTTAGAACCTTAATGTACATAGGTACAGCGTTCGCAATAGATGAGACAAAAAATCCACCAGGAATTCTGAAAGAAACTCCACCAAACACTGATGTCGAAGCCACCCAGGAGGAAAGAGAGCTGAACACACCTACGCCATCAGCACCTCCAGAAGAGGAACGACCATCATCGCCAGTCTTGACACAAGTAAATCAACCTAAACCAAAGAAAGAGAAAACAAAAGCAAGAAAGAAAGCTAGACGACCATCCTTTATAAACTTAGACTGTCCAAGTTTAGATGTTATGAAAAAGGGAGAAGAAATGTTCGGATTCCTTGCCAGAGTAAACAGAGAGGCAGGATGGGATCCACCATTAACACCCGAAATGCTATGTGGAAATCCAACAGAATGCACCTCAGGAACACTTCCAGACGAGGAGAAAGAACAATCAGAAAGCGAAATAGAGGAGGAACAACTAAGGAAAGACATAGAGAAAGCTATGAAAGCATCTGAGGAAGAGAGAGAAGTACGAGAACAAGAAAGACTAGTCGAACTACAAAGGGACACCATCAGAAGATTCCAAAGGGGATACGATCTCGAGACTAGATCCAATTCTCGAAACGCTACCCCACCTGAAGAAAGGGATCTTACTATAACACGGATTGACATTTCGCATCCACAATACATCCGAAGTGGAAGCGAGCTTATTGTACTACATCGACCAGACTCAGTTACACAAGCTACAGTCTTTCAAAACGTCGAATCACCATTCGCAATAGGGAGAGCCGAACGAAGTGCACAAAATGAAAGGGGACTTTCACCAGAGCAAAGACGACAATGCTTTCGTGAACGAAGTCCAGCAGAAAGAGCAGAGAGACACCTCAGAAATATGATGAGAGACCATTCACCAGATTGGAGAAATGAAAGCAGACTATATTGGAGCGAAAGACCACAATGCAGAGTATGTAAAGGACACGGAGTATTGCCAATGTTGGACAAATGCAAAAACTGTCAAGATATACCAAGCAGAGATCCAAGACAGTTTCCATGCATACGTAAACCAGACAATGACGGAATGAGAGCAAATAGTCTTTTCCAATGGACACACCGGATGCACATGGAAACCATAGAGGCCAGAATTGCAAGGAAAAAGGTGAAGGAAAACAAACATCCAAAATTCAAATTGGAACAATTACAAGAAATGTTAAAACAGGCACAGAACTTACCCCAAAGAGAGACTTTCTCTTATGAAGAAAACATGTTCGAGGCTGACACAGAAACTCGACAGGAAACTATCAGAGAAAGACGAATGTTAATACAGGAGGCAATGGATCACCCTATGGAATTTCAAGTAGTAGCACCAGCAGAACGAGACCTTGCCATCATCTACCGACAAGCACGGAGACGAATATCTTTTACAGACTCAAGAATGGAAACATTAGCCACGGATTTAACTATTCACCCAGGCGAAATGATAGCACAATTATGGGACACTCTATACCGTTCCCTAAAAGCAAACGAAGGGACGACAATTCCAGAACAATTACTATGCCGAGAACATCACGGTACCTTTCAAGGATTAACCGGAACAGAAGTAAGGCGATTACTCATTCACATATGGAATGACATAGGATTAGAACCCAGTTGGGGAGAACAAGCTCTATGGATGGAGACGTTTATTCACCAAGGAACGCCTATAACCGGACGACCCGAGACAGGATTACAGATGTTAGCAGATTTACCAGCAGACCAACTTTCGTTTGGAGAATTCCAACCCATGGCACAGCGCCTTATCATTCTATACAAGCAAAGAGCGGCTATAGAAAAATGGAAGGAATGGACAGGAGAATCCATAAGATCAGAAGGGGAATCCTCACCCATTGCGGAAATTTTAGATGAGATAGAACAATGGGAAGAATGGATTTTCGACCTATACAGTGCCACCATCAAAATCTACCCAGCTACACTTCACGTAGAAAATTCAGAAGGAATTTTGTTTTCAATCCGAAAACCACAGCATAAACTGTTCATAGAATATCTGAACGAGCTAAACATCATTTACTGTTGGCGACAGGAACGCTTCAGCAGGCTAACTTCAGCAGTTGCAGGCCTACACCAAAGTCGTACAACTCCAGCCAGAGTACGCGATCCACACGTCGATTACATACCAGGCACAACGCAACTATCATTAGTCAGGCAGACCATCCGATTGAACTTAGCAGAAACATGGAGTTCAATTGTAATAGAGGTTCCAGCTAACCCTGACGACATACTCCCCACCTTATTTAACCTCAAGAGATTACCACAGTCCGAAATAATAATACGAGACCCTGAAAATCAATTATTAGAAGGACGAAGAGAAACCGATCCCATCACCCCAACACAATTTTATGTTTCACAACTAGCCTTATCGAATGACGAAGAATTCAACAGATTCGTAGAAGAAATGAATCTGAAAAGAAAGTACAACATAAAATCGGGATTGGGAACATCAGAACCTAGACTCATCATCATCAGCTTCAGGAAGTTACCTCAGAAAAAGGGTGACACATCTTCCCTGACAAAAGATCCACCTGTCAGGCAATAAAAATCCATACATCAACAGAAATTACGGTCAGACTATTTAATACAATCTTAATAGTCAAAGTAGGAGAGAGAGAAAGAGCAGAGTAGGTTAGAAGTAGGATAAAGAACCTTTACGGGGAGCTCTATGAAGGAATGCAAAATTCCAGAGAGCAAGAATTTCGCGTCAGCATTTTATAACAATAGAATGCAGATCACGAAACCAAAACAACTGACATTTACTCCTAATCAGCCATTGGGGATTCCGGAGGATTAGAGAGGAATGGCAGTATAACAGAATATAGGATAAGCATAAAATCAAATAAAAAGAAATACATAATAAGAAAACAATATAAAAAGAACAAAGCTAACATAATTTTGTTTATAGTTTACTTTTAGATTATCACCACCGGAAGAGTATGGAGATTAAATTCGGAACAACATCCCTTTATTAAGTAAATCTTGCAAAAGACTCGTAATTGTTTACATTCTCTACTGTTCTAAACAATCAAGACCATCCAGTATAAAAGGCAAGCTCCAGGATCAGGCTGGACACAGTCAACTCACAACCAGTCCCTGGACTTCAAACACTAGAAGATCAAGATCTATTGTTGCAACTACCAATTGTCAGAAGCTCATAATCAAAGAAAACATAGATTTGAGTAATGACACTTACACCTTTCATTCTATACATCACCATAACTCTTGTAGTTGTGGAAACCGAAGGACGTCCAGTTCCAAACCCTGAACCCATTGGACCAGTAGTTCAAGCCGGGCTCACTACCATCGGAGCATGGATCGCAAAATACGTAGTACCACCCATGTTAGTAGGCTCTACAGCTATAACCGCCACCCATTTGTCACAAAAAGATCCTGTTGTGCATTTATTACATCCAGGCAACAATGGACAAATGGCTGTTGTACCTTACGACCCACAAGATGCAAACGTGATAGCTGCTCAACAACAAAACCAGCTACAACTCCAACAACAAATGAGTCTACATCAACAACAATTACTACAAAGACCGCAAATAAACCAACCAATAAATCCTTCAACAGATGAAGTTGACTTTAACAGATATCCACCTTGGTTACAAAAATACGCACAAGACGTAGGAGACACGTGGATTCCACCACCACCAGCTGAAAATAGCAATTTCACCATCATCATCCTTAGCAGCTTTGGAATATTCATCCTAATAGCCATCATCAGTCTTAGTGCCTATTATTGTCGAATAATAGCTCGTAGACCAATACCGGAATCAAGACATCAGTACCAGGAATTGAAGAAGATTACAGCACCGGATACCGCAACAGTAGTCCAGAACAGTTTCGAACGTTTAGTAGGATGTAAACTAGTACGAGCATCACCCACACCAGGGCCATCAACCGCAAGGTTACCCGCCCGACCTTAAAAGTCCGAACTTAATGCCCAGAAAACCAAAAGGAAAGAACTTACGCTTAAAACCAAATTGTAAAAAGTAGTATGTAAGAAAACACAACTTGTAATACACATAGCTCACAAGCTAACACAAACACCTACATGTAGTTCACAGATAAGTTTATAGATAATGGGAAACACAATCATAAAAAGAATGTAAATACTTGAGACACTCTAATCATGTACATAAAATCTAGCTAATGCAACATCCTTATGCAGTCGAGAAGACGGCTGAGGACAGCCTACCGACAGAAGAGGAATGTTACGTCCCAATTCGCACACCTGAGGAACGTGACAAAAGACGGAGGCTACGTGACAAAAGATCGCGTGATGTCACGTTAGCAGAAAATAAAAGACCACGTCCACAGAACTCAAAAAGAAGATTTAACCTTTTAGAGCATTCAGCAATTCCACTCAGCAGTTTCTGAGAGAAGAACGAATAAAGAGTGGAATGCGAAATCCATTAACACCAATTCAATCTATTGTTATTACAAACAATAATTATGATGATTGTGTTAAAATGTAATTATGTACATACTATGTAAATAGTCCTAGACAAAATCTTTAGGTTAAGTCAAGCAAGAAGACACAGTAAGTTCTTGGGAGGCACTCGTATGGTTCGGATCAAAGCTCGCGTTACGGATCCGTATCCATTACAGCCCCTGCCCAAGGCTTGAAGATCTACAGCCATGCGGAGAATTATATTGGGAAAAGATCCTTGGATCCCAATATAATTCATGGAGACTTCCCATGGAGGAATTTCAACACGGAAGATTTATTTTAAGATCCTTTTATCATTTCAAGTTTATTTTATCTTTGATTTCAATTAGAATAAATTAATACAAGATTATTATTCAGTATAAACTTATTTTCAGCCAATGATTATTTTATTATCACCAAAAATACTACACATCATTACTCGACTCGTCCGAACTTGGGCACGAGATTTAACATCCAATAATCTCGTTACAATATGTGGTAAAGTTGAAGATATTAGGTACGTGTGAGACATTTAATGACAGCTTAGTCTACAATATTAATTACCATGGCGATAGATATAGCGGTCCTACACAGGCGCGTAGCCAGGAATTGGCCAAGGGGGGGGGCAACATTAATTAGAACGTACATACATAAGTAAACTGACACATTCTATGGGAAATCCAATTCACGAATGTAAGACGCATCAAATTTTGCAAACTGAATTTCAGATTTTAAAATTCTCCACGTTTTACGATTTCATCAAATTCGAATAATTTTGGACCAGATTTTTAATTGGGCTGGATCCGATTTCGGAGAATTTTGAGACCTGTGTTCGCTTCTATCGTTTCAGCTGGTGCTTAACCGACTGTTCCTGTGACACACGTCTTTGCTTCGAAAAGAAACTGCGGATATCAGGCGTGCTTGACTTTTCATAATGAAGAATTAAATACAATTCACTAATTTAATAATTCTATCCAGCTTAAAAATTCCCTCGAAGCGTTGCGGGTAAGTTACAGAAGCTAAAAGCTTTTAATATGAAAATATTTAAAGCCGCTGCTACCATACTTTTGTTGCCGTTGAATGTTGAAGTCAAATCGACGAGGCAAAGGTCAAAGTGAAATCGGGATTTCGCAATGCATTCAAATCACCCGCTAAGCAAGGATGAACACAATAAAAATATACTCTATAATCACCCAAAACGTGTCTTTATTGATTGGTTTATTACCCACGGCTTCTTTCCGTCAAAAGTTTCCTGTACCCATCCATACTCGCGAAAATCGTATCGAAATGCTTTTCCATTTCGATAGAAATTTATTGATCTCGAAATCCTTTGCTCTCGCAATGGACAAACATTGCGATACGATTTTCGCGCGTATAGATGGGTCAATTAATGACGGGAGGAGCCGTGGGTAATAAATCATTCACACGAAACATGCAAATTTCATGGGTGATTCTAGAGTTATGCTGTTTATACACAGATATTTACATGTAATACTGCATATCGTCGCTGAAGAGGCAAAATGGAATACATGCATTTTGGATTAAAATCAAAATGGTCTACATGCAGTTTTACTAAATGCAAAATGGAATAGATGCATCAAGTTTTAAAAGCAAAATGGAATAAGTGCAATTTCGTCTAAAAGCAAAATGGTCTACATACATTATGAAAGTATACACGCATGTAGACCATTTTGCTTTTAGTGAAAACTGCATGTAGTTCATTTTGCTTTCAGGAAAGCTTGCAACTATTCCGTTTTGCCTTTAAGGAAAAAGGCATGTAGACCATTTTGCTTCTATTCGAAATTGCACTTAGTCCATTTTGCCTCTTCAGCGACGATATGTTGAGTTTCGAAGTGATTTTTTTTACAAATAAAAAAAATTGTACTGTCAAATCACTAAAAAGGTTTGCATGTCTCGGTATGGACTGGTTTATTTTTAACTTTTTGAGTGATTTGAGAGTATTTTATTTCGAATGGGGGGGGGGGCAATTGCCCCCTTTGCCCCCCCCCCCTGGCTACGCGCCTGGTCCTACATAAGCCTTGGCTCTGAGGGAAAGTCATTCCCAAGCTTGAGTTAATAAGCATTATACTCAGATCTACCATTGGGATGTTTTTAGAATAAAATATGTATCTTCCCAAATTTGAAATTACTAAAGAGACATATTTTTCCCAGCAGGAATCAACATTCAGCGTTTGGAAATGAGATCGGGGGTGATTTTTACTGGAAATTTATAAAACGTCGCCGATATGAATTTGCAACCTTGAATTTCTGAGAAATTTAAAACATTTAATTAATTTTACAGGTTATAATTATTTACTGCCTCATATTTCTCTGCTCTGCAGCATCCATTGCTGATTGTGAGTCTGGGAATGCATCTGGATCCGAAGCTTTGTTGACATCTATTCAGATTTTACTTAATAATACAGTTCTGTAGATAAAATAGTGAGTAAGTATGATTTTAATTATTGCTATATGTTTTGGCGTGCTATAGAAAACTAATCCAGACCAAGAGGACCCGAGGAGTCGTATTGCTCGTCAGTTAGATGACGATGATGATGATGACGAATTTGGTGATAGTAACTGGTAACAAAAAATAATTGCTCAAACATGACTCACTCGAATATGACTGTCTCAAATCTAGGAATGTTTTACAATTTAATTTCTAATGAAATAACGACAAGTTAATACTAAATGGTACTGGAGCTGAGGAAATTTGATCGTAAATGTGCCTACCAAATAAATCATTAGAAAATCATTTCGGCTAGAGAACGTTCCAAAACATTATTTTTGATTGAAGACATTTAATAATTTGTTTTTGTAATAATATTTCCCGTATAATATTAATAATAATTATTATTATTCGTAATTATTGTTGTAGTTTGCTATTGACGAAGGACATGGGTATAGCTCGGGTGCACTCACACTTGACGTTTTGATGTATTGTTACAACTGTGGCCGTACAGAGTGTTCCGTATTCTTTTTCTCTATACCCCTAGCCCACATAAGAGAGTAACTCATAAAACATTTGATTCCCCAGTTTGCAGCCAAAGTCGAATTATTTCACGCAATTCGGGTCCAGGACCTGTATAATTTCAGCACAGAATTTCTTCGAAAATATTTTTATCACTGTAGCATAATTTACGGGATTCCCGAAGAGACGCAACCTAGGGAAATTTATCTTCGCGGTCAAAGATTGCGGAAAGGAGTTTCTAAACTGAATTTTCAGAACTGCGTTCTGTAACAATACAATAATAAATTAGTGACAGTGCTTTGCAGCTTACGTTTAAACTTTGTAAATGTCTTGTTCATTGTATCTGCTCTAATCGGAGTCTTGCATATATAGTATGTATTGGCCTATTGACTTAGACCTCTGGAATTGTTTGTCATATGTGCATAGTATTAACCAGTGTGATAGCAGCTTACTAAATGTAATGTACTGATTGTGTCACTTACACGACAAGCCACCCTAACTCATAAAAGGTACACACTAATATCAGTAAGCATGTGACTTTATGTACCATAGTATAAAATATTTATTCTCTTCATAAGCTAGAAGAATTCAAGATGCTATTATGTGATAAGACAAGTGACATTGCAGTCTTAGTGGAAACTTCCTTCGACCATAAAACTTGTAAGAAATGATATAGGTCTCCCCTAAAAAATATCTTGCAACGCGATAATTTGAGGCTTGGCGTAGAGTGGCGTCAAGTAGGACGAATTTTGAGTTTTTTTCAAAATTTCAGATTTTTTTTCAAAAAAACTATCCAGCCAATTTCAACCACATAAGGAATATTCACAAAAAATTTCCTTAAAATCGGTTCAGTAGTTCAGGAGTTTCGGACGTACGGACAAGGCTATTTTACTAGGGGCTATAACGCCACCCTAAAAATCGGAAAAAACTCAAAATTCACTCTACTTTGACGTCGGTAGCTGACGCCACCCTACGCGGAGCCCCAAATTATCGCGTAGCGATGATTTTTCAGAATGCAAAAGCATACTTACTTACCAAACGAAATGACGATGTACCTTGAAGGTTATGAAGGTTTATCAATGTCATGATTTTTAATTTGTACTGTTGAAGTCATTGGAACTTGTAATGTCTGGGGTTAAAACCAATACTTGTGTTGACTCTTTTGACGTTGAAATAACGAATAATAAAAATACTATCGGGTTATTTCTACTTTCATTTACGCAACTCCTTGCCCAAGTCAGAGTGAGTAGAATTACACACACTGGAATTCCTACACAGGCAATGTCCTTTGGAAGGTTTCCTTCACTTGTTTACTCCATTGCATTGCCATAATTATGTATTCTTGTGTATAATTATATAATTAGTGCTATAATTATGTTATAATTATAGTTGCTTTATTTCATATCGGCATTTCATGTGTATATATCATGTATGAATACTTTTACAAGGGCACACATGAGGGTCGTAAGTCGTAACACTCCATTGGTTTTATGGGATTGTTGAAAGACAGATGTTATGTACATTTTGGATTTACGTAATTTCTAACAAAACAATTTTTTAAACAAAAATCTGTTCTGTAGGAAAATCTGATGCATATTGTCTGACTGAATTGTTAGATGCCTGCAACTCATGACGTTAATTCCCCGTCTTGATATTCAGTTTTACAAGTGTACTTGTAGGAAAAAAATTCCAATAAATATAAGGAAGTTATCATCATTATCATTTCCCAAATTTGAATTAAGACGGTTCCCTGAGTGCTAACGCGTTATCACGCTGCCCAAATATCATGTTACTAACAACAGTTTTAGCCCTGTTTTGCAGTGCTGTAATAATTTACCTAGCGTTAGAAAAATTTGAAACTATAAAATTGGCTCATCATTTTCCAGGACCGAGGAGCTTTCCAATTATTGGCAATGCGTGGTACTTTTTAAAACCCGAGGGTGAGTGGTTCTTGTGTAAATTATTTAACAACTACAGTTAATTCTCTTTTTAAGGACTCTCCGTCGACAAAATAGCAAACTTATAACCACATACATATATCCATGAAACGCTGAGATAAATGTGTAGACGCTAGATTTGCCCATCAATTTTTGGTACTGATTCCCATGTGTGACCCGGGTAAAAATATCTGCCTAATAAACAAGTTTTGGCAAAATTGAAACCGTCCTCACAATATGTACAGGACACTATTTGTACAAACATATTACAAATGATATTTTTCAAGTAAAAGGAATTATTATTGTTTGTATTTTAAGAGCGTCTTAGGAACATGATCAGACTCCAAAAGGAGTTTGGAAACCGGGTCCTTCTGAGCGGTGGTAGTTTGAAAGGGATGTCATTATTTCATCCGGATGATGTCCAAGTAAGTTTTTTTAAACAGTTTCAAGTCATTGTCAGTACTACCAACGTTGTCTCAATTTTATTTCAAAACGTCAGTCCGTGACTTACCCCCATGAGTCATTTATTTACACTATTTATATCATTGAAATCCGCGAACAACTTTTGGGAAGAGATTTGGAAAGCAACACAAAAAGTATTTTCCTTGATAAAAACCAGGAGTAGGAAAATTGAGGAATCTCTTTTCTTTAGCATTATGTGTACTAATTATTTAAAGACAAAATCTTAGACCATCGATTTTTGTATAATCTGTACTCGAACTATTTATAATAATTAGAAAATATGGATGCAAATATCTCTCTGTTGTGGGATAGCTTTTGAAAATCTTTGTCCATAGAAAATTTTAACATCAAAAGAAATAAACAAGTCATCTTTCTACGATCTGCTGTTCTCGGGCTGGCTGGGAACCAGTTTATTTTACGCCAAAGGTATAACCTAAGCAAATAATAAGAGATTGGACTTTAATTAATGGAACATAAAAAATAAAGTCCTTTCCAAAATTCTAGATCAGGAATACTTTCGGCTGAGGAAAATGCTCTTGCCAGCCTTTGATACTAAACGCGTGGACAACATTGAGATCAATTTCAACGAGCATTCGAAAATTTTGGTGAAGATTTTGAAAATCCAAGAAGCGAATGGGATTGATCCGGAGATCCGGTCTTTATTTTCATTGTGTGCGATGGATATGGTTATGCGTCAGTATCCAATACTTTTTCTTCCTTTTCGTGTATAATGGATACATGCTTTATGTATACGAACATTAGAAAGGCTTACAAAGCTCGTAATGATAAGGAATTTCCAGGGGATAAAAAATTGATGTATTTGTAGCAAAGATAATTTTTGTTTTTTCAGAGTATTTAGTGGGCAAAAGTACGAATTGCTTATCAAACTCCAACCAGGATTATGCCACAGCAGTCCACAAGTGAGACGATTTTCTTATAATATATGAATCACTCTTAAAATATAATTCAAAATTAAAAGAATTATTGAGAATTACAATTTTCATTTGGTTTTTATTTGACTAATTTGTAATTTAATTTATATTTAATTTATATTTAATCTTATACATAATTGTTACGTTTCGTAACTTCAAAATAGTTGTTAAAAATGCTCTTAATCTTATCTTATTCAATTCAGAATTTTTAGGCTAAATGACACTTACACATGATTTATAATTATGTATTATGCACATGCCTTTAATTTGGTTCTGTTCTAATGACAACCGAAATTTTAGCCAGACGAAATTCGTTTCGGAAAGAGGTTGTTCTCCATGGCTTTGGCCCAAAATTGCTTGGAAATTGTCGAAAAATGGAGCAAAAGAAAAGACCAATATAGAATTCTTGCATAGCTTCATGGACAAGGTACTGTCCTATTACTCAAGACAAAATTAATCTATTTTACATTTATTATTAGCAACATATACCTTTGAAATTGCATTAAGTTTTTGATAACAAACTGTTTAGTAATCTATCAATTCAACGTGGTACCTTTAAATTCTAGCATAATTTAAATTCTGTTGAATTCAGTTTGTATTGATGGTATTGTTGTTGTATCAAAATAAACAATAGATTGTCCAAGAGAGAAAGGAGGAGATTTCCGGTTCAAAGAACGCTACACCCATGAATTTGGATCGTTTGAATGGAGATGAATCTCCAGAAAAAGGTATTTGTATATTAAAATTATTTAAAATTTAATGAAGGTTTAAATTCTCTCTAGTGGTTGCTTGTAATAATAATTATAACATTTATTGGACTGATGCGGTTACGTTTTTAAATCCTTAGAAAAACAAAAGGCGCTGGATCTTCTGATTCGTGAGCAAGAGCGGGGACAATTTGGAATAACGGATAAATACATTCGAGACGAAATCAACGCTTTTACATTTGCTGTAATTACGTAATCAGTCATTCTATCTTCAAAATCTGAACTTAGATTCTTTTGTGCTTAATTATATTGTTCAGGGAGAATAATTCCCAGTTTTTTTGCAATAAGAGAAGTCCTAATATTTCCCAAGATGTATTAGGTTTGACCCATAAACATTATAATTAATCATCATGTTAATTCTCATTCATGCACTCTCGCTATAAGGGATCCATCTATAACAATATCTCATAATATCTAGCAGTTACTAAAAATCAATATTGTTTTCATTCTGAAGGGACACGATACAATTGCCTCGGCGCTGACTTTCACCGTGTTCTTGTTAGCAGCAAATCCCGACGAACAAGTAAGTGAATTAAAATTAGTGAGAGCGGAAATGATGAGTGAAATCAAAAACAAGTTTCAAATTCTATGGTTCGTATTATTTATTTGAATAATTTGAAAAAGTGTGAAATTGCCTTGCTTTGAAGGAGAAACTACATTTGGAGCTGGACGAGGTTTTCGGGAATGACAGGGATCGAAATGTAGATACGTCGGATTTATCGCGATTGAAATATTTGGAATGCTGCTTTAAAGAATCCCTGAGATTATATCCTTCGGCACCCTTTTTGATGCGCAAAATAGACAAAGATTTTCAACTGGGTATAAAATGTTTTCTAATTTTATTCGGATTAGGTTACCACAAGGATTCTCATATACGGTTTCATCTATGGTATGAGAAGGAACCTTATGGATATATATATATTTTTTAGATGAGGAAATAACACTTCCAACAGGACTCCAGGTAGTTATTTGTCCCTATGCTACGCAAAGGCTTCCTCAGTTCTTTCCTGAACCAAACAAATTTCAACCGTCCAGGTTTATACCAGAAAATGCGGCAGGAAGACATCCTTACGCTTACATTCCATTCTCAGCAGGACCGAGAAATTGCATGGGTATGTTCTCAAAATATTAGTTTCATTTGTTTCTGCTGTACTTCAGTATTTATCAGCCTATTTGAAAATTTGCATTAAAATCTATATCGGTGGAAACAGTGCTCAAAATATCTCTGAAAAACTGCATATCCTAGACCTTCTCCATAGAAGTTCACAATTATGTCGTGAAGAGTCGGAACAGGAGACAATTTTAGTAATATTTGCTTCTACCAGTTAGACGTCCAATGAAATAATCGTTTACTTTGAATGTTGTGTACAGGACAAAAAACTGCCATAGTTAAGGCAAAGACGATTCTGGCTCATGTTTTCCGGAGCTTCCAAGTGGAACTTGTGAACCCGCCTGAGAAAATGATTCCGATGGGTTCTATGATTATGTTTCCTAAGGACGGGCTGAACATAAAGCTCAAATCGCGTTAAGGTGCAGGAACACTTAGATCATATCTAATACTGCAAACTGTATTTTTATTATGCCGAAATAATCATGGTTGGGAATAAAGCATGACTCAGTAAGCGTACGAACTTTTATTCATATGGAAACTCACTGTGTGAAGTCTTTCTTGGCAACCCCTAATTGAACTTACAAATTCGGTTCAATTGCGGTTATGTTACACCAGTGAATTGCAATGGTCGGTGCAGGTGCAATTTCTGTGTACTTAAATTGCAATTACAAAAGCACTAAATACTCGTAATTACCGGGTAAGCACAACTGAAATTGTAAGAAATTCAATTGAAAGTTGCAATTTTAAAAATATTTATCAATTTAATTGCAACTTGCAACTGTTTCGAATTTAAGCTCAAAATTCCACAAAATGCTTCAATAAGTCATTCCGCTCTAATAACTGCAACGTAATTAATAATCACGAGTATTGTCTCAACGAGTATTGTTACTGTACTTACTGTGCAATTTTTTCGGAGGCAAAGTGATCTAATTCTAAGTGAATTTTCGATCAGTATCAAATTGTTCAAAATTTGTAAAAAATTCATTGTCTATAGGGGCCATAATTTCCCGTACCTTTATCATCACTTATATTGAGATAATTTGGTAATAATCAAAAATGCACAGATCATTTTGCCTCTTCGCCGACGATTTATACCACGATTTATACACTTTATAGCAGTTAACTTGCAATTACGATTTGCAATAAGTGCACTTGCGATTGTTCTTATCGGTGAAATTATAAACACATGTTTATGCAATTGCCTTACCTACTGCAAGGAAACTATTATGAATTAATTGCAAGTTCAATTTCGGTCATTTGCATAATCTAATTGCCGCATTTTAGCAAGTACCAGTTACGGTATTACTGGTACTTGTATTATCAATTATAATTCCAATTGCAAGTTCGGTTATTCCCAATCTTTGCACCGACAGAAACACTAAATGTGGTAGTAATGCCAGCCCGAACGATCTTCCAGATCTCTTGCCGAACCAGAAAGAGCTCTTTTGAAACTATGCAAGGGCTGATAGTCACTCCAATAACTTGTAAACTTTTACTTCTAAGAATTAAGTTTCTATTTTCATTTTATTTCCGTTTAATAAATTTGGATTGTTTAAATTGTTAATTACAAATCTCGAGTTTATTCATGTCATTAATCGAGAACGACCCATAATTGCGTAATCTTTAATTATTATGAATATTCGAGGAATCTGGATATATTTTAGAGAAAATTCTTTCAGATTAGTCTAAAGCAGGTGTGCCTAAGCAGTGTGGTTAAACTAAAACTATTATATGATTTGGGGTGTATATGGAAAACTCTATCTAAGACAAGAAGTGTCATGAATAGAATCAAGTGCAATTCAATACACGGGGTTTTCAAAACCCGTAAATTTTGGCCTATATTACTTTGGATCTCCGATTTTCTGACGTACTTATTAGGGGTGAGTATCTCGTTGGTTTTAAAATTCTCGTTTGTCTCGTTCTCGTTTCTGAAAAAAAATGCGAAAACGAGATATTTTGAGAACGAGAGTATCGAGAGTAAGCAACGCACGAGACAAACGAGACGGGGTAAAAACAAAGTTTTTTTGTTGAAATATATGCAATTAAATTGTAACCTACACAAATTCTGGTAAGAGAACATGGTAATTTATTTAATTTCACTAATCGGAACAGTCTCAAGGCGCAAAATATTTATTTTTGGGTTGGGACCATAAAATTTGAAAAGATGAAAGCCTTGAAAAATATTAATAAACACCTACAGTAATAAAAGCTAGCACCAAGAACTGCAAAATGTCTTAATTGGCAAAACGGTATAGCAAAGCACCCCATTTTTCAGTTTGATATGCTAGATAACCAGATTTAATTGCAAACGATATTATCGTTAAATTAAGCGAGATGTCTCGTACTGTCTCGTTGATCCATAAAGAACGAGATTCTCGTCTCGTTGTCTCGTTATACTCACGCGTTATCACTCGTTATACTATCGTACAACCAAGTACAATACCTTTTTTGAACCGCACTATAGTCACCCCAACTCAGATCTTTGCGTTTATTCACTGATCTTGAAAATTATCCTAAAAAGTAATGTTTTGATTTAAAATTTCCTAGTCAATGATTTATTTAAAGAGGTTCACGTGGTTATAAAAACCGTTTCTATGACCGTGATGAATTTTGGTAATGGTTTCGTCTGCGACGTAAAACCGGGAAGCAAAGTGTCCAAAGGTATTCCAGTACATACAAGGTAACTGAGACGACTTCATCCTGTCCAAGTCAACAAAAAATAATGCTATTTTAGAGTACAAAAAAGGAAGAAAAAGTGTACGATTTTGAATATTTAGTACAATGTGGTTAATGCGATCAGTCGTCATATTCGGACCTCCACGCTTAAATTCTACCTTTGTCTAAATCGTCCATCAACACATGTCAGACATACAATTAATTAATATAATGTATACATGTATGCATTGATAGAGTTCTGGATGGTTCAAAAAATTTAAACATTTCGTGGTAATTTTTGTGACCAATTCTTGTAATTTTAGTAAAGTTGTCAAGCATAATGCATATTTAAAAGGTCAATTTCAAAGCAGGGTTGGCTTGACAAACATTTGGTCAGCTTAAATAGTTTAATTATTACCGTTTTAAACGCACACTGTATAGCCTTCATTGATCACAGCTGTTAATTATTTTCAAAAATATCAGATTAATTTAAAAACAATTCTGAAATTTATTTTAGGTTAGGGCTAGGGTCAAAGATGTCCAAATTAATGTGCGTACCTACATATAATCTGTCACGAATTCGTTTTCACACAAAAACCTATAGATTTATAAGCCTGCAAACAGTGCAAACATTTTCTGCCTACCTACTTTCGTATGTAGGATTTTTATAATGGACAGGCCTGGCCTATTTCCTAACTTAAACTTCTTCTTTCTATGTTTTGCAGAGTTATATAATAATGCAGAATGCCTTATTGATTATAGTTCACATTAATTATGTAACACTGGATGCATACAAAGCTTAAACTTATGCCAAAACATTAAACAACGAAATTTACAAAAAAATATCCGATCCTTTGCAGAATTCAAAACCGGTTGGAAAAAAGTTATAATGTGAACTTAGGATTTAATGATATTGATATGTAATTATGTATGAATTGCAATAGCTAGGCCACAAATGCTACAAATCTTAATTACTTCCTTGCCTTTAGTCTATCCTATGTCCAGACAATTTTCTTGCACCCTATTGAATGGAATATTTTGTGACCCACTTATAGGCAATGTTGACATCTTTGGCTACAGGAGCTTTTAGCATTACATATTGGGGACTTATATTAACTTATTAAAATAAATTGATCAAAATTCGCGATGTGAAAAATCCTTTGCCTCTTCGTAATTAATCCACGTTGGTCAGAATTCAAGTTTTGTAAATAGCTGCTCTGTTGAGCACCATGAACGACCTGCACATTTTTGATGCTATATAAGTTAAGATGTTTTCCGTTATGACGAGTTTGGTAATTAAAAATTCGTTCCAATTCTATACCATACAAGAATTGTTCAGTATTCATTTTGTGATTATTTCATTTCATTCATCTGGTTATTAGTTTGGCGTCGTAGCAGTTGATTCTCTTCACTAATTATTAAACAAACCATAAATGATTTTTAAACAATTTGAAATAGGATACCCTTAATGGTTAGGAAAAATTTCCAAAATCCCTGGTATTTTCATTGGTGGACAAAAACTGAACAAAGAAAGTATTTTTGACAATTACCGGGCTTTTTCAACTGAGCAGGTAAATATTGTAAGACATTTTCAATAGGCTAACCCTGCAGTATCCGAGTGATAGGTACAAACAATAGGTAGTCGGGTACGGGTACAGGTTTTGGGTACATTGCGGGTACGCGTAAATTGTGGATTCAGATACTGAATTTTAGTTTCAAGTACGGGTATGGAAAAAAATTACCCGGGTCCTCTTGTACGGGTAGCCTTTCATCGTAATTGATAATCGGACACAATAGTATTTATTGTGTAATATGTTGAGTACTTTTCCAAGTTTGTTGATGAAACCGCGCTGTCGGTCACAAAACTAGACATGTAATTACGTTGAATCTCATTTTCTATCAAGTACTGTTTCTACTGCTGCTCGTAAAGTTGGACAAATTCTTAATGCTCGGCACGGGTATGGGTACTACTCGGGTACCGAATATGTGTACCCGATCAATTTCGGGTACTACCAGGGTACACTTTGGTAGGCTCAAAATTTTGGGTACGGATACGGGTATGGGTACGGGTGCAAGGATTTGGAAATTGTCAAAAATGGGAGCAAAAGAAAAGACCAATATGCAATTCTTGCATAGCTTCATGGACAAGGTACCATGATATGACTCAAATCAAGCGTAACCTCTCTTACGTTTAAAATATTAGTAACGTGTGCCTGTGAAAGTACATTAAATTTCTGATTTTAAGTAGTAAAAAGAATTGCTATTTATTGGAAATATTATTCCAGGTTTTGTATTAACGGTATTCTTGATGTATTAAATTTTAAAAAATAGATTGCCCTAGAGAGAAAGGAAGAAATTTCCAGGTCAAAAACGATTAAACCCTTGAATTTAGATGGTTTGAATGGAGCTGAATCTACAGGGAATTTCTACTTCTTTAAATTTGCTGTACGTAAATTAATTACTGAATTCTGTTCTCAAAGCATAATTTCTTCATTGCTGCATATACATATTTTGTAGGGACGAAGATTCCGGAAAATATTAATGTTATAACGTTGTTTATTGTAAAAATAATTTTCCAGCGTCGTGGTAATAGGGTATTAATGTTTTAATAAATATTTGTTCTCTTTCTGAAGGGACATGACACAATTGCATCGGCACTGACTTTCACCGTGTTTTTGTTAGCAGAAAATCCTGAGGAACAAGTAAGTAAATTACAAATGATGAGAGCCAGAAATTTAAACAAAATGTGTCCAAGATTTTTAATATCCTATAGGTCTTATTATTTTAATTATTTAAAGCTGTCTTACATTCTTTTTTACATTCAAGGCAACGCTGCACTTGGAGCTGGATGAGGTTTTTGGGACGGACAGGGATCGAAATGTAGATGCAACGGATTTATCACAATTGAAATATTTGGATTGCTGCTTCAAAGAATCCCTGAGATTATATCCTCCTGCACCCATAATGCTCCGCAAAACAGACAAAGATTTTCAACTGGGTATAAATTATGTTTTAACTTCCTTCGAATTAGGAACTATATACTCACGACATCGTATATGCTCACAAGGAGGAATCTTATGGGTTTAGTTTAGATAAAGAAGTAACACTTCCAAAAGGCCTCCAGCTAATGGTTAGTCCCTGGGCTATGCAAAGGCTTCCTCAGTTCTTTCCTGAACCAAACAAATTTCAACCGTCCAGGTTTATGCCAGAAAATGCGGCAGGAAGACATCCTTACGCTTACATTCCATTCTCAGCAGGACCGAGAAATTGCATGGGTATGTTCTCAAAATATTAGTTTCATTTACTTCTGCTGTAGTTCAATATTTGTCAGCGAATTTGAGAATTTACATTAAATACTGTAACAATGGAAACCGTGCTTAAAAAATCTCTGAAGAACTTGTGGGCAATGAGAAAAATGTAAAAATTAAATGACTCCCTTCTGTCAGTTAAACTTCCTGAACAAATGTATTTCTTAATCAAACAATATTGAAATAATAAGGTTTGGCTTGAATATTTCGTTTACAGGACAGAAAACTGCCATGATTAAGGCAAAGACGATTCTGGCTCATGTCTTCCGGAGCTTCCAAGTGGAACTAGTGAATCCGCCTGAGCAAATGATTCCAATGGGTTCCATTATTATTTTCCCCAAGGACGGACTGAATATAAAGCTCAAATCACGTTAAGTTTCGTAAACCATTTCCTTTAGCCAACTATATATCCTGTATCCCAGGTGCAGACCCTTAGATTATGTGTAATGCAACAAATTGTATTTCAAGGTTCGTAGAAAAGGAAGGAAATACGGATGAGGAGTACAAGCCTTGTCTGACTGTGGGATAGGAACATTTAACTATGTTTGTACTTCCGCTATAAATATACATATTGTACATTAAGTTTTGTAACAATTTCTTCAGGCTACATACTATAATGTATAACATCTGCAGGCACTTAAATTATATTTAACGAGCATAAAAAGCCATCGGCTTCAATTGTAGAAAATATATGGATAGTGTATACGCCTTTTAGAGCATTTGTGATTATTGGTACGCACAAATCAATAGGAGCGCGTGTAATAAGAGAGAGGGCGAAATTTTCATCATCGTCAAATTATGTTATTTTGATACAGTAAATTGTATTGTATAGTATGTATAGAACTAAGATAATCCGAGTACCAGTAAAAATAATGTCTGATTATGAGGTGTGAACCCTTATATAATTAATAATGCATGTGCTTCCATCGTAGATGTTAATTAGGTTCAGTTAACAGATGTTAAATGACAACCTAGAGATGATGAAACATGAAATCGATATAAAATTAATACTAATTATGTATGTTCGAATGAGCTCAAATAAAGCACACGACTATGTAAATACTGTAAAACCAAAACTTCAGCAAGATATTGTTAGGTATGTATATAGAAATTACATAAATTAGTTAAGTCTCACATGAATAATTAATTACGTTGTGAAATACACAACCATAGGTTAAGTCAGTTCAAAGTAGCTTCAACACTTATTGTAAAGGTGCGAAGTAAGCACTTCCCATCGGCTAAAGCCGACGAGTGTCAACGTCCCGTTACATCCGTTATGATGTAACGTCTAGACTTAAGATTGTAAAAATAGGCTCAAGTAGCCACTTGTTAAGTTTAAGATTCTTCCAGACTCTTCAGTGAATAACTGAGAGTCATTCCAGTAACACCTATTTTTAGTTGTTAATCTTCATTTCCTTTTCCTTTTGATTTCAATTATTAAATAAAAGCAATTAGTCTTCGGATTAATAGAAAATCACAATCAATCGTTTATTCATAATCATCCCTTCCATCAGCACGATTCCCAATTATTTACAATTTCTTGACAATTACATAAGTAAATAATCCAGGAGTTAGGATTTCATGGTATGACCATAACCTACACTTTCAATATGTTTTTAAAAATTTTACTCTAGAAAATAAAAGCATAATTATTGGAATATTTGGGAAATCTTGACACAATTGAGGGTTGTAGGAATGGGGGAGCTGTTGAAGTGGCATGGGAGAATGTTTTTGTTTCGGGATAGAGGGAGATGTCTAGATTCACCTCACAAGGTTTTTTCAGTACGTTGATGCAAATAAATACGTTGGGAAATAAATTTGCCTGATGGAAGAGTAGTGACAAGAAAATAATGGAAGGGAAAAAGGAACCTTGAACCAGATTGCGCTCGGAAGTACTAGAGTCGCAGTCAATTTACGCGACTAATTTAGGAATGAACACATTTAGTGCCAATTGGTTGCAGCTTGTTTACAGCTCTTATTGTTAGTCCACTTGAAATGAAAGCTCAAAAATTAAAAGTTTGAAAAATGTATCCTTATTTCTCAGAATTTCCGTGTTATGTTATTATTGTATTTGCAAGATTATTGTTCAAAATGTCAGAGACCCAGATCTTTTGAAAGAATTTTATATACGCACACTCGGCAACATATCTTTTTGACTGTGTTCCACAACTAATTATTCTAAAGGCAAATATTGCGGGATCTACAGAGTATCAGTATTTCATCCTCCCAAGTCTTCCGTCATTTACGTTAAGGAAACAAACTAACTGCTCCTCCACACATTATGTTTTGTAAGAACAAAATTTCAAAACGTTTTTAGCCAACACATGTTTCTTTCAGAAAACTTAATCCTGCCGTAAAACTAACCGTCAAAAACATCAAATATCATTTCGGCGTTAATTATTCCTCCGCGCTCCACTCATTACTCCAAGAAGGCGATCTTGCAAGAGCTGTAGAGGGCGAGGGCAGTTCTAGGAAAATTCCGTCCGAGTACCTGTCCATGATGCACGTTAAGTCTCGCGAGGAACATCCTGACGGATTCACTAATGAATCACATGTGAGTTCCTTTTATCTGTAAATACGGCATCAGCCGCCCCTTTTTGTTAAATTTTTTTTCCAAACTTTTTGTGAACATTCTTTGGTCCACTTCCTCGGTAAAGTTCGTTATTGGTTGGAATCGCTGGACGTGTTCGTAAGTAAATAAAAATAAAAACGATTTGTTTTTCTCACAAGCTGTTTTACCCATAATTGCAATGTTTATTTTTTACACATACTTGTCAATGCTATTAACTTTATTTCTTGAAAAATTTACAAAATTTAAATTTCTTTCCAAAATTACTCCAACTTTTCATTTCTATTTTTGAAATGAGCTCAATATAATACTATCAATGGGGGTAAGGAGAGATGGTCGTAGCTGACGCCGCCCTACGCGACAGCCCTAATAAGTAATCGCGGAGCGATGATTTTTTTAATCACGTTAGAAAATAGCTGATATAATTTGGGAGCAAAATACAAAGGTTGTCATTTGTTGTGAAACTCAATTATTGTTTATTGATGACAATGAGCAGTTAACTACACAAGTTTAAAAGTTATGTAATATTATAATAATAATAATAATTTATTCTTGGTCGACTCAAAATGGCCTCAGCCTTTACAACCAAGTTAATATTATTATATTTTAGTGTAAATGTAAGGACTATACAGAAATCTACATTCAAAGCAAATACGATTGACTAAACAAGTCTGGATTTAATCTTTTGATAATGTGCGGCCAGTTTACCAAAACCTGAAATAGGATTTCTGTGATCCGAAACACTTACAAACAATTGGTCGCTTCTAACTAAGTAACCCTCCAGAACCGCTTGTCTATAATCTATTCCTAGTGTTAATACTCCGTCCTCATCAACAGCACAGGTCAGGATAACGTCACAATTTGAGTTGTTCTCCCGACGAGCCATCACTTGGTACTGGCCAATCCTGGTTGGTTCCTCCTCTGGTGTGAATTCTTCTTCCAGAACTACAACAGTGCCTTCTGGTGGCACGGACAAGGGGAAGCGAAACACAATCTCAGGTCTGAAAACATGATTTCTAAAGTGCTTTCTCCAAACTTGACCAGTAGCTGATTCCAGAACCAAATGGGACCGACTGGCATCAAGTACTTGTAGGTTGTTTGGTATTATTGGGATGTTCAGCTGGCTTTTACATGCTAGTAAACACGCTCCTAGAAGTGGTCCATCCAGGTATCCCCTAGATTGGTTTTGTTTTCCGAATAGATTATCCAAGATTTTGTCCAACTTAGTCGTCTGTTGTTCTTTTACTATGATAATTCGGTCCCAGGAAGCAGAAGTCCCTGATGACAACTCATGTAACGCCCTCTTGTAAATGTTCAGGATATATATATCTTGCTTCTGGTTGAGAGTCCCGTTTCTAAACATTACATCGTGGCTACTAAGGAAGGCTACCTGCTTGCCCTCAGGCATGTTCTCCGAGCCAAAACAACGTCTTGTGATTATAGAATTTTGACTGATTTCCAAAATCGCCATTGAAAATGAATGCGCGAGGTAGTGAATAACAAGGATGGTCTTCTCCTTGAGACGATCCATTAAATAAAACTGTGTCTCTCTTGCGTATGCTATTGCCATTGTAGCCAACGATGACAGTACACGTACATTCGGAAGGCCTGAAATTCTGGCAGCTGTTTTGATTCTCTCCTTCTCGGCACTGGTTAAGGTGAAGGGTATTGTGATTATGACACTATTCACAAACGTACCTCTCTTCAGCAGGGAGATGTTTTGATGCAATTTTTTGAAAAATATCGCTATAATTTCTTCTGTGCACGGAGCGTGCTTAATAGTTTTAAAATGTACGGGATGAACTTCAGACGCTTTGTTTTTAATAAGCTGGTACAAGTAAAAATGGTTTAATGAATTTCTGTTCTTTTCTGCTTGCCAGCCAACTACTACTTCATCCTCCATGAATACAATTTCAGCAGGCATTTGTAAAATTAGGTCCACTTCGTTAGCGTCATTAATCAGACATGTTCCAACGTTTGCAAAATTCTCATCCAAGTAAATTCCTACATTGAGCCGCTCATTTCGCTTAGAAGGGACTGGCGGAGGAGCAACTGCAGGCCGCTTCACCTCGGCTGTAATGAATTGTCCTGCAGCTAGATTGCGATCTAAATCCGGCAAAAATAGCTGGCTAGCCTTTTTTCTTACTTGATTTCGTTGAAAAACATCTGTCTCGGTGTCTGATTGCTTTGGTTCGACATATTGCTGGACGACTTCATTCTTCTTGCTGGCTGCTGCCACTGGGACTGAATTATAACGAAGATGTTCAAGGATTTTGTGTAAATTATCGTTTTTCCATTCAATGAAGGCTTCATTCAACTCATCTTCGGATTCGAAACCTCCAGCCTTTTTCAATTCTTCAAAATATTTTGTCTTGCCCTGCATAAAAAGCTTCTCCAAAAATGCATCAGTATTCCTTTGAGTATCAGTACCTTCTTCATCCATGGTTTTCTCGGCGTTAAGTCATCCACATTTTTAATGTTGATAGATTGAGCTTCTGGAATGTTCTTTTCTTCCTGGGTTTAAGAAAGAAGACCTTTAGTGGTATTTTCTAAGTTTTTGCAACTGTTCAACTACAATTTGTTAATTGTAATTACTTTTTTGGTTTGAACGCTGTATGGTCGTATGGATTGATCAGGTAGCTGTATTTCTGAATAGCTATGCATATAATATAGTGCATTTCTTGTAATAGTAGTTCTTATACAAGCATTTCATTTCAGGTGTAGCACTAAGATTTTCAAAAATTCACCAAAACTGGTTTGCTCGCATCCCAGGTATCTCCAAATATCATGTCTTCCATCTGCAAACTCGACTTTTGATTTTTTTAAAATTTGGTATCTAAATGAATTTGCAGTATTTATATTTAATATTGTTTCAAGGGTCATTATTGAGTGTTTGTGGTCGCAATCGATTTTAATTTTTTAGGATTTGTTTGAAGTGATTTACTTGTCTCGAATTTGTGAAAATTGATAAAAAATGGTTGCAAGGTCTCAGGTTGGCCAAAATCGGTCAGTTTTATGGTCACGGGTTAGTTAACGCTAATCTGTAGTGTTTTCATGCTTGTAAATTGGTCAATGTTAGTCGAAAGTATGTATCTGTATGGTAACTGATTAGCAATTCGGTCAAACCAAAAAGTATGTGATCATGGAACGAATTGTGACAAACACTGACTAATCCGTTGCAACATTGTCCAATTTGCGATCATGGAACCTTTTCTGACCAATGTTCATTAATCCGTGACCATGGAACTGACCAATTTTGGCCGACCTGAGACCACGCAACAATTTTTTACCAATATCTACTAAACCGAAAACAATAAATCACTTGAAACAAATCTTGATAGATCTGGGGCCAAATATAGAACCGCATGCGATCACAAACACTCAATAATGGTCCTTGAAACAATACGGATTAAGAATGATCACAAAAAGTTGGCTAGAATAATTGTTAATAAAATATTATAGCAGTTAGGCAACTTTCGAAAATTGAAATTTCTTGTGGGATTTGCCATTGTAATATTTAAGGTGGACAATTTCCACCGAATTAGATTTTCAAATTTTCGTCGCGATTTTTTGCACAAACCTAGGAGAGATGACAAGCCCGGTTTTACGCGTTGGAACATTGGTTCAGGTACTAAAACTCACAAAATTTCATTTTAATTCAGGGGGAACACACGAAGAGGCTTAAACATGTGAGGAGGCTGGAATTATTCCTAAGGTCCCCCGGAATTATTTACTGGTATGAAGAAAGGTATGAAGAAATCGAAAATATCCGTGTTAAATTCCATTTGAAATTTTCATTTATGATTTTCAATTGCGAGCAAAATTTCTGGGGAAATTTTGAAAATCCGAGTGCTACACTTGAAATGGAACGTGTCCGGCCAACTGCCACCCCCACAACTGCCACCGCGGCCAACTGCCACCGCGGCCAACTGCCACTAGGCCAACTGCCCTATGACCAACTGCCACCACCTCGCGAATTCGAGTCACATGTTAAAGTAATATGCTCAGTCACATGTTAAAATCCAATGCTCAGTCACATGTTAAAGTCCTATGCTCAGTCACATGTTAAAGTCCTATGCTCAGTCACATGTTAAAATCCAATGCTCAAAAATCCTATGCTCAGTCACATGTTAAAGTCCTATGCTCAGTCACATGTTAAAGTAATATGCTCAGTCACATGTTAAAATCCAATGCTCAGTCACATGTTAAAGTCCTATGCTCAGTCACATGTTAAAGTCCTATGCTCAGTCACATGTTAAAATCCAATGCTCAAAAATCCTATGCTCAGTCACATGTTAAAGTCCTATGCTCAGTCACATGTTAAAGTTCTATGCTCAGTCACATGTTAAAATCCAATGCTCAAAAATCCTATGCTCAGTCACATGTTAAAGTCCTATGCTCAGTCACATGTTAAAGTTCTATGCTCAGTCACATGTTAAAATCCTATGCTCAGTCACATGTTAAAGTCCTATGCTCAGTCACATGTTAAAATCCTATGCTCAGTCACATGTTAAAGTCCTATGCTCAGTCACATGTTAAAGTAATATGCTCAGTCACATGTTAAAGTCCTATGCTCAGTCACATGTTAAAGTCCTATGCTCAGTCACATGTTAAAGTCCTATGCTCAGTCACATGTTACAGTCCTATGCTCAGTCACATGTTAAAGTCCTATGCTCAGTCACATGTTAAAGTTCTATGCTCAGTCACATGTTAAAATCCTATGCTCAGTCACATGTTAAAGTCCTATGCTCAGTCACATGTTAAAGTCCTATGCTCAGTCACATGTTACAGTCCTATGCTCAGTCACATGTTAAAGTCCTATGCTCAGTCACATGTTACAGTCCTATGCTCAGTCACATGTTAAAGTCCTATGCTCAGTCACATGTTACAGTCCTATGCTCAGTCACATGTTAAAGTCCTATGCTCAGTCACATGTTACAGTCCTATGCTCATAAGCAGTCACATTATAATGTCCCATGCTCAGTCACATGTTACAGTCCTATGCTCAGTCACATGTTACAGTCCTATGCTCAGTCACATGTTAAAGTCCTATGCTCAGTCACATGTTACAGTCCTATGCTCATAAGCAGTCACATTATAATGTCCCATGCTCAGTCACATTATAATGTCCAATGCTCACAAGCAGTCACATTATAATGTCCCATGCTCAGTCACATTATAATGTCCTATGCGCACAAGCAGTCTTATTATAAAATCTTATGCTCGTTCTCTACCATGTGCATAAGCATGGGTTTCTACCTTGTGCGTTAACATCTGTCTCTACCATGGGCATTAGTATGAGACTTTAACAATTAAAGTGGCAGTTGGTCATGGTGGCAGTAGGCCAGGAGGCAGTTGGCCAAAATTTTCAGTTTTAAAGGAAGGGGCAATTGGCCTAGTGGCGGTTGGCCTAGTGGCAGTTGACCAGGTGGCAGTTGGCCGCGGTGGCAGTTTTGTAGGTGGCAGTTGGCCTAACATCGAAATGGAATGCATGTTAGTTGAATTTTACTGCAAAGTTTTGACACTTGGAACCAATTCACAAAATGTTGATCGGGGAGTTCTCTGGGCAAAAACAATACAACACGTTGTAAATTATTTGTAAATAATATTTTGACTTGGAGCTTTGTTTCTTTGCTTAGTGCGGAGTGAAATTTTTTTATAAACGCTATAAATAGGTTAAGGTCTAGGAAAATCTCAAATGTTTCCCATTTTGTTTGTGTTTTTGGTATATAGAATGACTTGGCCTCGATGTGGATTCTGCTTTCGTAATTATTGCACCTGGCATGCTAATTGTAAGCCCATATGCATTTTAAACGAGTAAATGTAACTATATGATTAGATTAATCTGCAGGATTGTCTGAATAACATTTTGAGGTTATCGCTTCAGTGTTAGATTAGAAACCCTTGAGTAGATTAGAAAATCTGACTAATTACATTCCATCGTTTTTAGGGCGGCGTAAGAACCCTTACAAGATAGTGTTGTCCGTGGGTCCGTTTGTCCAGCTGTTTTCCTTTGCCACTATTCCTCGGCGTGTTCGTACACAAAAAAAGCATAAACGAATAAAATCGTTGTTGTTCCACCGATTTCAATGAATTTTTATTGCACATACCAGTCAGTACTACTAACAATATTTTTTCAAAAATTGTCAAAATTTCTAATTTTTCCAAAAATAATCAATTTTTCATTTTTATTTTTGAAATGAGCTCAACGTAATACTAAAGACAAAAGAGGGAATAAGGAGTAATGGCCGCAGCTGACGCCGCCTTACGCGACAGCCTGAAATAATTGAGATTTTTTTATACGCAGAACAAAAATTGGGTCTATTTTTTATAACGAATTTTTCAGTTAAGCTCAGAATGAGAATGAATCCATCCTTGAGTTGAGCACAGTCTTATCCAGACTATGGAGGCCTAAATTTCCTGGAAACTGCAACAATGGGCTGGAAGTCCTGTCCTGCTGAAGCAGTTCATGATTAATAATCAATTTGAAACAGGTCCGTTGTATGTTCCGAGAAAATGACAAGTTTCGAAGTTCCATCTGGAATTTAAAATCAAATTACGTGAAGACAGTCACAAAATCAAAGGGTTCAGCTTTCATCGGGATGACAATTTCCTGGGAGACGGAGACCCAGCTTTGAAGCTGGGAGATGTTTTTCGGCAGGAACTCGACGCTTTCAAGAAACTAATGAATTCTGAGGGGCAAAATGGATGAACCGGCAGTAATGTATATAATTATATTTCAATTTTTAAACTCATACTATGAGTAGTAGGGAGAATTTTTAAAATCAGAATTCTGATTTTAATTTGTCCCGATGAAAAGCACCTATTTTCTGTTAATGACCAGAGAAAACTGGGAAAATATGGAATCTGTGCCTCACACGGTTATATTTTCAGAAAGTGCATTCTAGTGGTCCATTATAATGGCATCCAAAATTTATAGACAAAAATTTATCAATATAATTCAACAGAAAATGTTTGCCTCAAATATTTAATAAGAATTCCAAATACGGTTGAACTTGAATAAAAAAGTACACCTTAATGCATATGATATGCAAGTTATATTTTTATTATTATGTGCCAGTTCGTTCGAAAAATACGAAAAATAAGCTTAGAGTATATAAAGCTGGGATTTGCTTTTTAGAATGAGATTAATATTTTCCACGGATGGAAAAAGTCGCTAAAGCAAAATATAATTTTTACCTTCCAATATAGCCCGCTTTCCTGGTCTATATGGCTAGGAATATAAATTTTGTTGTATAAATTTCCTTGATGGGGTCAATTGAGGAGATTCCCAGTAAATAATATTCATAAGGATGCTAATAGTAAAATATTTTTAATTCAACAGGTCCGACCCATAACTCCGTTCGTATTTGAAGTTTAAATACTAATTAAGGGAGAATGAATAATTCTCGTTTTTGTTTGTAATTTGAAGCAAAAAATTTCCTACCGAGGGATTTCCAGTCATATCCAGGCCACGTATTTTCTGTCTTATCTACATATAGTTATTCCAGTCAACACTGGAATCTCATTATGCGACCTTATATTTTCCCTTCCGTCGTAATGAAAATTAATTATTAATACAATTATATCTGGTAAAGTTGAAGATATTAGGTACGTGTGAGACATTTATTGACAGCTTAGTCTACAATATTAATTACCATGGCGAAGGATAGCAGTCCTATATAAGCCTTATTGGCTCTGAGGGAAAGTCATTCCCAAGCGGGAGTTAATAAGCATTACTCATATCTGCCATTCGGATAATTTTAGAATAAAATATCTTCCTAATTTAAAACTACTCAAGAGAAATATTTTTTTCCCAGCAGGAATCAACATTCAGCGTTTGGAAATGAGATCTGGGGTAATTTTTACTGGAATTTTTTAAAAATCCGCCGGTATGAATTTGCAACCTTTAAGTTCTGAGATTTGAATTACTTTTGCAGGTCATAATTATTTGCTGTCTCCTATTTCTCTGCTCGGCATCATCCATTGCTGAGTCTGGGAATGCATCTGGATCCCAGGTGACATCTGTTCAGGTTTTACTCATTAATACAATTCTGTATAATTATATAAAATAGTGAGTATGATTTTAATAATTGCTATATTTTGACAAAAGGACCCAGGGAGTGTTACTCGTCAGTTATATGATGACGATGATGATGATGATGACGAATTTGGTGATAACAACTGGTAACGCAAATTAATTGCTCAAACGTGACTCACTCGAATACGACTGTTTCAAATCTAGGAATGTTTTACAATTTAATTTCTAATGAAATAACGACGAATTAATACTAAATGGTACTGTAGCTGAGGAAATTTGATCGTAAATGTGCTTACGAAATAAATAATTATAAAATCATTTTGGCCACCCAAAACATTATTTTTGATTGAAGACATTTTAGCCTACACGGAGGTGAATGTTTTGACCTCAGGAACGGTTTGATATTAAAAATGATTTGGGCAGATAATGTATATAGCCTGTAAGATTTCCCAAGTATGAGAAAATATCGTGAGAGCCACTCAAAATCTAATAGCCATGTCTTCCCCAACATTCACATAAACAAATTAACATTTAATTATTTGTTTGTAATTATTCGCAATTATTTTAGTAGTTTGCTATTGACGAAGGACAGGGGTATAGCTCGGGTGCACTCACACTTGAAGTTTGGTATATTATTAAAACTGTGGGCGTACAGTGTGTTCCGTAACCCTTGTATCTATTCCCCTAGCCCACATAAGAGAGTAACTCATAAAACATTTGATTCCCCAGTTTGCAGCGAAAATTCGACCAAAGTCGAATTTTTTCGAATTCGGGTCTAGGACCTGTATATTTCAGCACAGAGTTTCTTCGAAAAAATTTTATCACTGTAGCATAATTTACTGAATTCCCTGGGAGACGTAACACGGGAAATTTATCTTCACGGTCAAAGATGGCGGAAAGGAGTGTCTAAACTGAATTTGCAGAACTGCCTTCTGTAATAATACAATTAGTGACAGTGCTTTGCAGTTTACGTTTAATCTTTGTAAATGTCTTGTTCATTGTATCTGCTCTAATCGGAGTCTTACATAGTATTGGTCTATTGACTTGGACCTCTGGAATTGTTTGTCATGTGTGCATAATATTAACCAGTGTGATAGCTACTTACTAAATGTAATGTACTGATTGTGTCAATTACACGACAAAAGCACCCTAACTCACGAAACGTAATCACTAATATCAGTAAGCATCTGACTTTATGTATCATAGTATAAAATATTTATTCTCTTCATAAGCTAGAAGAAATCAAGATGCTATTATGTGATAAGATAATTGACATTGCTGTCTTAGTTTAAACTTCCTTTGACCATAAAACTTGTAAAAAATGATAGTTTTCTCGAGAAAAAAAAATATTGTAACGCAATAATTTGAGGCTTCGCGTAGAGTGGCGTCAGCTACCGCCGTCAAAGTAGGACGAATTTTTCAAAATTTCCGAATTTTTTTCAAAAAAACTATCGGGCCAATTTTAACCAAATAAGCAATAACCATTACGATTTACATAAGCAATATTCACAAAAAATTTAAATTATTCGATTCAAATCGATTCAGTAGTTTTAGAGTTTCGGACGTACGGACGTACAGACAAGGTTATTTTACTATAGGGGCTGACGCTACCCTAAAAATCGGAAAAAAACTCAAAATTCACCCTACTTTGACGTCGGTAGCTGACGCCACCCTACGCGAAGCCTCAAATTATCGCGTAGCGATGATTTTTCAGAATGCAAAAGCATACTTACTTACCAAACGAAATGACGATGTACCTTGAAGGTTATGAAGGTTTCTCAATGACATGATTTGTAATTTGTACTGTTGAAGTGATTGGAACTTGTAATGTCTGGGGTTAAAACCAATACTTGTGCTAACTCTTTACATTGAAATAACGAATAATAATAATAATACTATCGGGTTATCTCTACTCTCATTTACTCAACTCCTTGCCAAAGTCGGAGTGAGTAGAAGTAATTACACACACTGGAATTCCTACACAGGAAATATCCTTTGGAAGGTTTCCTACACTTGTTTACTCCATTGGATTGCCTTATAATTAAGTATTCTTGTGTGTAAATACTTCGTGCTATAATTATGTTATAATTATTATAATTGCTTTATTCCATATCGGCATTACTTATATACATTTCATGTGTATATATCATGTATGAATACTTTTACAAAGGCACACATGCGGTCGTAAGTCGTAAAACTCCATTGATTTTGTGGGATTGTTGAAAGAGGTTAAAAAAGGTTATGTAAAATTTGGATTTACGTAATTTCCAACAAAACGATTTTTTTAAATAAAAACGTGTTCTGTAGGAAAATCTTATGCATATTGTCTGACTGAATTGTTAGCTGCCTGCAACTCATGACGTTAATACCCCATCTTCATATTCAGTCTTACATGTGTATTTGTAGGAAATTCCAATAAATGATTGAAGTTATCATGCCTATCATTTCCCAAATTTGAATTAGGACAGCTACCTGAGTGCTAACGCGTTATCGCGCTGCCCCAATATCATGCTAGTAACAACAGTTTTAGCCCTGTCTTGCAGCGCTGTAATAATTTACCTAGCGTTAAAAAAATTTAGAACTATAAAATTGACTCATAATTTTCCAGGACCGAGGAGCTTTCCAATTATTGGCAATGCGTGGTACTTTTTAAAACCTGAGGGTGAGTGGTTCTTGTGTGAATTATTTAATAACTACAGTTAATTCACTTTGTAAGGACTCTCCGTCGACTAAATAGCAGACTTTTCTTATAACCGTTGAGACAAATTTGTAGACGCTAGATTTGTCCATTAATTTTTGGTACTGATACCCGGGTAAAAATATCTGCCTAATGAACAAGTTTTGGCAAAATTGAAGCCGTCCTCACAATATGTACAGGACACTAATTCTTTGTACAAACATTACAAATTATACTTTTCAAGTAAAAGGAATTATTATCGTTTATATTTTAAGAGCGTCTTAGGAACGGGGTTAAACTCCAAAAGAAGTTTGGAAACCGGGTCCTTCTGAACGGTGGTGGTTTGAAAGGGCTGTTTTTATTTCATCCGGATGATGTCCAAGTAAGTTTATTTAAGCAGTTTTAAGCCATTGTCAGCGTTGTCAAAGTTTTCAAAATTTTATTTCAAAACTTCAATCCGTGACTTACCCCATGAGTCATTGATTTACGCTATTTGTATGATTAATACCCGCGAAAAACTTTTGTAAAGAAATTTGGAAAGCAACACAAAAAGTATTTTCCTTGATAAAATCCAGGAGTAAGAAAATTGAGGAATCTCTTTTCTTTATTATGTATTTTTATGTATAATTACTAATAATTATGTATAGAGAAAATATTAAACCATCGATCTTTGTATATAACCTCTACTGTATACTGTTTATAATAATTACAAAATACGGATGCAAATATCTCTCTGTTTTGGGATAGCTTTTGAAAATCTTTGTCCATAGAAAATTTTAACATCAAAAGAAATAAACAAGTCATCTGCTTACGATCTGATACTCTCGGGCTGGCTGGGAACCAGTTTATTTTACGCCAAAGGTATAACCTAAGCAAATAATAAGAGAATGGGTATTAATTAATGTAACATAAAAAATAAAGTCCTTTCCAAAATTCTAGATGAGGAATACTTTCGGCTGAGGAAAATGCTCTTGCCAGCCTTTGATACTAAACGCGTGGACAACATTGAGATCAATTTCAACGAGCATTCGAAAATTTTGGTGAAGATTTTGAAAATCCAAGAAGCGAATGGGATTGATCCGGAGATCCGTTCTTTATTTTCATTGTGTGCGTTGGATATGGTTACTCGTCAGTATCCAATACTTTCTCTTACTTTTCGTATATAATCGATACATGCTTTCTATATATTATGTACGAACATTACAAAGGCTCTCAAAGCTCGTAATGATATGGAATTTCCAAGGGACAAGAAATTGATGCATTTGTAGCAAAGAGAATTTTTGTTTTTTCAGAGTATTTAGTGGGCAAAGGTACGAATTGCTTATCAAACTCCAACCAGGATTATGCCACAGCAGTCCACAAGTGAGTCAATTTACTTCTAAAATAGGATTCACTTCATAAATCATAATTCAAATTAAAAGATTTAGAGAATTACAATTTACATGTAAGATTTCCATGGAATAATTATCTACACCTCTTCTAAAACTTACGTTTGGTAACTTCAAAATAGTTACTTTATAATTCTTAGTTAATAATTAATCTTATTTATTACTTCATAAATTCTCTTAATCTTAGTGGATATTGTGGCTGATTCAATCGGTTATTGTAGATATTGTGCGGGGTGAATGACACTTGTATGCATTTGAATTTGGTTTTATTATTTTTTTAATTTTAGCCAGACGAAGTACATTTCGGTCCGAGCTTGCTCTCCATGGCTTTGGCCCAAAATGGCTTGGAAATTATCAATAGATGGAGCAAAAGAAAAGACTAATATAAAATTCTTGCATAGCTTTATGCAAAAGGTACTATCATATTACTCAAGTCCAAAGTAACCGATTTTACATTTATTATTAGCAACATAATATACCTTTGAAATGTGCATTAAATTTTTGATAACAAACTGTTTAGTTATCTGTCAATTAAACGTGGTACCGTTAAATTCTGGCATAATCAATAATTTAAATTCTATTGAATTCAGTTTGTATGGATGGTATTGTTGTTGTATCAAAATAAACAATAGATTGTCCAAGAGAGAAAGGAGGAGATTTCCGGTTCAAAGAGCGCTAATCCAATGAATTTGGATCGTTTGAATAGAGTTGAATCTCCAGAAAAAGGTATTTGTATCTATAGTAAAAATTATTTAAAAATTATTGAAGGTTTAAATTCTCTCAAGTGGTTGCTTATAATTATAATTAATACATTTATTGGACTGATGCTATAACGTTTTTAATTCCCTAGAAAAACTAAAGGCGCTGGATCTTCTGATTCGTGAGCAAGAGCGGGGACAATTTGGAATAACGGATAAATACATTCGAGACGAAATCAACTTTTTAACATTTGCTGTAATAATTACGTAAACAGTCATTCTATCTTCAAAATCTGAACGTAGATTCTTTTGTGCTTAATTATATTGTTCAGGGAGACTAATTCCCAGTTTTTTTTTGCAATAAGAGAAGTAATAGGCAAAGTCCTAAATATTTCCCAAGATGTATTAGGTTTGACCCATAAACATTAATCATCATGTTAATTCATCATGCACTCTCGCTATAAGGGATCCATCTATAACCAAATATCTCATAATATCTAGCAGTTACTAAAAATCAATATTGTTTTCATTCTGAAGGGACACGATACAATTGCCTCGGCGCTGACTTTCACCGTGTTCTTGTTAGCAGCAAATCCCGACGAACAAGTAAGTGAATTAAAACTAGTGAGAGCGGAAATGATGAGTGAAATTAAAAACAAGTTTCAAATTCTATGGTTCGTATTATGTATTTGAATAATTTGAAAAAGTGTGAAATCGTCTTGCTTTGAAAGAGAAACTACATTTGGAGCTGGACGAGGTTTTCGGGAATGACAGGGATCGAAATGTAGATACGTCGGATTTATCGCGATTGAAATATTTGGAATGCTGCTTTAAAGAATTATTGAGATTATATCCTCCGGCACCATTAATTATGCGCAATATAGACAAAGATTTTCAACGGGGTATAAAATGTTTTCTAAAATTCGGATTAGGCTACCACAAGCATTCTCATATGCGGTTTCATCTATGCTATGAGAAGGAACCTTATGGATATATATATATATTTTAGATGAGGAAGTAACACTTCCAACAGGACTCCAGGTAGTTATTTGTCCCTATGTTACGCAAAGGCTTCCTCAGTTCTTTCCTGAACCAAACAAATTTCAACCGTCCAGGTTTATACCAGAAAATGCGGCAGGAAGACATCCTTACGCTTACATTCCATTCTCAGCAGGACCGAGAAATTGCATGGGTATGTTCTCAAAATATTAGTTTCATTTGTTTCTGCTGTACTTCAGTATTTATCAGCCTATTTGAAAATTTGCATTAAAATCTATATCGGTGGAAACAGTGTTCGAAAAATTACTGAAAAACTGCATATCCCAGACCCTCTCCATAGAAATTCACAATAATGTCTGGAAGAGTCGGAACAGTCGAAAATTTTAGTAATATTTGGTTGTACCAGTTGGACGACCAATGAAATAATCGTTTACCTTGAATGTTGTGTACAGGACAAAAAACTGCCATGGTTAAGGCAAAGACGATTCTGGCTCATGTCTTCCGGAGCTTCCAAGTGGAACTTGTGAATCCGCCTGAGGAAATGATTCCGATGGGTTCTATGATTATTTTCCCTAAGGAAGGACTGAACATAAAGCTCAAATTGCGTTAAGGTGCAGGAACACTTATATTATATCTAATACGGCAAACTGTATTTTTATTATTCCGAAATAATCATGGTTGGGAATAAAGCATGGCCCAGTAAGCGTACGAACTTTTATTCATATACTCACAATGTGGACCACATTCTGTGCAGTCTTTCTTGTTCATTGCAAGTTAACTGCTACCACTAATTGAACTTATAAATTCGGTTCGATTTCGGTTATTTTACACCAGTGAATTGCAATGGTCGGTGCAAGTGCAATTTCTGTGTACTTAAATTGCAAATACAAAGCATTACTCGCAATTACCGGTTAAGCAAAACTGAAATTGCAAGAAATTCAATTGAAAGTTGCAATTTTAAAAATATTTATTAATTTAATTGCAACTTGTAACTGTTTCGAATTTATGCTCCACAAAATGCCTCAATAAGTCATTCCGCTCTAATAACTGCAATGTAGTTAATAATCACGAGTATTGTCTCAACGAGTATTGTTACTGTACTTACTGTGCAATTTTGTCGGAGGCAAAATGATCTAATTGTGAGTGATTTTTTGATTAGTATCAAAATGTTCAAAATTTGTACGAAATCATTGTCTATAGAGGCCATAATTTCCCGGTACCTTTATCATCCCTTATAGTGAGATAATTTGGTACTAATCAAAAATGGATAGATCATTTTGCTCTTCGCCGACGATTTATAATTACTATATATCAGTTAACTTATTGGAATTACGAATTGCAATTGCACTTACAATTGTTCTTATCGGTGAAATTATAAACACATGTTTTTGCAAATTGCCTTACCATTTACAAGGAAATTATTATGAATTAATTGCAAGTTCAATTTCAGTCATTTGCATAATATAATTGCCGCATTTTAGCAAGTATGTACCAGTTACGGCATTACTGGTACATGATACACGGGGTTTTCAAAATCCGTAAATTTTGGCATATTACTTTGGATCTGCGATTTTCTGACGTACTTACCGTACAACCAAGTAAACAATACCTTTTTTGAACCGCGCTAGTCACCCCAACTCAGATGTTTGCATTTATTTACGGATCTTCAAAATTATCCTAAAAAGTAATCCACAAAATGGAATCACAAAAGGTTAGGAAACATTGGATCTGAAAATAGGAAGTAGTCGGGTACGGGTACAGGTTTTGGGTACATTGTGGGTACGCGTAAATTTTGGATTCTATTTTCTGCTTGTCGATGTCATATCTTGTCAAATGCTTGATTCACATCAATTATTATAGTAGACAATAGTCTTTATTGTGGAATATGTTGAATACTATTCCAAGTTTGTTGATGAAACCGCGCTGTCGGTCACAAAACTAGACATGTACGTAGAATCTCATTTTCTTCAAGTACTGTTTCTACGGCTGCTCGTAAAATCGGACAACTTCTTCTTCAACAATTCTTTGAATGTATTTCGTCACCACATTATAGCAGTCAATGCTGCTCTAACCTCTCGAGTAAAACTGAGGGCAAAAAAATGTTTCAACTAATGTACGTAATTAATTATTATAGCTAAAGTCCCTAGATGCTTAGCTCAGCTCAATCTGTATATATTTCCCTGGTTGTGTCTTCCGTTGAAATATTACAGTAATGTCAAATGACAATGTCATTTCATACTCTCGAGACACGAATGAAATGGCCCTGGCTCATTAGGTGACGTAGATAGGTGACTTTCCGTGGCGACGCCCACGTTCACACAGGCAACCAACCACAGCGTTACTCTCCAGTCTAGTTCTTATGTCTTCGAAACTATTCAGGTACATACATACATAAACTACGATTTTCGCGCGGGCAGGTGCAAAACGCTGTGGTTGGTTGCCTAAAACGTGGGCGTCGCCACGGAAAGTCACCTATCTACGTCACCTAATGAGCCAGGGCCACTTCATTCGTGTCTCGAGAGTACGTCCCTTTATAAATTATTTATATTTATGTGTTATAATATTCGCATAATCTTATATACCTATATTGGTGTATGGCCAGTAAATGAACAAGCATCCCGTAGTGCCATGATGAAATAAGAAGCAATAAAATATGCATTTTCAAGTGTCATGTGACAGTTAATTGGTGCAAGGAAAAACTGGATTACAAAATCCATACAAATATATTTATGATTAATTCAGTATTACATATGAATTTTCATTTATTTGAAATACGGCTCACTTATGACATTATTAACCGGATATTTGAGCCTTTCATCCCGGATCAAACCACATTGTCGTTTGAACGTTTGGGCGCCATAGTTTATCCATTTATTTGCGGCTGGAAATTACAATCCATTGACATGTAAAAGTTATCGGGATTTCTGTCATGTATATAGAAAACTGGTAAATTACCCCACTTCACTCCCAATGCTACTGGGCAACCCCCATGATAGGTGTAACTATCTTCACTTCCATCGGGGTAAAAATTAAACCACAGCAATACTGAGCCTTTGACTGGTTTGGCATTGAAACCCAGAGATGGAAAGGCGGTCCCTCCTCCCTTTTCAACGTTGTTTAGCTGTGAGTCACCAGAACATCCAATTATACAGTCCATCTTATTATTTATAAGCTCAAAAGCTCGTGCACAAAAAATGACATTACCCTTGAACAAATCTTACAATCGCCAGATTATAGTAAAGAAGTGTAAATGTCGGAAGTAGTTAGTAAATAAGACACCATATGAAAAATATACATTACGTATAGCATCAAGGAAGCAATCCGGAAAATATTTGGGGTCTTCTCTTGGTCCATGTCTGGAACCTAAATTGACTGACATTATTTTTAAATGATCTAATCAGAATAGTAGTTACAAGTATTTTCTCAAATGAAGCTATTAAAACTGGTTCAATGATGTACAACAGCACGGGAAATTTTAATATGTATTTGGTGCTTTGTTGGAACATCAAACTCTTGCAGTTGTTATCATTTAATTAAATCGGGACAGTTACCCCATCAAAGTGAGGGAGATTATGTCCTCCAGTGGTGTAAGACAAAAGTCTTAATGCTTCAGATCGTGTCCCTTCAATTGCCAGTCCTGTCACCCTTTCCAGTCTCTTTTCAATAATTTTAATATTTGAAGGTTCACAAGAACAAGTAGCCGGTGATCTGCGGAAGGAGGTTTCGGGGGCAAAGTGCATTGTGTGCAAGGTATTGTAACCAACCACGCTCAGCGGGGGTTCAACTAATAAAGGAGTGCAATCTGTGAGCATGGTTTGAATTTCCCACTCGTGAAGAACCTCATAAATTTGAACAACGTCCGGGTCCCTCGATAAAAACTCAAGTCTCATCGGACCAACTGTCAAACTGAGGTGCATTTTAAATTCGTACCAGCAAAACAACTGGGATTTCTCTTTCTCCGTCTGCAAAAGAAGAGATTTTGGTGACGACGAGTTTAATGTACGTGCCTTCATCGTAGTTACAATTTAGAGATAAAAAATTATACGGGTCGTCACTATTGAAAATTCTTGGGATTTTGGGCAAATTTATTTGATGGATCTCTATGATTAGTATGACCGTGAGTAGGGACACAAGTTAATTACAATTATTTTAATTATGCTCCAAATACACTCTATAAATCTAACCTGCAAATTTTCCCCGGAACATAATCCCAAATAGTTTATGTTCACGTAAAAATTCTCCTTCATTCCTTTATACTCTTCCCACTGGAGAGTCCGGAGTTTCGTTGCGTTTCTCCTGTCTCCAAAAACATGGGTTATCTCTCTGTCGAAGAACAGTGGATGCATATCCATTTTGATCTCATCGTCGAATTCTTCATTGTGCTAAAGGACAGACTTCCTAATAAATATCATCCCAAGGAGTATCTACATTACGGGAAATAATGTTCAAACCTGTTCTAAGGCGTTCCAAAGTGAGAACTCGATGAATGGAATGCTGGATTTTTTGTCTTCCACAGCCTTTTCCTTCGCCAGTTCCAACCATTCGATTCCACTGGCAAATTGTTCAGTTTTTGTGGCCATCCTTGCTATGTCGTAGCAATGGGAGGAGCTTAATGTACAGTTGGTGCTCACGTTTGATATCAAACCTTTCGTCAACTATGACACAATATAGTAACGATTTTTAGTTTGTACTTTTTGTACCTATATTGACCCGATGTTCGGTCATTTGACATCATGTTTATACAATTCGAAATGTTTACATTTTCAACACCCAAGTCATAGACATGTTGAATTCTCAGTATTTTCTCCGCTGAGGTTTCTAAATCTTCCATTCGAGGCCAACTGTATTGGAGAAAAAAGTACGCAATCTTCCACGACAGGGATCCTTTTAAAATACCATTCAAAAAGTTGTTGAATATAATATTTTCCTATTAAAACATATCTTTTTGGTATACTGGAAAGAGGGATATATTTTACACAGTAGTTGTTCAAATGTGGATACAATAAGTTTCAAATTAAAGGTAAAAGAAACATGTTTTAACATTTTCATGTTTAAATGAACTGAAGCTTACGAAACGTCCCTCGGAATAACTTTTGTGACACAAGATCTCTGAGAAGAAATTTAACTCTGTGAATAAGTCTGTAACTACAAATGGGGTTGTTTGAAATATGAATGTCTTCCTTCCGAATTGCATCTTCGATATCCGAGTAGCCGCTTGAGTTGTAATAGTCGCTCATGTACCTATTATTTGTGTAGGAAAACCTTCAAGGCCTAATCTATAAGTTTATAGGAATATAGGAGCTAACAAGCAGTAAAATATTACCAGGAACTTACGAGTGTAATAAAGGATCATTTTTGAAACCCTCGTATTTTTTCTCAGGACTGAATAATGTACTAGTCAAAGTTTTAACAATATGAATCTCCATGTTTTCGAGGGATTGTATATCTGGAATTGATTTGGAGTACATGGATTGACGATACCATGGACTCTTTCTTGGACGCTCAAACTTGTGAGCATTTGTGTCGTCCAGCAAAATGATCAACAGAAGTAGCCCAATTCTTTTAAGGTTGACCTGAATACCCAAACGCATGTTTTCCTTAAAATGACACTATTCACTATTATTTATTATTCAAGACGTTTTCCCTTGTTTGTGTTGTGTCCGCTGCGCTCCTCGGTTAGCACCAATCGAGAATATTTTGTTTAGATTATTTTTCAGGAAACCGTTTTAAAATGGCTTCGGATTACTTATAGGGCAATAAAACAGCATCCATTCCTGGTCTTACAAACTTGTTCTAATAGTTTTTAACAAATGTACAAACGAATACATTTTGGTATGCCCGTGTAAAATTCCCCCAGCCGCAAAGCACATACAAACCCCATTGTATTTCAAAATATCTTTCTTAGCATTGTTCATGTAGACTTGATTACAATTCGTCATCCTGTTTTGGAACAGCTGGCAATTTGTAAAATTTTGTTTACGATTGTTAAGACGAAATTGGCAATTCTCGGCAGCTTTTAATAAGATATTATTTCGCAAAACAAATATCCCTGCCTACTATTATATGATTTGTTGTGTATATATGAACAATTCGGTATAAAACCAGAAATGCCAAGGATAGGATCAAATGGAAAACCTTGTTCGAACCGTCTTGGACATACGAAATCTGATTTTGGTTTAAATTCACTGGTTGTCATAATTTTGACCGGGAAAGTTTGAAAAACCCAAACATTTTAGCCGATTATTTTGGAGCATATTCTTGTTTTTTGGACGCTTATACGCACTGAAGAAAACCAAGTGCAATATATTTGTTTCTACCCGTACTAGATAACCCAAATCAGAACTTCACATTCATTTACGGATCTTCAGAACTTTTCAGTAATTTTTGAAAAAACCGTAAATATTGTCCCGTTTTTTGTTATACATATTTAGCAAAACTTTTTGCGTTCAGTAATCCTCAAAACGAACCAAAGATTTCTTAAAGTGGTCACGCACTCACTCAGTGACTGGGCACGGATATGGATAGGCAATTTTTTCAAAAAGTGGGCATGTTCTTTCAAACTTTACATGTATATGGGCCTTTGTCCAAATTTGGTAAAACAATTTCCTAAATTGGTCATAATTTGATGATTGTTTTAGGTTCGCGGGTTCGCGAACTTTTTCCACCCCGATCCGAGGTCAGTAATTAATTCGCCTGAAAAAATTATGGCCTTTGAAACAATACTGATTAAGAATGGTCAAAAATGTTGACTATAGCCATTGTTAACAAAATATAATGGGAGTGTAATTTGTCGTTGTAATATTTAAGTTGACAAGGGATCATTTCTAACGAATTGGAATTTCAGATTTTAGTCTATTTCCTTGTTAATCCCATTTAAAATGGTCGTTTTTGAATTTTGAGTCAAAATCAAAATTTTGTGAAATTAAAAAAAAATCAAAGGTTGAGTTTGCAGATGGAAGAAATTAGCTTGGGAGGCGAGCAAACCAATTTTGAAATTACAAGGGCTACATACATCTGAAATGTATTGCTTGTAAGTACTGTGTGTTTTACTGTCCTAGTCCAGAATGTCTATGGGAAGATTTTTCCATAATTTTACAGTGGGATAATCATACTCAAGGTAATTTCCTTGGCTCTATAACTACACGAGAACTCTGTATAGTAATGAAAGCTGTTTAGATTAATTAGTTAAAATAACCGGCCTCATGAGAAAACCAACGGATGCACTTGACTATTGTACGTACAGCCTATAGAGAGGTAGAGAGATTCTATTCAGGAGCTCATGGCCCAGTATGATAGACCTGACGATGATTAGCTTTAATCAATCGGTTTATAAACACCACTAATTAATACAGGGGCATGTGAATTTACTAAAAAGCGAAAAATATATTTGGTGTTAATATTTGAAACGTTTGGATAACAATTTATACTTTATGCCTTATACAAATTTCGATGTTCGACCATGAATTAGTACACTGCAATATTAATTATTATAGCATAAGATTTGGGAAATTTGGATAAGAATAATTTTGCAGGTATAATCGTGCTATATTGTGCTACAACTTTATTATTATAACAAGATTGGTTTCAAAATTACGATTTGATGTTCTAAATTTGAAATACCTAATTTGATCTACCAGACTACATCATTATACATATATGTATATACAATCCATATCCTACGATTGACCCAATCTTTGTATATATAGTAAGAGGTCGCCAATCTTTTTTAACCCTAAATTGAAAACGGTTTGTAAACAAGACAGAGATTGCTCTTAAATTTGCAACACTTGTATTTTTGAGTTTACACTCATTTAAAATGGAGGAATAAAATTGCTTCCCCAATCCTCCAAAATCATTTGTGAACCTTTCTCGGCGATCATGATAGTCGGACAATTTATATTGGTGGTTGTCACTTGAGGCATTACTGAGGCGTCGATAACCCGGAGCCCAATCGTTCCTAAAACCCTGTATTCAAATTCCAACCATAGTTTTTAAACATTAAGTTTACGTTTTTTCACAACATCTACAAGAACAATTGACTACACTGTGTATGTGTGCTTAAAGCCACAAATTTGATTTCAAAAGCAAATTTTAATACCTAAGCCTTGAGTCCACGACAGCACCAGGGTCTCCAAAGGATTTGCCCATTCTGCAAGTTCCAGAGAGGTGCCATTGGGAGGAGCCGAAACTTTTAACGTAGCATTCCCAATATTTGTCGCTGAGGTGTGGAAAATCTTCACAGCCAGGAAAACGGGATTGGGCGAATCTGGTCCCGATTGCTTCGAAGGCCTTTGTTTTCGTAACCATTTCAAAAGATTTTTTTATACCTTTAATAAAATCAAAAATTCATAAAACTTTCACATGTTTACATTTATATATATATACCTGATTTTCAGTTAAATTGTGGTTAATGACCACACACGGGAATTCCTAGTGAATCCGAGTGTGTCGAAGTGAATGTGATGCAGTGAAACAGTATTTCTTATTTTAAGCTGGCAGATATTACGTTCCTAGTAAAATAAACAAATTGATGAATTACCTTCCACAAGGACCTTAATGTCATCCGGGTGGCTTAAATAATTCGGATCTATTATGGGATAATCCTTTGGATCCAAGCTGGCCAACCTTAATTCCCCAAAACTTTTGGGCTTTGACACACTTAGAGCGATTAGGAAACTGTCGTTCCCAACAACTTGAGTCAAGTATTGCTGCAAAACACCAGGCGTGAAATCCAGCAGCATTTCAAGCTCTAATGGATGCGCGCTCACTGGCCAGAGGAGTGCGTAAATATCCGCCCACTCTGGACGGGCTGCCAATGAGCTTGTGAACATTGCACCGGCCACTAATCCATTGGTGCCGAAGGGTCCTATGGAAAACACAGTTGTAAAATGTTATTATAGCTCAAGACATCATGATGATAAGGAATGTCGGCATTGACAAAAGCGTTGTTTGCATCAGTATCAATAATTAGGACGTACCACTTCCCCACTTAAGATAATTTTGAAGTGCCGCAGCATCAAAATCCATGCCTTCCATTACGGACTTCCCTTTGTCAACTATAAATGGCCCGAGAAACATCATGTAGTGATCTCGTAAGTTATTCCCCACTGGAAGATCCAGTTTGACGGGTATCCCAAGGGAATTTAAATGCTCTTTAGGACCTACTCCGGAAAGCATCAGAATTTGAGGGGTTGCGATTGCACCAGCACTCAGTATGATTTCCCTGGTTGCTACGGCCATGTGTCTTATGTTTTTGTGAAGGTAGCTCACAGCCACAGCATTGTTTTGACCCTCGAAGATAATCTTTGGAAAATTGCGAGAGCCAAAGGTTATATGTAGAGAACTGTTACTTTTACAGATGTGAACGCATTATTAAACCATTGACATATTTTTAAAATTCTTGGACCAATAGCAGGAATTGGTAATAACTTATTTTCAAAATCATGCTTCCATGCCCATTTGTTAAACATACCTTTTCCACATGCGCATAAGTAATGACTCTTAAGTTCGGCCGCTCCAGCACAGGATTGAGGTATGCCCGATGCGTTGAAAATCTTGTCCCCCGTTTATATGTGTAGTCAATGGGGAAAATGCCTAGGATAAATCACTAGTACAGAGTCCGAACAATCAGCATTTGAAAATGTTGTTTGTACGGGATTTAATAAACATTTTAATCTCGTCAAATCCATCGGATTCTCGAGACCGGAAAATAATCCAAGGGCTTGAGACGATAGGTAAATATGTGAACAAACTATCTACGATCAGTACATGCTTTAAAGTCTTTAAATAATCTTTCCTTTATATCTATGTATGGAAACCAGAGGACTGGGTCCCCTTTTAGTGCGCTTCGCGAGCTAATATACATATGAGCCTTTCAAAATCGCAGAAAGTTGTACCAATCAAGAAAGCCTAGAATGTTTATGGGAAATTAGGAACACATTTAATATCACAAGTCCATTTGTGTCTTCTGCGGCTATATTTTTCAGCTTGAGACGATTCCGTGTATTCCAATGAAGTAATTGTGAAAAATTTAGTTCACTTACTTTCGCTTTGAAATCCATTCGGATCTTTCACTTTATACCCCAATTCCATTCCAGCTGCTAACCACTCGCTCTTTAAAGGGGCGAACTCCGGGCTTTCAATACTCAATGGTCCATTGCGACCATGGAGATCATCTGAAAATATGAAAATACAATTTGTCTTCCAGTCGTTCCAAAATTATGACAAATTTATTATATTGAATACAATAATATTATTGCAAATCTCACCATTAGGAAAACTTCCGTTATAGTTTTCCATTCGTTTAAAAAATGGGAGGAGATTTTGATACGTCCAACTGTCGTCCCCTGTCACATTAGCCCAGTCGTCAAAGTCATATGGGCTTCCCCGCATGTACATATTAAGGTTCAAGGTGCTGCTTCCGCCCAAACCTTTCCCGCGATTCAACATAAAGCGCTACAAAGTTATAATCAGAATACGCTATCAGGGATATGGAGACGTTAAAACAGGAAGTGATACATACTATCAGTGCTCGGACTGGGTACGGGTAATACTCGGGTAAATGGGTACGGGTACAGGTATGGGTACTACCCGGGTACAGAAGTTGCGTACTCGCAAGTACGCGGGTACTACCCGGGTACTCTGGATTTTAGACAATAAAGTGGGTACAGGTGCGGGTACGGGTATGGGTACTCACTCAGTGACAATCGGGTAGTACCCAATGGGTACGGGTATCACTATGTAAAATACCTGTACCCGTGGGTGCTGTACCCGAGTATTTTTGGGTACTTCAAGGGTTCCTGATGGAATGGTTTACTATGGCTAACAATAAGACCTACCAACCGTGGAGTTGCTTATTTCGTAGTATACAGATACTTGTGTTAGTGACAGAGTCAAGTGGCTTCGTCTCATTTATGATTTCGTGGTAGTTGCAATCTAACGCTTCTAATAATTCATCCAAGGAATCTAATAAAGAAATAGAGCGTAGAGTCAGTGAAATCATCTGTTTATCGACTTAAATAGTGAAGCTCATCGACGAAGAATTTCAAAAGGGAAGTTCTTGGGATTCAATTTAATTATCTTCATTGGGAGCGTAACATTACAATTATTTGAAGACGTATTACGAGATAAGATCGGAATAAATATACATTTATTAGCAGATCCATTTCTTAACGTTACAAGTACCCAGGGTTGTCCATTTGAAAACGCCAAGGCATTATATGCAGGCAATTTGAGCATTTTCAATTCTGGGTATTTATGACACTTTGAGTATTTATTGAGGTGAATATTTATAATATTTTAGAATGAAAAATATCATTCCTTGCACGCAATATTTATATTTCAGTCCCTTTGATTAATCTTGATAATTTTGATGTTAAAAGAACTTGACAGACATCTGAACTTGGCGTTCAAAACTTCCATGGGGTTGCATTTTAGTTCTATTTTGCCTGCATTTTTCGAAAATCTCCGTCTCGGGCTTCATAAATGTGAGAGACAGTTTACGGATGTTTGTTTTATAAAGCTGTAATATAAAATGAATATTCAATATTGCCTCCCACATTTATTTCCTGAAACCGCAATATTTGACTTGGAAAAATTATGATCAACTCAATTTTTCCGTTTAACATTTTCTATACACAGAGTTCGATTAGCCGGAAAAAAAATTGTTTCTTGTTCTCCAAGTTGAAAAGCAAGTTATGGAGAGTTTAGTATTAAGAATCCGTCCCAATTCCAATTAGCGAGAACATATTTCATTTCATTCAGCAAGTTATTATTTTGGGGTAGTAGGATTTGAATTTCGTCAGTGTTTATTAAAAAAATCACACAATGCCTTAAATAATTTTTTCAAAAAATTCAAATAGGATGTCTTTAACGCCTAGGGAAAATTCCCAAAATCCCGGACACTTTTAATGGAGTTCAAAAAATTGACAACTTGAAATTTTTCAGCTGGGCAGGCTAATATCGTCGGGGATTTTAAATCGGCCAAACTTCCAGTACCCGAGTAATACCCGGGTACACACAATAGATACTCGGGTACGGGTACAGGTTTTGGGTACATTACGGGTACGGGTAAATTGTGGGTACAGGTACTACATTGTATTTTCAGGTACGGGTACGGGTACTGAAATAATTTACCCGGGTACTCGGGTATGGGTACGGGTATAGGTACAGCATTTTGTAGTACCCGATATTCGGGTACGGGTATGGGTACGGGTACACGGTTTCTGTACCCAGTCCGAGCACTGCATACTATGAGTCATAATTTAATCATAAATTGGAAATATTGAAATTACGAATGAACTGGCGCTTTACAAATCAGTTTTATGGTCTCACATTATTGGGATGTCCCTTAAGATGTTTTTGAGGGGCGGTATAATAGCCCCAGTCTAAATTCGGGTTTCGAAGTAGCTTCAAAGTCATTGATGGAACTAAAGTCAGAGGAAAAGGATTCCCGCCCGCTTCCAGTAAAAGGACCCTATAGTTATGGGCTGATAAACGATTTGCAACAACACATCCTGCTGATCCTCCTCCGACTGAAAAGCCATTCAACAAAAACTTTGCTTTAAAAACTCTTCAGATTATTTGTAAGGTCCTGCGACCTCAATTTTTGGCTTAAGAAGACTTGTTACTACACCCAACTGAATCCCCACCAAATTTGACACATTTATTTTGATCACGGCCGTATGTATAGAGTCCCTCGAAAATTGTGTCCCCTGATCCTGAACAAAGATGCTTCATAGGAATATTGAATTTGCCAGCAAAGTTTTGCTCCATCTATAAACATTCCTCCCTCTCAGTAAAAATATCTTTGAACGCCGTTGTTGTAGCAACTTTTATGGGGAATCAAGTCTAACGTCGTCTAGTCAAGCCAATAATTGCCGTGTGTGGATATTGGAATGGCTGGGAATAGTGCTTCGCATGGGTACAAAAATGTTGTACCTGGACCTGAACCTGTACCTGAATCATGGGTACTTGAATTTTTCGAACATTTATTCGTACCTGTACCTGAATATTCAGGTTCAATATTCCTGAACCTGGACCTGTTCCCAAACTAAATCAGGAGAATCTGAAAGGCATTTCAATCATCCACCGAAAGGAAACTACATCTGGCGCACCACAGTTCAACATTGGTTTTTACGATCTTCATTCTTTTATTTTAATAATTACATCATTAAACTCATTGAAGGCATTTTCGCTAACTGACTCAGGGTAGAGAATAATCACTCGGCTAGTGCTAACCAGTACTCGGCACGGGTATGGGTAATACTCTGGTAAACGAGTGCGGCTACGGGTACTACCCGGGTACCAATTTTGTGCACCCGATCAATTTCGGGTACTACCCGGGTACACTTTCTTCGGATCAAAATTTCGGGTATGGATACAGGTATGGGTACGGGTACACGGATATCAAAATGGGTATATACCCACCGGGTACGGGTATAATGGGGTCATTTACTTGTACCCACGACCATTGTACCAGAGTATTTGGACACGTTGAGAATTGAGACATTTTGATGAATTTTATACCATCATGCCCGTACGTTGGAAACTTCTGTGTGTATTTTTAGTGTTTCTGAATACATATAGCTTAGTTTTAATTCTCTTTTAGCCTTAAAACATACAGTAAATGTATTTTATACTGTGTAGCTAATATATATGCTTTTAGGGAAACAGGTTTTAAGAAGTATAAATAAATAAATATAAACGAGAAATAATAACAAAATAGAAGTGGAGTAAAGGATTCAGCTAAATTTTGTACGGTTGATAATATTTGGATGAATCTGCAAGTATGCAAGTTAATTTTATTTTTAATCAAAAACGCTTCTAGTTTTTCTACTCTTCAATGAAAATATTTACCTATACACCAAATACCGCTCTAGCTAGTCAGAATTACGCACTAAGCTGTCATACATTATACATAACGTACTATGTACTACATTTAGAGAAATCTGGATATAAAGTACCGGGGTACGAGTACGGGTACGACACATAGATACCCGCGTATGGGTACAATTTTCGATTATTTTTTGGGTACGGGTACAAGGCGGGTACAGGTACATGGTTTGAGATTACATTGCGTACGGGTATGAAACATTTATACCCGGATACTCGGGTATGAGTACGGGTATATATACCAGATATTGGAATACCCGCACTTCGGGTACGGATACGGGTACGGTTACCAATTTTTCTAAAACTAATCCTTGTAATTAAAAATTAGTAGTGAGGAGGGGAAGGTTTTGGCTTATGTATTATTTGCAAATAAAACAAATAGTGGAATTAACAAAGTCACAAACGGGATGACAGGAATCAAAACCTCCGGCCGTTGGCGATCGTATTTTCAGAATACTAGTGCAGACTAAGAGACCTGTACAATGAATACAGAATTTAGTTAATTGATTTATATGCCAAGTAGATAGCAACAGTTGTACTAATTGGACATTATCACGACTTCGGAAAACATTGGCAGGACTTTGAAGTACCTGAATGGTCAGGGACTTTACGTTCAGGTACAGGTATTTACCCAGTGTGTACCCATACCTGATGGGTTTAACTGAAATATTTGTTTTTGTACCTGTACCCATACCTGAACCTGAATTTTCAGGTATCTATCGACTGAACCTGAACCTGTACCCAAACTGGCTGGGTACAGAAGGTCTGTACCTGATACGCACCTTTACCTGTGCCCAAATACATGGTTAAAACCTGTACCCATGAGGGGCACTAGTAGATAAGATTGAAACAAAGAAAAGTATTAATTTATAACCTTTTAAAAGAGCTCGTAAACATATTGCATCTCATTTTTAGATTCTCGGATCGTACATTTTGACTTGGGTACATTGATGACGTTAGCCTATAATGACCCGCAGTAACATTTGCTACAAACATAGCATTCAAAAATAATTTCACAACTTCCACGTCATCCTTAAAAATTTGCATAAAATCAAAACTTCATTTTCAGTTTTCGAATCTGAACTTTCCCAACCTTGTTCCCTGTTTTTAGGGGTCATGCTCACAATTCTCAAAATAGTTATTTGACCAACAATTCCTTGGAATGCCCTTAAAATTTCATACAGATGTGAAAGCACGATTGAGAAATAATTTTGACTGGGCTCAAAAATTTGTAATGCTAGAATCCTTCAAAAATCTCTACTTTGTTCGTGACAGCAATTTTTAGGAACTACGTCAAGAAAGCAATTCTTTTTAAATCTGGAAAAGAATTTTCTTGAAAATTGAGGAAACCGCATATTTTTTCACTCGTCTCTTACTTACCATAAAAATTGGCGAAACACACAGATATTCAAATTATTCTGTGTAATAGTGAATTCAAACCAATTGAACAAATAGGAATCCCGCAAAGCAATTTAGGAAACACGGCATGGAATAATTTATTTCACAATACTGTAATGCTTTAATTTGATATTAACTTACCAATAATGAAGTCATAAAGCCCCGCTCCGTTGTAATGAAGTAGGTCACCCGGATGATTTTCGTTAATTATTTTGTCCATAGAACTAAACCCGGCAGACAAAGTGTCCAACGGGGTTCCAGTAAATAGTGAAATGAGGTAATTTAGAGCTAGGACCAGAAAATCCATGGCGACTTCTCGGAAATCCTCAATGCAGGAACAGAGGCTCAACACTGAATGGAACTTCGTAGGTCTCATCCGGATTGTTCATATCATTTTTCTTGGTTTTTCATGTATGTATGTAATTCCCCACGTTTGTTTCCCTTCGCTGCGTTAACAATAGAAAGCTTGGGATAGTAATACAGGTTTGCCAAAGTCATTAAATTCCAACAAGTCTGATGTGATGATAAATCAACTGAATTCACTTGTTTGTGGCGCATAACCCAGACCTATGAAGAGCATGAAAATCCTTCAATAATGTTCACAAGACATTAAATCCGAATAATATAGGACAACTAATTAGTGATAACATTTGGAAGTTAGTTCCTCGTCAGTGTGACTACAAAGGGAAATTTTATTAATGCATTTGTAGAGACATTGTGTTGCGTAAGTATGCAGGCGGAACCTTTCTTTCGGACTCTTTGGAATAAATGCGGAAACTCACTCATAATCATGTTACATAACTTTTTATAATATAATTCCTAACAGTTAATGCACTGGTTGTAGCTCAGCTTCATTGAGACAAAGAAATGCTACGTCAGCTTGTAACATACTTAACAGGACTAGGCACTGAGGCAACTATTACGCACAATATTATTACAAAAATATAACTTACCCAATGAAAGCAGAGACAATTAGATCAATTATCTTTATTACTATTTATTTCCTGTCAGAAGGGCATACCATTGATTGCTGATATTATTCTATAAATAAAAACAACACAGATTATCACAAAGGCTCCGCAGGGCTTCCATAATGTGAGTTGAAAGTATACTTGGCAAAATGTCTACATTGATATCAAACGTATTTCCAGTTTGATGGTCCCATAAACCGTAGTAAAAACAAAATGCAATTTTCCAGTTTCTATGGTTAAAATCAGAGCTTCTGCCGGGGACGGGGCCGGGACGTCGCCGGGGACAAAATAATTGTCCCCATTATATCAGGGACGGGACGGGGACAAAACAAATTGTCCCCACTATATTCGGAACGGGGACAAAAACAATTGTCCCCATTATATTCGGGACGGGACATGCTTTTTGGTTGTGTGTATAACGGGACGGGACGAGCAAGCATAGCAGAACAAGGATAACGTTTCAGCTTTAATGCTCATGAGTAAACTATTCTGTGAACACTATTTCACCGAATGTAAGACATTCGATTTTAGGTTGTAGAAAATGAGGCTTGTTGCTCAAAACGTTAAGGAAGAATCTTGGAGCCACGATTATATAAATGTGTTTATGTTTTTGGTACAAATATTTTTTGTACGAAATTTTCCTCATGTTCCGATTTTCGGTATGAGAATGTCGACAACTGTTTTCAGTAATTATCGGGACGGTACAGGAATTTTGTTCACATGCCACGATTTTCAGGACCGGGGACAATATTTTTTTTAATTTTGGAGACGGGACCGGGGACAACGTTTTTTAAAAATTTTGGGGACGGGACGGGGACAAGATTTTTGTCCCCATGTCCCGACTTTCGGGACAGGACCGGGGACGTTTTTTTATTTTTTTTGGGGACGGGACAGGGACATGGTTTTTGTCACCGTGTCCCGATTGTCGGGACGGGACTGGGGACAAAGGTTTTGAAAAAATGTCGGGACGGGACGGGGACGGGACAAGAATTTTGTCCCCAACAGAAGCTCTGGTTAAAATAGACCCAAGGCATAATGTCAGGTTCTGTACAATGGAAATACTTTATTTTTGATTATAAAGTATCACCATACAAGCTATGTATGTTAAATGTTATTTACAGTAATTTATATTCGACTTTGTCACAGGTCTAAATCGGGGTTTTAAAATTCAGGGAGATACAATTACAAATACGGTTATAAGTATTTACGCAGTAGTGCCCGCATGGGTACCAAAATGTTGTACCTGGAACTGTACCGGGATTGGCACACGGAGTTTTTGAACCTATACACGTACCTGTACTGGAATACCTGGGTTCAACTTTCCTAAACCTGTACCTGTACTCAAACTAAATCAGCAGTACCTGTACCTGAAAGGTACCTGCACCCAAAAAGTACCCAAAAAAGTACCTGTACCCAGGTATATTTTAAAAGTACCTAAACCTACCCGGGTTTTTTCGATTGTACTAATTTAAAGGATTATCAAAGATATTAACAGAAAATTAAAATATCTGTGACTAGAAAATTTTGACTTGATAAATTTATTGATTTATCAAATTAGATTTAGTTTTATTTTTGGCTCTGAGAAGTCAATATTATTTCTGGAAAGGTGTAGTGTTGGTTTTATTTTACCCCAACTAACAGAGTGGATACTCAACGACAATATAATAATCGTGATATCCTGGACTGCTTCCAATGGAATGTGTTTGTATGTATGTATTTTGTGAGGTCCACTGGATTACACATTAGTTAGTAGTATATCCAGATGGTGTCACGAAGGCATGCAAGGCTTGTTGTGCACTCCCCTCCCTTTGCACTTTCTAAGTTAACCGGAGTCCACTTGAAAGTCTATGTGTATGTTACACTTTACTATCAGCTACTCAGTAGAATGGAGTGTGGTGGACGTTGATTTTGAAAAGGGGAATATGAGATTCTCCAATCGGAATTATGCTGCTACAAGAACTACTCCGTCGCACCTTGCCAAAAGCTAAATAACAAATATAAGTTTTTACAATATTGACACCATTTCATATACAACCTGGTTTACAATTTGGTATTTATCCATAATTTATTTTGCGGAATCACCCTGTCGTTACTACCTGACGGAGTTACCATGGAATCAGACCCCAGTTGCTGGTAAAAAACAGCAAAGCAGGGTTGCCGTTGACCTGGGATTTCCTCAGGTTACTTTAAACCCATTGGCGGGTTGGCCACGGCCATATTAGGGTTAGTTCGTTACAAATGGTATATCATTACAGATACACCCCACGTGAAGACTAAACTCCGTTGGCTGCTTAAATAATCGTCCTTCAGGTCTCAGGTTGAATAATGACGCGGTAACGAATTCCAACTGTGGCTGCAATGGACGATAATTATATTTGCTTTGCCTTCTTCTCACGAGCAAGGCTAACTTGTACTGCTTCTGGATCAAAGGGCATATTTTCGCCCAAAATGCCTGCTCTCAAATGGATTTGACTCCATGTGAAGAGTTCCCCGTTCCACAAATTGCATAGGACCAATATCGGCATGTGAACAAGTCTGTAGCTCAAATCTTTGAATAATAATTAGTTTCTCACAGTCCATTATCATTCCCTCATATTCGCTAATATACACTGATTGTGTACTCGGACTAAAAATGGAGTGAAATATGTCCAGTTCTTTCTCATTGTGTTTAATGAGGTATTCGTGGGGCTGAGTGAGAAATAGCAGAATTAATTTTGGCCTCACTACTTTTAAACTTTTCAGTTCGCCGGTTTTTGTGAGAGTTTGGATTATGTGTTTTCACTCGATTATCGGTTGTATGGTCACTTACCTGGGAAATTCTCATGGATATCTTTTGGAGCTTGGTTGTGGAATTGTTGAATGTCATTAGAAATTACTGGGCTCAGTTTTTTTGAGTGGATTTTATTATCGGTGAGCAGTGAATCGGTAAGCATGTTAAGCCAACGATATATTGTCTCATGGTCCCGCAGGAGTTATGGATGTTGCTGTCAATGGGGGGAAACGAGAACGCTTAGTTGTTTGGCATTCTTGAGAGGCGTTTACATAACGTGCTACATTTTACGCATATTATTCCAGTAAACTCTTAGTTGCAGCGGGCCTGTTTTTTATGCACCTAGATGATCGAACATTGTATTCGCGTGAAAGTAAATTAATTTCTACAGGGTTAATGAGTTCTGAGGGCAACCAAAGTCACCAGTAGCACCTCTCATCTTCCCATGACCTTCCTTTAGGTCCTACATACGTTAAAAAAAGATCATCATTAGTAATGCTGCTAGCTAAAGCTTTCAAATGGTTTTCTTCAAACGGATCTCGTTCATTATCAGGTTTATTTAAAATCTTTACTAACAGACTGAGTTGTGCATCATTCGCCTGTGCCTTAACCATAGCATTACTATCAATTGGTTCTTGTTCAGGAGTATCAAATGTAACTAATGCAACTGTATGAGTTCTAGACAATGCATCTGCAGCCTTCATGCGAATGAATGAGCCAGGTCTATATACGACATTACACTTATATTGTTACAAGGTCATAAACCATCTTGCAAAACGCTCGGCGTCGTCTATTGCAGCCACGATATGTCTGCATGGTCAGTTTCAACTGTCAAATTTGTATATTCGATAAATCCACGAATTTCTTAATTGCCCAAATTACTCCATGGTCGTAAGACATTCTTTTTCTCAAACCTAATATCTAGTTTCGGCTGGTTTTAGTCCTCTGCTGGCAAACCAACAGGGATGACGCTGTTGTTCATGTTCTTGTAAAAGAACTGCGCCAAGCCCTGTGTTGCTGGCATCTGCGGATAAAACGAATGGTTTATCCATGGAGTCAGGATAGTCCCAATTGGACAGCACTCGTGCTGGTGATGGGAGATCTAATGTTAATATGCAATCAACTGTAGTATTTTCAATCGCTGGCAGCTCTCTGATTTCATCTTTAGTATTAACAATGTTATCACCTGTTGACGGAAACTTCATAGGGTATACGTTCCTAAAATTGGAATTTTGATTTGGAAAAAGGTTGAATAGCATACTCTAATCCAATCATAAATCAATTTCGCTATATTTTTGGTGATATATTCTTTTGAAATCTTAAAAATCGCTGCCAAGTATGTGTTTACTGCTACTATATAGCAATGTAAATTTCTGAGAACATTCTACTTGCATATAGTCAACCTGTAATGTTATAGATTCTTTGGTGATAGCTTTTCTAGATTAATCTGTTTACCCACCTTTACTGTTGGTAATTTGTTAGTTTGCAGTAAACCTTTCGATTTGTCCCCAAACTATACTTACCTTCTTGAGCGAGAATTGTGAAAGTAAGTGAATAAATCGACGGATGCAAAATCTAATTTTGCATAATTGTTTAAAAATTTAGACTGTCGGTCATAATTATTTAGCCTTTCCTCGCCATATTTTTCTGACATTTGTTTTCAACCCAATAAAGGCTCGAGAACGTCTCTTGAGTTAGAAATCTTGTAAGTCATACACGACTGTATAACTTTTTGAGCCTCTTAAACTGCCAATTTTAAGTCATGAAGTGAATGTTTGTACTTGTATGCGCCTGTTTTTTGAGTTGGTGGACTAATTCCATATTATTAGCGTCTTTACCAAGGCTTTCATAAAACCCTTGAATAACGAAACTGTGGAAGAGGTTGTTGTAGGACTTGGGAACGAGCAAGTAATTCTATCTCCAGTTTATCTGCATAACCAATAGCTTGGAACTCGTTTCGGAATTTATACTCAAATTCCTTACATTCTGTCAGTGTCCTCATACCTATACCTACTTTTTTAATTCGATGAGAAATTTAAATGAGATTTTCTTATCTACCGATCCTGAATATTTAGGTATTTGTTCTTCTGAGAATTTTAAGTTCAATTGCGAACTTGGTTATATAATTGCTGGGTTAGAAGCACTCGAATTTCTTTCTCTTTTGAAATGCATATAATTATGCGCATAACCTTTTTGACTAGGGTTTGCCGGTATTCCAGATGAATTTGTGTATTCTACTGTTGTTGTGAACTGATGACAGTTGTCAATGCTCTTCTAAACTCATATTTACATTTAGAGTTATAGTCAATTGTGGGTGTCAACGTTTCCATGTATTGAGAAAAGGTGGCAAATATATTTTCCATTCGACAAACATGTTGATCCTCGGAATGTGTCATTTTACTGAAAGCTTTGTAATCGTCTAATTGCCTGAAGATCCTGTCTCAAGTTGCCCTTGGAATTGAAATTTGTTGGCACTCATATGCCTTCTCAACTGAATTTATCAGCTAAATCAGCCTGTTCGGGACTGAATCTATTGGTATTTTGTTGTTTTTCAGAACCAAACTTTCAGGCTCCGTCTATGGTCTTCCCATTTAAAGGGTGTCCAGCTTTCCGTTTGCGTGCAAGATCCTGCAAACTAATTTGAAAAACTGTTTTACGATGAAGCATAATTTTTTAATATCTGTTCTCCAAAAGGAGCTTGTCTCATACTGAATATAGTGTTTGGTTGTAGATTTTCTGTAAATGATTCGGGAGATGAACATTTCTGGGGATTTTCAATTGATTCTGCTGTAGCTCCAGTTTGCCGAATTATCCGCTCTTGGAATGTATTTAGTGGTGACTGCGACAGTAGAACTGACCCAGGAGGGGGAACGAGTTCCTGCCACTCCTCTTCTACGTCTCAGGTTCTCAAGCTCATTGAGATCGGAGGAATATTTTTTCATACGATTCCTTTGATCATTTTGGAATTTAATCAATAAAATGTTGGATCTTAAATTGAAAATTTTTAATTAGCTCAAAGTACGTAGAACTGGCAGGATTGCCACGTCTTGTAAGAATTTATTCTGAGAATATATGCAATCCTACGCTGGTGTTCGCTTTTATTTTACCCCAGCTAACAGAGTGGATACTCAACGACAATATAATACTCAATGCCGCTTTTTACTAGGATTTCTGTATTTATATGTGAGGAGCAACTCTAATGCAGAATAAGGTATCAGCGCTTTACTACTATGTACAATCGCTAGTACATTTTGTGTGCGACATATTCTCACTTGCCTTCAAACTTGTCCCTCCAGTAGGTCAATCGGCATGGATATGTCATCCTCACTGCTGAAGTTTCGTTACACATTCAAACATATGCGCGTGCATATATTTTCCCCTTCCCACTTCCTAGTAGGGAGTAACTGCTGAGAAGAGGATTTCACATATCTTCGAAATCGTGACTAAATACTGGAATTATCAGTAGTTATAAATGTTTACATAAAGATTGAAAAGGTAACAGCCAAATCTACGGTATGAATAGGTTCAATGCAACAATAAAAATGCAGTTTAATATTTTCTAAACATTCAATAATGCGAAGAAAGTAATCGATTAAGAACTTGTTTTTCAACGTGCGATTGCTTTTGCAATGGAAAACATTTTTTAGATTCAAACTCCCCAGATTTTAACTTCAGCCAAGCCTTGAGACAAAAACATTTCCTACCGTATCTCCATTCTTACATAAGCCTTTACACGTCAGAAGATCTGGGCTATTGGAGAAGGCTCGCTCTATCTGAACTCCGGTTCGAGGAACAGCTAAAAAAGCTCAGGTCATTCCAGCTAGTGGTTTTAACTAGCCACGTGTTTATATATGGTGGAATTAGTATTCATGACTGAGCTTATGCATATAAATTTTAATGTAACATGTTTCAAAGTCAAAAATTCGGAAGAGCTTTTAAAGGTCAACAACACCTTTACTTGGAAATTAATATTGAGTGAAAAGTACATGAACGTTTTTAGTTTTTTCAGGTATTTTACATTCGGGTTCAGATATTTACCCAGTGCGTACCCGTACCTGATGGGTTTATAATAGTGGTCGGAACGATTCAATTCAATTCAGAAATTTTCGATTCAATTCAACTAGTTATGTGACTGAATCGTAAACCGTTTTGCGATTCGGTCCAGTATACAAACAATTTAATTCAATTCGGTTTTACTCTGTTTTTTGCGAAAAGACAAATTAAGCACGCAGCACCTGCTACCACACGTAAATGTGTTTTCTTCATTTGTTTAGAAATACATGAATTAATAATAATTTAATAATATCAAATTAAGTTTAGTATTAAAATTATTATGTAATTCATATTTCTTAACTTAATAATCCAAGTTGAATTAAATTACGAGACGTCAGAACATTTCCGATTGTAAGCTGTGTCGAATGATCCAAAACGACTACCACAACGTTATAACGAAAGTGTACATATTTTTGACGCCTCCGGTTTACGCTATACGAGGTTTCAGTTACCGGTAAATTTGAGCAATGATTAATCGTTTGGACTGCAATTCAGAGTAAACAATTCAATTCAGTCCAGCAGTGCGAACTGAATCGTTTGGGTCGATTCAATATGTAAACCGAACTGAAAACACTACGAATCGAATTGAATCGAATCGAATTGAATTAAAACATTTCGGTTCTGGACTGAATTAGTCCGACCACTAGTTTATACCGAAAATATTTTTTTTAGCTGTATCCATACCAGAACCTAAATTTTTAGGTAGTTCACGACTGGCCCTGAACCTGTATCCAAATTGGATGAGTAAAAAACGTATGTACCTGATACGTACCTGTACCTTAACCTGTACCCAATACCCGGGTAAAACCTGTACCCATGAGGATCACTAGTATGCACAATTAGAAATACTGGTAAATAAATTCTAAAACGTGATTTTTTGTAACATAAAGGTTAAAAACATGGTATTTAGACTTATTTTATGATCTAAGTATCACTCAAAAATTATGACAACGAAAATCTATTAGCTGACTGTCAACATATCTATTGTTTCTTGTTAATTGCAAGTTAACCACAATTACTAATTTAACTTGCAAGTTCGATTCAATTGCGGTTATTTTACACCGTAGAATTCAATTGTGCAAGTGCAATTTCGGTGTACTTAAATTCCAATTACAAAAGCATTAAATACTCGTAATTATCGGTTAAGCACCACTGAAATTGCAAGAAATTCAATTGCAATTACAATTTTTTGAGCTGCAAAAAGTTGCAATTTAAAAAATACTTATCAAGTTTATTGGAACTTGCTACCGTTTAGAATTTAAGCGCGAAATTGACCAAAATGCCTCAATAAGTCATTCAGCTCTAATAAATAGTGCACATAATAATCACGAATATTGTCAACGAGTGTAACAGTTACTGTACTGACTGTACAATTTCATCGGTGAGAAGTCAAATTTGAAATTGAAAAGAATTTTTGATTAGCATCAAATGTTCCCTTATGCACAAAATTATAGAAATTAGGCCAAATATTTTAAGGATTGTAAAGATATGTTGAGGGATTAAATATTTTAGCCTTGTAAGACTTACAGAAATGCTGTTTGGTTTGTACATCTCTGTTTCATTATGCATTGCATCTAGATCATTTTATTTAATATACTTTGTTCAATTTAGTGAAACAACTTGTATACCAAAAATGCACAGATCATTTTGCCTCGTCGTCGACAATTTATACTATATATCAGTTAACTTATTGCAATTACGAATTGCAATTGCACTTGCAATTGTACTTATCGGTGCAATTATACCCAAATGTTTTTGAAATTGCCTTACCCACTCCAAGTAACTTATGAATTAATTGCAAGTTCAACTTTGCAGTTATTTGCATGATTTAATTGCCGCATTTTAGCAAGTACCAGTTACGGCATTACTGGTACTTGCATTATCAATTGTCTGTTTTTTTCAAGACGGCCATTCCCATAGTGAAGCATTTTTTTTAGCTATGTGCGTATAAAGTACATACATACAATTTAAAATGTGTGCATAATATTGAGACCATATATGATTGGTCTGCACCCAACAAATCCCGAATTATTATTAAAAAAAGTTGGGACTAGTTGAGCTGCGGAACGGCAAAAAGGAATGGAGCGTGATAGGGCTTACTGTTTACATGGAAGGCGCTGCCCGTGTATTACGTCGACAGGAACATCCTCTCCTCGTCTACTACAGCAAGCAATGCAGGCTGTATGTATACGCATACAATCTATGCATGCGTGGAACTATAGCCGCATGCTGCCTTCCACTCTCATAGAGTTGTAGTAGGCAGTTGGTAGCGACATTGCACAGGGTTAAAGTAAGTGATGCATGGGAACGTAGTATGTGCACAACGCCTTTGGTAGATATGTATATAAATTACCCGCTTCGGATTTCCCCTGATTTGACTGCCGGCACACGCAAATAAACGCTTTTTCAAAATTTTTTAATTTAGTATTTAAGTTTAAAGTTGTCAAAAAGCGTTTATTTACGTGTGCCGGCAGTCAAATAAAATTCCGAAATTTCAAAAATGTGCATGTGATTTTTTTTTAAAATCCGAAATTTTGAATTTACGATGACAAAAAAAAATCATGAGTGTAGTAGTTACTTGGACAATGTATTTGAGATAGGCCATTTTCAAATATTCGAATTGGTAAGGCTGTAAAAAATTATTGTATATTTCGGGTTTTTTCGGTTTTTTGACCTTCCCATTGGGATTAAACTTTTAATTCAATGGTCAAATTTATACTAAGTTTCCACTTTGCCAATTTTTTAGAAATGTTGATTTCGGTCAGGATTCAGCGCATATCAATTAGGGTTGGTCATACCGATATAACGATACGATATTATCGTTAATATCGTCCAATTTGGAGGAACGATATGCTACGATAATTCTCGTATATTTCACGCGATATATCGCTCTATCTTAATATCGTTCTAAGAAGGTAGGATCGTCAAAAATTACATAATGTTGTCATCTGACGTATTTCATGCCCTAGAAAGTGTCATCTGAACCGGAAGAAGTGGTCAAAACGGTTCAATTCAGTTCAGTACAAATTAATTCAATTCGTTTCAGTTCAAATTTTTGAATTGAACTGCATCGAAAACAACGGTTTCCGCAGATAAACTTAAAGAATACGCTTTCTAGACACGACAGCAGTATTTTCCAAGCGTACAGCAGAAGGAAGTTAAACTAAGGGTACAGATCGTTACTTTTAGGATCTGGAGAGCTTGTAAACTGTAAATCTGTTGCTGAAATGTTTGGGGCAAAACGAATCATTTGAACTTTAATAATTCAAGAAAAACAATTCATGTAATTCAAAGTTATGAACTGAATCAAGCGATTCAGTTTCATCTTGAATTGAATCGGAAAATTAGTAAATTGAACTGAACTGAACCGAAAATTTCCAATTCAGAATTGAATTGGTTCGAGCAATAGAAGGAATTGTTAAACAGGCATTTGGAAAAGTGAATAATTAAAAATGAAGCATTATTTCGGCTTATTTTTATTACTTATATAACTTTTAATAAATTAAATACTTATTGGATAATTTTTACTGCTTAATTTCTTTATTATTTCAATTTATATGTATATCGTTTTTATCGTTCTACCATATCGTTATCGGGATTATTTTTGTGAACGATAACGATATTAACGATATTTCGAAAGGTAACGATATGACCAACCCTAATATCAATCCGAGATAGCACGAACGTTTCACGCATTGACCGCACCATAAAACAACAATCTGCAAGTACCAGGCCCGGATTGTTCTTTAATTTTTTCATTTCCACATGCTTTATTGTCCTACATATTTATACTATATATACAAATGATTATAATTCTACGACGGCTGGGCCTACCTATTTTGTAGGGTAGGTTTTAAATGTACATTCTTGCACCCTATTTTGCCTAGAAGCCTCTTTAATCAAATCCTATAAATAGCCTGCAAATAAGTCTAATAGCATTGGCGGATACCTTTTGCTCTACAATGAAATAGAAACCCAAAATTTAACGGAAGCTTATAAATTCTGGAATCTTTCTTGTCAACGAAAATAATCAACTGCATTTAGATCTATCAGGTGCCGTGGGGTACGGGTTTAAGAATATTTCATGCGACACGCTTCAATATAGCCTACATATCTATACATATGTACATATGATTATAATTCTACGACGGCTTGGCTTACCTATTTTGTAGGATAGGTTTTAAGTGTGTATTCTTGCAACCTATTTTGCCCAGAAGCCTCTTTAATCAAAATCCTCGCATCCTATAAATAACCTGCAAATAAGTCTTTTTGTAGCATCGGCGGATACCTTATTCCTCTACAATGAAATAGAAATCCAAAATTTTTAACAGAAGCTTATAAATTCTGGAATCTTTCTTGTCAACGAAAATAATCAACTGCATTTAGATCTATCAGGTGTCGTGGGGTACGGGTTTAAGAATATTTCATGCGTTCATTGAAATGATTTCACAGCCGGGAAACCAGGTTTCCGTGAACGCTTTAGTTGTTGCCAAAAGTTTCAAAATCTTTTTTATATCTTTTCACTTTCCTTGATCGCTTTACTTACAAACAATAGAAACAATGATACAGTGTGGCATTTTTGAATATTAAACCCCCAATGCACCATATTAAAATTAAAGGAATTATCTTGACATATAGTTGCTTAAAATTGAATAATTTGGACGATAATATCGTCTCGTTAAATCGGTCCGCCTACTCTTTCAATATTAAACATGATACTTGGTGATTTAGTACGTAAAATTAGTAGGTTGTTAAAGCAGCATATGGAAAAAATTAGAGTGAGTATGCCAAAAATTCCTACGCTGGATTCAATGTGTCCATTGTCATAGATGCCCATTTCATTTTCAATAGCGGGTCTCCTGGGCCTAATTCACACTTTTTACACATTCACCGGTCAAGTTGGTTAAGAAAATCTACGCCAGGTGTTTCGGACACCGGAACGTCTGGAGTCTGGTACCTTCCTGTCCCATCGGAAGTTCAATCGCTCACAAAAACTAGCCCATTGAGATAACAGATAAACATTTTCCCGAAATGGGGAAAATGAATTCCTTAATGATAATTAATTGTAATTATTATTATGATTCATTTACCATAGAGAATCCTTTTCATACTAACGTATGGTGGAGTGTCTATATCAGAGGTGTGGAAAATACGTGACATTTATTATTAAAATAAAAAATACAAATACATTTCCAGAAACATTAAAATACAAATCTAAAATACAAATACCAGGAGTAACTTTTTTAAGATACAAAATAAAATACTTTGCTTTCAGCTAAAACTGAAAATCAAAGATGCTAGCCTATCGTACATGTAGACCTACTTGTAGGCCTATTTATAAGGTGCGAGCTATTTTCAGATAAAATGGTAGGGAAAGTAGGGTGCACTGGTTTTTACAAAACAAATTCCTATAAATAGGAAATGCACGCCTGCATACAGGCGGTCATATAGGCAAATATGTAGGCAGCACGAGAACACGCTAGTATGAAGGCAAATATATAGGATGTGTATACATAACGATTGTCACAATATGGAAGTCTTATCTCAATGCAAACCATAGCGATTTTTAAACGTTGTCATATCAGGTTACTGCAGAGACATATCATTTATGCACTCATTTTAAAAAGGTATTTGAAAAAGTTCTAACAAAACATACATAGAATTTAATTTAAGGAGGTAATTTACCTTTCCATGGCGTCGAGGTGAAAGTATTCCGAAAAATAATTGAATATGCCCAAAATTCCTGCCCTGCGCAGATTATGCCAAAAACGTCAAAAATGCCATAGATGCTGAAAATGCCATGAATTGAAAAAGCCCAAAACGCTCAGGCATTTTCGGGGGTAAAATGCCCAAAATGACATGGCATTTTCAATTGGCCAACCCTGGGGACGCATGACCCCTCTACCTGCATCCGGATAGGTTATTATACCTTTGCTCAAATGTAATGTGGCCATTGTAATCTCCCCACTCAAGACTAAAGGAGCCAATAGGGAATTATTCATCTGAACCATTATTTTTTAGTAGTGTATTTATCAGTTTTTAAATCTCGATCACTTATAATTATGGCGCAGAATAAAATAGACACAAGAGTAGTATATACATATGTGTACGCCGAGACTATACGATGCGATTCTCAACGATTTCGTTTCGTTTTTTTGGGTAATTGTACAAAATTGTATAATTATACGATATATAAAAGCCTAAAATTAAATTACATTTTTATAATAGAGTGCAGAGTATTGTATTTTTTTAAAAAAGTGTATATTTTTGTGTTCTCGTCCTCGCACTCATTAATAAACATATCTGTGGTATGTACTCGCTCTCATGATGATGAGTGCACGGTTGTAATAACATGTATTCGTCCTCAAAGTAAACTCGTGCGTACAATGTATGCGAGGTGAGTGCGAGTACTGCACTCTGTCCTCATGAGGATGTGCATCTATGGAATGAGCATCCCGTAGTGCCATGATGACATAAGAAGCAATAAAATATGCATTCAAGTGTCATGAGATAGTTAAGTGCAAGGAAGATAAAGTACGGTAAGTAAATACAGCGGCACGGGATATTTTAATATTTATTTGATGTTTTGTTGGAACATCAGTTTTTGCAGTTATTATCCTTTAATTGTTAATTAAATCGGGACAGTTAGGGAGCGTTCACAAATGACGTCATCAAGATAGTGGGTGGGTGCTAACGGGAGATGATGATGTTGATGACGCAGTGGTAGGGTGGATTTGGCCAAATGATGACGTCATCAACCGACGAATGTTACCAACGATTGTTTTGCATAACCGTTAAAAGTTTTGGTCGTTTGAATCAACATTACTTGACATAAACTTGTGTGAATAGGCAATTTAAAATAATCGCTTTAAAAAGAATTAGAAATTCAAACTACAAGCCTAAAGCGTACCGATACACCGTTTCACACTATCCAGGAAACCGTTTTTAGGACATCCTAGTACGAAAAATTCGGGAGATTGTATATAACATTCGGTACAATCCTTTATTCCTTTAAACGTACTACCATAATTCCAGTATAATAAAAGGAAGCTGAAAACAAATCTAACTAATGCAGCCTCGCGTGAATTAAATGAATTCCGAAAACTTCATCGTCACCCATCATGGGTTGCACAATTGAAAATGCCATGGAAGTTTGTGCATTTTTGGCTTTTTGAAAATTTTGGGCATATTCAGCCTAGTGCAGACATTTTGGGCATTTTTGCCCCGGTTTTTTCGATAAGACCCACAAATTCGGCATAAAACCCGGGGCATTTTCAATTGTGCAACCCTGTTTATGATGACGTCATTACATGGGGTGGGTGCGTCATTTCATCAAATGATGATGATTGATGACAAGTGTGTGACTGGGTGCCTAAAAACCAGTATTTTGGATGACGTCATTTGTGAACGCTCCCTTACCCCATCAAAGTGAGGGAGATTATGCCCTCCGTATGTAAGACAAAAGTCTCAATACTTCAGATCGTGTCCCTTCAATTGTCAGTCCTGTCACCCTTTCCAGTCTCTTTTCAAAAATTTGAATATTTGAAGGTTCACAAGAACAAGTGGCCGGTGATCTGCGGAAGGAGGTTTCGGGGGCAAAGTGGATTGTGTGCAAGGAATTGTAACCAACCACGCCCAGCGGTGGTTCAACTAATGAAGGAGTGCAATCTGTGAGCATGGTTTGAATTTCCCGCTCGTGAAGAGCCTCATAAATTTGAACAACGTCCGGGTCCCTCGATAAAAACTCAAGTCTCATCGGACCAACTGTCAAACTGAGGTGCATTTTAAATTCGTATCAGCAGAACAAGCGGGATTTCTCTTCCCCGGCACTGCTGCCCTAGTCTAGTCAGACTTGACTAGGAAAGTCTAGACTTGACTAGACTAGGAGCCAAAATACAAGTAAAAAATAGACTTGACTAGACTACGCCTGGTGTTAATATTTTGAGACTTGACTAGAATAGACTAGGGCAACTTCCAAAAACACAGGACTTGACTAGAATTGACTTGCATGACTTCATGGAAAAGCTAGTCAAGTCACAATTACTTGAGGCTGAAAATCAAAACTAGAAAGCCAGCATGAAATTCCAGTGTAGACGAAACGCTCACCGTCAGGGACGTTTATTGTGCTTAAGTATAAGATATCGTTTTGAAGGATCAAAACATATTGTTCCCTGAGACATGTGTTTAGGAAAAATCTAGTTTTTAGTTACAATATATTCTTTAACAAAGTTGCAAAAACTACTTTATTGACTGACCTTTGTTAGTTTTAAGCTTTCCTACCTGGCATGTAGGAATTTAACATGGGATTTTGTGTTACATTATATGGAATTTCAACAGGGACAGACCAGGGAAACACATGGTCCAAGTTGTGGAATTCATTGTAGGCTGTACCATGTTATAAATCCATTGTGCCAGTTATTAACTCAACCGCAAAATGACAACGTTAAAGTGCACGTTATAAAGACTGGTTCTTTGGTTTGGAGAGGGGTTTTGGACAAATGAAAGAAGTAGAGCTTCCTTCGGGTTTCCGAAATCCCGAAGTTCCGTGTTCGGAAACGGAACGGAACAATTTCGGAACATTCTTTTTGTTCCGTCATTGAATCGGGACAAAACCGGAACATGAGCACTTGTACCGATAATATTGGGACCGGGACGGTTCAGAGCATCGGTACGAAAAATGTCCCATATAATTTACGTCATCGGAAAGCGGAATCGTTCTGTTCCGTTCCGAACCGATCCCGGTACAATTTCTGAAGTGTCGCGCCATCCTTCAACTAGAATGGAAACACATTTCTTATCGCACTGGCTTGTAAGCAGTTTTTTGCCAAAATAACGAAATTGGATGAACAAAGATTTAATTTACGCAAATGCTTATATGTAATGCGAGTATCGTTTTCCATGAAAATCAACAGAATAACTAATTTTGTTTAATAAACATGGGCATGGGCGATTTTTCTCGAAATGAAAATTCTGAAATCGAAATTATTAGCAGCAATGAAGCAAGCTTGCAGGAAATTAACACTGTTAGGCCATTGAAATCCACACGCTACAAATATTTATTGCTAAAAAATAATTAATAATAATTATGTAATACTGCAAAGTAGTTCTTTTTATATGGCCTAATTATTATTAAATAGTATTTTATATAATTAAATAATAGCAATCCCTAGCATTCAATCTATTAAAAGTATATCATGTATATTAAGTTGCCAGTAATTTGTATACGCATTTCACGTATATGTTGTGAACAATTCCGGGATATTTCGGAACGGAACGGGTTCGGAACGGAAAAACTAGCATAATACGGAACGGAACACAACCTGTAACGGAACAAATACTTTACTCCTTTGTTCCGAACGGTGTCAGTTCAAATGTTCCGATGTCCCGACAGCCGGAACGGAACCGGGACCAATATTATTTGTAGGTTTCGGAACGGAACGGAATTTCCTACGGAACAAAAATGTTGAACACATTGGAAGCTCTAGAAAGAAGTGCCAGCCATGTAATTGGTATTAATTGAAGAGAAACTGGAGGGATCAGTCTGCCCGACAATCGTCGGGTCAAATTAGCCGAGAATCTACGGGTGGGAGTCAAATGGCCCGACGGAAATGTCCGTCAAATGATCCGACCATCCAACAATATAGGCAAGTCACCCGACCGATTTTTTTTTCAATTCAGCCGACCCGAATATCGGCGGCTTAAAGTCAAACTTCCCGACATTTGTGAGGGTCTATCCAGCCGACAGTCAACAAAAATAGTCTAACCATCCGACCGAATGCTGTAATCCTCGGGCAAAGTTAGCCGACAATCCTCGGAGCAGGGTAAAATCACCCGAGGTTTCAATAAATCTGAATTAGCTTAATGTATGCTGACAGTGATGCAAGGATCCGTGATACTGGGGAACGTAACAGCAGAGAAACATGCACATTATTAAAGTAGTCAATAATTCAAAAGTAGGGAGAAAACTTTATTTTACCCACCTAAATCACTACATGTGCATTTTTAGGCTTCATCAACTCAAAATCATTTCACACAACTCATATACTACTAGGAGTATTTACACGGGCATAAAATGCACCTAAAGTACTACAGATGTAATGGTGCAAACAGAGTATGCAATTGGAAATAAATTAATATACACTATAAAAAGTTATTAAATTACTAAACGTATATGTAATACAATTAAATAAATGGTACACTTTAGATTCAAAATACGTTCAATGCAATGATCATAAATTCAAGGATCAAAACGATGCGGTTGTTCAAGTTGGCTGACAAAAGTTGGAAAAATTGTAGCAAAGGTTGCAAAAAAACAAAATCGCGTTACCCCTAGTCCGTAGAGCTTTCAGAAACAGTCCTACGTTTATTTTCGATTTTTATGCTCGTACTTGTAGAGGCCAGAAGAAGAGTCGGTGCACTATTTCTTTCCTTCAAATCAACACTATACGTCCCGTCTTTTCTTCGGAATAGAGATCCAACCTTCAATAAAGAGACTGGATTTCCTTGTAAGAGAAACATAGGACCAGTAGTAGGTAACGAAATAGGAATTCTCGAATCATTCTTGGTGTGTCCACTTAAAGACATACCAGCGGAGGCACTTAAATCAAGTTGGGGTAGTTGATCTAAAACGTTTCCCATTATTTTTACCTTGTAACTTGCCAGGTACGCCGATTTAGACGATAATATAAAGCAAATTAAAAACCAAGAATATAAAAACCATAAATATGTAATTCTTGAACTACCTATGACTTCTATTTTGCAAATAATTTCTTGCTCAACTTTTACAATCCTAAGGTCCTGTTGCCAGGATTCAGACCCATTATAACGACGGCATCTATTATAACGATCGGCTACCTCTTGTGGCGTGGAAGTTGCACATGAAGAGGTTTCGAAGTTTTATGCCAAAACTTTAAACGATACAAAATAACTGTTTAAAAAGACTGTTTCCTCCTGGAATAGCACGGTAGTCCTCATTTACAACAACTTACAGTCTGTGTACGATGTCTTGGAGAGGTCAGTACAACAAATTGATAACATCGCTGCACAAAGTGAATGAATCTACAAAGACTGTGTTGAGAAAACATCACATACCTTCAAAGACGGTAGGATAAAATCTAGTTCCCTAAAAATGACTTGTATTGAAGAGATAGGTGTATTTCAGTTTTTATGCGATATTGTTGACGTTGGTTCTCATACATGTGCAATTCTAGACGACCATAATATGTGTAAGCCCGTATTATTATTTTCCTCATTGCAACCTGTATGTAATGAAATTCAGAAATGCGTGTTTGAGCAGCTATTGTGGTAAGTAAGCCAATACGTAATGCCTGGCTCTTGTTTAATAGACCTATAATATCTAAAAGGAGTAATATTTCACGTGTGACGTATTTTATGAAAGTTGCCCTGTACGTCGCATTAGTCATTTGTGTCGTAATAATATTTGGCATAGATTATTTAATTAATAATAATAGGTTGTTAATTTTGTCTATTGCATTTTAAGCTGACATAACAATGCATTCCAAAAGGTTACAATGTTGAGTCCTTTATTTATTTTTAAACCGCATAACTTTAAATTCGTGGTCATGTTCAAGTTCAAGTGCAATGTTCGGGTCAAGTAACGGAGCTAACTTGATCTTCATGTTAGTACCATGTTCACGTTCGATGAAGTTAACTTGAACTTATCATACTTTTATGGTCAATTACAACGTGAACTTGAAGTACTCAGGTCATGTTCAGATCGTGGTTTGTTTAAAATTGTCATGTTCGAATCATGTTCATGTTTGAACCGAACAAGAACGCAGCACTGGCTTTTAATAAGATACTAGCAATCAAGCCATCCACCAAGGCGGATGGAATATCTAAGCGTCAATTAAACCTGCCAATCAATAATATATTACCTTGTTAAAGCATGATTATAGCACTTCTGGATACACGCAGTTGTGTGTATAAAAACCGTTGCCTTCACCTAATATTTCACCTTGCCTTTCATTTTAGCTTACGCACACTTTAACATTACCATGTGAGCTCGCTAGAGAAAATGCAACGTATAATTGCCCATGAGTGAAAACAGTCATTGGTAAGCATATACCAACTTTACTTAAGCTTTGACCTTGCGATTAGTTTATTGTCATTGAAAAAATAATTATCACTGGAAACTGTCTCCTGCGTAACACAAGGGATATTCACCTGAAATAAGCGTTTGAAGTAAGCGAAATACGTAGAAGAAATAGCGCTTCTCCTTTTGCACGACCTGCAAGAACCTCAGCAAATGTCAAATTTTGTTTCATTTGCTTTACTATCAGTCTTGTACCATTACAAAGCCCTCTTTTCATGTTTAATTTCAAAGCAACATATAAATGACTTTAACCTTTAGTTTCAAACTATGTGCCGGCATTCCAGAAGGATTAATTGAATTTAAATATTCGACTGGATAATTGTTCAAATCAATTTCGTTAGCACTATCGATGGTATCTGCACTGGTGTACCATATTTCTTTGCCTGGAAGCATATTCAGCACTTGTTCATTCATTTTTGATGCATCCGTGTTAAGAGGGCGAAGTATTTCCCGGTTAGCGTAATATTTAATGTTTTTATGGTTAATTCCACCAAATATCTCATCTGCCCAATTACTTGTAACAAAATTATTAGGTATTTCTACATAATCATTTTGATCGTCATATGACATATTTAATTTACCATCTCCAAGTTGAAGGACCCATTCCGAAAATGTTCGGTCTTTTCGTGCTCTCATATTTGTGCTTAATGTATAAGTCTTCAAAAATTTCCAATTATTGCTACTTTTTACATTTGATGCAATTATTGAAATATTATTTCCCCGTTTTACAACCTTGAGGATTTGATGAAAATCTCATCCCAGTATTATGATTTGTCCTCCAAACGGGCTATTATTACAGATAATCTCTTGTAACAGTCTATTTACTACATGCAAACTAGCTATTGCTATGTTTTTTGAACAAAAAATATAGCGCTAGATTTTTCTCTCTCTGCAATATTGCGCAAATTTGCTTCTAGTCACTACCATCATCCATACGTATATTTTCTTCAAACAGTTTTTTCCGTTTCTGCATCGAATAAATCTGACTCAGCTACCTCCTCTTCTTTTTCGAATGCAACAAACACCTGACGATGAAGCTTGGTTGCTTTTTCCTGTCACACATCTCCTGCCCGTGTTCTGTAATGACATACGGAACAGAACCTGGTCTTGGCTAAATTTTAAAATAATATTTTTATCACTCCTTATGCCAACAATGACTTTTTACAGATTTCGTGACGCTTTGTATAACATGCAGGTTTTTAATAACAAAATAAAACTCTTACTGCGCAAGTACCAAAGTTTGCATTTAGCGTACAGAGACCAGTCCGGTCCAACGTCTGGATACTCTGGGGTTGTTGATCGCTGGCATTTGGAGTCACGACAAAATTCTAAAGAATTATGTAACAGTCAATTAGAACCCTTAGATTTGAAGTTACTCAGGAAATTTTTCTTTCCTTTAAAACTCCTCGGGCCTCACAACATTTGACTAATTTAAAGAAAACCAAATGGAAATAATTTACAAAAATCTATTAAATCTTACTCCATTCTTATTTAACTGGTTTTCCGCAATAAGAACAGTATCGGTCCCTATTAAGCAGCACCGTGGGTAAGTGAAATAATGGTTTCCCGTGCGGATGCTCTTTTTTTCCAGAACGACCACAGTTCCTATTACCGCCACGTCCCTAATTGTAAGCCAATTATAAAACCAGTACTTTCAAGAAATCCAGGAAAATAAATTGTAAATTTTACTGAGCTTTGTATTGAACAACCCGGTTTCCTTCGATCCGAGAGCACAATGATTGCTGTTTTATAATTTTCTAAAAATGTTCAAACACATCTTCGTAAAAAATAAATGGTTAAGAACAGCCGACCATTGCATTAGATGCGAAATGCTGGGATGTGTTACCATAATTTATTAATAAATCCAGCCATTGCAAGTAAACAAAAAAGCAGTAGAGTAAACGAAACTGTAGCAAGAAACAAAATGAACCACTGTGCTTCAACATGCCATGTACATAAGTGACGACTGCCATCATCATCACCATCATGACAATCACTTTCAAATTAGTATAAAGGATTATTTAGCAAAACAGATAAATATCCCTTGCCCAGTCAAACATAAAGCGTCAGCTATTCATTAAAATTTACTTCCCTACTATTATATGATTTGTTGTGTATCGTCGGCTAAACTTGCTAACCGGCTAAAAAATACTTAGAATGAATACCGGCTATTTTGCTATCGCTACAAACTCTAACGTGAAACCCGCCCATAATTCACATTAGCAGTATATCATGTAAATGCAGAGGAGTACACCTCCAGTTTTCCACAATTCCCCTCCACTTCCAGTCCACTTCCTCTCCACTTTCCCTCCACTTCCCTGATATAGGATCCACTTCCATTTCAATTATATTACCTCTCCACTTCCCCTCCACTCACCGGAGTGGATGTGGGGATAGGGAATGGAGATAAGAAATTTAGGGGAAGGGTAATAGGGGGAGAATGTAAATGAGGGGGATGGGTAATAGGAGGAGAATGTAAATGAGGGGAAAGGGTAATAGGAGGAGAATGTAAATGAGGGGGGAGGGTAATAGGAGGAGAATGTAAATGAAGGGGAAGTGGAGGGGTAATTTAATTGAAGGGGAAGTGGACTGTAGGTGGAGATGAAGTGGAGGGGAAATATTGGGATGGGGAAGAGATAGGTAGTACGGGGGGATTAGTGTAAGGGGAGCGGAAGGTGTGAGCAAGTTGAAGGAAATGGGGAATTATGGCTGGTTTGAGTTTTGAGCGACAGCGCTAAATAGCCGGTGTTCATCCTAAGCATTTTTTGTTTTAGCCGGTTAGGAAGTTTAGCCGACAGTATAGTCATGTTCAGATTGCTCTGCGCATTAGTGCGCATGACGAGGAGGGAGTAATAAAAAAAATATAAAGCATAAAGCCATAAGCATATAAGCATAAATATCCGCGAATTCCGATACTGGTTGTTACTTTCGCGTATTACTAAGTATTATAGTTGTAGGTATAGGAGCATGATTTCGGACAGTTTTGTGTATAATTAAATGCTCTTTAAAATTAGCCATTGCACGGTATTGTCGGAGCAATGTTACTTTAGTATCCTTTGAGTTTATGGGGTAATATTGTAAGTAATGATGATTAATAGCGTTTATTACAAATGAATATAGTAGTTATTACAATTGTAATTATAATAATATAATTTCAGACAGTTTTGTGGAGAATTCAATGGTCTTTAAAATGAGCCATTTTACTGTATTGTCGGAGCAGTGGAGCTTTAGTATCCTTTGATTTAAGTAAACATTTAATGTAAATTAGTCTGGATTGTTAAAATTTAGCAAAATGTACTATTGATATGAAATGAAAGTGATTATCAAACCAAATGTAATAATTAAAGTAATGCAATAATATGATTGGTAATTTAGTAATTCACAATCTAATCAAATGGACGCAATGATATTATGATTGATAGTAGAAATGAAATAAAGATCAGATTGCTTTTAGAGTTTATCAAAGACGGATGTGGTTCTGATTTCTCTTACTTTTTCATTTTGTAGTAAAAGTGATTACAAGTAAAAATAGTCGTAATCTCACGAAGATAAAGATAGCTATAGTTAAAGCTTACAACTTTAGCTTGTATTTAAATTGAAGTCCACAGCTTACTCTGTGGTGGTCCTTCGTAATCCTATATGTTTGAGTTTCATAGACACGTTAACCGACCCGATTGACTATAATGACTGATGCGTCAAATAACACTGGTGCTTAGCTCATTTTCAATTACCATTGAAACATATAGGACTGCTAAAATATGAGTGTTTTTTCGACGTCGTAAATTGCTAAATTCTTTGAAAATAGATCATAATTTTTGACAAGAGGAAAAAACTACAAAACGTAATCACGTAACCGTTAGAAAAATGGTCAAATGGAGCAATAACATTACGGGGCATGTTGAACCTGGAAGAGGATCCACGGAAAATAAATAAAAATTACCCTATTACATTGCAGAGGTAAATTAGCATTAAAATATATCTTGTATTGAATCTAATGTGAACCCATTGTAACATGACCTGAGATTCATTGATGTGTAGGATTGCGTTAGCAATTAAAAATCTTAATCCATTAATTCATGTCCTTTTCATAGACTGGAAGGCGAAACAATTTCCAAAGGGATTTTTTCGGTATTATTGCAACGACGAACAATACATGTTGTCATTTTCAACTGATTAGCATTTATTTACCTCATCAAAATCAGTTTTTGTAAGTCTATAAACTTGCACTTAGTGCTACTAACTTTCATATGAAAACCAAAATGACCTAAGCACCAATGTGCTTTGAAGTTCCAACTTGAACCGCTCTCCAAATATTTGGTAACCTCCTCCAAATGAACATGTCTATTGTTACGACATTATTAGAATAATTATAGTTGTTATTATCGAGTCAAACAAATATTGCTAGTTTTAGAAATAATGAATTATAATATTATGAAAGATATTAACCAATACTTACTACACGATGCTTAGCTAACTAAATGACTACGATCTATTCGGTTGAATAAATTAAGGGAATCATTCCTGGTTTAGCTCCTGACATAACTTGACCTATCTTTACTACTCTCTACCACTGAGCCACCCTACACTATTTCACTTATACATTTTACATTCTTACACTATATATGAATAACTCGATATAAAACCAGAAATGCCAAGGATAGGATCAAGTGGAAAACCGTGTTCGAATCGTCTTGGTCACACGAAATATAATTTTGATTTAAATTCACTGGTTGTCAAAATTTTGACCGGGAAAGCTTGAAAAACCCAAACATTTTGGTAGATTATTTTGGATCACATTCTTGATTTTTGGACGCTTATACTCACTGAAGAAAACCAAGTACAATATATTTGTTTCGAACCAAACTAGATAACCCAAATCAGATCTTCGCATCCATTTACGGATCTTCAAAACGTTTCAGGAATTTTTGAAAAACCGGTGAATATTGTCACGTTTTTTTGACTTATTTAGCATAAATTGTTGCGTTCCGTAATCATCAAAACGAACCAAAGATTTCTTAACGTGGTCACGCACTCATTGTCAGAGGCTGGGCACGTATATGGGTAGGCCATTTTTTCAAAAGAGAGCATGTTCTTTCAAACTAAACATGTTTATGGGCTGAGACTTTTGTCCAAATTTGGTAAAGCAATTTCCAAAATTGGTCATAATGTGATGATCGTTTTAGGTTCGAGGGTTCGCGAACTTTTTCCACCCCGATCCGAGGTCAGTAATTAAATCGCCTTAAAAAATTATGACCCTTGAAACAATACTGATTAAGAATGGTAAAAAATGTTGACTATAGCCATTGTTAACAAAATATAATGGCAGTGTAATTTGTCGTTGTGATATTTAAGTTGAACAAGGGATCATTTCCAACAAATTTCAGATTTTCGTCTCAATTTCCTTGTTAATCCCATTTAAAATGGTCGTTTTTAAATTTTGAGTCAAAATTGAAATTTTATAAAAAAAATCAAAGGTTGAGTTTGCAGATGGAAGAAATTACCAGAGATGGCCACACTACTCTACTTTTTAGTAGTGGTCCAATAAAAAGTAGCGCTACATGAGTAAGCACTATACTCAAACATGGAATGTGTGATTATGTCTTTTCATAATTTTCTATATCTAACACTGTAACACCGCGTTTCAATACTCGATATACTATTGTGCGATTGCGTGAATGGATATAGTAATATCTTGTATTTGTAGTGGAGCAATGCGCATTCAACTTTGTGATCCTTTTTAGCAGCATTTGAACTTGCAAAAGCAAAATCTTATATCTTCTATTGATCTCTATGTATTTAAGTGCTTTAATCCTCCGTCAATGAACAGTTCTCAATTAATTCAACCCAAATCCAGATTACGGCAGATTCCGTATATAAAATGGCAACGGACAGTCCATTGCCAATTGTAATTATTCCTTGTGTCATCTTGTAACAAGTTTTTATAAAGTATAATAATAATAATAATAATATTTATTCAGTCGATTTGGCCTGTGGCCCTTACAACTTTTTACAGCGTTTTTCTTATTCTAAGTATTTGATTTAATACATTTTGAACTTAACCTATTCTAATTTAAAATTCAGTTTCGCCTTGATCAGGTTTTATGGATCGTTGATCTAAACATCTGCGTAATTTATATATACTTCCCTCAGCTTGCTTGCATTTATCCAAAATAGGGATAGCTTGACATAATCTTCTCTTGTGTGGTTTGTGTCAAACATTTTAACAATGTAGTTCTCTCTGGTTGTTTCTTCCTCTCTGAAGTCATTTAATAGCTCTCTAAATTGCCGGTAGTGTGTGCATTCCCACATGATGTGGTAATGATCTTCTATGGTTTCCATATTGCATAGCTCGCATTTGGTTGTTTTTCCTTCGTTTTTCCATCTTTTATATATACCATTTAATATTGTCATTTTCTTTCCTACGTCTATTTTTGGAATCTGTAGCCTTATATTTTGAATTAGTTGTACTGTCTTCCAGTTCAAATTTAACCCGTAGAATTTACTTGGCATAATGCTTTTCTTAATTATTGCTAGTTGCGTTAGTTTAGGGTTTTCTTGCAGTTCTCTTACATCTTTATTTATTGACCATAGGAAGTATTTCGCTATGATTGCTTCTGGTGTAATTGTAGTGTGATCTTGTATTATTTGGTTGAATTCATTTTCCATATCTGCTTCTACGAATACATGTTTCAACTGGGTTAACCAGTTGTATCTTGGTCCCCCTGTTCCGGTGGAATTTAGTAGTTCTTGGAAGCAGTTCGTAGTAATTGATGCTTGGGATCTATGTAGTATTGTCTTGTAAAGAAATTTAATTGTAGCTTTGAAAAGTATGCATTTGATGTTCGGAACCCCTGTCTCCAGTCTCAGGGCATACCCTGGAGAAATATTTGTTGTTTTTAGTAGTTTCCGCAGGAAGTTAGTTTGAAACATTTGTATCTGTTCTATGTATCGAAGTCCCCATATTTGCGCTGAATACAGCAATATTGAAGTGGCTAGGGAGTTGAATAGCTTTATGCATGTTTCAATGTTGTTAATTCGCGCTCTCCAAAAAATTCCAAACAGGTTAGCTTCTGCTCTTTTTGCCTTTCCCATAAAGTGGTTCTTAGCTGTATTAAATATTCCTGTTGATTGGAATGGGACTCCTAGATAGGTATACTCCTGTACCACTTCTATTATGTTTTTGTCCCAATGAAATGTGTCATTTGCACTGTGTCGGCCATTTCTGGAAAAGATTACAATTTTCGTTTTTCCCAGATTGATTCTCAATTTACTTTTTTCGAAAAATTCTTTTATAATGTCAATCTGTTTTTGCAAGTCCTTTTGTGTTTCTGACATTAATACAATGTCGTCAGCATACAAAAGGATGATGATTCTGGCCATATGCATTTGAACTCCATTTACTGAGCTTTCTTGCAGTATCTTCACGATTTTATCAATATATATGGAAAAAAGTGTGGGCGATAGTGTCTCCCCCTGTAATACCCCTTTCATGATTCTGATTGGGTCAGTGTATCCCTGCTGGCTCCTTATTTGTGTTTTCGCTTTATCGTATAACTCCTTTATTACGCTCACTAGGTACCCGTCTAGCCCTTCTTCCCGTAATCGCTTCCAAAGTTGCGTTTGCTCAATTGAATCGAAGGCCTGACTCAGGTCTACAAACAGTGTGTATAACTTCTTTCCTGGTTTTTTCAAGGTCTTGCATATTGTGCTGTACAATGAGAAGATGTGCTCTGTGCATCCCTTCCACTTCTGATAGGCGGCGTGGTTATCCGATATTGTTCCATGCATCATACAATGTGACTGGACCCTTCCGGCAAGTACTGTTGTAAATATTTTAACAATTGTGTTCAGTAATGATATCGGCCTATAGTTGCCAGGGTTGTCCTTGTCTCCTTTCTTGTGAATTGGGACGGTAATAATAGTGCCCCATTCTTCGGGAATTCCTCTAGCCATAATGTTGTTTATGGTTGTAGTCATATGTTGTAGCGTTTTCTCGTCCAGTGCTTTCCATACCTCATTGGGTATTCCATCACTCCCGGGAGACTTATTGTTAGCAATCGTCTTCAGCGCCCTCTGCATTTCTTCTACTCTTATTTCTTGCGGTCTTTCCCTTACTAGATCAATTTCTGTTTCGTGCCCCCTAATTTCTGCGTTGCATTGTAACTCAAATATCGTTCTAAAATGCTTGATCCATTGCTCGTTCGTTATGTTGTTGCACGTTTGTTGTATATTTGAGTTTCTAAAAGTATTCAATGCTTTCCAAAACTGCGCTGAACTTTTGCTATTTTGTATTTGTTTCTGCAGGTTCTCGTAGAATTTGTTTCGTTTTTCCTTACAAAGCTGCCTATATTCTGTCTTAGACTTGCTTAAGGATTTTATTATATTTGTCCTGTCCTGAGATTCGCTTCTTCTAAAGGCTCGGACTATCTTGTTTATTTTCTTTTTTAGCATTTTACATTTCCCGTCGAACCATTTTGGACCGTATGTAACATTTGTTAAATGATAGCCTTTGCACTTCAGCCCTGTCCTTTCCGCTGCTCTACTTATATGTTCATATAGTTCTTGCATGTCTGGGTCTTCAGAGCTTATTGGATGTTTTGTTAGGTTTTCGGTAAAAAGATGCTTTTTCTCCGGGTTCCAGTGTATTTTGTTGCACAAGCTCCTGCTTTGTGTCAGCTCCAGCGTTTTCTCCCATTTAACTTGTATTCCGCAGTGGTCTGACTCCTCATTATCTATTACCCTGAAGTCCACAATTTCCTTAAGCATGTATGAAGAACATATGCACAGATCTATGTTGCTAGCTCCCATGTGGTTCATAAAAGTATATTTTCCTGTGTCATCTGATCTACTACGACCATTCAAAATTACTAAATCCCTCAATTTCACACAATTTAGAAGGGTTTTCCCACGTTTATTACATATCTTGTCCTCATTCGATCTTACATTCTTAAAATTAGACGAGTTGATTTCTTCGATATCTTCTTCCGTTGTCCCTTCTCCAATTCTTGCGTTAAAGTCTCCCATGATTAAAATATTTTCGTTATTATCGTTATATTTATTAAACAGGTCAGTTATTAAATTATCGCTATCTGCTGGCGAAAAATATACAAATAAAATTATTCCTATCGTTCTAACCTTAATCACAATTACATTCTTTTGCTTTTCAATTATTTCACATTCTCTTTCCTTCTCCTTGCTTATTCCTAAAAGTAGACCTCCGGCTGGTCTTCCCACATTATTGATTGAGTTACTGAAGCTTAAGTTATAATTTAAAAAAGTATTTACATTTATAGTTTTTTCGTTCTTCAGCCACGTTTCTGCGAGACAGAAGATGTCTGGCTGATGCTCTATAATTATTTTTCTTTTTTGGCTGAGATTTGTTTTTAGTCCATGAATGTTCCAGTAGAAGATGCTATTTATGTTTTGATTTTGCTGTGAATGTTGTAAGGGCCGGCCTCCTCCTCATTTCATTTGAATATCTTGGTTATATCTAGGGTCTCTTTGTTTTCTTCGCTCCTCTCTGACTTGCTTTGATTTTGCAGCGTCCTCTGGTGTCAGGTCAGGAATAATGAAGATCGGGATGTTTTTCGATTTGAGCTTGCGTTTATTTTTTAGGATCGCGTCCTTTTCTGACATCCTTATTACTCGCACTTTTACTGGTCTTGTCTTTCCTCTCCCTACTCTGTAGGCTGCGTCTATAAATACATCATCAATCTCCAGTTCCACATTTATGAGTTTCTGAATATTCTCCCGTAGCTGCCCTGGTGTCTCGCCGCTTTTCTCCTCCACCCCCATAAAAATTAGGTTGTTTCTGCGATTTATTCTGTCTTGTTGATTGACCATTTTTCCATATTTTTCTCTTATTTCTGCATTTTCTTCTCGCATTTCCTCGATGGCTCCCTTAAGCTGGCAGTTCTCTGCTTCCAACTCATCCACCCTGGCCTCAAGGATTTCGATTCTGCCTGCTATTCTTTCTTCTACTTCGTCCAGCCTTTTGGTAACTCTGGTTTCCATGGAGTCCATTTTCTTTGACAATTTTTCTAACAATCTGTCCATTGCATCCTCAAGCACATTTTCCTCTGAGTTTTCTGACATGGTCCGGGCTTTTTTGTTAGTATCTTCTTCCTCTCCTTGCTGTTTTCGTTTCCCGGTTAATTCTTTGCCATTGCCATGTTCCATCTCTCTTCCACGGAGTCCACTTTGGTGTTTCGTAGGCGAGTGACCTATAGGCATCCCTCAAAGTTCTTCGTTTAGTATCTAAAGTAATTTGTTTTGTTATAGCATTGATTCAGTCAACTTCGCTCCTTCTCGTACTTCACTCGTTTCCCGTCTCAAGTTTTTTATTTGGATAATATGAGTATTTAGCTTATCTGTAAGGTCTGCCTGGCCCAACTGTGGTCGTTGCTGTGCAGTTTTTCTGCTGTGCATATATATTTAGTTGGCCAGGCTGATGATAATGTCCAGTGATGATAGGGCCGGCTATTTCCCTCAGGCTATCTGTTCCTCCTCCTGTGAGTTGGAAAGGTTGTTAGCTTCCACTTTAGTCACCTTTGTGTATTCTCTTTTTCGTTTTTTTGATGGTTATTTTTGAAACAATTTTAAACTGAATTGCACTATCTTATGCACGACAAAATTTTCTACTTTGTGCTATAAATTTTATTCTATGGTTTCCCCTTTTATGCTTTATATAATATTAATTTTCCGGAGCTCAGTTCAAGTACGTCCGCTCACTTCACTCACTGTATTCAAAAAAAAAAAAAAAAAAATATATATATATATATAGTATATTATAAAGTATAGTCAGTAGTTCGTACTTGAGTTATACACGCATATGAATGTTGTCTAAAACAATGAACTAGTTTTTCAAAATGCCGAACCTAGAATTGATTCTTGTAAATTGATCGGTCATGCACGCCTCTAATTTAGCATAAACGTCTAGCTTCATCGACAGAGGATAAACTATTTACATACAATAAAACGAGATTGTTTCGCTAGGAATAATATTTATAGCATATATTTAGAATTTAGGAGCCTTTTTAGGCTTGTATTACAATTAAATGATTTTAGGATGAGATTAAATTGCACTGCTATTCAGTGAACAGGTTGTATATTGCATAGTGTGGGCTTTTTTACTGCATACAGTAGTGTGATAGTTGTAGTGTAGAGTAACGCTAATTTTTAGCTTCCGGCAAGTAGTGGTAGAGTAGAGTAAAGGTACTCTCTGAAAGTAAAAATCTACTAGAAAGTAGTGTAGTGGTAGTCTTGATTGACGATAAAATAGAGTATTAGTAGACTAGTTGTCAAAGACAATTTTTGTTTGTAGTTTAGTGGTAAGTAGTGGCATTTACCCTGACTAAGTCTTTAGAGTAGCATAGTGTACTGGAAAATTGAATGGCCACCTATGGAAATTACCTTGGGAGGTGAGCAAACCTTTTTTGAAATTACAAGTGCTACATTTGATGTGTATTGCTTGTAAGTACTGTGTGATTTAATGTCCTAGTCCAGAATGTCCATGGAAAGATTTTTCCATAATTTTACAGTGGGATAATTATATGCAAGGTAATTTCCTTGGCTCTATAACTACACGAGGACTCTGTATAGTAATGAAAGCAGTTTAGATTAATTAGTTAAAAGAACCGGCCTCATGAGAAAACCAATGGATACACTTGACTATTGTACGTACACCCTAGAGAGGTAGAGAGATACTATTCAGGAGTCCATGACCCAGTATGATGCACCTGACGTGACCTGACGTTGATTAGTTATAATCAGCCGGTTTATAAATACCGCTAATTAATACAGGGGCATGTGAATTTACTTAAAAGCGAAAAACATATTTGGGGTTAATATTTAAAACTTTAGGGTAACAATTTATACCTTATGCCTTATACAAATTTCGATGTTCGACCATGAATTTAGTACGCTGCAATATTGATTATAGCATAAGATTTGGGAAATTTGGATAAAGATAATTTTGCAGGTATAATCGAACTAACTTGTAGTACAACTTTATTATTTTAGTATGATTGGTTTAAAAATTACGATTTGATGTTCTAAATTTGAAATACCTAATTTGATCTACCAGACTACATCATTATACATATACAATCCATATCCTACGATTGACTTAATCTTTGTTTATATGGTATGAGGTCGCCAATCGTTGTTAACCCTAAATTGAAAACGGTTTGTATACAAGACAGAGATTGCTCTTAAATTTGCAACACTTGTATTTTTTAGTTTACACTTATTTAAATTGGAGGAATAAAATTGCTTCCCCAATCCTCCAAAATCATTTGTGAACCTTTCTCGGCGATCATGATAGTCGGGCAATTGGTATTGGTGGTTGTGACGTGTGGCATTACTGAGGCGTCGATAACCCGGAGCCCAATCGTTCCTAAAACCCTGTATTAAAATTACAACCATAGCTTTTAAACTATAGTTTACGTTTTTTTCACAACCTCTACAAGAACAATTGACTACACTGTGTATGTGTGCTTAAAGCCACAAATTTGATTTCAAAAGCAAATTTTAATACCTAAGCCTTGAGTCCACGACAGCACCAGGGTCTCCAAAGGATTTGCCCATTCTGCAAGTTCCAGAGAGGTGCCATTGGGAGGAGCCGAAACTTTTAACGTAGCATTCCCAATATTCGTCGCTGAGGTGTGGAAAATCTTCACAGCCAGGAAAATGGGTTTGGGTGAATCTGGTTCCAATTGCTTCGAAGGCTTTTGTTTTCGTAACCATCTCAAAAGATTTTTTTATACCTTCAATAAATCCCAAGTTCATAAAATTTTCACATGTTTACATTTAGATATATACCTGATTTTTAGTTAAATTGTGGTTAATGACCACACGCAGGAATTATTAATGAATATGACTGAGTCGAAGTGAATGCGATGTACTTAAAAAGTAATTTCTTATTTTAAGTTGACAGAAATTACTTTCACGGTAAGATAAACAAATAGATGAATTACCTTCCACAAGGACCTTAATGTCATCCGGGTGGCTTAAATAATTCGGATCTATTATGGGATAATCCTTTGGATCCAAGCTGGCCAACCTTACCTCCCCAAAACTTTTGGGCTTTGATATACTAATAGGGATTAGGAAACTGTCATTCCCAACATCTTGAGCCATGTATTGCTGCAAAACACCAGGCGTGAAATCAAACAAACCTTCGAGTTCCAATGCAAACTTTGGATGTACACTGGCTGGCCAGATGAGTGCGTAAATATCCGCCCACTCTGGACGGGCTGCAAATGAGCTTGTGAACATTGCACCACCCACTAATCCATTGGTGCCGAAGGGTCCTATGCAAAACACGGTCGAAAGATGTCATTATACAGTAGCTCAAGACATCATTATGATAAGAAATGCCTGCATTGCCAAAAGCGCTGTTTGAATCAGTATCAATTAGGACGTACCACTTCCCCACTTAAGATAATTTTGAAGTGCCGCAGCATCAAAATCCCTGCCTTCCATTACGGACTTCCCTTTGTCAACTATAAATGGCCCGAGAAACATCATGTAGTGATCTCGTAAGTTATTTCCCACTGGAAGATCCAATTTAACGGGTATCCCAAGGGAATTTAAATGCTCTTTAGGACCTACTCCGGAAAGCATCAGAATTTGAGGGGATGCGACTGCACCAGCACTCAGTATGATTTCCCTGGTTGCTACGGCCATGTGTCTTATGTTTTTGTGAAGGTAGCTCACAGCCACAGCATTGTTTTGACCCTCGAAGATAATCTTTGGAAAATTGCGAGAGCCAAAGGTTATATGTAGAGAACTGTTACTTTTACATATGTGAACGCATTGGTAAACCATTGACATATTTTTTAAATTCTTGGACCAATAGCAGGATTTGGTAATAACACATGTTCAAAATGATGCTACCATGTCCATTTGTTAAACATACCTTTTCCACATGCGCATAAGTAATGACGCTTAAGTTCGGCCGCTCCATCGCAGGATTGAGGTATGCCCGATGCGTTGAAAATCTTGTCCCCCGTTTATATGTGTAGTCAATGGGGAAAATGCCTAGAATAAATCAGTAGTACAGAGTCCGAACAATTAAGATTTGAAATTGTTTTTTGTACGAAAATTTAATAAACATTTTAATCTAATCAAATCCATCGGATTTTTGAAACCGGAAAAGAGTCCAAGGACTTGAGAATGAAATTTTGAATATTTGATTTTTGAACAACTCAACTACGATCAGTACATGCTTTCAAGTCCTTCATTAAATAAAATTTACTTTATATATCTATGTGTGGTAACCAGGGGGCGGGGGCTGGGTCCTCTTTTAGTGCGCTTCGAGAGCTAATATATGAACCTTTAAAAAGATGTGCCAATCAAAAGCGCTAAAAGAAGGCCTAAAATGTTTATAGGAAATTAGGAAGAATTTTAATATCACAAGTTTACTTTGTTTTCATCTGCGGCTATATTTTTCAGCTTGAGACGATTCCGTGTATTCCAATGAAGTAATTGTGAAAAATTTAGTTCACTTACTTTCGCTTTGAAATCCATTTGGATCTTTCACTTTATACCCCAATTCCATTCCAGCTGCTAACCACTCGCTCTTTAAAGGGGCGAACTCCGGGCTTTCAATACTCAATGGTCCATTGCGACCATGGAGATCATCTGAAAATATGAAAATGCTTTCCAATTGTCTTCCAGTCGTATCCAAATTATGAGAAATTTATTATAGTGAATAGAATTGCAAATCTCACCATTAGGAAAATTTCCGTTATAGTTTTCCATTCGTTTAAAAAATGGGAGGAGATTTTGATACGTCCAGCTGTCGTCCCCTGTCACATTAGCCCAATCGTCAAAGTCATATGGGCTTCCCCGCATGTACATATTCAGGTTCAAGGTGCTGCTTCCGCCCAAACCTTTCCCGCGATTCAACATAAAGCGCTACAAAGTTATAAGCAGCATACGCTATCAGGGATGTGCAGACGTTAAAACAGGAAGTGATACTATGATTCATAATTTAATCATAAATTGGAAATAGTGAAATTACGAATGAACTGGCGCTTTAAAAATGAGTTTTATGGTCTCACATTATTGGGATGGCCCTTAAGATGTTTTTGAGGGGTGGTATAATAGCCCCAGTCTAAATTTGGGTTTCGAAGTAGTTTCAAACTCATTGATGGAACTAAAGTCAAAGGAAAAGGATTCCCGCCCGCTTCCAGTAAAAGGACCCTATAGTTATGGGCTGATAAACGATTTGCAACAACACATCCTGCTGATCCTCCTCCGACTGCAAAACCATTCAACAAAAACTTCAGATTATTTGCTAGGTCCTGTGACCTCAGTTTTTGGCTTAAGAAGACATCGATGACTTATGACAACTGAATCCCCGCCAAATTTGACACATTTTATTTTGACCACGGCCGTTTGTAAAGAGTGCCGCGAAAAAAGATGCTTTATAGGAATACTCAATTTGCAAACAAAGCTTTGCTCCATCTATAAAAGTTCCTCTCTGTTCGTAAAAATATCTTTGAACGCTGTTGTTGCAGCAACTTTTATGGGGAATCAAGACTAACGTCGTCTAGTCAAGCCAATAATTGTCGTGTGAGGATCTTGAAATTGTTGGGAATAGTGCTCCTGATGGGTACAAAAATGCTGTACCTGGACCTGAACCTGTAATTTCCTGAATCATGGGTACTTGAATTTTTCGAACATTTATCCGTACCTGTACCAGAATACCCAGGTTCAATATTCCGAAACCTGTACCTGTTCCAAACTAAATCAGGTGTACCTGAAAAGTACCTGCACTCAAAAACGTACCTGTACCCGGGTATATTTTTAAAGTATACCCGGGTATTTTCAAACAATTGGGCTAAATTAAAGAATTGTCCAGAATATAACACGAAATAAAAACTAACCGCAGCCTGAAACTTCTAAACAGTTAAATAATTTTCAGTTTGAAAGTAACTTAACTGTTTTACATTTATTTTGATGCGCTATTCTATGCAAATAAAACAAATACTGGAATTAACAATCGTCACAAACGGGTTGACATGAATCAAAACCGCGCTCCCGCCGTTCGCGATCGTATTTTCAGAATACTAGTTCAGACTAATAGACGTGCAATGAATATAGTGAAATTTAGGTAATTGATTTATAGATGGCAACAGTTCTACTATTTGGGCATTATCATGAATTGGGAAAACATTGACAGGACTTTAAAGTACCTGAATGGTCAGGGACTTTATGTTCAGGTACAGGTATTTACCCAGTGTGTACCCATACCTGATGGGTTTTACCCGAAATACATATTTGTTTTTTACCTGTACCCATAACTGAACCTAAATTTTCAGGTATCTATCGACTGAACCTGAACCTGTACCCAAACCGGATGAGTACAGAAAGTCTGTACCTGATACGCACCTTTACCTGTACCAAATACATGGGTAAAACCTGTACCCATGATTGGCACTAGTAGGGAAGATTGAAACAAAGAAAAATATTATTTTATTACCCTTTAAAACAGCTCGTAAACATTGCATCTCATTTTTAGATTCTCGGACCTGAAATGTTGACTTGGGTACCTAGCCTGGCGCCAGCCTTTAATGACTCCCAGTAAAATTTTCTACAAACACAGCGTTCAAAACTAGTTTTACAACTTCCTTAAAAATTGGCATAGAATCAAAAATTCCACTTTGATTTCCGAAGCTGGATATCCCTAACCTTGTTCCCTGTTATTAGTGGTCATGCCCACAATTCTCAAAATAGTAACTTGATGGACAATTTCTTGGACCTGAAAATTTCATACACATAGATGTGAAAGCACGATTGAGAAACAATTTTGACTGGGCTCAAAAATTTGTAATGCTAGAATCCTTCAAAAATCTCTACTTTGTTCGTGACAGCAATTTTTAAGACCTACGTCAAGAAAGCAATTCTTTTTAAATCTGGAAAAGAATTGTCTTGAAAATGGAGGAAATCGCATATTTTGTGCAATCGTCTCTTACTTAGCATAAAAATTGGCGAAACGCACAGATACTCCCTTTAATCTGTGTAATTGGGAATTAAAACTAATTGAACAAATAGGAATCCCACAAAGCAATTTAGAAAACACCGCATGATAAATTATGGGATAATTTATTACTCAATACTGTAATGCTTTAATTTGATATTAACTTACCAATAATGAAGTCATAAAGCCCCGCTCCCTTGTAATGAAGTTGGTCACCCGGATGATTTTCGTTAATGATTTTGTCCGTAGAACTAAACCGGGAAGACAAAGTGGCCAACGGGGTTCCTGTAAATAGACAAATGAGGTAATTTAGAGCTAGGACCAGAAAATCCATGGCGACTTCTCGGAAATCCTCAATGTGTCGTAGGAACAGAGGCTCAACACTGAATTGAACTTCGTAGGTCTCATCCGGAATGTTCATAGTATGTTTCTTGGTTTTTCAAGTATGTATGTACATATTTAATTCCCCATGGTCGTTTCCCTTCATGTGCGTTAACATCAGAAAGCTTGAGATAGTAATACAGGTTTGTCGGAGTCATTAAATTCCAACAAGTCTGATTTGAGGCTAAATCAATTGAATTCACTTGTTTGTGACGCATAACCTAGACCTATGAAGAGCATGTAAAATCCTTCAATAATGTTCACAAGATATTAAATCCGATTAATATATAAGACACCTAAGTATCGATAGCATTTGGAAGTTAGTTCCTCGTCCGTGTGACTGCAATGGGTAATTTTACTAATGCATTTATAGTGACATTGTGTTGTGTATGCAGGCGGAACCTTTTCTTGGAGTCTTTGGAATAAATGCGGTGTACTCACTCATAATCATGTTATATAATTTTATATAAAATATAATTCCTTACAGTTAATGCACTGGTTGCAGCTCAGCTTCATTGAGACAAAGAAATGTTACGACAGCTTGTATAGCATCTTTAACAGGACTAGGCAAACTAAGGAAACTATTACACACAATATTATTGCAAAAATATAAATTACCCAGTGAAAGCAGAGACAATTACATCAATTATCTTTATTACTATTTATTTCCTGGAAGAAGGTCATAATAACATTGATTTCTGATATTATTCTATAATAATTAAAAGCAACATGTAGATTCTCACAAAGACTCCGCAGGGCCTCCATAATGTGAGGTAAGTAAACTTGGCAAAATATCTGCATTGATATCAAATGCATTTCCAGTTTGATGGATCGTAGTAAAAACAAAATGCAAGTTTCCAGTCTCTATGGCTAAAATAGACCCAAGTCATAAAAAATCCCAGGTTCTGTACAATGGAAGTACTTTATTTTTGATTCTAAGGTATCACAATACAATCTATGCACTATATGTATGCTTAATGTTATTTACAGTGATTTATATTCGACTTTGTCACAGGTCTAAATCGGGCTTTTAATAGGAGTTTTAAAATTCATGGAGATGCAATTGCAAATGCAGTTATAAGTACGCACAGTTCAAAATACTGGTAAATAAATTCTAAAACGTAACTTTTTGTAACATAAAGGTTAAAAATATGATATTTAGACATATTTTATGATTTGAGGATCACTCAAAAATTATGACAACGAAAATCTATTAGCTGACGGACAACATACCGCATAATAAATCCTGTTTGAAATTTTAAATGTGTTCAAACGCAAATTTTTACTTCAGTGGTCAAATTTATACTAAGTTTCCTCTTTGTCAAATATTTTGAAATTTTAATTTTGGTGAGGATTCAACGCATATCAATGCGAGATAGCACGAATGCTTCACACATTGACCGCACCATAAAACATACAATCTGCAAGTACCAGGCACGGATTATTCTTTAATTTTCATTTTTCCATTTCCATATGCCATTAAATGAGAATGACACGCTTTTTTAATATCTGTTCTCCAAAAGGAGCTTGTCTCATACTGAATATAGTGTTTGGTTGTAGATTTTCTGTAAATGATTCGGGAGATGAACATTTCTGGGGATTTTCAATTGATTCTGCTGTAGCTCCAGTTTGCCGAATTATCCGCTCTTGGAATGTATTTAGTGGTGACTGCGACAGTAGAACTGACCCAGGAGGGGGAACGAGTTCCTGCCACTCCTCTTCTACGTCTCAGGTTCTCAAGCTCATTGAGATCGGAGGAATATTTTTTCATACGATTCCTTTGATCATTTTGGAATTTAATCAATAAAATGTTGGATCTTAAATTGAAAATTTTTAATTAGCTCAAAGTACGTAGAACTGGCAGGATTGCCACGTCTTGTAAGAATTTATTCTGAGAATATATGCAATCCTACGCTGGTGTTCGCTTTTATTTTACCCCAGCTAACAGAGTGGATACTCAACGACAATATAATACTCAATGCCGCTTTTTACTAGGATTTCTGTATTTATATGTGAGGAGCAACTCTAATGCAGAATAAGGTATCAGCGCTTTACTACTATGTACAATCGCTAGTACATTTTGTGTGCGACATATTCTCACTTGCCTTCAAACTTGTCCCTCCAGTAGGTCAATCGGCATGGATATGTCATCCTCACTGCTGAAGTTTCGTTACACATTCAAACATATGCGCGTGCATATATTTTCCCCTTCCCACTTCCTAGTAGGGAGTAACTGCTGAGAAGAGGATTTCACATATCTTCGAAATCGTGACTAAATACTGGAATTATCAGTAGTTATAAATGTTTACATAAAGATTGAAAAGGTAACAGCCAAATCTACGGTATGAATAGGTTCAATGCAACAATAAAAATGCAGTTTAATATTTTCTAAACATTCAATAATGCGAAGAAAGTAATCGATTAAGAACTTGTTTTTCAACGTGCGATTGCTTTTGCAATGGAAAACATTTTTTAGATTCAAACTCCCCAGATTTTAACTTCAGCCAAGCCTTGAGACAAAAACATTTCCTACCGTATCTCCATTCTTACATAAGCCTTTACACGTCAGAAGATCTGGGCTATTGGAGAAGGCTCGCTCTATCTGAACTCCGGTTCGAGGAACAGCTAAAAAAGCTCAGGTCATTCCAGCTAGTGGTTTTAACTAGCCACGTGTTTATATATGGTGGAATTAGTATTCATGACTGAGCTTATGCATATAAATTTTAATGTAACATGTTTCAAAGTCAAAAATTCGGAAGAGCTTTTAAAGGTCAACAACACCTTTACTTGGAAATTAATATTGAGTGAAAAGTACATGAACGTTTTTAGTTTTTTCAGGTATTTTACATTCGGGTTCAGATATTTACCCAGTGCGTACCCGTACCTGATGGGTTTATAATAGTGGTCGGAACGATTCAATTCAATTCAGAAATTTTCGATTCAATTCAACTAGTTATGTGACTGAATCGTAAACCGTTTTGCGATTCGGTCCAGTATACAAACAATTTAATTCAATTCGGTTTTACTCTGTTTTTTGCGAAAAGACAAATTAAGCACGCAGCACCTGCTACCACACGTAAATGTGTTTTCTTCATTTGTTTAGAAATACATGAATTAATAATAATTTAATAATATCAAATTAAGTTTAGTATTAAAATTATTATGTAATTCATATTTCTTAACTTAATAATCCAAGTTGAATTAAATTACGAGACGTCAGAACATTTCCGATTGTAAGCTGTGTCGAATGATCCAAAACGACTACCACAACGTTATAACGAAAGTGTACATATTTTTGACGCCTCCGGTTTACGCTATACGAGGTTTCAGTTACCGGTAAATTTGAGCAATGATTAATCGTTTGGACTGCAATTCAGAGTAAACAATTCAATTCAGTCCAGCAGTGCGAACTGAATCGTTTGGGTCGATTCAATATGTAAACCGAACTGAAAACACTACGAATCGAATTGAATCGAATCGAATTGAATTAAAACATTTCGGTTCTGGACTGAATTAGTCCGACCACTAGTTTATACCGAAAATATTTTTTTTAGCTGTATCCATACCAGAACCTAAATTTTTAGGTAGTTCACGACTGGCCCTGAACCTGTATCCAAATTGGATGAGTAAAAAACGTATGTACCTGATACGTACCTGTACCTTAACCTGTACCCAATACCCGGGTAAAACCTGTACCCATGAGGATCACTAGTATGCACAATTAGAAATACTGGTAAATAAATTCTAAAACGTGATTTTTTGTAACATAAAGGTTAAAAACATGGTATTTAGACTTATTTTATGATCTAAGTATCACTCAAAAATTATGACAACGAAAATCTATTAGCTGACTGTCAACATATCTATTGTTTCTTGTTAATTGCAAGTTAACCACAATTACTAATTTAACTTGCAAGTTCGATTCAATTGCGGTTATTTTACACCGTAGAATTCAATTGTGCAAGTGCAATTTCGGTGTACTTAAATTCCAATTACAAAAGCATTAAATACTCGTAATTATCGGTTAAGCACCACTGAAATTGCAAGAAATTCAATTGCAATTACAATTTTTTGAGCTGCAAAAAGTTGCAATTTAAAAAATACTTATCAAGTTTATTGGAACTTGCTACCGTTTAGAATTTAAGCGCGAAATTGACCAAAATGCCTCAATAAGTCATTCAGCTCTAATAAATAGTGCACATAATAATCACGAATATTGTCAACGAGTGTAACAGTTACTGTACTGACTGTACAATTTCATCGGTGAGAAGTCAAATTTGAAATTGAAAAGAATTTTTGATTAGCATCAAATGTTCCCTTATGCACAAAATTATAGAAATTAGGCCAAATATTTTAAGGATTGTAAAGATATGTTGAGGGATTAAATATTTTAGCCTTGTAAGACTTACAGAAATGCTGTTTGGTTTGTACATCTCTGTTTCATTATGCATTGCATCTAGATCATTTTATTTAATATACTTTGTTCAATTTAGTGAAACAACTTGTATACCAAAAATGCACAGATCATTTTGCCTCGTCGTCGACAATTTATACTATATATCAGTTAACTTATTGCAATTACGAATTGCAATTGCACTTGCAATTGTACTTATCGGTGCAATTATACCCAAATGTTTTTGAAATTGCCTTACCCACTCCAAGTAACTTATGAATTAATTGCAAGTTCAACTTTGCAGTTATTTGCATGATTTAATTGCCGCATTTTAGCAAGTACCAGTTACGGCATTACTGGTACTTGCATTATCAATTGTCTGTTTTTTTCAAGACGGCCATTCCCATAGTGAAGCATTTTTTTTAGCTATGTGCGTATAAAGTACATACATACAATTTAAAATGTGTGCATAATATTGAGACCATATATGATTGGTCTGCACCCAACAAATCCCGAATTATTATTAAAAAAAGTTGGGACTAGTTGAGCTGCGGAACGGCAAAAAGGAATGGAGCGTGATAGGGCTTACTGTTTACATGGAAGGCGCTGCCCGTGTATTACGTCGACAGGAACATCCTCTCCTCGTCTACTACAGCAAGCAATGCAGGCTGTATGTATACGCATACAATCTATGCATGCGTGGAACTATAGCCGCATGCTGCCTTCCACTCTCATAGAGTTGTAGTAGGCAGTTGGTAGCGACATTGCACAGGGTTAAAGTAAGTGATGCATGGGAACGTAGTATGTGCACAACGCCTTTGGTAGATATGTATATAAATTACCCGCTTCGGATTTCCCCTGATTTGACTGCCGGCACACGCAAATAAACGCTTTTTCAAAATTTTTTAATTTAGTATTTAAGTTTAAAGTTGTCAAAAAGCGTTTATTTACGTGTGCCGGCAGTCAAATAAAATTCCGAAATTTCAAAAATGTGCATGTGATTTTTTTTTAAAATCCGAAATTTTGAATTTACGATGACAAAAAAAAATCATGAGTGTAGTAGTTACTTGGACAATGTATTTGAGATAGGCCATTTTCAAATATTCGAATTGGTAAGGCTGTAAAAAATTATTGTATATTTCGGGTTTTTTCGGTTTTTTGACCTTCCCATTGGGATTAAACTTTTAATTCAATGGTCAAATTTATACTAAGTTTCCACTTTGCCAATTTTTTAGAAATGTTGATTTCGGTCAGGATTCAGCGCATATCAATTAGGGTTGGTCATACCGATATAACGATACGATATTATCGTTAATATCGTCCAATTTGGAGGAACGATATGCTACGATAATTCTCGTATATTTCACGCGATATATCGCTCTATCTTAATATCGTTCTAAGAAGGTAGGATCGTCAAAAATTACATAATGTTGTCATCTGACGTATTTCATGCCCTAGAAAGTGTCATCTGAACCGGAAGAAGTGGTCAAAACGGTTCAATTCAGTTCAGTACAAATTAATTCAATTCGTTTCAGTTCAAATTTTTGAATTGAACTGCATCGAAAACAACGGTTTCCGCAGATAAACTTAAAGAATACGCTTTCTAGACACGACAGCAGTATTTTCCAAGCGTACAGCAGAAGGAAGTTAAACTAAGGGTACAGATCGTTACTTTTAGGATCTGGAGAGCTTGTAAACTGTAAATCTGTTGCTGAAATGTTTGGGGCAAAACGAATCATTTGAACTTTAATAATTCAAGAAAAACAATTCATGTAATTCAAAGTTATGAACTGAATCAAGCGATTCAGTTTCATCTTGAATTGAATCGGAAAATTAGTAAATTGAACTGAACTGAACCGAAAATTTCCAATTCAGAATTGAATTGGTTCGAGCAATAGAAGGAATTGTTAAACAGGCATTTGGAAAAGTGAATAATTAAAAATGAAGCATTATTTCGGCTTATTTTTATTACTTATATAACTTTTAATAAATTAAATACTTATTGGATAATTTTTACTGCTTAATTTCTTTATTATTTCAATTTATATGTATATCGTTTTTATCGTTCTACCATATCGTTATCGGGATTATTTTTGTGAACGATAACGATATTAACGATATTTCGAAAGGTAACGATATGACCAACCCTAATATCAATCCGAGATAGCACGAACGTTTCACGCATTGACCGCACCATAAAACAACAATCTGCAAGTACCAGGCCCGGATTGTTCTTTAATTTTTTCATTTCCACATGCTTTATTGTCCTACATATTTATACTATATATACAAATGATTATAATTCTACGACGGCTGGGCCTACCTATTTTGTAGGGTAGGTTTTAAATGTACATTCTTGCACCCTATTTTGCCTAGAAGCCTCTTTAATCAAATCCTATAAATAGCCTGCAAATAAGTCTAATAGCATTGGCGGATACCTTTTGCTCTACAATGAAATAGAAACCCAAAATTTAACGGAAGCTTATAAATTCTGGAATCTTTCTTGTCAACGAAAATAATCAACTGCATTTAGATCTATCAGGTGCCGTGGGGTACGGGTTTAAGAATATTTCATGCGACACGCTTCAATATAGCCTACATATCTATACATATGTACATATGATTATAATTCTACGACGGCTTGGCTTACCTATTTTGTAGGATAGGTTTTAAGTGTGTATTCTTGCAACCTATTTTGCCCAGAAGCCTCTTTAATCAAAATCCTCGCATCCTATAAATAACCTGCAAATAAGTCTTTTTGTAGCATCGGCGGATACCTTATTCCTCTACAATGAAATAGAAATCCAAAATTTTTAACAGAAGCTTCTAAATTCTGGAATCTTTCTTGTCAACGAAAATAATCAACTGCATTTAGAGTTATGAGGTGGGGTGGGGTAAGGGTTTAAGAATATTTCATGCGTTCATTGAAATGATTTCACAGCCAAACCAGGTTTCCATGAACACTTTACTTGTTGTCAAAATTTTCAAAATCTTTTTTTAGTAATTATACCTTCTTATAAGTATACTTTCCTTAATAGCTTATTTACTTACAAACAATAGAAAGATGGACACAGTGGGGCATTTTTGAATATTCAACCCCCAATGTACCATATTAAGATTAAACGAATTATCTTTCAACATTAGCTTGGCGCCAGTTGCTACTTGGTGATTTAGTATGTAAAATTAGTAGGTTGTTAAAGCAGCATATCGAAAAAAAAAATGGAGTGAATATGCTAAAAATGCCTACACTGGATTGAATGTGCCCAGTGTCATAGACTAGATGCCAATGGTATTTTCGATAGTACAATCCTGGGCCTAATTCACTTTTTTTACGCATTTATCGGTCAAGATGGTCAAGAAAATCTACGTCAGGTGTTTCGGATACCGGAACATCTGGCGTCCGGTATCTTCCTGTCCCACCGGAAGTTCAATCGATCACAAAAACTAGCCCATTGAGATAACAGATAAACATTTTCCTGAAATGGGGAAAATGGATTCCTTAATGATAATTATGTGTAATTATTGTTATGATTCATTTACCATAGAGAATCCTTTTCATACTGAAGAAAGTTGGAGTGTCTATATTACATCTGGAGTACGAACCAAAGTTACAAATCAACTGGATTGGGGCACAATGTTACGAATACTTTTTTTTTGCGCAACTGACTGATGTTTAGTTAACATTATGTGCTGGAAATAATGTATGTATACGTTATGATTTTTCCATAAACAAAACCATATATTCCCACAGGTTCTACCACATTGATCTATAAGAAAATAAATGCCAGTTGTAACTTGGTCGTTTGAACAATAAACTTTTTCAAACGTTTGCGCAGCAATTCTTGAGAACCCCAGTTGAACTAATCACATAAGAAATGTATCTAAATATAATATGATTATTTTTAGATTTCTGGAAAATCTTTTTAAAGAAAAGTCTGTTTTCTTGACTCGTGGAACAGTGAAACCAGTGTTGCGGAAAAATTATTCAGGTCATGTTCTCAAGTTAAAAGAATTCTGCTTTTCATTAGAGCTGCATCAGAAGATAATCCGAATTCCTGGCTTTCCAAAATTATTCAATGAATGATACACACGACATGAATTCTTTATTGAAATTATTAATTACACATAGTTAGGTACAATATTCTGACAAATACAGAGAATTAAAATTATTTATCTGTTTTGTAAGTTTTCGAAAACATATGACAGTGAATTTTCCGTTACACCCTGGACATAAACGTTCTCACCTGTAAATCTACAAATACAGATATAGCGGAATGAAGTAACTTTTGAAAAATTCAGGAAGACACATTTGCTGGAAAAAGCGAAAATTAAATTTAAGCTACAATAGCCAATGTTAAATATTTCCTCAAAGTGTAACATTGATTGAATAAATTTTATGCGTTGGTTATTTTTGACATGCCTAAAATTGCTCAATCTTCTACCCAGAAATATGTACCTTGACCAATTCAAATTATTTTAAATTCTGAAATAATTTGTGTTCCAGCCTGGAGGAGTTAAATATATGTTTAGGGTTATTCCAATGCTTATTGTATTTGGGCTAGATGGGTTTCAAATGATGAAGAAATGATGACAGACCTGGTACATTTTTTGGACGAGCACAAAAAATATTCACCTAAACTAACACATCAACTACACCTTAAAACTCTTTATTGTAGAGAAATTTCGTAACTAAATCCAACATCCAAGCGGGTTGGTCCATGTTCACGTAGTGACCAGCCTTACGGACTACAGCATAGCCAAAGTTGTCCGCCGTTTTAACGTAGCCAGCAACATCACCATTCACTTTCCAAATCTTTCGAGGAGCCTTGGAAAAATTTTCACTCCCATTCCATTTGAGGTTATTCACAACTTTGACGATCACTTGTTGCGAAGTAAATATATCAAATTGGCCCGCATAAAAAAGGACACGATAGCCTTTGTTCAGCATCTCTTCAAATATTTTTGTATGAGAAAAAATCAATTCGGTGGAGAAACGGTCCAATACGTCGAAGTTAAAGGCAATGTATTTATGAAGACCAACGTGTACATAATTGTGAAATTCCTTCGTTTCGATAAAATTCTGAAACCATTCATATTCGGGCGGCGGTTTGGAAACTAAAGCGTTGAAGTAGTCTTCAAACCCAGTAAACTTTGCAATTAGAGAATTAGGTCCGATGAAAGTTGACAACCCGATCTGTAAATTAAATAAATAAATTCAACATATTTTAGCAAAGAGCCCAAAATTTAAATTGTCTTTAACTCCATCCGCTATCCAGCATAAGTTTGTCAGATCAATTTGCATAAAAAACCCGAGTAAAGTAAAACATTAAAATTCTTGACTGATGTCACAGTAATTTTATCTGAATTGACATTGAGCAGCACGAGTTATTTTGTGATGCTTTTTCATATCCTGTTGAAATGAACAACGATTTTGCCCGATCCTTTTAAAATGCTCGAAGGGAGGAGTTTCTAAAACGATGTCGGTGTTGGTGTTAATTTAGTATTAATTTAAAATTTGTGCGTATACCTGTGTCGCTTCTTCTAGCTTCCCATTCTGAGCTAAATCAAATGCCTTCTGGATAGTGTCATCCATGATTTTCTTCTGATTCATGTCAATCAATCCGAAATCATACAGTGCCTGGGCATGGTGGAGTTGCTGTACATCGATGAAGGGCGACCCGAGAATGAAGCCTTTCACGTTTATTTTTGGGTCCCCCTTGGCATTTTCTGCCTCGATATTCTTCACAATGTTCGAGATTACGTTTGCTGAGGATTACAAAAACAGGTTTTGTAAAGTCAAAGGAATCTTTCAAAATTTCAAATATTAGGAATAAAAAGCGAGGAGTAAGTATAATCAAACCAGCATAATTATCCCCTGCCAGGTAAAGGTCCCTCGTTTGGAATTCCTTAAAAAGGGTAAAAAATTGCTTAAGGGCGGCAACCATGGCTACTCCTACTTCCCCAGAGTTCATCTCACCCTTGTCCTTTGAGTCACTAAAGCTGAAACCTTCGAGAATAAAATAAATTATTTTATTTATTTACACAGATATACATATAATTCAAAAGCGTTTTTTTTGGGAAATACAGAAGTACAAATATTTTGGCTTTGGAGCCCAAATTTGAAAGAATTAAGGTTGTCCTTCCTTAAGAATGTTCTATGTACGTACATACATAGGTTGTATTTACAAAGACGCCGTGAAACAAATTTCAGTATTTAAAAACATTTATTTATAATTATTTGCAGAAATAATATACCAGTGCCAGCAGGTGCATCCATGTACAGCATGGATTGAGATCTGGTCCATGTAGTGTTTCGTTCTTTGACAACATTGTCAGGGCCTACTTGAAAAGGTCCGGTCTGGAGAAATATTGCTTTGATGCAGCTAAACCCTGGAAGCTCCCCCGTCCATAGAATCAATGGGGCATTTTCAGGATTTTCCTATTTTTTTAGAGTAAGAAAATATTTATGGTTAATCATTCAAGGAATTTTATATAACTTTGCAGAGATACAAATTAAAAATGCACTCTCTATGAAATTTTTACTTGTGCTGGAAAGAACCAAAAGAACAAATTCGTGTTTGTGTTCTCATCAATGGTGAGGAAACCGCTGTAGCTTTTTATTTCTTTTTCGCTTTTGATATTTGAGAGTTTCATGTTGTCCTCAGCTTGGGCCCTGGCCTTGTCGAGTTCTCCATTTTTGATTAATGGCGTTAGGAAGAGTTCCCCCTCAGCTGGAGCACTGGAAATTTGACTGAATACGGAGAATGCAATCACAATCGCAATGGAGAGTTCGAATTTCATTTTAAAATGGAAGAATTAACGTTGAAGTAATTAAACCAAGCAATTGGGACTGGGATAGAGGTTTCAATCGAAGTAGCTACTTTTATAGGCAGGGTGGCTAATTCTTTAAGAGGATATTCCCTGGAATATTGTAATTCATAAAGTAGTATTATTTGTTTGTTCATTTCTCTTATCTTTATATGTAAATCCTCAAACATATGTTTCGACGAGGTCACCCTTTTTAAGTGCTCTTTCCATAAAGGGGGAGAGAGAGAGAGAGTGAGAGTAGTGTTTATTAAATCTTGAATATTAATTTCATCCTTCACTTTTTATCAGTAATTATTCGTTCATTTGGGTTGTAAATTTCAACTTTTATTTTTTGCGTAAATTTAATACATAGGGTGCCCCATCAACAGTTGCCGTCTCCCTCTAGGAGCTTACATAAAAAGGGGACAATAATTTATGAAATATTTGCTTCCCCCATTTTGTAGCAAATTCTTGCACGGAGACGTTCTAAAATTTGTTTCATTGGCCCACGTCAATTTTGGAGGTTATAAGTATCATGAATACAAATATTTTCCAAAATAAATAGGAAAAGAATCAATGTGCGAAAAGTTTTTTATTCTGCAATTATTTGGAGAATTCATGTTGAATTTCGTAGTGTTAAATCCCATGTTTTGTGTGTAATTTTTATTATTTGTATACTTATTACTTCAAACGGATCAAATAACTGTCGACCTTCCAAATAGATATCGAACCGAGTCTACCATACGAGTCCTTCAATTATTTACAGCATTATCAATTCACTGGTGCCCTAGTCTAGTTCGAATTGACTAGGAAAATAGGTAATAGACTAGACTTGTGGTTAAGGCGGAGCGAAATGAATAGATTCGAATAGGCTAGCGATACGCGAGATTTAGAAGGACTAGACTAGACTAGACTAGTCAGGTATTGAAAGCACATTGAATAGAATAGACTTCACCAGGAAAATGGCCCTATTCCTGCTCACAGATTTCGCTCAAGTTAAAGGCTGCATAGAGCAAGCAAGAACAAGCGCTCAATTTTCTTAAAATACTCCATATTCTATTGCGTTAAATATGTGCACGACATTCACGCATGGAAACAAAAGGATATCCTTGATTTTCTGCACTGTCTCAACAGCTTGCAAGTAGTATTTCGTCGTTGAAGAGTTAAGTAGACTATATTCATTGTGTTTATTCGAGAGCGCAAATAATTCATTCTACCTCTTCACCATCGACTTACCGCATTTATAATTTTTTACAAGAATTGTATAACTTTCTAGGAAAAAATGAAAATAACACCGCATTAAGGGATGATTTTTTACGCTTATCATTTGGGAACAAGTTTACTTTAGTAGCTCCTCACTAATTTTGACAAAAGTTGGTACACTTGTAATATTTCAGTTGTACATACATTGCGAAACTGGAAAAAATTGTAAGCAAGTACCTAGTTTTCGAGATATGAGAGGTCAAAGGTCACATTCTCTACTAAACCATAATTTTGGGATTCAGCTTGTAAAACCTGTCCTGACCGTCAAAAATGGAATATATACGTGGTGTGATCGGTGATTAAAATTAAAAACTTAACCAAAAATAGGAAAACTTCGAAGTGATTAGTCAGTGAAAAAGGTATTAATAGATAAATATTGTGGTTGAACAAGTAGGCGTGCTAACAGAACTGAAGTTTGCAGTTCTTATATCGGGAACTAGAGGTTTGCTGACAAAATCTCAGTTTTTTAATCTACTACTTAAATATTGGATGTGAACCAACTTATTAAAAACTGGACATACTACTGTAAACTTAAGCTATTATTTTCAGTTATCATAGTTTTAGTTCATAAGTGCTTGAGGTTTCACTTGCATGCATTTTTGGGCTACACCAGTGAGTACACTCAAACCTCATTTGTGACCACTTGCTAATTTTTATGTTAAAAATAATAGTGCGATCCTTCTTTGGAAGGAGTACAATGCAAGCACTCACAATTGTTTTTAGTTCACGAATGCTTGACATATTACTTGTACATATTTTTTGGCTGCACTGGTAAGTGCACTGATTCAGGGAGTATTCCCAGCAGTACTGAAGTTATCTATGGTTTTATTTTTACCGATTTGTTATTAGTTTGGTTCACTAAATATTAGGGGATACGTTTTGTTACAAATTGTAATGATTTACTGCGAGTATATATCATCTTCCCGTCTCTGATTATATCGCCTCATCCAGCAATCTGGCCGATCCCGCATTATATCTCCTCATCCCGACCTCCCTGATTTTACCCATGAACTTCTGAGTCCAAGACCAGGATCAGGGCATTCACTCGTCCATTACATTCGATCAATTCCTGGATTTGTTTTAGTTTTAGTGACGAATAGGAGTGGACTAGGAATTGACTAGGAATAGACTAGAGTTTTAAAAAAATGTGTGTATAGGACTAGATTAGACTAGTGCGAGGAAAATCGTATAAGAATTGTCTAGAATTGAATAGGCACGGACAATCCTCCGAAAAAATAGAATAGACTAGACTATTCAAGCTCGTGGGCACCAGTGTTATCAATTACGTCTAGTAAATACTTGTAACAAAATGCGGGTGCGCGTGGACATGCGTTTGTCAAACGATTCTTGCCGCCTCAATTGGAGAGATCGTTAGGGTGGAACATTGGTGGGTGAAAGATAGGTGGAGCTTTCTAGGTTATGGATAGGGGATTAGGATGAAGGGAACCCTATACATTAGGAATATGGGGGAGATTATTTGAGTAGCGAAGGGGTATTTTTTAGGTAATTTTTGTACAAGGGGTGCTTCATTTAGGTCACGGGTAGGGGTAGGTCCCCTAGGTTTAGGATAGGCAACTTGACTTTAGATGTATTCTAATCGCATTAAAGGGATCTCCCCCATTAATCCGCATTAAGGGGATAAGAAGCAATCAGTAATCCTAGCTACCAGTAATAATATTAATCCTTTAGCTCGGCGTAATTGTACGGTATATATTATTTGGTGAAATGTACGATGCAATATTTCAATAATTCACCCAAAAATTGTTTCGAAATTGAAATATTGTAGAGACTCAGTTTTGTGTGTATAAAGAAAGAAATTAACAAAAAAACTTACTATTACGAGTTACTTGCTTTGACGCACTTGAAATTATAATTGAGTTAGTTATGTTGATATGTAATTACATTTTTCAAGATGAGTACAACTAAAACGTCATTGTTTCTCACGAGACCCGGAAAGGATTATTATTTTACAACTACGGAATCGAAGTATTCCCAAGGATTCAAGAGCAGGCTATCAGCAATAATATTTAACTATGTTTACATACATACATAATTATATAATTATAAAATTATACTATTGTAAACATGGGAGAAGATATTACACATAGTCAGTTATACAGCAACAGCAGAAAATAGATTATTTATTTTTCTTATAATTTACATTATGCATAGTTCCATATTGCATAACCACACGTACATACAATTGGGAAATTTCAGGTTTATTATGAATAATTTTGGGTCAAAATTTACAATCTGACCTAACCATAGCCCAGAAAAATATTACAAGCTCAGACAAACTGTTTCCAATGCACGCTACTTCCCACCGACAAAGTAAAATGGAGGTCACCAACTAAACAAAAATATTTATCCCTGGTGACGTTGATTGGCATGACCCCTATATCGACATTATCAATTATTAAAATTACGGAAAATATTTTTGTGCTAATCTTATTTATAATTTTTTTGTGCTTGTGGATTAACTTGGAGCACTGTTATTAATTTTAATAACAATCAGCTCCAAGAAGTTTCATATTTCTAAATTACTAGATTAGTCAGGGTGTACGGTTAAAGGACAAAAATGTTTGTGTGCAGGAAATAAATAAGGCTTCAACGGTTTACCGCCTAACATCAGATTCCGACCGGTTGAAGTTATCGGCAACCTAAAGCATATCCAGGAAGAACTGATTTCATTTCGTACATTTTTCTCCTAATTTTGAGTTCTCTATATTTTGAATCTTGTAACTTTTCTCTGAATACTTGTTGTTAGAAGCATATATATATATATATATATATATGAACATAACTTTACCCCTGTAATGGACCTTCCATGTAATATGTAGAGATGCAAATTCTATTTTTTGAGCCAGCCTGTAACGCATCTGTTACATATGGGCACGCACAGGGTTGGCCAAATAAAAATTTCCTACGTTTTGTGCCTGCCCGCTTGAAAATGCCCTGAAAATGCCAAAATTTCCCTGAAAATGCCCAACTTTCAAAATGCCCGGCATTTTGGCCATTTTTGGCAGGCATTCCGGGCGAATATTCGAATATTTGTAAATAATCTTTATTTGCTTTTTTTAAAGCAACCTATCCCATAAGAAGCATCACCTAAGCGCCAAAAGCGTCATCATCAAATTTGATATTATTTTGTGATTTTAAAAAATGTAAATTATTTAAAGATAAATTAGTCCAGTTTCAAAATAGTTCCTTATTTAAGCACACTTTTCTCAGACTTATAGTAAGACTTGATTTGGACGAGGGAAAGTTGAGGCGCGTACATTTAAATCCAACAGCATGCTCCTGAAAAATCTGGAATTAAAGGAAGAACTGGCCGAAGGGATCATGAGCTGGAGCTGAAAAACAATAAAGCCGGTGAAATAAGGTAATTAACTAATTTTGTAATGGTGAAGAACTAAAGAGGAGGCTCAATTTATTTATTTTAATTATTGTTCGCTTGTTCCGTTACGTTTGGCGTACAATGAGTTGATGCTTTATTGAAGTTAAAAAGTATTGAATAATAATTGTAAGTTAAAGGTAGATAATTGTTTTTATTTTATAAATGTGTAGCTGTAATAATTCTTGTGGGCTTTATTAATTGTGTATATTTTTCGATTGCCTAGCAAATGTGGGAATGTAAATAGGAAGATAAGAATACCAGAAGATCCAAGAACCAATCAGCTCAATGGCACCAGCATCCAATCATCCAACTCCCGGTCCCCCAATCAGCCCAGAAGTAATTCTTGCGGAATTAAAAAGCAAAGTGATTGGTCTGGAAACGTCAGTCAAATCCTGTAGAAAAAGGCTGAAGGAGTTCCAGAAAAATAACCGACATTCCTTACTGGAACGTAATATACAAATTTTATTAGAATTTCATTTATTGAGGGGTAGAAGGATAATGTGCTGATTTGTGTGCTGTTGTGTTCTCTTTTTATAGAAGAACCCCTTTTGTACAGGGTTTATGAACTTTACTCCTCACTTGGCATTATAAATATCTAATAATGTTGCAAAATATTTGATTAGCCCAATTTTAAGCAAACTATTTTCTGGATTTAAAAAAAAATTCATTGTCCTAGGTCAAGTATGTGTTCACGATCATTAAAATATTCGAGTAGTCATCAAAAATTTCAATATTTTGAAGATTGTAAATTTTTTTCCCAGGAGATATTAATTGTCAAATGTCTTTTGCGCGTCGTTATTCCGTTTGCGATTCAGGGGGCGTTTGAGAAGTAAATTTGGTCGGGAAAAACAATTTCCAGTCGTAAACCTTCAATACATATCGAATTTACTTATTATACTTTACATGTTTTTAACGACTGGGACCTCAATTCCGGGCATGGGTCAATGAAGCAAATTTTGAAAATCTGACAAAGAATTTTACTAAAATCAGGGCAATCAATTTTTCGTCAGTGTTCCTTGGATGTAACAAAAAGGATATTACTATATTTTTACACGAGATCTTTTTCTTAAAGGGCAAAAATAATTGGGTTACTCTACTGTTTTTATTGTACTGGGTTGGATTCGCAAATCCAGTTTTTGCTTGATTTGTAAGATCTAGATCCATGTCTTAAAACTTAAAAGATGCGCGGTGTATGGGGGGTTTTAGAGACCATGTTCAATTTAATTTGCTTATGATTTTATTAGCCGCATTTTTAATTTTGATTGCATTTTTCTGTAGATGACAAGAAGATCCGGAAAATAACATCGAAGCTGCAATCGGTAAAGTCCAGATTGAAGGAGGGGAAGTCAAAGTTTTTGGAGTCGGAGAGGAAATCAGAAGGTATTCAGTTTATTATTTCGAAATATTAAATCCCTTTTGCAATTTATATTTATTTCTGTTTATCTCTGGTTTTTCAATGTTTTATGTTTTCCAAAATTCGACAACCCGCATATGTGTTTCATAAAATTACCTCAAATTTTATCATTATCCCTTCAATGATGTCATTCGAAAAATGTGCTCTTTGAATTCATGCTTTTACTTGATGGCTGATTTTTAAAGTTTTTAAATTCGTAATTTTTCAAATATTTGTTATCTCAAGTAAAGGGGTCTTAAAAATTTGTTAAAAAAAGTTTGTTTTTTATGCTTTGTTTTTGTCTATACATATGAATCCATTGTGTACGATATATCTAGGACTTTTAGGATGTTTGATTGTTACTTAAAAAAATTGTCAACTTTCGGAAATTCGTATGGGATTTTGTTTTTCTAATGGGTTTTAAAGTGTAAAATTTTACGGCATACTGGAAACTTCATTAAATATATGAAAATAGAGGAAATACTTTCGGGGTCTGACGGGTTTTGCGGGCGTAATAAAAGAATCTCCATAATTTATATACAAAGAAACATATTTCTCCTTGTGTCACACTAGTAGGCCACTTTTTTCAGTGATTCAATGCTCTATTCCTTAGAGATAATAATTTTCACCAGTTATCTACAGTAAACCATATTTCAGACTTTCCAGCCCCTGGGGGGAGATGGGTTACTTACGATGTCCTACAGGCCTCAAGTTGCTTCAAAATCTTGTTGTAGATTTTTTTTTGTTACTTGCCTATAGTTTACGCGCTCATGAGTATATTTTTTGTTTTACAATCTTCGACAATCTTACTTCTACAGTTAGTTTACTGATTGTTGTTATTGGGGCATTGCCAGACGAACGTTGGTCGTGATTTTTATTAGTAACTGTTTTTGTTCATCAAGATGATGAAAAGTGAGGGAAAATTGCAGCAGTAGAGATTCCGTAGTTGCAGCAGCAACCATTACGATTTTAAGTAACGTTTAAGGAATTAGGGAAGATGAAATGTACTTACAACTATAGTAAGAGGGAATGTATGTTATACTTATATTATCCTCTGAACTCTTTGTGATCATTTTATACTCTCTAATATCTAATCCTCTAACACAGGTCATGTAAATGTAATTTTAATTGTTGTATTAAGATATAATATTGAATCCAGATTTCATAATGCTAGGAAAAGGGTGAACCTCATTTGTATTTAAATGACCTGTCTCAATGATTAGTTGTAAGTGAGCCCAGAAATATATTACAATGATAGTAGAATCGGAATTTGAAAAGAATTCCGATACTTTTATTTTAATTGAGAATGTCTCGTTTATTTTGACGCAGGTGAAAGTGAAGCGATCTGTACAATTCAAAGTGATGATTGCACCACCCAGCTAGAATCTACAGGAAAGGAAAATGCTTTGCCTTCAGGAATTACTTTGAAGAAGAGGATGGGAAATCCAATGAAGAATTCATTAAAAGAAGGACCAAATTCTACACAACCAGATGCTATAAATAATCAAGCTATTACTACAGTAGAATTTTTCAAAATATCTACTCACAGCGACGCTGAGAATGGGGATCATATTAACCAGTTGAGCTTCCAAAATTATGCCTGTAATTTATGTGAAAAATTATTTGACAGTTCTGCTGCACTGAATATCCACAACGTGCATGACTGTCCGCTTAACATCGAGTCTCATGGGTGTCCAGCCTGTTCAGAGTACTTCTGTAGCTCGGAGTTACTTCTGGATCATTTGAGGACTCACGATTCCCAGTCAGATGGTGATGCTTTAACCAGTGTATCTGTAGAAAGCTCTGCCCTGGAAAGGTGTGAGGGAAATGATAGTAAACCTGGTTGTAACGAATCCTTCCGCCACCACTTAAATATTGTTCATCCAGAGGGAGCGGCTTATCGTTGTGACGAGTGTGGTAGGGGATTCGGCTCATCTGTAGGGTTACGAACTCATAAGGCTAGGATGGGACACCAATGTCCCCAAGTTGTTGTTCGTCCACATACATATGATTGTTGCAAATGTGGGTATATTACAAGTATAGGTGCCAATTATCGACATCATAGTAAAATTTGTGACCAAAAAACTTGGAAATGCGCACACTGCGAACAATCATTCGTCAATGATACCGCCCGCCGGAAACATCAACGAGTGCAACATCCTCATTTGTATCTATCACACAGGTGCGATGTGTGCTTAAAAGGGTTTACAAGGTCGGATACTAGGCGAATTCATGAAAAGTTACACTTGAGACCTGACAAATTTCGCTGTTCCCAGTGCAACTATTTCTTCCACAAAGAGGTCGAACTACGCCAACATTCAAACATATGCTCTTCTTTGCCATCCACCGAGCCATTGAGTGCAGATCATTTTCTCACAGGAAGGAAAATATTAAACGAAAATTTAGCTCAACCAACCAATACTTCCCTTAAAGATTTAAACTGCCCTCAATTTACATCATCAATCAAAAAGAAAGCATCAAGAATCCCAACATCTTCAGCTACAGATTTACCTTCCTTGAAGGCAAAACGGCCCGAATTTACTTGCAAAACTTGTCAGAAAACCTTTATTAGTAATTGCAACCTCCGACGTCATGAAAAATCTCACGCAAGAACTATCCTCACGACGAACAAGAAATATGATTGTAAATTATGCAAAAATGTTTCTTTTTCCAAATGGAATGAGTTTGAATCACATGTTAAGACACACCCCGAATCCAGAGGATCCTCTAATGCGCTATCGAAAGTCAAGAAAGGAAGATCGACTTTAAAGAAATGCAGATGCCTGTTATGTGATAAGGAATTTGCTGTTGAAGACACAATGTTCAGTCATTTCATGTATACTCATGCTTGGCGGAAGCCCCATATGTGTAATAAATGTCAAAAGTCATTTTGTACTTTGGATGGGTTGAAGAGGCATAGCAAAGCTCATATGATTTTTGATGACGATCAAAGTGACTGTGATAATTAAGACTAGACAAAATTTATGTAAGTAGTTCAGTAGGGAATTAGGTATAGAATAATTAGAATACATAATCCATATGTTACGGTTTTGAATTTACGGAAATTTTCTTTAAACTTTAGGTTTCGACCATACTATTATGTTTTGACTTAATAACTACGATGTCTGTGATGTGAGTAGATAAAATTCGCATGTGATTGTAAGTCAGTGCAATTAAAAATGTTACAATTTGAATATAATGTATGCCAGAGTAAAAGCACCTGAGAAACAAATCAACTTAAAAATCGTCACCTTAAAATTTGAAAGTCATAAGGGGAGATAATATTTTTATTCTTTTTATCCTTACTGGAAGAACAAGGAAAACATTTCGCAGTTGTTCAGGTAATTTACGATTTACATGTATGTAGGTACGGCTGTAACTTGGAACATAACACAAGTTGCAATTATTAACGTAAGCAGGGTGGGTCCCAGAGGTCCGGAGTATTTTGAATTATCTATTTTACTTAAAAAAAGAATATCTTTTTAATAAGCTTTTCCAGCACGTAAAATTGCTGTAGCAATGGTAAATAATATTTATACTAATAATTTTAAAGTGGAGAAGTCATAATTTACGAAGCATTTCGATAACATTTTGACAGCTTGTTGAGTTAAGCACATTTTATAATTTTGAAGTAAATACACTTTACGATTAAATTTGAGAAATTTTGTGGGCTTTCGGAGAGCTATTCAACAGTTCCCTACAGCCGTGAAAGCAGAGATCAACTTTGGGTTAACAGGGATAAAGATGATGAGGAAAAGATGATTTTTCTGGTTTAACCATTTTTTTGTGGACAATTTGGTGTTCACGAAAATATTTTGGAACGCTCTCTATAGAGTAATTTTCATGGGGATACATTTTTGAACCTTATGCCTTCTTCTTAATTCAACAATTGTGCTCATGACAACTAAAAGAAAGAGGTAAAGTTAAGGAATTGTTGTACTGATCTAAGTAAGAAACATTTTGTTTTTCTTTAAATATGCATAAAATGTTTAAATGCCCCAAATTATTTTCTAGAAAAAAACCTAAATTAGCTCTGCTTTCTTCGTCGGTGCATTTCCGCTAGCTAAATGAAACATATTTTGAAGAAACCAGGAAAAAGATTTACTGAAATACTTAGGAAGCTAAATTTTTTACGGGTGCCAATTAACTGTATGAAGAAATATATTCTTTTCACAACTCATTAGAATGCTATCCCGACAACAAAATTAATTGGACAACAAAACAAGTAGATTAACAATCTAAAAAATAATGCAGCGACAGGAAAAATCATCTAGTGATAATTTTTTTTACTGTACTGGAAGAAAAATTATTGTACCAACATTGCAAGTGACAAGAAAAAGTTCGTGTACCGGGTCAAAATTTCGTAAAAGTAAAAATTCATACATTCGATTCGGTCGTTCGGCGTACACTATGTATATTGATCGATGGTTGCCTACAGGGTGTCAGATGGATTAACTACAGGGAGCCGAAAAGTTGTTTCACCCCCCGTAGCCCATAGGGCAGGGTAAAGAATACATATTGGATTTAAAAAATTTCAAGTAAATTGCTTTCAAGATTTTTATAAATTTGTTTCATCCTGAAAGCTTTAAATCTCACGATACAACGTTCAATAATTGGAATCAGAATTTTTTTGAAAAGTACGAAATTAAATCCCTACATTGAATATTGCAAACACAGGTTGGAAATAAATGCAAAAAGTTGCAAATTCTAAAGCAACACATCAACACTTGGTCAGACAAGATTGAAACAAAGAAAAGGTTAATCTTCACTGGAACTTACATCTTGAAATAAACTCACAAATTTTGCTGGTTGTAGAGTCAAGCGAATCAGATTTGGATTTAGAAATGGAATTCGAATGATCTTTCATGAAATATCAAATTGCTAAAACAGAGCACCAGAAGTGGATTTACATTTCACTTTTAATTTCGAATCGACAATTTAGGTTCAGAATTCAGGCCACGGACTCTGAATGATTGTCAGGATTGGGAGTGTTTCGAGAAACAGGTTCATTTTTGTCAGGTTTTCGATCACACTGTCGGATTTCCAGGACAATTTTATAATAAAATAAAAAAAAGAAGAAAATAATCCTTCCATCCATGAAATTGTGGCAACAAATCAAGAACTCGTCCGCCATTTTAAATTATAATGTTCTTTTATGTTTTCTGCAACTCTGTTGCAGAGCAATACACTTGAGCGCAATTATCAGCCCAGAAAATCTAAACCAAATTCTAAAGGTCGAAATCGGAATCTAAATCCGAATCGAATACGAAATCTCAAACTATATAAGCACAGGCTAAATCTGAAACTAAATCCCAATCGAATTAAAGTTTGAATTCTGAACTCCACACGTGGAGTGGATTTGCTGAATTTTAAGGATTTCCGAATTGATAAAATTCTGGATCGGAAACCAAATCTAAATGGATACTCTATTGTAAATGCAAATTCGCACATGGATTTTAAAGCAAATTTAAATCCAAATCTGATTCGCCCGACTCTTCTACCACTATTTACCTCACACTTTCACTCCTTGAGAGCGCAATGTTTGACCTAAGCAAGTGTTATTAGGCTCACACGAATTCCCAGGAAATTTGCTACAGGAGCAGCGTTTTGAAATATTTTTATAAACGATACAAAGTCCATGGAAATTTTTTTGCAAGTACAGAAAGTCTTTGCTTCGCAGACGGGCTTAAGGAGGAGAAACAGGATACCCTGAAAAAAATATTACAGATCTAACAAGTAATTAATTATAAAAGCAATCATAAGAATCATGGATCAGTTGGTTCTTAGATTCTCTTTATATGAAAATAAAAATATCAACAGACCCAAGACTATTTGTAACTAAACTCTCATGGCAGTAAATTCAGGTTTTACGCTTAAAGGTTTTGAAAACCGGATTTAATAAGGTCGGGGTGATTACATTCACATGAAAAATGTATCCCAGTCTCTACATTCATGTATTCTAACAAGCAAAGTCTTCCGATGTAAACTCCAGAACTATATGAAAATTGGTGGAATTGTAGACACTACTAATAGTGTTCACACAAACCACAAACTTCGTCCACCTCCTCTGGGTTCGGGCAGTAGGACATCTGAAAGTATGATTTTTGTTGAAAGTTTTTCCTCGCTTGAGTTTTTGCATGTTAAATCCCATAAGAAAAATCCATTTTCGCAACTCGAATAAAATCCAAACCAATGTTAAGACATGTCACTATACATAAGTATATGTACAATTAGCGCTGCACGTGCTTTAGCGCGTATGTACGTATTAATATAATTACATTATTAAAGCGAAGCGCTTTTGTAAAAATTTATCGTTTTTAATTTTGTTGCCCAAAGGGCTCCCGCACGGGACGAGTTACAACCACCGGACAGCGGCAAACGACCTGTTTGGTCCTGGAC